>CM071849.1:43970807-45170807 GCA_036507275.1 Sicyos edulis | reverse complement strand
GCGATCGCCATAGATTGTTGCGCTCGCAACAAACTAGCCTTTAATGTGGTCAAGATCCGATCGCGATCCTTCATTAATGAATCCACAGATGCCATTGGGCTAACTCGTGATCATAACCCAACAGGGTAGGAGAGTGCGCCATAAGCGATGTCGAGAAAGGTGTCATACCCGTGGATGAGTGGAAAGAAGTGTTAAAGGCGTACTCGCCCGGGACAACCATTGGTACCACGCCTTAGGATGATGCATTACGAAACACCTCAAATAGGATTCGGACAACGATTCACCACCTCGATCCGCCCATCGATGCAGTGGATGGTAAGTGGTGCTCAAACACGATTTAGTACCCGTAGCCTTGAACATCTCTTCCCAAAGCAAACTCGTAAAGACCTTATCGCGATCGGATATAATACTTTTTGGAATTCGTGCAACCGAACAATCTCCTTGATAAACACCTTTGACACCGAGCAAGGAAGAAAAGCGGGTGTCGAAGAGGTATAAAATGAGAATATTTGGACAAGCGGTCAACCACCACCCGAGTATAGTGTCATAACCCTCGGATCGCGGTAAACCTTCCACAAAGTCCATCGAAATATCTTCCCGGACCTAGCGGTATCGGCAAAAAGGTGTAGCAACCCGCAAGAGATAAGGATAGATGTTTAGCTTGAACACAGATAGAGCATTCGGCCACAAAGGAACGCACACGAGCCTTCATTCCTTGCCAATACACCTCCTTAGCCAAGCGCTGATAAGTTTTAAGGACTCCGAAATGTCCCCCAATAGCACCACAATGGAATTCAAGCAAAAGTAGAGGAATCGTTGGGGATGTTCTGAGGCAAAACAAGCCGACCACGATAAAGCAACACATCACCAACTCATGAGTATCCGGGGCCCCTTACCGTGGTCAGCGACTTATAAATTTCCATCGACTTATCATCCTCTTTAACTTTTTCAGCGTAAATACGGCGGTGTTAATACCCGCCACCACACTCAGCATGCCAAGCTCGCATTTCTCGGGCATTTGTGACAAGGCATCCGCGACTCTATTTTCAAGGCCCTTCTTATATTCGATCTGAAATCATAACCCATTAATTTCGCGATCCATCGTTGATAGTCACCATCCCACTACGGCGCTCAAGAAGAAATTTGGACTCTTCCGGTCGATCAGACGAACAACAAAGTGATGCCCTAACGAGATAGGCCGCCCGGTATGTGCCGCGAAAACGATTGCCATCAACTCACGTTCATACACCGGTTTCACCCGATGAGTAATTGGCAATGCCCTGCTAAAATATGCTATCGGCTGACCTTGTTGCATCAGAACTGCTCCCACCCCGATGCTCGAAGCATCGGTTTCGACCACAAATATTTGGTCAAAATCGCAATCGCGGGACCAGGAACACTACTCATAGCATGTTTGATCCATCGAAAGTTGTCTTGGCACGGTCCCCATTCAAACTTCCCCTTCTTTAATAGCCGGGTCAACGGAAAAGCCATGGAACCGTAGTTAGCCACAAAACGTCGATAGTAATGTAGGTTAACCCGGGGAATCCTCGGAGGTCCCGAATATTTCGAGGACTAGGCCACTCTATCATCATTTGTGATCTTAGCCGGGTCGTGAGAGCGCCTTCCACGGATATAAAATGCCCTAAGTACTCAATACGTTGCAACCCAAATTGGCACTTCTTCGCATTTGCGGCGAAAGCATGTGCTGCGGCACCTCAAAAACACGAGCGGTGCTCCTGTGTTCTGAATAGTCATCTTTGTAAATCAAAATATCATCAAAAATACCAAAGCCACGAACTTACGCAGATATCGACCGCAAAATCTCATTCATCACGGTCGGGCGTGGCGGAGCATTCGCAACCCAAAGGGCATGACTACAAACTCGTAATGTCTTTCATGCGTTCGAAAAAGTCATCTTGTATACGTCGGTCGGTTTGACACGAATTTGGTGATATCCGGCCTTTAGATCAATTTTTTCGAGAAAACCGACGCGCCATGAAGCTCATCCAACAACTCATCCACGGCGGTATTGGGTATTTATTGATGATTGTGCTTTGATTTAATGCCGCGGTAATCGATACACGAAACGCCGACTTCCATCCTTCTTTTCACTAACAACACGGGGCTAGAGAAAGAACTCGTGCTAGGGCGAATTACCCCCGCTAGCAACATTTCCCGTACTAGTTTCTCTATCTCGTTTTTACGATATTGTGGTATGCAGATATGGCGGGACATTCACCGAGTTCGCCCCTCGCAATCAGTTCAATCACATGATCACGATTTCTTTCGGGAGGTAAATCGCCAAAGATTGAAAAACCGATGAAAAAGATTTAATTAAAGAGTGAAGCTCTCGGGGTACCTGCGATAAATCCGGGAGCATCTTGGTTGGTTCACAATCCTGTGTTGTCACCTCACACATGTTCAACTCGACCAGTAATCCTTGGTCCTCAGGACGTAAGGATTTCATCATGGATTTCAAGGATACTTGAACCTTGACCAACCGGGGGTCCCCTTGCAGTGCACTGCTGCCGGGACCCCAACACGAACCGCATCTTGAGGAGGCGAAATTGAATTCTATCCTTCCCAATGTTTCTAGCCATGCCACCCCCAAAATCACATCTGCACTACCTAAAGGTAAAGGTAGGAATTCATGTACCACTTTCAATTCAGCAAGGTGTAGCACCACATTTTTACAGATTCCCGCCGTTCGCACCGATTCGCCGGTTCCCAACATGATGCCATAATCATTTGAGGGCTCTATCGGTAACTTTAATTTCTCCACAATGACGTCGGAAATAAAGTTATGGGTGGCCCCACAATCTATCAAAACTACCACTTCTAACCCCTGAATAAATCCAGTGACTTTCAAAGTCTTGGGCGAGCTCACCAGCCAATGAGTTTAAGGACAACGCCGCTAAATCCCTTGTATCGCTCGCGTATCCACAAAAAGTTTCATCCTCCGATTGCCTCATCATTTTTGGACGAATCCTCGTGGTCATAGGTGTCGCGTACTACCAATATCTCCAAAGATTGAAGTTCTTTCTTTTTGCATCGGTGTGCGGTACAAATCTCTCATCGCGAAGCGGAAACACAACCCCTTATCCTTCCCGACCACAGTTTCAGCATCACAAGCGCTTATACGGCGTAGTGGTCGTTATCTTTGTTTGTAAATCGGGTTTAGACGTTGAGAATGTAGTCGTTCTCATAGTTCCAACACCCGTTCCTCTTCGTGCTAACAAATCCACGATCCCCACTTGTTCTCATTCACTAGTCCGGGCTCACCCCCTTTTCCTAGTGCTCGGAAAGCCGGATCATCCTCAATTACTTGTGCCATAAACTTTTTATCTTGTATTCCCACGGTCGTAATTTTCTCATTTCACTCCTTATTTCTTCTTTTAAGCCGCTCTCCCATTTCCCTTCCAACGTGACTTGGCACTAATATCGCGCATTCCCTTAGCATATTTTTCAAGCGATCGTCGATATTCTTTAACAAGTACCCTCTTGTCGCAAACTCATCAGCTTAGCGCACTGTTGTCATTTATCTTTGGGTTGGAATCGATTGTAACAGAGCTCACGAAATTCTTCCCAAGAACTGATCGGTGATCGATCTTCCTCATACTGCAACCATTCCAGGGCCTCGCCCTCCATACACAAAGCCGCGGCGTCGACTCGTTCCTGCCCAACTAATCGGTTAACCCAAAAATACCGTTCCACTCGACACAACCAACCTTAGGATCCTCATCAAGAAGACCTTTAAAAGCGGCATCTCGAGCCAGTAACCTCCTCCTCTGGTCAACATCTGGACCTTTCGCTCTCCTATGTTCGGTCCTCCCTGTTCGTATCGGTCCTCCCACTCTCTCCAGTCTTCCCGGTCTCCCTCTCGATTACCGCCATCCCACCCCCGTTCGTTCCAACTGGTGCGCGCGCTATCGATCTGTCATAACCCATGCGCACCCTCCTCTCCTCCGGTGACTCGTGGACCCGGCCGTTACTCCCATCACCGAACTCGGGGTATCTCTCTCCGGCCCCGCTCAAAGGTCCAAACCGACCCGACCGAACAAGCCGACCGGACCCGGTCCCCCTTGTCCGCCCCGTGCCCCGACACACAGCGGCTGCCGTGCGCCACACACCCGACCCGCCACGCCGCCCGACCCGCTCGCCCGAGCACCACCCGAGCGGCTCGAGCGAGCCCCTGCCTTCCGCGCAAGCAAGACACCCACGCCGGCCACCGCCCGCCCCCAAGCCACACGACCCCTGCGCCCGCATGACACACCGCCGCCCGGCGCGCATCCAACCGCGCGACCCCGCGCGCGTTCGCTCGCCTCGGCCGCGCGCTGCATCTCTGACTTTGGCGGCGCCCTGCATTCGCGCCCGCTCCTTCCGCGTGTCGCCGGTAGCGCGCTGCGCGCCGATCTGTCCCCCATCGGGCAGTAGCGCCCTCGCGCGCGCCGCCCAGCCGCTAAGCCGGACCCTCGGCCGCCGAGTCCACCCCTTCCCTTTGTCCGCACCGCTTGCCTCGGTTCTGGGCGTTCGGTGTTCGTTCTAGCAACTTTTGTAAATTTAGGTTAATTTGACCTATCTCACTATTCATCATTTGCGAGTTGAACCTCGAATTCTGTTGCTTCTTCACCATCTCGGCACCACTCGATTCGCACTCTTGAACCCTAGTCTCCATCTTGGTAGTTACCATTCCCGGATCGGTAAATGGCTCTGATACCAAAATGATAGAATCTACCACACTTTTCTATTAAAATAAGATAAACCTCTCGAGAGAATCTCTCAAAGAGCCGCAATACAACAATGATAATTCGATACCCAACAGAGTAACCTAGTCTGCCTATTTATAGCCTTCCTAGGATTTAACCTAACTTCGTAAATAACTCTATTTAGGCCCATAGGCCCATTACAAACTAAATGTGCATAATAAAATATAGTAAAATAGTAATTAAAGCATTCTTCACTTCTTGCTTCGCCTCGAATATACTTTTAATGATGCCGGGATCGTATCAGTTTCTTGTGGTACTACCATCAATCTTATACAAGATTCACAATGCTAAATCCTCGAGACAAAAATCAAATTTTACCTCTAAACAGGTTGTATCATTTAAAACTCTAAACTAATAATTGTATCAATTCAAATTATGAACTTTCATAAATGTATCAATTTACACCCTTTGTTAGATTCTGTTGGAAAAACGTTAGGTTCACATGTGTGCAAACTCATAATTGTATCAATTGGCTCAATCCCAAAGTTTGGAACTCTACTTATAAAGATCCACTTACAATAGCTTCCACACTTGCCACAGCAGCTGTCAGTTCTCCATGGACATCAACTATGGCACACACAACAGCAGTGCTGACGTCTTGGTGCTTCCGAATGCCTATTCAAGATATGAAATTGTTCTAGAAACTCTATCATTTCCATCGACAACAATATGTATAACATAACCAATTAATAATTTTCTTTTGGCCTAGTTTGATAATTCTGTTTTCACTTCATAACTCAAGGATTCAAACATAAAGAAGTTAGAGGGCAAAAGGCAGGCAGGGTTGTGCACGAAATTGGATTCCATCAATGATTACAAAAACTAATTTCAATTAGTCATAAGATTAGTAAAAGTATAACCACAGAAAGGGGATCTCAATTTCCACCAATGAATAGAAAGGAAAGTGATGGAAGTAATAAAAATAACCGTCAACCTTGGAACACCAAATAATGGTAGGGGGATAATACCACAGATGAAAAACTCCATACTAGAAGAAAATTTCCGTTGGAACAACAAAAAATGAAGTGCCATATTTCATAACTGATAGCTAGCTAGTATATATGGACAATATATAGATAGACTACCTTCTGTTGATAGCCCTGCCAATCTCCAATTCTCAAACAAGAGATTCCCTGTTGCAAGAAAAAAAAAGAATCAGACAAAATAAAAAGTCTTTTATTGTCTTTTTTTTCTTTGTTCAACATAAAATATTCATCATTCATCAGATTAGTAATTTATCTTTCTCTTTGAATCATTTATAATTCACGGATGATACTCTTTTTTTCTCTATATCTGATTGGAGTGCGTGAGTTCATCTTGTTGAATCATTTTAGTGGATCCAGTATTAAAGAAAAAACTTTCTAAGAGTGACAAGCCAAGGAACCTTTGTAGAACCATAAAAAAGAATGACCCACCAAAAAAGGATGAAAGTAGATAATAGAGGATGAATCCATCAGAGTTGCAATGTGAACTGAAGAACCATGAAATATCGTATCTTATCCAAAAAAAAAAAGAACCAATCTTCCATTCTAAAATGTCAAAGTAGTCACAAAACAAAATGAAAAAAAGATCTTAAAAGAACCTGCCATGTCATGTCCAACCACACTAATCAGAAAAGGATTGGTCCCAAGCTTTGACATGCATTCAGCAACATTCCGTGCTACTCCTCCTAATATATAGTTGATCTAAAACAGCATATTCTCATAGGTTAGAGTCGAAATATAGAAACTTAACGATAGGCTCACTGAGATAGCATTGTCATTATGATGCTACAGATCACCAATGAGTTCAACCAATAGGAAAAACATAAAGAGACTGGCCAATGAGCAAAACATAAAATACCAACAACCAATGAAAATGAGGATTATGGTAGTGCTATCTTACTTACTAGATTGGATTAAATAATGGATAGATTTGTTGTTATATTTTTATCCATATCATAATGATGAGCATGCTCTCTAAATCTGTTGAACAAGCACAAGATAACTCAAATAATTGTAAATAGGCAACTTACTTTTCGGTTCTGTTTCTTAAAAAAAAAAAGACTATTAGGACAAACTTCTTCCAGGGGAACCTTAAAATCCATCAAACTTTTAGTAAGAATCTTTAAGTATCAAACGTTCAAGAATTATATGTCAAGTAAAATCAAAACACCTGAAAAATATTGATCACTCCCAACAAAACATTAATGTGAATGCCCAAATAATAGTTGGATTAAGATTTGAAACCTGTGTGTTCCTAAAAAGATTACATACCGATTCAAAATAGGCTTCTCTTATATCTACAATAGTCTACACTAAGCAGCCACATTATTCCAAACTACTCCAACCTTAGAGACCAGTTTCCCTTAAATTCATATTTAAAGAGAAATTAGGAGAGTACCTTGCCAGGAGTAGTTGACCTCGACACAGCAGAAATGGAGGGTATGGCGTGAATATCAAGCACCATACCTCCAACAACCACAGGCTCTGCTTCCCCAATTTGCAATTGGCTCACATTATCTGTCAGTGCCTAAAATATGCTTACAAGTTCAACATCACCATGATTGCAAAAAAAAAAAAAACATCTAGCCTCTGTTAAACACCTGAATAAAGGATAAGAGACAAAAAATAGAGTGAGGCGCTTACCGGATTAAGAGCATCACTGGACTGAGATGGTGGTGGAAGAAGGTGATGATGAATCAAATTTATACGCCTCCGAGCACGGTTCTCCATTGCTTCCAATCGCCAAGCCTTTTAGTGCAGCTCTGCCTCTGAGAGTGAAACTCAGATCAGAGACCAGTGTTGAACTTGATTCTTTTGCTGGTTTGATGACGAAAAAGAGAGCAACTTTCACATATGTATCAACTCCAGCATGTGGTAAGAATAAATTTAACAATTCATTTTTAATTTTAAATAATTTAATTCTAGATTCAGTGGGTTGTAACTCGTTTAATTTTCTTAAAAATGGTGTGATGCAATTTATTCTTTTTTAAAAAAAAAAGAAAATTACCGTAAACTGTTGCCATAAATCATCAAAATTGGTCACCAATAGTCAGCACAAGAGCATAACCCGTTTTCAAAGTGATGAAAACGATTCATGTCTCTAATAATAATATCACGTCCAACAATCTTGGATATCACCTTAATTGCAGAGTGACAGTCAACACATATACGAAGATTTTCAATTATGCGAATTGGTCTTCCACCGGGCATCTTAACCGGTCCGAACGCCAAGGCTAACCTAGACGCTCCTTCTCATCATCTTCCATGTCAAGTAGTACAACATTAATATTAGGAGAATACCTTGCCGTCCTGGTTTCTAAGTATAGACGTTCAAGCATCCCGTTGATTAGTTTCAGATCAGGGTGTGATGTATCGGCCACGGTGAAACTATGAACGGTACCCAGGTTCTCAATCCAACTTAAGCGAGGCTCCTTCTTTACTCTATACGTTTTCGACCTGACTTTTTTTCTTCATATCTATAAGTTTCCGACCAGTTTATGCATACCTTGATTGTTCACATAATATACTGTGTGATCCTATAATATTTAGTTGTCAAGAAAACCTATAAGAAATTAATTTTTAGATAAATGGTCACCATAAATCACATCCTAATCTTTTTTATTTTTTAAGGTCCTTTTAACCACTAGGCTATCTAACATGCGTGCGCGCACACGCACTATATATAAGCCTACTAGTCTACAATTAAGACGTAAACCTTTTAAATTAATTATTGAAAAATAATCATATAAAATGATCATATATTAAGAAATGCTTCTGATCCTGAAATGAAATGATTGGGATGTGGTAAATTAGAACTTATTGTCAATATCTTTTAGCTACGTTAAATCTCAATCAATTAAGACATATCTCCACGACCAATAAGGATAGAGGTTGAAAAATCATATGAATCTAACTCCAGCATTCAGTATTTAATTTATAATTGAAACACGAGTTTGATTTGATTCACAATATGTAGACCTCTTATTTACCAATAAGTATTGTCTAGAACAAAAGAACATCCAGTCTGCAAATTTTGGATCACTACTGATTGACAAACTAATGGCTTAAGTTTGATATTAACAAAATACTTCCTCTACGTCAAGTAGTTCAGTTGTCAAGGAGGCCAAGGTTGAATATATAGACTCATTATCCGAGTGAAATCTATCACCAGACATGAATACATGAAACTTATTTTTCACAAATACCCAACTACAACCAGCATTCTTCTTAACCTCCTTTCCTTTCATCTTCTTCCTTATTCTTCCCATTTCCTCCCAGTTTCCTTCTGCAGCATAGACATTGGCTAACTGCACGTATCGAGCCCCATTTTCTCCTTCGATTAACAAGAGTTTATCCTCTGCTTCCCTTGCAAGTTCTGCATTCCCGTTGATCCTACAAGCATTCAGAAATGCTCCCCAAATGACAGCATCTGACTGTACGGGAATCTTTTTCATGAATGTCAATGCCTTCTCTAAGTGGTTAGCCCTTCCATACAAATCAATCATACAAGCATAATGATCGCTTTCTGGACTAATATTGTGATCATTAGTCATCGAGTAAAAAAAATGTTCTCCTAATTCTACTAAACCACGGTGTCGACACGCAGAGAGTAGTGCAACGTAAGTGATTTCATCTGGTTTGTGACCATTTTCCATCATTTCTTTGAAAAGCTCGATGGCTTCATTTTCCCACCCATGGTTAGAATAGCCAGCAATCATAATGTTGTAAAGAACGGAATCCTTTTCAGCAACTTCACTAAAAATCCTTGTTGCATAGATGACGCTACCACATTTTGAGTACATATCAACCAATGAACTGACCAGTTTGGTATCCAATTCCACTCCTGCTCGGAGCACGTAACCGTGTATCTGCTTTCCGGGAGACAGAGCAGCTTGTATGGCACAAGCACTAATTATGGTGACAATAATTAACACATCAGGAACTGTTGCCTCCTTCCTATATTCACTTAAAAGTTCAAAAACAGCTTCACACTGCTGCAATTTAACATAGCCAGAAAACAAAGCAGTCCACACAACAGAATTCTTTATATCCAAGGAATCAAAAAGCTTTCTAGCTTTTGCCATGTTTCCTTGGGATGAATAGCCAACAATCATTGATGTGATTGAGTATGCATTGCCTATCGTCAGTTCTTCATGAACTGACTCTGCATACTTCATGTTATTGCACTTGCAATAAACGTCAACGAGTCTACTGCCAATGAATGGATTGACAATCAGCTCATTCTTCAGTACATAAGCATGGACCTCCTTTCCAAGCTTCAAGTTCCTTAGATTGGAGCAAGCACCCAAGACACTTGCAAAAGTGTGTTCATTCCACCTAACCTTTTCATCTGTCATACTAACAAATAACTTCAACGACTCTTCCTCGTAACCATTCTGAACAAATCCCGAAATCATTGTATTCCATGCCACAACATCATTTAGTTCCGATTCCTTCCTGAAAAGATCTATTGCCACATCTATCTCCCCTTCTCTACAACATGCTGCCACCATGGCATTTCTAGAGACCAAATCAACTACCTCACCACATCCATCATAAACTTTACAGGCTTCTTTAAAACATCCACACTTAGAGTACATATCAATCAAGGAACTAGCAGCAAACACACTTAAATCATTAGAAGTTTTCAACATGAAGGAATGCAATTGCTTTCCATAAGAGAGCACACATAACTTAGCAGTTAAATTAAGCATGATTGTCAGACTAAACTCATCAATTCTAATCATATCAGGGGCCGTTTGCATTTCCAAAAAAAACCCAAGAGCGTGACCCTCATACCCATCAGAGCTAACATAACCAGACAACATAGAGTTATAAGTAACCAAATCTCTATAGGGAGCAGAGTCGAATAATGCCTGAGCTTGTCCCAAGTTCTGAGACTTAATATATGCTGCTATTATCGCATTCCATGAGAAGACATTCCGTTCAGGCATTTTGTCAAATACTTTCTGGGCATTATGAAGATGACCATGTTTCGCATATAAGCTTATGAGTTGGTTCGAGGTAAAAATGGTGGGCGTAAAGCCAGATTTGATGGCTTGGACATGGCAGAGTAACCCATGTTTCAGATGCTTCATTTACATATATGTATATACTGCTTAGCTTAAAGGGCATACGGTTTGTTGAACTTGCTAGTGATGAAGGTTTGTGTTTGGTTCTATACTCCAGCTGTGCATTGAAAGGTCAATGGCATTACTACATATTTTTAAGGCTCGGAAGTATCATTGAAAATTTGAAACAAGAAAAAATTTGGGAGCAATAATTTGAATTTTCTGTGGTCTCAAACACCCAAGATAAGATTTCGCTCTCAGTGAGTAACCATTTGGTAAACACAAATTTGCAATACTCAATTAGGAAGAAAAAAAAAACATATAACTACAAGCCTAAATTGGTATTTCAAGTTTACAAGTTTTGATTATCATAAGTTGTAGTTGTAGCATTCAAGTTTTCAATAAAAGGGAAAATACCTCTTCAAGTTCGTTGAAATTGGATGCTGACACAAAGAATGGAAACTTCTCAGAGAATCTGTTAGAAACAAAAACCCTAATTCAAGATTAGTCAATCAAGAAATTGAAATTGAAATTGAAATTGAAATTGAAATGAGAAGAGGGAAGTTTTAACAGAACATACTTGGTGCATCTCTGAATCCCAGCGTTTCGTTTCGAAAAGGAAATTCAAATTGGAACAAATTGTACAGAACAGAATCTTGGGACAACTTAGGGCAGCGTTTCGTTCGCGGTTCGGTTTTTGTCCTGTGTCTGCAAAACTGTAGACCGAACTGAACCGTTTCATTCGCGGTTCGGGTTTTTAGTACATAGTGGGAGAATGAGGACCAATAAACCTTACATAAAGGGCACAACAAATCATTCCAAGATCGAACTTGTGACTGTGGAATTGAAATGTATTAACACTCAGACAAGATGAACTGTGCCACTCATTTTCTAAAATGTTTTTTTTTAACAAGTGCTAAAAAATGTCTCAAAATCAAATGGATACTTTTAATTTAGGGTGACAACTTAAGTATAAATTAATTTTTTGAATTTTTTTTTATATAACAATATTTGATGAAGATGGACTCGGACATGTAATCTCAAATTAATTTAAGGTATGTCATGTGAAAAATAGAATAGATAAGAAAATTTAGATACCCCCAAATAAATTGAAAGTGTAATTGTGAATGTTGACTATTAACTTATGAAGGTATTTTTTTAATAAATAAAATAAATAATAAATAAGATTGGATGGTTTTTATTATTAATTTATATTCAATAATATTAAGAGTGAAAATTCGAACTCATGATTTTTTAATTATACTCAGTATTTTATATCATCTACTTGATTATTGGCACGCTTTTGTAGATCTCTCATACTTCATGTTAATTAAATTATGCTTTTGTTGGTTTAAACTCTAAACTTTTTATGTTTATCAAACTACGCGTTTCAATTCATTTAGCCTAAGTGATCGAGGAGAGTTCTTTCCAAAAGCCTATCTTCCATCTTTATTGTCAATCTAAAAAGTGTAAAATAACCAACAAAAATATGGTTATAATAATATTTTGTATCGTATAGTATTTACGAGATAATGTGTTCAAATTCCTCTTCAAGAAAGAGGATTAAAAATTTTAGTCTAACCATTGTGAAGTAGATTAGTGGTAAAAAAAGTTTATGAAAACTAAAATGCGATGAGTTTAATTTATAATGGTAATTTATATAAAAATTAATTTCTTACAGATTTTCTTGACATTCAAATATTGCGGAATCAAGCAGTATATCTCATGACAATTGTCGAAATGCCCGCAAACTAACTCAAATTCAATGTCAAACTATCTAGATAATCGAAATGTACGTAAGTTTTTCCAATTGTTCATAATAAAAAAGAGGAATATTTACATCATACTCGGACATGATGGGTAAAATAATGTTCACCCATGTAGTTCAATGTGAGCCACAATTTATTTGATTTTAAAGTCAAAAGATAAAAGAAATAGAATAAACAAAAATAGATTGTGGTCTTTATTGAATCACATAGGTGGACATTATTTTATACATCATGCCCGAGCATGATGTAAATATTTCTCATAAAAAAATGGACCAAATGTCCCTAATAAAAATAAGAAAGTTCTGATGGTATCACATACAATCTAATAATCAAGGGTGCGTTTGGGGCACCGGTTTGGTTATTATAGACGGAAGGTTATGATAAACGGTGGGTTATGATAAACGGTAGGTTATTATAAATGGTGTTCGAGGGGCAAGTTATTATAACATGGATTATGATAAACGGTGTTTGGGGAGCTGGTTATGTAACAAAAAGTAATATATGTAAGGTGTAGATAAACGAGCACGTAGGTTTAGATAAACCCGCGCACTTTGAGTTTAGGTAACCACCGTTTATAATAAACGGTGGGGCAAACACCGGTTGGGTTATTATAACCAACTCGGCCGTTTACATAAGCGGGGGCCCAAACACACCCCAAGAGATTACAAGTTTAAATGTCTAAAACTTTAAATGTTCGTTGAATTAAAAGATAAAAAAAGAAAAAGAAAAAGAGAAAGTTAGTTTTGTTTATTTCTTTATTGTCTTTTGTTTAATTTTATTTCTTTTCAAAAGTAGTTATGAATACAAGGCGTGCCCGATATAAGATTTGTTTTTGCCAACGACTGATTTCACATTGACTGCTCTTTTGTCAGACGAAACCACTGTTCAAATTTACTTTCGGTTAAAATTATAAATTTAGTTCAAATTAAAAATGTGTATGTGTGTTTTGTTTTCTTTAATTTTTATATCTAACTGTTTTCGAACTTTAAAATTAATTATAAATTTCAATTTTGTTCACATTTAGCCTATTAACCTCTCAATTTTTAGATCCATTTTATTTTGAACAACTTTTCTAATTAAAATTTTTTTAATTAAAAAAGGATTTTTTTTAAATTTTTTAAATTTTATAATATTTGAGATGGGAATTCATTATCTTTTAGTTAAATTTGCAAACATTATTTTCACATATAAATTTTTTGTTATCTACTTCCTACAAATATTTTCAAAATTTAAGTCAAATTTTAAAAGACTAAAGCTATTATTATTATTTGATTTAGATATTGCTTTTGTTTTAAAATTTTATTAGAGAATTTAGTTACTTTCATAAAAATGATGACGTTCTAAAGAAATGGTAAGAAAACAAGTACAACTTTCAAAAGGAAATCAAAGTAACCAAACCATCATCAACATCTAAAAAAAAAAAACCATCATCAAGATAGTTAACAACAAACAAAACTCACAAAGTGTATAACTTAATCACGAGTTTGAATCTCTCAATTGTCAATAGTGGTGTTTTTTTTTATACAATAATGTTGGGGGAGGAGGATTGAATATGTAATCTTATCATTATTAAGTTGTATAAAATGTCATTAGAACTCTACTCTTGTTGGTGTTGAATTATAAAAACAAAACTATTATCAAAGGAAGCATACATTTTATAGTTAAATAATCATTAATAATAGAAAAATTGCATCTTTATCATGGACGCACATTTATGCTAGTAATATCGTTTATATAAGACTTTATTTTTATTACAGACATGTATCATACAAGCTTTTTAAGGCAAGGGAATACCACCTTTAGATTTGATTCTCTGCATCAAAGTTCCAAAGTTACATGTTTAGCCTTGCTTTTAAATGGCACCTAGTTTGGACAAACACAACAAAACAACAACAAAAAATATCAAGAGATAAGAGAAATAGTGTTTTTTTGGGAAGAAAAAGAAAAGATGGAAATGGAAATTGGAAGAATTAGATTAAGGATGGTAATAGTAATAGTGGCAATGGTTTGTGCATTTGCAAGAGTTGCAAAAGGAGAGCAACTTCACAAGGTTGGCAATTCACAAGGATGGAGCCCTAATCTAAACTACACCCTTTGGTCCACCTCTCACCATTTCTATCTTCATGATTGGCTTTGTAAGTTTCTATCCTTTTTTTCCCTTTATTTATTTTTAAATACATGCATGCTACAAAGAATTATTGGAATCGTCAGTGGTATTTACTCCAACTTAATTATTATTGTTGGCAAAAGTTGTTATCTTCGAAGGTAAGGTATGACGTTTAGGCAAGACGGTACGTCGTTGCCATCGACTTTGTCTATAACTTTCGATGAATTGAGTCATCGATGTAGTTTCGTCAATGTGGTGTAGCCGACAATGGAATTTTCAGTGGAGATTCTTCCCCCAAGGATTTTATGGCATTTGTCGATTGTTTGTTGTCAATTTCCTTCTTTTCCTTGTAGTGATTGACGGTATTATTACATACACTTTATTCATTATGTAGCCATTTAAACTTGGAACTTTAATTTATCGTACATTTAGTACCCATTTGTCATAATAAGCTAAGACTCTCAATTTGAGTACGTAACAATTTAGTATTTATACTTTGAAAGTTGCATTATTTAATTTTATACTATAAAAAATCTACCAAAAATCAATGTTATCAAAAGGCCTATACTTTCTCTCTCTTATTTCCTTCTATAAGATATGTTTTTAGGAGTTTTTTTTAGCGGTAATAATAATTAAATGGAGTGGGAATTTGAATCCATGGCCATTTTTTATCATGTACAAACTTAGGTCAATTGAACTGTATGTTATTTTTGTTGGCTCTCTTTAAGAGGTTTATTTCTCTTTCCAACTAATATTCCGTGTTGAAAGATTTCGTGTTCGACAAACGATACTACAACGTGTTAGAAGTGAACCAAACAAGCTACGAGAATTGCAACGACAAGGATTTCATAAAGAACATTACAAGAGGTGGACGAGACGTGTTTCAGCTTGTAGAGTCGAGACGCTATTTCTTCATCGGCGGTGGCGGGTACTGCTTTCAAGGGATGAAACTCACTGTTTTAGTGTCGGGGATCAACGTAGCAAGCTCGACTGCTCCCGCGCCTGCCCCTAACAATAGTGGCGCCTCTTTACCAAACCTCAGTCGTTGGATTTTTATTTCCCTCGTGCTTGTTGTTCTTTGCTTTGGAATATCGTAGAAAAAACAAGTTTTTATTGATTTTAATTTGTTTGGCTTGCGTGGTTTTAGCCTTTAGGCTTTGGTTTGAGATATTTTGAACAAAAATTTAGAAAAAAAAAAATATATGTAGTAGTTGGATATACTTGTATTTTGAACTATTTTCGTGTATTGCCTTGTTCTTGTTAATTGCAACTATGAATTATTTAGAGTTAAATGAAAAATAAGAGTTGAGCAATATATATGTTGATAAAAATAAAATACGGAAACAATTATGTCGGTTTTTTTTTTAATCACCCGATCCTTACTCTTGATCTGCTTTTGTTATAGCAAGGTCGATTTTAAACCACAAAAATTTACTTCTTGTGATTTTTTTTTGTATAAATTAGGGGTGGGAGATCAACAAATCTTATATAAATGGCACAACTGCTGTTAATATGAGAGTCAAATATCGATTCTCGTGCTTGAACTCGTGACCGTGGAGTTGAAATGATTAACACCAGACAAGATAACGAACTGCGTCAGACGCTCGGTAATTTACTTCTTATGATTGGAACATAGAAGCTTGTGAAAATCTATTTATTTATAGGATGGTTATATTAAAATATAGTCAAAATGATATCTTATACAACTTAATAACCAAGATATCTTGAATTGGAATCCTTCTATCCTTAATTTATGGTAAAACCGTTATATTAGAGAATTAATGTTTTTATAGGATGGTTATTATGGAGCTCGATCTTAATTTTGTGCGAGTTGTGAACCCAAAAAACACATATTCAATTAACATACCATTTTGACTATATTTTAATATAGGAATATGAGAACGTAACTTTATTTGATCTAAACCGTTAACTAAGTAAAGACCCATCAAAATTATTTAGGGTAAGAGTATTATTATTATTATTTATTTATTTTTTTAATTCAATAACATTTGAAGGTAAGAATTTTGAACTTGTAATTTCTTGGTTATTAAGTCGTATAAGATGTCACTTTTGTCTACTTGCTTTGGCGTTTGCATTATACTTTTAATAATCGTAGTTTTTTTTTAAATGTTTATTTAGCAACATTGTAGAAGAATGGTAGGCTCATAACCTGTATTATAATAATCTACACTTCAAACACCGTTTATCATAACTTTTGTCTACATCCCGAATCCCAAATACACTTCTAACCTCTGTTATAATAATCTATCATTTATAACGATTAATAACATAATTGGTACCCTTTTCCATTTCAAATGCTTTACTTAGTATATCAGAGGAAAATTTGTCGTCGCCAAAAATTTAGAGTTTTATTTATTTGATCTAAAGACGACTAAGTTGTTTTATTGATCGACTTTTGATTTAGATTATTTTCTCCATTTATAATTGTTTTTATTATCAAAAAATAATACCGAAAGCTCATTTATAGGTTTTTTTCCCCAAGTAGGATACAAACGTGAGGTTAAAAGAAATCCAACTTTTTTTATTTTTTGAATAATTAAACTCTGAACACATCATTTTCCCCATATTTTAAAAATGACACTATAAAACTATGTAGAAAAAACCAGTCTAAAAAAAAATAAAAATAAATAAATAAATAAAAACCACTCTCAAACTATAGAAATAAGCGAAATAATTTATATATTATTACCCGCAAAATGCAGTGAATTACAATAGTTAAATTAAATCGCCAATATTAAGTTATAATTAACCCTTATATCACGATAATAAAGAAAAAAAAAAATGAAATTTCCACTTTCTTGCAATCGCCATTCTTAGAAGCTCTATGCTTTAGGATTTGGAGGAGGAAGCAACCACTTCTCACTTTGTATATAATCAAGACTCAAGAATGGCTTCATTTCAGCATCAGTAAACTGCTTGCCGAATTTTACACGCTCGTTCGACTTTGATCCTGGCCCCGAACACTTGTATTCTCCGTACGAAACCGTGCTACAACATTAACAATAATGTCAAATTTTGACAACCATACATATATAATGTAGCTTGAAAGTACATAAAGCCCCATGTGACTACTAAAAAAACTAGCCTACATACTCGTGGACTTTAGGGAGTGTTTTTTTTTAATATATAATTATTATTATTTTAAAGTATTTATCTCTCCTTTTATTCTTCTTGTTTATGAGTACATATTTACAGCTCCTTTTGAAAGAAAAAAAAACTAAATCAAAACAAGATATTATACTCATTCAAAATAATTACTCATTTTTAATCACTCAAAATAACAATTTATATGTGCAACTCCAAACGAATTATTGGTTGCAGCCCTTTACAAAAATCTATATCCAAACGAGTTATATTACCATTTCAATTTCTAATAATTCAAGATAACTACTCATTTCAATCACTCAAAATAACTACTCATACAATCATTCATCCAAATGCCTAGAACCCACGTGATTTATTAAAGAAACTAATAATCATCGGTGGAAATTAAAGGTTTAATTTTCTTCAAAAAGAAGTTCAAGGGTTAATGCCTCTAGGTAAGAAGGTTGGTTCAAAATGTGCATGAGTTTTAGGCGCTTAAGCTTTAAGTGAGAAAAAGTACTTAGTGTGTTGTAAAGCTAGCTCATTATCATTCTAAAAGTAGATAGGTTTTAGAGATTAAGTAATTACGCGTCGTAACCGTCGTGATTCATGTCGTGCCAGCCTGCGGGATGAATGATATCGGCCATGGTCGTGTAGGCAAAAATAGTTCTAGAATAAGGCTTCCAAGCTCTTCCCAAATAAGTGTTTTTGCCACCCGTGCCTATAATGCTGCAATGCGCAAATACGTACGCGCTCGGGTCCGATTTCGATTCTCTTGAATGTGCTGCGATCACTCCAAGTCCTCCTTTTCCAACCACAACCAACTTGGAGTTCTGCTCACAAAATAATAATAGGGGGATTTTGCAACAGAATTCAATTTAGTTAGACTAATTTTATCACTGTCTAAATTTATCACTAATAAAAAATTATATTCTTTCCCTCAGACTTATTCAATCAGTAATTGAGTTCTATAACTGACTATAAAGAGTAAATTCCCTAATTTCTAATTATAATTAATTATGTTGTAAGTATGATATTATAAATACCAAATAAAGGGATGTTCCTCTCCCGAAAATGAAATCGACAGTTCCTTGAATGTAGCAATCCTTGTAGAGATGTAAGCCGTCGTCGTCACAAAGGGTATCTTGAAAGCCGATGAATCGGCAATTGTAAATTGCCGATTTATTTCCCCTTATTCTCGCGGCTAAGGCCTGTCCTCCTTTCATTTTCCCATCGGGCCTTGGTGATGAATTCTGGTGAAAATAATAATGATAGCAATATTATTAATATTACCAAAACAAATTACAGCACAATATGTTATACAATAGGTTAAATCATCATTTTTGTCCAATTTTAATTGTATATATTTTCAAATTTCAATTGTCTAATGTTAAACATTTACTCTTAATAAACTTAATCTTAATATTGATTAATTAATTATAATAGAATCCTAGCATTGAATATATATATTTTTTTTTTTTACATGACAATATTAATATAAACAATGACACAATTTAACAAAATTTTAAAATTTATACAAAAAAAAGAAGCTAATAAACAAATCATTTCTGAAAAGAAATTAATAAAATTCAATTAAAAAAAACCAAAGTGAAGAAATGACTCTTCATTTTTCATGTGAAAATATTAACACGTCTTTTCCATATAAGTTTGAATTGATCATTTTTGGATGTAATTTCCAATTTCTTACTTTAAATTCACAATATTTTAATTTCTTAAATAAATAGAATAATATATAAATTTCATATACCATAATACAATATTTAAATAAATTAGTCTTGGATTAGTGTATTCTTCAAAGTGAGTTTTGTGAGATGTTTAGAAAAAAGTGAGATTTAAGATTCAAAAGTTATAAGTTCATTTTTCTTTTTGAATTTTCTTAAAATATTACTAATAAGAGTCAAATAGCGATTCTCGAGATGCAACTCATCAAACCACCGTCCCGCCCCATTTGGTTTCACGTGAATTAATTGAGACAAAAAGAAAGAATAGTAGACAAAAAATGTTACCTCAATGATGAGATTGGCAGCAACAAAATAATCAGCCTCAACGATCAAAGTGGCGCTATAAACGGTGCCGTATTTAGCAGCATTGCCATTAAACGTCAAAGTGGGCTTATCATTGGGGGATCCATAAAGAGTAACAAACGGTTGATTTCTTTCGATCTTAAGCTTCTCTTTATAAACCCCACCGCCGATCCAAATCACCACGCGCTTCTTGTTGCCGGCCGGAACGCTGGCAATGGCTTCCGCCACCGTCTTGAAATCTCCACTTCCGTCCTTTTTCACTCTCACGACGGCGGCGGCTTTCTCCGCCGCCGCCAGCTCCGGGTCCAGCTCCGCCTCCCGGCCGCCCAGCGGCTTCACGTTCTTCTTAAACCACGCGTTTAATGCTGCTTTGTTTGCCGGAATTGGTGACGTGGCGGCCACGATGGCGGTAAATGTCGCCACGAATATTACTAATCTAGTTAGGGCGATTGCATCAGTGAAATATTTCATTTTTTTTTTCTTTTTTTTTTTTCCCCCTAATATAAGTAGTTTTGTTTTTTGGTATTGAAAAAGTGGGATTATATAGAGGAAGGATGGTTAAAAGCGTGAGGTTTGGAGTGGTTTCTGTCTTTCCGTTTTGGCTGCCACTGTTCAAGAGTTTAGTTAAAAACTAATTCCTAAATTAGACCACTAATATACTTGACAACTGTCTATTCTTTTTTATTATTTTTATTTCGTCTTAAAATATCTATATTTTCTTAACCATTTATTAAAGATAACACAATATTTTTTTAGAAATTGGGTTAGATAGTCCAATTTTACAAAATAGTTATAGGTGTAGGTGATTTTAATTTTTTTGTATCCGTAGTCAAATATACGGTATATTTAATATTCATCATAGGATATTAATATAATATTATATGTTTTTTTAGTATCTAATACAATATTATATTAATTATAGCGTGCTATATATTTTATTTTTACCTAGTACTATAAATATTTTTCCAGACATACTCCTCAACAAAATATATATTTGTTGCACATTTTAAGAAGATTGCATTTTAGTTCATATTCTTGCAGTTTTTTTAGTTAGGGTGTACTTTCAAAAAACCTAATTTTAGTATTAAAAAAAATAACTTTAGCTTAAAAAGATACAAGATCATTTTGATCTTGAATTGTATTGTATTGTTTTTTTTTTCGGAATAACTTAATATTCTTTTTATTCCATTGCAAAATATCTCTAGTTTTGATTTATATATTTTTAATTCTTTTTTACTTTTATCTCTTACTTTATCCTCAGTTTGAGTTTTATGTGTTTTCAATAAAATTTAGAAGTGATATTCATAGAATAAAATTTGAAGTTGATTTTAACTAAAATTAATTTAACGATAAACCATGATGTAAAGTAAACATATTTTTTAAAATTAAAAAAAAAATTGAAGCAAAAAATTGATCCATATTTTTACGATTTATAAAGATAGCGTTGATATAGAGTAACTTTCGTGATAAATAAAAGCAATCAAATAATTTTTTAAGAAAACTTAATAAGAAACATTAAACAGGGTGGGGTCATAAACCCTACATAAAAGCACAGATTATCACAAAACAATTGAACCAACGAGCCACTAACTTTTCGATAACACAAAAAATCTTCTAATAAAAAATTGCATCTGATGTAACATTAAGAAGTTTAAATAATAAAAAATTATAGCATAAATAGTTTTCAAATCTCTCTTTTTACTTCAAGCTAACAAAACACTAAGTAATGGACAAAACTGTGTGTTCATGACAAAAAAGTTATAAGTTTACATATACCCCACTCTAATTATTATTAAACTAAAAACTCATGATTCTTTCTTTTAAAAACGGTTCACCCTTTTTAATGTCTTGCTTAGAATACTTGACATTTTTTTCAACTTTATTTATGTATTTCTAAGAATAATGACAAAATCTAAGAAAATGGTAACATTCAATTTGACTTTTATGTCATTATTATTTGATTTTCTTTCATATGATCTTGAATAATTTTGTCATCCACGACCTCTTGATGAATTAAAGTTTGAATTGCTTTCCTATGCATGAAATCTTCTCGATCGCATCATCTAAAGTAACCACGTCCATGATAGCGACCACATCCACGACCTCTCAATTACTTTTTTCTTGGCTTTCTTCTTTATCTTTTAATTGCAACTTTATTGGAAAAATTAGCTATAACAATAAAGTTGAGTTTTTTAAGCCACGTTTGATAACCATTTGGTTTTTGAAATTTAAGTCTATTCTTACTCAAATTTACTATAATGTGTTCTACTTTTTCTATATCCATTTTTCCTTAAAAAAATATGTGAACGCTAACCAAATTAAAAAAACTAAATGGTTATTAAACTCGGCCTTAGAAGACAAACCTTCTTAATTTTCTTTAATTTAAAATATTCTCCAAAAAATTAAGTTTGCATACCGAGTTGCTTCATAAATTTTCTCAATTGCTCGATGAATAATTCACATTTTCTATAATGGTGAGTGTCTTTTTTTCCTAGTATCTTTCGAAGCTACATAATTTTTTGGTTTGTCTAAAACTCTATCAAAATTTCTCATGCATCTTGTGAAGGAATGTAAAGTTTTCATACAAATACACCATCTACTATTATAATTTTATTTCGCAAGTCGAAACACTCGAAAATAAATCAATTTTGTTATTTGTCATTTGCAAAAATAAGGATATTAGTTTCTTGAAAGTGTGTGGTGAACACTCATAAATAAATAATCAAACAAAGAATAATAGAAAAAAAAAATCACTTATACTAAAAAACCATTTATTAAATCTCCATAATTTAGCTCACACTTTATTTTAAGCTCGCCTTATGTAATCATGGGAAAGTCTTACAACTTTTCCTATAATGGTGATATATATATATATATATATCCTTACTTGATGACACATATAATGTAATTTTTTTAAAAAAATCAACGTAACATCCCTTGATCAACCAAAAAGAGAAAATTTCTTAAAAGATTGATTTGAACTCGACCCACAACTCAAAATATAATCGATAAAAAAAATCAAGGATAAGAAAGCATTCAAACAACGATCTTTAACATACAAGAAATAATAGAGGTTTAAGAAAATAGATCTAAAAGTCATATTTAACCCGTGTTGAATTTTGAAAGAGCTTGTAGAATAATCTGACAAACATGACTTCTACTAAAAAAACATCGAACCCATAGAAAAGCTAGTTCTTTCCCATGAATAAATTAATTTAACTTTATGATATTTTCACGCTATAAATGAAGAATTTGTAATCAAAGTGGCTTCGCTTTTGAATTTTCTTTGGTGGTTGAAAAAGGACAGAATGTCCAAGGTTGAAATGTTTTAGCCAAATGGCATTGAATCTTATAATAGTTCTAAGTAAAAAAATTTAAATCTATGATTGATTTGGTTCTAAACCAATTCAACATTATTATCATAAGTTCGATCTAAGAATCAGTATTTAACTCTCATTTATGGTTTGTTTTCTCTTCCTCTCCTAATATATACTAAAAAAATTGAATAATGTTTTAGTTATAAAAAATTTGAATCCACTGCCTTTTGGTCATAAACATATTGTTCTTCTTGGTGGTGAGTTAATTGATAAATATTCCTTCGATTAAATAAAAGTAGAAAATCTCCATTTCTTAGTACAACAAAATAGAATAAGGGCTAATTTATAAGTAACACTTTGCAATTTGCACACATGTGTAAATCATACATTATAAATAAAATTTAATAAATGAGTTATAAGGGAGGGATGATTTTAGCAAACAACATGGAGAACACACAAAGATTGAAAATGAGAGAAAGCAAGAGGAAAAGGAATACAAAAGCAATTATGTATAGATCCCATTACTACTTGGGGAATAATGGAATGAAAATGAAAGTGAATCAAAGAAGGAGCTTGATTTATATTTCCCCATAAATTTACAAAATGAATTAACTTTTTATGGTATAATTGGTTCATCATCTTTTTATATAATCTCTCAATCAATCTTCCTCCTCAATGGTAACTAATGTTGGGATCTGCCCTTGATCCACAAAATCAATTTTGTTCAACCTTAAACAGCATAGCACTTGCTCAGGCAATTCCTCTGGCTTCTGTGCCTGTACATTTTGTTCAACAAATTAAAAACCAACATTATGTGTACCAACACTTTTTCTAATTTGTAATGAATCTAAACTTTACCTGGATCGTTAAACCGAGATCGATGATTCCGTTCTTGAGACGGTCTCGGAATGAATCGAGTCCCTTTCTTGATATGTAGCTAAACCGATGAATGTCTAAATCAACCTCGAAGTAGTTTGAACCCTACATGCATCAAATAATCAATAATAATATATGAAAAAAATTGTCAAAATGTTATAGGGTCAAATGGTTTGTTCCCTGAGAATAGTCAAAACACTTACGGATATTATATTAGCTTATTTAACAATAAATGATTGACTGTCAAGAAAATATACGTAAAATTAATTTCTAAGTAATTGATTACCACTCTGAATTGAATTTATAATCTATTGATTTTTTAAGGTCCCCTTAACTAATAGAACGAACTTACCTGGTAAAAACTGTGTTGAGGACGTGAGAGGACAGGCTTTTCGTTGTAGGCGTTTACGAGCTTCTTTTCTGTCGAACTCAATTGGAGATCATCTGGATTAACAAGCCCTGCCATGATCTTTAGCCTTTCTCTAAATGGAACAACAGACTCTTTCGCAAACCCCTTGCTCCTTTCCATCTCGTCGTCGATAAATTTCTACGACGTGATAATGTGTACGAGTTTAGAGTATTTTTAAGCACTTGAAAAGTCATTTCGAACGAAATAGTTGTATCGAATTTCTAACTAATTAATTGGCATTAGACTAGAGAATTAAGTTGAGAAAAAGGTACCTTAATGTTTTCCTTATAATGAGCAGAAATGTCTTCATTGAAATTGTCAGAAACTTTGAAATACAAAACAAGACTCATTCCCTCCCCATCACTATCACCAAGGAACATTGCAGCTGCATAAGTTGGCAACTGCCCAAAAAAAAACCATTAAAAAGGTTTTAATTCCATATATATATATATATATAAAGTATTCGTGACTATTCTGAGCCATTTAAGGGCATCTCAACTATTTTCAAGAAACAAATAGTTTGGAATTATTAAAAAATCATTAGAAATTAATTCCTTGTAAGTTAGTCTATAATGGCTAAAAGTGTGAAAATCTTAAAGCTAAGGAAATTTCAAAATAAGAATAGTGAAGTACTCATTTTCTTTTTAATTAATTTTGAGATGAAATATCACATATTATATCTAATAGGATAATAAGTACAGTAAAAATGAAATTGAGATGCAATCAAGAATGATAAACCTAAAGAAACTTTATCTTGACGAAACATGCATGTTGAGAATCTCGCAAAGTAAAAGATTGTTATAACCGTTTTTTAAATGATGAACTACTTTCATTATTATTAATTAATTTTGAGAAGAAACTTAATGTTATATAATAATGACAAACATCCAAGTAACAAGGAAATTAAATGAGTGTACCTGAATATTTACAATGAGCAACGGAGGCACGTCGGCGTTGGTTGCGATGTTCGGAAGGTCGAGGTGCTGAGCAATGTGGTTTATCTTTCTCGGACATAAGAACATATCGACACCGATTGGGACGTAGGGACTGAAATCCGAAGCCGGGGCTTTCAATCGATCTCTACATGGATTACAAGGTACATTTCCACATCCAGATTAAGTCAAAATGGATTAATTTGAAACATACAAAACAAAAGAAATGTAGGGTTAATTCAAACCTAAGTACTTACTTGAAATAGTTAGCACCACGAAGTTTAAAGGTTGAGGGAGGAATTTCACACCAACATCCAGGAATTGGGTTATCTCCTTGGAAACGTGGAATTACATGCCCAGCACTTGGACGATATAGGTACTTTTTGGATTCACCTAAATAAATATATATAAAATTTGGTTACATATAAAATGGATTAAAGTTGTTTTATTTAGTAAAATTGGAGGTCGGAGAACTCGAACAAAAAAATATTGTGGAAAATTTTCCACAATTTTTCCATTTGACATAAATGTCAATTTTCGTCATAGTAGCCTATGCCGACAGAAAAATATTGATGTCAACATATTATGAGCACCTACGATGTCAACATATTCAAAAACTGTCCTAGATGAATCATTTTCACAAAATAATTATAAATATATACAAATTTTAAAATATTTATATCTATAGTCAATATACATTTTAATATGGTATAAATACTCATTAATAGTAGTGGAAATCGTTATATATATATATATCAATGATTATAGTTGCTTAATTTTTTTAAAATGTAACCATTTGTAATTATTTTCTAAATTGACCGATCATGTTGTAGTGCTAGTTCTCACAAACAATGCAAATTGCAAACAGACGCTAATCACAACTAACTGAAAAATCAAGGGTGTACATATTACGTACTCTGTTCGAGGTGGTTGGATTCACGTGGACCGGCGTCGCAAGACCTACGTCTAAACGAGAGGCGAAAAACAGTGGATTGCAGTTTGTGAGGAGGCTGAAGAGGAGGTTGAGTACTATTCAAAATCTTCTCATTGAAACTAGCAGTGGATACCAATTTTCTCAAGCTAGAGGTATCATCATGGTTTTGAGTATCAATTTTGAGGCCCTTGAAACTTCCATAGGTAGTGGTTTCCAACAATGTCTTTTTCTTGCCACAAGCCTCAGCCTTTGCCAGGCAATTAGAAAGGCCATAACCAGGAGCATTAACCATGGCATATGTGCTAGATTCATCAAGCATTTCTTTTCCTCCTTTATTTAATTTCTTTGCATCAATTTTTAAGTAACTCTCACAAAACTCCATTACTAATTGCCCATTTGTTGGCATGTTCCCCACTATTGGAAATCCATCTGCATTCATTAATTAAATCATTTAATTTTGTTCATTGGATGATTAAAATATGGATTAATATGAATTGAGGTTGTTTAGTTTACCTCCAACAACACTGCTGAAATCATCATCAGAATCTGATTGATCCACTAAGCTCATTGAGTCGTACCATAATTCTTCTTGGCAAATCCCTAATTATAAAACACATGATTAACAACTTACAAACTAAACCTTAAAAAAACTTTAAAATTTTAGGTTTCATTTAATAATTAACCAAAATCAAATTTAAAAATACTACTTTATTGGTTTGTGTTATCAACCACTTTTTTTACAAATATTTTTATAATTCAAACTATGATTTGAGAAGTACAAAACATAGTTCCTCAAAATTTGTTTTTTTGTTTTTACAACTTAGTTAAGAACTCATTTTTAATCAAGACAGGGAAGATCATATAAACCCAATTTTTAAAAATATAAAAATAAAATAATTTTCTAACTGACTTTCAAAAAAAAAAAAAAAATTCCATATGGGCTATTTTCTTTTCATGAATTCCTCTCCGATCTACTCTTATTTCCATTTAAAATTTTAATCTTGTCTATTATGTTTCTTCCTATAGTTTTTCTGATTTTCTTCTCCTTATTGGTACATTTATGATTACAGGAATAATAGTTTATATCGAAGACGTAAGTTATTATAACAAAGAATTTTTTTTTTATAAATATTAAGTTATTAAAATAAAATAATTTTTTTTTTTATAATTAGAATGAATAATTATAGAGTAACTCGTTAATATTACAACGGTAACACAAATATAGGTCGAGTTATTATGATCAAATTTTAAATAAATAAATGCATACCATTGGCATCATACTGGCTATGTTGCCATTGCAATTGGGTTAGGTGGAAAGTCGAATTTGTGACCTCGGATCTTCGACACGTGGTGGTGGCCCCGTGTTCGAAGTCCATGTGAACAAATTCACTAACGGCATAGTCCGTTACTCCTCCTGCGTTGCTCACCCGTTTCATCACACCCTCGGCTTTTGAATTTCCTATTCTGCCCTTTGACTTTCTAGTCAATCGACGATGACGGTGTTTCGTCCTTGTAGCTGGCACTATTTTTGCATGGGTTGATACACAGCTCCCCATTTTCTCTTTTTTTTTTTTTTTTTTTTTTTTTTTACAACAACAACCCCACTTTAATATTATTCTTTTATAGGCCTGCAATCACCATATAGCCAACAATTGAATTATTATGCCAAAAAAAGTATAAAGATTATGAGCTAACTTATTGGTTATTTTAGTTCGTAGTCTAAACACGAGTATGGATAATTATAACCCGAAACAACCGAACCCATCTTTAGATGAAGACTCAAAGGCTCCGTCAAAATTATCGCAGTCATTGGTATATATTAGCTAGTGAGGCCAGTAATTTCTCCTGATACAAATCTTTTCAAATGAAACCAAAATCAAAGATATAAGAATTTATCTTTAAAATAGACGATAATATACAAATGTAATTTGTGAGAACCATTGTTTATTCTTGACAAATACATAAATGGAAGGAACAATCGACTCTCGATAGATCTCACAAATACATGTATTTATAAGAAGATCTAGTATTCACCCATTATCTCTTGAAATCATGCTTTAACCTTTTTTTTTTATGTACAGAAATCAATATAACATTCACTTATAGACAATTATTTGGTTTAACAATTGATCTCATTACATGTTTGAGACATCTCTGTCTACCCTAGAAATTATATCGAAGAGATAACAAACAATTTTACAATTAAACTCAATCTTGAATTTTAAGAACTCGAGACTCTCATAGAAAACATACTTTAGAGACTCCAAATCTCTATCCGAAATGAGTTCGTTTATCAAGCGTAAAAGAATGTATAACATTAGAAAACACGAAAAAGAAGAATGGCATACCCAACAAGGAAGGAAGGGAGGAAGGGAACAAGAAATGGGCCCTTGTTGTCCTATGTGCGAGGAATTAAGACGAAAGGGGGGCGAGTTGAGGCCGACCAGACAAGTCGGATTCAATGTGCAATGAAACCAAACCTTAGAGTTCCCTTCATTTGTAATACAAAATAAAACCACCGACAAATAAGGTTGACCATTTATTTATTTATTTGTTTTTTGTTTTTAAATTTAGTATATCCATATATGTATAAAAGCTTATGAATCCACACATTTCTTAACCACCTTCCACTCCCTTCGCCCTTTCCCTAACTACTATCCCAATCACCAACCAAAGTTTCAAAATACAAATTCTTCTTTTTTGGGTAAATTATACATTTAATCACGAGAGGAATGAATATTGATGTCGGGATCGAATCTCTGTTATCTAGTATTACAACAAAACAATAAAATTATTGTGTCACTTATTCATAAACTATAATAATTATTCATGTATAGTAACGGCCATGTAAGTTAAATAATTGATTAGATTAAAAAAAAATTAAATTATTTATACTGAAAAGTCGCATCCACATAGGTTACTTCATGTAAATGAACTATTTTTTTTAGATTTTAAATTCAATTCTAAAAATTAGAGAATTCTTGGAATGTTAAAAGTTGTGGTAAATGGTTTGTGTAGAAGAATTTACTTTGAAGGTGAAAGTTTGTTCAATGATGGAGACGTTACCATCCTTTTTTTATTTAAATAATTAAAAATAACCATATTCAAAATTAAAAAAATCATTATAAGACCGTGATTCAAGTAATCAATGAAGGTGGGTAAGAGTATAGTTTTGAAATGGGCACAAATTAGCTCATAAAAAAAATAAATCAAAATTAGAGGCTTTTTTTAGTTTTCTTTTTTAGGAAGAAGACCACAAATTCTATCCAAAATATAAATTTTGGTGACGATGAATTTTACTATGATCAAACAATTAAACGAACATATCATCAACCATTTGAATTCTACGACAATTAGAAGTCTAAATGTAAACAGTAACTTCTTGATTATTAGGAATAAACTTATGTGGCTGTTGGCAAAATCAGAGGATTTAATCATGATGATGTTATAAGCTATTTTTTTCCTCAAGTAAAATCTATAAACCCTACCTTTTTTTTCAATAACTATAAACCCTAAATCAAATGTGTATAAACACATTGCCATTCATTCTTCCAACAAATTATCGTTTGTCCATTGAAAGTCCGGCCGATTTCGACCATGATGAAGCTCCATTTCCGGCAGCCATGGCGTCGTTGCTTCAATTCAAAGCTTTTGCAGCCTCTATTGTACTCAACGAAACCCTTACCTTCTTCTCAAAGTTCAGAGGATTCTCTGTATCGTAGGGTTTCTCAGGCAGGCGATCCTCGAATCTCCATTGCTCGCGTGCTCGACCAGTGGATCGAAGAAGGCGGAGAAGTCAAGCAATCTGACCTGCAAAAGCTCATCAAGCAGCTCAGGAGGTTCCGTCGCTTCAACCATGCTCTCCAGGTACCACTTGTTCTTGTAGTCTTGTACATTACTTGAGAATTGTCTTTTCTCTGGTCTGGCATTTTCATGTGGCGATGAATGTTTAGTTGATCGGAGAGGGAAGTGGAAGGAATCTGAAATTTTCATTTATTGGTTTCGAATTGTTGTTCTTCCTTATTTTTGCGATGGCTGATTTCTTTTACAGTGTATTATGGATCACTTGGATATGGAGTGAGTTTATTGGTACTATTCTATTGTTTTGGAGATCGTTTTGAATGGAAATTTTATTGCGACTTGGAAAGGTTAAATAAGTAAATGGGTTGCTTGTTATGAAAGAATTGTAAACAACTGAATAAAGCGCGAGACAAAGAACACACATAGTTACGTGGTTTACTAAAGTCGTGTTTGCTACATTTTCGGTTATATGAGATAAATTGTTTTATTTAGGAGATCGTGGAGAATACAAATGTTGGTAAAGGGGATAAGAGTTTTAAGAGAGTTTATATAGTGCAACTCTTATAAAATCTTTATAAATCATCCGGTCCAAATTACATAAAGTTTTGATATTGATTATTCAACTATTCATTGTGCAATATAGTTAGTTCAAGACATTTGATGAGAGATCAACTTTCTTGGATTAACATTAAGCATCTCTGTTCTGTGAGCTTTTCAGTTTTGACCATTTTGTAGTTTAAACCTTTCACTGGTTGCTTTTGGCTGCAATTAAGTTCACGTCGTTACATCTTTGGTCACTATTTTCATTATCTTGCCTTGGTTCGTTTAACTAGTCTTTTTGATCTTATGGACATGGATACAATACAACGCACAAGTGTCATGGCGGTTAGGTCTTTTAATATTGGCTATATTTCCATTTTTGCTTATCTTCTTCACTAGCATTGAAATTGGATCACCATCTATATATGGTATAAATTTTCTTCTTATCCACTAATTGACTATTGATTACTGTTTGCAACAGTTGTGTGAATGGATAAGTAATGAAAGGAACCATAACCCGTCGCCTGGGGACACCGCTATTCAGTTAGACTTAATTTCAAAAGTTCGTGGCTTGGAACGAGCTGAGCAGTATTTTAACAGTCTGATGGAATCTTCAAGAGATTATAAAGTCTATGGAGCACTTCTAAACTGTTATGCAGAGGATAAAAATTTGGAAAAGGCAGAGGCACTCATGGAGAAGATGAAGGAATTAGGATTTATGTCAACACTAGCCTGTAATGTTATGTTAAACCTCTATTCTCATTTGGGCAAACATGAGAAAATTGATGAATTAATGGAAGAGATGGAAGCCATGGGAATTTCTCAAGATAGATTTACATACAACATTCGCATGGCTGCTTATGCAGCCACTTCCAGTATAACAAACATGGAGAAGCTTTTGTTGAAGATGGAGGCAGATCCGCTAGTGTCTATGGATTGGCACGGGTATTTCGTCGTAGCAAATGGATACTTCAAAGCTGGTCGTTCTGAAAAAAGTATAATGATGCTGAAGAGATCGGAGAAACTCATTCGTGATAAACAAAAGTGGTTTGCATATGAATGTCTTATTACTCTGTATGGTGCTATTGGAAATAAGGATGAGATGTATCGGGTTTGGAACCTGTACACTAATCTGAAAAGGAGATACAATTCAGGATATCTTGGTATAATTAGTTCATTGGTGAAACTGGATGATTTTGAGGGTGCTGAAAAAATCTTGAAGGAATGGGAATCAGGGGACACAATTTTTGACTTCAAAATTCCAAACTTCATGATAAATAATTACTGTAGGAAGGGACTTGTGGATAAGGCAGAAGCATATGTCAACAAGCTTATTGAGAATGGCAAAGAACCACAAGCAAACACTTGGGATCGACTCGCAACTGGATATCATGCGAATGATCAGACGATGAAAGCAGTGGAACCTATGAAGAAAGCAATTTCAGCTAGTCAACCTGGATGGAAGCCGAATTATAATACCTTGGCCGCATGTCTTGAATATTTGAAAACAAATAGAAATGTGGAGGTAGCTGAGGAAATCGTAAGCCTGCTTTTGAAACACAGCATTGTCTCCTTAGAAATTAACGACAGATTAGTAGATTATATCCACAGTGATAACCAAAACTCAAGTGCCCTCGATCAATTCGGCCTGGGTGGTCAGATCTAGAGACTCGATCATGTTTTGGAATGTAACAAGCTTCACTTAACTGAGCCGCTGAAGTATGAAGAGACTTCTGATATTAAGTGAAGTTTTTTCTTCCTTCCCACCATTCTTCTGTAGTACGGTAATGTTTTGTTGTTCAATGTTCTAGAACTACCAAGTTATTTGGATTCTGTAATTTTGAAATCTTATTTTCTGCTCATAGTCAGACTGCAGGGAAGGGTGAAGGAAATGGATGTGGAGGAATTGTGAGGATACCAGGTCTGAAAGGTGTTGATACCTTTTAAGTATCTAATATGGTATCCCAGTTAAAAAAATCGGATCCGTAACGGTGAATCCAAAGAGGCATCATCCTCAATGGACATGTTGAGTATGTCATATTCGAAAAATGAAAAGACTTCCTAACATTTATAAGATGAATGAACTATTTCACTCATTGTCAATTAATTTTGAGATGAAATCTTACGATATCTAATATAATTCATTTTGTTACTTAAGGTCCTAGAACTGCCCAGATATTTGGATTCTGTAATTTGGAAATCTTATTTTCCTGCTAATAGTAAGACTGCAATTGTATGTATAAATTTGTTCTCCTTCCTTGGAACCTGTTTTTCACCTTGGAGTATAATGCCATGTTAAGTCTTAGAAATCTAATTTTCTTTTGCCTAGGTCTCAAAGGTTGGCGTGGTGCTGAAAAGCTTGGATTTTAAAGGTGTACTTTTCTCAAGGTTCCTAGTTCGAGACTCACTTGTGACATTAATTTATAAACATTCCTCGTGTTTTCATTTCTTCAATGTCTCGCCATGTCTGTCTTAGGGGTGGGCATAGTTACCTCAAATATGGTGGAGTGAAATTCCAATTTTTCGATTTCATCTTTTGCCTTGGAGAAGGATGAGGATATATTTTTCATCCAGGCTCGATGTTTCTCTAACCTTTTGACTTTCAGAGGACAAAAAGTGTTTTGTTTAAGATCTTTAATGGCCTGTTGCTAACTTTTGATAGAAACATGTATACTCTTAACTCTTTTGACTACGACTATTTCCATTTTAAAATTATAATAAACTGACTTTTTACCCTTATTTAATAGTTATAAAAGAACCCTTTTCAAAAAAAAAAAAAAAAAAGATTAAAGACCAAAATGGCAATTTAATTTTGCAATTGGCCTAACTTTAAAACTTTAAAACTATATTGAACCTGTTGGCGAAAATAAACTAAGCACGAAATTGATCATTTAACCAATATTTAATAAAATTATTGAATATTGATTGAGATTTTTCATGTATAATAATTTTTTTTTTGAAATGGCTATTACAATTATTAATACTCATTAATAAGTTATTTATTATTAATACAATATTATTAGTAATACCTATGTCTACAGTTAATTTTTTTTAAAGTGATCATATGTATTTTGAATTTTTTTTGAGAAGATATGTATTTTGAATTTGACTAATCACATAAATTTCTCATTTTTAAATTTATCTACCAATAACAACTTTTTAAGAGAAATTTGTGTATAATAAACTTAATATAAAAAGGAAAAAAAATTATTATTTTGAATTTGACTGATGTAAGGAGTGACATATTTAGGTAGAATTTAATTTTATGATTTATTAACTCTTCTTAAAAATTTATATTCAAATGAGTTTTTATTAATTTTTTCTCATTTTTACTTTTAAAAATAGCTTTCATTTGTAACTATTTAATCATTTCTAAGTATTAATTTTTAATTATTTTTTTTAACTATTAAAAATAACTACTCATTTTAAATTTACGTAGAGTTTTTGACTTTAACTTTTTTATACAAAAATTATGTTCAAAGTGTTTTTGACTGCAGGTGTGACCATCAATTAATTTTTTTAAAATGATAATTTAGAGGTAGAGTGCTAAAACTAAAACCCTAATTTGGTGGGAGGTGGTATTTGTATCCCTATCCCGCGGATCGCAAAACCCTGTGTTCTGGCAGAGTAGCCGCTTTCTTCCCAGTAAGACCCTTTTCTTCACTTTCTCTTCTTCTCTCTCACTCACAAAACTCATCAATCTATGGTTGTAAAGCAGGAACCAAGCTTATTTGCAGCGATCAAAGATGCCCAAATCCAAGCGTGATAGACCAGGTCCATTTTCATCGCTTTCCACTTATTCATGCCTTGTTTCTTCCTCCCAAAACCAGAACATTTCTAACCAACATCCCTTTTTCTTTTCGATCTTTAAACAATCAGATTCTATCTCATATGGGTTTTTTTGTGTATGTGTTGTTATGTGAAACCCAAGGTTCTTGTTAATTTTAGTGGCTATTGGCTAATGAATGTGTTCACAAACCGAATCATCATGGAGTGGCTCAAGTGGTCATAGGATAGACCATCTACCGAGGAATTAATTTCCTATGAGTTTCATTGATATTCAAATGTTGTAGGGTCAGGTGCATGCAAGTTGGCTCGGATAGTTTTATCAAAAAAAAAAAAAAAGAAACAAATAACAGTTAACCTAGGAGAACATAATGAAATGCCTTTAACGGTAGAAATATGCTGACATTTGTTCTTTTAATTCAAGGTTCTTGTTAAATTTAGTGGCTAATGAATGTGTTCACAAACCGAACTATCATGGAGTGGCTCAAGTGGTCACATAGGATGATCATCTACCTAGAAATTAATTTTCTATGAGTTTCTTTGATATTTAAATGATGTAGGGTCGTATGTGCAAGTTGGCTCAGATAGTGTTATAAAAAAAAACAAATAATAGGTAACCTAGGAGAACATAATGAAATGCCTTAACGGTAGAGATATGCTGACATTTGTTCCTTTAATTCAAGGTTTTTGTTAAATTATGTATTCATTTTAATGAGAAGTTTTGTTCAAGGTAGTTAGCTTGTTTTGGTTTTTAACTTGAAAGGAAGAGGAAAATTATGAACTCAGTCCAATATAGATGAGTGTTTTGACTGTTTTTTGCTGTTTGGTTGGATAAATACAGTTACTCTATCAAAAACCAAGAAGAAAGGAAGGGAACATAAGAAATCAATGGTGGATCTGATCAGGCAGGCTGTGGAAAATTATAACTCAATTTATGTTTTCACCGTTGAGAACATGAGAAACCTCAAGTTTAAGGAACTCAGGGAACAGCTAAAGTCAACTAGCAGGCGAGTTGTATTTTCCGACTTTTTGTATATTTTCTGCAGCATTCTATTTTGATCAGTGATGAGAATGTTATTGCCTTTATGTTGTTTGGTTGACTTCTTGGAAGCATGGAGAAAGATAAAAATAATGAATAGCATTATTTAGCAGGAAAGAATAAAAATGAGAACATGTGGTTGCCTTTACAACTGAAGAAAAATTAAACCACAATTTTATCTGGTTGTGACATGTTCCATTTTAAAATATCAACCTTCTGTCCTTGTTTAAAAATGTATAAATAAAACAAGGTTTACAACAACCTTCATCACCTTCTGCTTGGTGTTGTATTGACTGAGGCTGCAGCTTGTTACATGTGTACTCTTTCATGCCATGTCCCTAAGGGGTGGTACAGTGGTTGAAGACTTGGGCTTAGAAGGTATACTCCCTTCAAGGTTCCAAGTTCAAGACTCACTTGTGATATTACTCTTTCGATGTCTCCCGGTGCCTAGCTTAGGGACGGACGTGGTTACCCTTGTTTAAAAAAAAAACTGGTAATACCTGAGCTTTGAAAAATATTTTAGCTGTACATTATTGCATTAGGCCTTTGATGCTTATGGACACTTTTCTAGTGTGGAAATGTTTAATGAGGCTGATCGATCCCTAATTCGGGATATTCTGTTTGTGAACCTTGTTTAGTGCAATTTTTGAAATGTTGCTACTGTTGAGTGGCGTTTGGAGATATGCCATGCATGACCTCTCTATTTCTCTAATTGAATGATTTGACATAATCTTACCTATCACCTGACTGAGTTGTTTATATGATTTTGTTTCCCCTATGGATAGATTATTTTTTGGAGCAAACAAAGTCATGCAGGTTTCTCTTGGTCGAACTGCTTCTGATGAAATTCAACCAGGCTTGTACAAGGTTTCTAAGGTGATTTTTTTTCCACATTGCATGTAGTTGAAGCGCTATTTTTCTGTAGCCTTGAGGAAGTAAAGTAAAATCTACTCTTTCTATTTTTGCAGCTTCTGCATGGAAATACTGGACTTTGTTTCACAAACTTACCAAAAGAAGAAGTTGAGAGGTAAACCAGACGTACCTTACTTCGAGCATTGTCGAGCTTTGCTCAAAAGTGATAAATTGTGAAGCTGCTATTTCCTTAAATTTAAATACCACGGTGTTTAAATTTAATTTATTATGCATTCTGTCTTTAGTTTTGCAATTGAAGTACTAGATAAATTGTTCTCATCTCACTACATTCCCGTATCTATGATTATGAATACTAAATTCTGAATTTTTTGATTTGGGAAAGACGTGAGAAATTGTATTTGGTGTTGAAATGGAAGTTGAAGTTTTAATAAATTGAAATTCGTATGTCTTCAAGGTTAACACAATTTCTCAACTTCATAATGTCACATGGGTACTAAAATGAGTATAGCTCAATTGGTATCTTGTACTAACGACCTCAAGGTTAGAGGTTCGATTCTCTATTATGTCACATGGTTATTTTATGACTATCTTCCTGTGCCAAATTCAATTGGAAGCTATGTGATCGATGATCATATTACTGGAACATGAATAGAATAAAAGGAAACCGAAAATCGAGAAGATTTAGTCAGTAGTAAGATTCTCATAATGGGTTGTTGGCATTTGAAGTTTATAAGAAGGGACTTTCACAATTAGTGAAATTCTTAAAAAGAGAATGATCGGGTATTTGCTGTGTTTGACAAAATCGATCGAACTAATTTTTAATGTTTTGTTATACAGGTTATTTAACGAGTATGTAGATTATGATTATGCAAGGACTGGAAGTGCAGCCACAGAAAAGGTCTCTTCTCCCCCTATGAACTCGCAACATTAATCGAGTTTCCTTTTGTAATAAACTGATTTTTGTTCGTTGTCCGTAATCTGATTGCACTATTTCAGTGTTTTGATTCAACAAAAGGTCTAGTATCATTTTAAATCATGTGTTGTAATATGCATGAATTTGGTGGTTGGCTGCTTTATGGAAGTGTTTAATGATATTAGGTTGAGCTTAAGGAAGGTCCTCTGGAGCAGTTTAGCCATGAGATGGAGCCTTCTCTACGGAAGCTGGGCATGCCTGTTCGTTTGAATAAGGGTCAGTAATACACGCTATGTGCTTGCAACCCTTACTAAACAAAATGTCGGTTATAAATAAGATTTGTTGAGGAATTGCAGGTGTGGTGGAGCTTGTATCGGACTTCGTCGTATGTGAGGAGGGCAAGTCTCTATCACCCGAGTCGGCTGGCATACTGGTTTGTACTTTTTGTTTTGGTCCAGTTTATGTGCACCTTTACTATTCTTACGGCGCATACTTCTTGATCCTTGCAAAAAAATCAGCGGAAAATTATTTTCTGGATACATTGTCACCGTGAATCCATAACTTCTTGAATCTCCAAGACTCTTTTTAACCACTAGATCAATTCAAGATGGTTTTCCTTAATTATACATTGAATTCGACTGTATGAGAGATTTGAACTTTTAACTTCTTAGTTATTAAGTGCTACATCGTGTTTCAGTTTAGCTTAGCTCTTGTTGACGGTAAACGAAGTTCGACAAGCTTGTTTGTAGCATTGATGTTTGATTTTGAAATGGTTGCAGCGTGCATTGGGAATAAGGATGGCAACTTTTCGGCTGAATTTGGTATGCAGATGGAGTCCTGGTGAGTTTGAAATGTACATGGATGGACCAGATAATTCTGATGTTGAGTCTGCCTAAACCCTCAAACTCTGGAAATTCCCTTGTTTACAAGCTAATATAAACATAATATATGAATGAATGGTGCCAATTTGAATGAGATTGCAACCTCTTTTTGCTGTATTTGTACATTACTGTAGAAATTCTTAAAGCATATGCCTGCCCAAATCCTCAATTTTTTTTTTGAAACACAAATCCTCAATTTAGTTGTCTTTAGTGAGGATGGACTGAGTCTTATTGTGACCAAGTTGGTGCTATGACTATTATCCGATCATTGGGCTTTTCATTCTTCAAATATTTACCTTCCTTATCTTAATTTTAGCAATCTTTTTTTTTTTTAAACAAGGTAACTATGTCCATCCTTAGGCCAGACACTGGGAAATATTGAAAGAGTAATGTTAGAGTCTCGAACTTGGGATAATTTTAGAAATCTTAAAGAAATATTTCATACACAATAGAATATTTCAACATTCGATTAAAACTTTCGATTAAATTTAGATCGTAGTCATCAGCTTGTGGGTTTTAATTGAAGTCGTCCGTTTTTCTCATATTTGTATTTTTTCTAAAATCTTGATATATATATATATATATATATATATATATTTGAAATTCATGAATAAATTCCCAGATAGGCAACAAAAAAAAAAATTGAAATTGATATTTTATTAAAATTTTTGTGTCTGAATCACCTTGTGCATAACTTGAAGGGGCTGTTTGTTTGGCATATTTAGGTAGCTTTGGGTTAAGGAGTTACATTGAAAAATTATATTGAGTAGTTAAAAATTGGTAACTGTGTCAAAAATTCGTTTGGATGTAGTTTTTATGTAGAGAAGTTAGAGTTAAAACCTTGTTTGGATGTGGAGTTAAAATGAGTAGTTATTTTTAGTAGTTAAAAAATGAATGATTAAAAATTAATGGTTAGAAATGAGAATTATTTTTAAAAGTAAAAATGAGGAGTTAATAAAAACTCGTTTAGATGTAAGTTTTCGAAGAGGAGTTGATAACTCTCAATTCTAACTCCTACCTAAATATGTCAAGCAAACACCCCGAATGGTTTTATGAGATAATTACTTTCTGTAATTTGATTTATAATAACCTTACAACATGGACCCTAAAAAAATTTATAGGTAATTAATTTGGAGTAGTAACACATCACTCTCTTTTTGCAAATTTTAAATTTTTTTTGTTTTTCTTTAAACCTACATGATAAAGGAAGAACATTGCTATAACTAGATTAAATAAATAAAAATCAACAAAAATAATCATTCCTTTTTTACCAAAAGAACAGGTGAAGAGTTTAAAATTTCGTGAAGTAAAATAATAATAAATAAATAGATCCAAACATGAGAGAAACTTCAGAAAGCCTTTTCTAGTGCTCAATGAGAGCTTTATATATAGAGAGAAAAATAGTGGTAAGTGATACAAATGATAAAATCTTGTATATTAAATATGATTAAAGATAGATACATAAATAACCGTGGATGTTAAATTAAATTACCAATCAAATAATAAAATCAACACGTCACTAATTCTTAAAGTTTTTTAAAAAAGAGAATAATTATTATTATTATTATTTTTTGAAAATCGCAAAATCGAAGCTTCGCTCCCTTCCGAAGTACCATTGACCAATCTCTAGACTGTGGCACCGGATGCTTTGAGAGTATTCTAGTTTAAGGGTTTTCGAGCAACCTTAAATCATAAATCTTTCAAAAAAGTATTTATTGAAGTTTTTTGTCTCAACCACTAGAGTGCTTCTTGAGACAAGTAATTATTAGTGAGTGGGTAGTATTAAGATGAAAATATATATAAAATAGTAATTAATTAATTGTGAATTTCAGTCTTGAATTCAATATATATACATATATATCATGAGTATATTAGATAGATTTGATTTATCAGACAAATTTTAAAAATATATAAAAATAAAAGGTAAAAAATAGTTAGAAAAAAAAAGAAAGAACGCAAGTGCATTTCGGTAATTTCGGCGCAGGAAACCCTAAATAGAGTTTCTGGGCTCTATTAATTGGCCACTTTTCCTCTCATCCGCCGTTCAGCTCATTCTCACAGTTGCTGGCCGCTCATACTCTCTCGGTAATCTTCTCTCCAATTCCATGTTTAATGCTTTTGATTCTATAAAAATGTTTGCTTGTTTTAGTTTTCTAGATCGTTGAAGTTCTTCCGAATTTTTGTTATATTATCTGTTCATTTGTGATTTTTCTCTCGAGCTTTGTTCTTTCTGCGATTTGCATGATTTGGTGTAAATTTATGTAGTTCATGCCTTGAAATTCTTTTGTTAGAGTTCTATAATCCTTGATTCTGGGAGTTTTACACGTAAAAGGGTTTTGGGATTTGTTTTAGCGAGATTTTCCCTCTTTTTTGTTGTGTAAATCCTTTTCATTGACGTTAGCTATATCATGGTTTTGATAAACACAGCAATTATGTCCCGTGTTTGTCATGATTTCATTATTGTACTTGTTTCCATTTGTATCTAACTTAGTTCCTGTTTGATTACGCCAGCATTCTTCATTTTTTAGTATACTTAACTTGTACTACTTTTTTTTATGTAGAGGGTAGGATACGGCTATATTTTTAATTCTTTTGGAGTTTAATACAATTGGGGTTAAAACGGCAAGTAGTCAAAGATATTAGTCTAAGTGCTTAAGGTTTGGTTTCAATTCATGATGACCACTTACCTAAAAAATAATTTCCTATAGTTTCATGGTCATCCAAATGTTGTAAGGTTTGGTGGTATGTCTCGTGACATTAGTTGAGGTGCTCGCAAGCTGACCTGGACAGTCACGGATATAAAAAATAAAAAATGCAATTGGGATTGGAAGTCATGAATGCTCATGAGTAGAGAGATTCCGCTTGAGCTATTACTCTAGTTCACTATACACCCAGATATGCCCTATGACTTAGAGGTAGCATTGTCAATTTTCCTTCAGAATCTTCCAAATGTTGTTGAGAAAGTACTTTTTATTAGACAGACTAACACTAGGATTTGTAACGTGGGGTCCTGCCTGTTTTTTTGTGTAGAAACCTTATTTTCAATATTACGTAGTGTGATAATTAATATGTTCCTCAATTCTTATGAAATTGAAGTAATAGGAGGTCAAGATTTCATAGTCTATTTTTGAGTGTGGAATTGTCATTTTTGTAGGCAAAGCTTTATAGTCTGATATATTGCCTTGTGTTTTTATGCTCTTCAGGAACAATGGCGGATGAACTTGATGTAGTAGTAGCCCAGGAACAGATTCAGTCTCAGTATGATGTGAAGCTGTTCAATCGGTGGACCTTTGATGATGTTCAGGTGAACGACATCTCTCTGGTTGATTACATTGGGGTTACTCCTTCCAAGCACGCCACCTATGTGCCCCATACAGCTGGAAGGTACTCTGTCAAGCGGTTCCGCAAAGCTCAGTGCCCAATCATCGAGAGGCTAACAAATTCTCTTATGATGCACGGTCGAAACAATGGGAAGAAGCTTATGGCTGTCAGGATTATTAAGCATGCTATGGAGATCATTCATCTTCTAACTGATCTCAACCCAGTTCAAGTCATTGTCGATGCCGTTGTCAACAGTGGACCACGTGAAGATGCCACTCGAATTGGTTCAGCTGGTGTTGTTAGGCGTCAAGCAGTGGATATATCCCCTCTGCGTCGCGTTAACCAAGCCATCTACCTTATCACGACTGGTGCTCGAGAGGCTGCCTTCAGAAATATCAAGACCATTGCAGAGTGCTTGGCTGATGAACTTATTAACGCAGCGAAGGGTTCGTCTAACAGCTATGCCATCAAGAAGAAGGATGAGATTGAAAGAGTTGCAAAGGCAAATCGTTGAGGTTATTTTTCAAGGTTCGTTCTATGTCGTTGGCACATTAAAAGGTTTACCTTTTTCTTGTGTTTACATTGTGTTTTGTTTTATTTGTTGAGACAATTCATCTCTACTTGTTTTAGACTTGAAAGTTTTGATATCAGTGTCCTCTTTCACAAGAACAAGAACAAGCAAATGCATTATGTGTTTCTTCAAAACATTTGTTTTCTAGTATGTGGTCGAGTGGTCACAGGTGGTTTTTGAATTTTCCATCCGTTTCTTCTTTTTCATTTTTTTCAAATATCATCTGACCAGTTTATACATGCAAGGAAATCCTGGAAAATGAATTTATTTGGAAGAATTTTTCAAAATTGTGGGAAAAAATATAGATGTTAACTTTTATCTTTTAAGATCAATGAAATACTTGAACAAATAGGAAATTTGAACTTGTGAATCTGAGATTAGATTGTCTAACATGCTAACTCTATCTACTCATACAGTTCATAAGAACAAAAGTATAAAGCAAAAAAAGGAAACAAACTTAAGGTCTTTAAATTTGAACACATCTAATACAAACAATAACCTCATTTCGACGCAATGTTATATTTTATAATCATTTTATTTTTAATTTTTGAAATTTAGACCTACAAGATTTACCTTACCATCTGTTTTTTTTAACTTCGATACATACATCTTATCTATAGTTATAGAAATCAAACAAAAATTTGATTAAAAAAAAATTGCTTCATTCACAAATTTTTAGAAGGAAAAATGAAGCCTAAAAATAAATTTTAATTTTAAAAATCAAATAATTATCAATTGATTTCTCATTTTGTTTTTCACCTCATAGTTAGTATGTAACACAAAATATGAAAGTAACAAAAAATCCTCAAAACAATGGTGCACACAGTACAATACTGAAACACTCATCTGAAATTTTGAAAATATAATGTGCAAGTCAGCAATGATCAACTTGTCAACTTTCTAAGTAACTGCCAAAAATTGTGTGCAGCAGAATTGGTGATTAGAATCTCAATGAAACTGGAGCAGCTTATTAAAGAAACAAACATAAAAATTTGGAAAGGCAAAATAGCCCCTTTAGCAGCAGCGGCAACTACTCTCTACAAAATGCAATAATCTCCAATAAACAATGCATTTACAGAATTTAGAGAGCAACTTCTTCTAGTCGAGATAAAAAAGCGTAACAATTTTTCGGAGATTTTTTGCCTCTTGACAAGTTTCCATGAGCAGCCTACTATCATGAAATGCAAAGCAAATGACTTGCTGTACTTTTGAAATGATGTCCATATTACATAACCTGCAAAACTTTCAACCAAAGGTATTAGATGGAACATTCAACATTTAACAAGCAATGCTACACCCACATTAAGATGACTTTCATGGATGATAGTGAATCCAGCGATTGTTCGGGCCAACTCAACGACAGAAAAAACCGCCGAGTGTTTGGGCCAATTCAACTATTCTTACGAGACAACGGCCTAACTCTACTACATTCGGTTGTAATTCTATATATATAGACTGAGAATCAAAACTTCACACAACTACATATAGTGGGTACTTACACCCATCCATACGTTTGGACCCGAGAAATAATAAGGCCTTTATTATCTGTTCTTTCATGGTGGGTAATTCGTTGGAAAATTAATTCTGAGATAGGTGACCACCGTAGATTGAACTCATAACCTCTAAGCATTTTATTATCTGTTCTTTTCTCTATCAATATAATAATAGTCGAGGTGTACGAAAGCTGGCCCAAAGAGTCATGTATATAAAAAAAAAATGATAAAATAAAAAATAATAGTTAAAAACTATCTGTAATTATACTTTCACTATGTGACGTTCTGATTCGCTTTATAGTGAACTAAGAGAGAAACCACATGCATACCTGCTAGCTTCTATTAAAGGTAGATGATCGTTGTGGGGCTTCTCTATTACATTCTTAACCTACAAATGGCCAAGATAATCGTAGTTGATAAATAATTTAAGAAACATAACAGACTAATCCAATTGAATAAACTTAGATCACCTAAGCATAAGTGCAAGTAATTGTTTGACAAAGGGTCATTTTCGATTCATTCCCTGTTAACAAAGGGAACTTCAATTGTGATTTAAAAAAAAAAAAAAAATCTTTCTGATAAGAAACAAAAGCTTTTGTTTAATTGTATGAGAAATATTGAAATGTCGATTATTGAAATGAGAAGGATTGAAAGGGAGACAAAGAAAAAGATTTTCAGTACAAAAAGGCTACAAAGTTCCTCCAAGTGGTTTTAAAGCACAATTGTCCAAGGCAATATGCTATTTCTTTTTTTTATATCCATGACTATCCGGGCCATCTTTTGGGCAACTCGACTAATGTCACAGGACATACCGCTTGACCCTACAATATTTGGATGCCAAGGAAACCTGTAGGAAATCAATTCTTCGATAAGTGGTCACCATGAATTGAACTCATTAACTTATGCACCCCATGACCCTCTTTGACCAATTGTCCAAGGAAATATGCTATTTCATCCTCTCCTAATGGGTATTTATTTTTACTTTTGGCCTTTGAGATTCTGAAACAAATTTGTGGCACCTATCTTTTTGAAGACTTACAAAAGACAGGAGATTGAAGACTTTGAAACTTTTTTTATATGAAATCATTTCATTGATATATGAATTTACAATTTTTTTTATATACGTTATTGTCCGGGCTAACTTGCAAGCATCTCAACTAATGTCATAGGACATACCGCCTGATCTAACATAATTTGGATATCAAGGGAACCTGACACAATTGATTGAACTCATCACCTATTGGCTCTCCAGGACCTACTTAACCATTAAGCCACTTTAGGATGGATATAATAAACATCTTGAATTGGTTAAAAGAGAAGAAAGACTACAAGACGAGAAGAGAGGATTCAACTACACAAAGTTAAAGCAAGGAAAAGAACATTATCGAAGAAGGCCAGACAAGATTTTTCTCCTTTGACACAATTCAAGATGCTTATTTTCTTCTTTTTGGTGTTCATTTTCCAAACTATTCTTGGGGCCTCTCTTCAAGATATTTGTTTAAATTGGAATATTTTCATCTATTCCTTTTAAGCTCTGTTTTTTTTAAAAAAAAACTTTCTTTAGTGAATCTAGATACACGTTTGATTTATTTACTTATTTATTTATTTATTTTTGTATTTTTTATTTTGGAGCTCTTTCAACCAAGAATGTTTTTTTTTTTTGAAAAAAATATGAAATTTTCTTCGTACTTCTTAAGCCATTTTTAAATTAGTACTCAAAGCAGTTTAAGACCAGAGTCCAGTACACAAACAAGATCTAAGTAAATACTTTTATAGTTATGGAACTTACTTTCGACAATAATTCCTGACTCTCTGGAGGTTGTTTTTTCAAACTTTGTGGCAAAATGACTGTAAGCAGTTCTGGTTTCTCAGCCCTCAATGCACCTCTGATAACTGCTGCATTGGTTCCAGATGCTCCAGAAGTATAGATGTGGTTCTTCTGGATACAGAGGTTACCAAGCAATATGAGGTTTACGCACTCATCAAACACCAAATAGCCCTTCAGTATAATCATTGAAAATAAATTACAAATCCTACCGTTATGACCATCGCATAGCTAAGAATCTCAATGAGTTCTTGATGCATGAAACCCATATTTCGTGTTCCAAAGAAACCAATAGCTCTAGGACCTTGTTGTTGAATGGCCAATAACTCCTGCAAAAATAAAAGCACATTGTGAGTTGGAAGGAGATTCACACATGAACTAAAATGGAGAAATTATGGTCACTAAACTACGGGCTATGACTCAAAGGTTAATAAAAGGTCGCCCAAAAAGATTGATTCCTCAGAAAAACTGTATCATTTGCAAGTCATGTAGGTAAGTTTTTTCAGATTCAAAATGCAAGCTAAGAAAAATATAGTTCATTTTCCTTTCAATCATAAGTTGCATTCTTCTACTTTTTTTCCATAACTACGCTTACATAAGAAAAAAGGAAGGATTTAGGTTCAAGTTTCAAAACTAATAACCAATATGCATAGGACTTTTAACTTCTTTTTTGAGTAAGCATAGAACTTATAACATTACTAGTTTCACAGCCATTAAGAAGATAAGATAAGATTCCAAAACACTCACTTGTAGATAATCAACATCAGGAGCTGGTTTGAACTCAGTCACCATAGCTGATCCTGATCCTTCCACTAAGGATTGGGCTTGGGTTGGGATTTGGGTGCCTGACTCATCATTAGTCCCGAATCCAAACATCTGTGTTGTGTTCTTCTTCTGATGCACGCTACTATCTCCATCTTTATCACCTCTTATATGCCCTTGAATCCACTATAACCAGTACATAAAAAAGATCCCCTGATGATAAATCATTAGTGAAAACCAACAGCCCACAAATGTGGTAATTCACTATTTAAACTATGCAAACTCTAAAACAGTCTCGATACTGAACAAAATTTTGGTTGGATTTATTTATACCTTTAGTGTATTGTATATTATGCATATCTTTGTTATTTATATCTGATTTTTTTTTTCTTTTCTTATTTGTAAATGATCCTTCTATGTGAGAGGACTTCTTTTCTTTTGAAATAAGGGTAACCACGACCATCCCTAGAGACTATACGAGTGGACTTTGAATATTTGATTCTATTGTATAAGAAATACAATACCTTATTTCTTCTCTAATATCAAGATGAACAAATTAGAGTTTGAATAAAATAAAGTCAACTCGGAATCATAATAACTAATAAGTTTAGTTAATCAAACAAAATAAGGATACCAACTTTTTTTGGAAATAAATAATAAAAAACAATGATTGGCATTGTAAATAGACAGATGCAACGATAAGAATGAAGGTGACTAATCATCATAAGTAATCGAGGAAAAATCAGTAACGGAAAATACCTACTTAATCAACCTGGTATGAAAATAAAATTTCAGAAATCTGCATTCTCAACTCAAAATCGTCTATTTTCTTTTGTGGAAACCAAGAAATTGGAGGTTCGCTCCACTATACCCAAGATAACCACACTCGTCCCTAGGCCAAGCACCGGGAGACACAAGAGGGGTCTACAAATCAATGTCAAAAGTGAGTCTCATTTCAGGAAATTGAATCAATCGTCCCATCGCAGGAAACTGCACTTGACCGTCTCGAAGTGCACCTACAAATATCCTAGACCCACTTTACAATTACAATATTATTTTCTATTTTTATTTTATATAACAAATACTTTACGCGCACTTTGACTATTCTCACGAGATGATTGTCCAATTCTACTAAATTTGGTTGTCAAGGTTACTCGTACGAAACTAACCGTCTAATTCATAGGTACCAGGTGGCCAAGCCACCATGAATCAAAGCCATAACCTATAATAAACCCTTTACAATTACACTAGGGTTGAAATTGAAGAAAAGTAGTTTCTATTAAAAGAAAATATACGCCTTACAACAATTGAACTCCAGATTATCTACCCGCCGCCTTCAAGAGTTAAAAATTGAACAGTTGCTATAGTCAATTTAATCCTCTTTTTTCCCTCAATCACGGCTCTTTTTCTTGGTTGTAATTTTAGGGCATAAAAATCAAATAAACCTCGTAAGCATAACCAACACGTACAAAGATCAGGTAGCTTCGAATCAAGAAGCGGGAAATTACAAGATTCGTAAATGAAACCAACGTAATTCTCATTCATTTCAACAAGAGATAAGCCAAGATTCAACAATCCAAATCTCACAATCATAACAACAACAACAACAACAAAAACAGAGAGAGAAATGACCAGAGTGGTGTGGAGAGAATGGCGGCGCGTAGAAGAAGAAGACGAAGAAGCGTGAAGGGTTGTTGTTCGATTAGGGTTTGTGGAGAAGAGAGGATTGGAAATGTTAATGTATGGAAGAGAAGGGGATGAAGAAGAAGGGAAGAAAACGCAGCAGAGAGATGAGGATGAAGAAGAAGAAAAACAGCAATAACTCGTCATCTGTTTGGCTACAACACAAAAGTTATTGCTCTTTTGCTTTCTGCCCTTCTTTCATACCCTTTTTTTTCCCTCTTCTGGAAGGAGCTAACCAAATGTAATTAATTATTACAACATTTTTTTATATAGGTGATTGTCTAAACCAGCTTGTGTCACTCGACTTCAGTTACACATTATAAGTCAAACAAGAGATACATGTTATTTATGATATTTAAAAATAACAACAACAAGAGATTATAAGTTCGTCTAATGAATATCATTTGATTTTTTTTTTATCTCTTATTCATTTTTTTTTCTATTCGTATGGTTTCATCCTCTTCAACTTAGTACTCTAGCAATAGACTCAATACTTAGTCCGATGAATTTATCCACTACTATGGAAGCAATGAAACTCAGATTCCATTAATTACTCCCTCCCAACATCCATAAAATTTGGGATGATGTCTTATTTTAGTTATTCCTTTCTTAATCAACTATTAAGAAGTTGAAGAAAGTGAGGTACAAATACAACTTCAACAAAGAGAGAGATATATACATATAAAAAAAAATACATATATATATATATATAGGAAAAAGGGAAGTACACATCAAGAGGTAATTGTAAACATAAACATGTACTAAACTAGATTTAAAAAAAAATACAGGTGATTTCATTCGACCATAATTATATATATATATAAAAAAAAAAAGCAATGAAAAAGAATAAATCATGAGTGAAATACTATAATTAAACTAAAATATTTTAAAACTAAAACTAAATAAGAAATGAGGAACAAGAAAAAAGAAAAAAAAATAGATAACTGATCAAAACGAAAAAGGTAAAAATAAACGGAAAATATTTAATGTATGAGCTGTCAAAATATTTAAAACGGTAATTTACACACGAACAAAAAAAAACCCAGTATAAAACGTAAATTTTATCAACCGAACGGAAGGGATCCCTTCCCACTCTTGATCCAACCAATCTCACCAAATAAGCCCATAATCCAATTATCATCATATTTTTTTTATAACTTTTTACAGCATTTTAAAAAACATCAAATGGACCCTTGTAATAAAAGAGAAATTTATGTATGAGGGAGCTCTATATTTGGCTTGGATGGCACATCAATGATTTACTCGTTATAAAAACATCAACCGACTACTTACATCGATATCAAACCCTTGTACAGCTTGGTCCGACCGAGCAATAGTTTTTGATCAATCGAAAAGGATGATAAACTTTAAGGGAAAGAAAATGTAAGAGCAATCAGTAGAGGTAAGAGAGAAAAAAGAATAGCAAACACAATAAGCAGGTTTGCATTATACAAAGGCAGATTAAGTCACTATTAGTATAGTGTTGCCAACTTCCCTTTAGGTTTTTTTGACATATTACTTTAAAATACTAATAATGGTGTGGCTTCTTCACATTATTTAATCAAAATCCCTAAAGGGGAGATTAGAAAGCAGGGGATGTGATGGGGGAGGACACCTTTTCCAAATAAAAAACTAAAACTCTTACTTGTTGAACCAAAGCACCCATTCATTGTAATTGTAACTACAATGGATTTTGACAGCCCTACTAAAAACCCTGCCATCAACACCATTGCATTTGCTATGCCTTTTGCCTGTCCCTTCCCCTCCATGTATTCCACTCATTTCAAGTAATTTGGTTTTCAAGCCATATTCACAGTCACCGGCTTCCCCCGCCCCATAGCGAACCCTCTTGTTCCATCTGGCATTCGTGGCCCCGGAGGCTGCTGCTTCACTGTACCTGTCTGCTCGATGCTGCTCGAACTACTCGACGGTGGAGTAGTTCCCATGTGGTTCCCATGGTTATTATTGTGATTATGGTGGTACTGTGGTCGACCACGTCCTTTACCGCGTACTCGATTTCGGACTCTTCTCTGTCCACCGCCATCCTTATCATTCCCTTGCTCCTCTCGCTGCAACATATATACTAATAAAGAGAAAGAAAATGTACTTTTCATGAAAGAACAAGAAAAAAAATTTCTCCTATCAACATCTCTTATTTTTAAATAAAAATTCCAAATAGTTATCTGAATTTTTTTTCAGTGTTTTCACAAAAGACAGTTAGATTTTCAAGCCTTCTGAGCCAATCGCAAATCAAGCCTCGAGGCATGAGCCTGAAAATTCTTCTGAAACATTGGCCTCAATTCCCGTGTTGCTGTCACCTCAAGGCCATATGTTAATGCAGTTAGAGATTTTAGTAAATTCTCTGTGGATAGACTTTTCACCAGCGTTTAACCTATGTATTTCTAAAAAATTTAAGCAATAATCTTCCACCCGACCTTTGCCATCTGGCATATTGTACACATTAATTACTCTCTTATTTTTGGAAACAGGAAAACCAGCACTTAGCTCCACTATATCCAAAGTAATCACGCCTGTCCTTAGGCCAGACACCGAGAGACATCGAAAGAATGGAGACACATGACGTGTTTAAATTAATGTCACAAATAAGTCTTGAACTTGAGACATTGAGGGGAGCACACCTTCAAAGTCCAAGCCTTCAAACTTGAGACATTAAGGGGAGCACACCTCGGTAGTGAAATTTTAACATCCAAGTTGAAAATCTTTTTTTTCTTTTGTTATCCTTAAGCCTCCCACCATACCTTAAACAGACGCCGACTCCTATTCATTTTCAAGAATTTATCTTTTAAGAATATCTTTTGTTACCTTACCCTCAAACACACTATCAGAAAACTCTCGATCCTATCTGAACAATTTATCTTTTATGATTTTCCTTTTTTTTTATTCCTTTAAAAAAACATATATATTTTATCTTTTGTCATTCCTAATATCCTCTATGGCCCATCCTCTTCACTCCTTCGATTAAAAAAATAAAGAAGAAAAAAAATGAGAAGACATTAATTGTAGAGCTTCAAGAAATCTAAAGAAGCTTAGAGGAAGTAAAACTATACTTGTTCATGTGGATGAACATCAGCTTGATCAGAAAGATAGTCTACATGCTTCTCAACATGTGGTTGTTCGGAGGTATCATCACCTTTGCAGTTCATCTCCCCATTAGGTCCCTTCTTCCCACGAGATGGAGCAGATTTTGACTGCAAACAATAATGAAATTTCTAATTTGAAAATACGCACAAACATTTAAAAAAAAAGAAAGAGAAAGAAAGATTATTGTGGAATCGGAACTAATACACAATTTTTCATACATAAATAAAGCAAAAATTGCTCAAAGATGTAAATAAAGCACCTTACCATAGCCAATATATTTGTTCGGTAGTATTTATTTAACTTTTGAAGGAATCTCATTTTCTCATATATTCATTCATGATACACCCAAAGTCCTAAGAGAGAAATTAAATCTAATTTAATCTCAGAAAATCTCCTAAATTTTAGGACTTTAGATCTCAACAAGTTGAAAAAAATCTCCTCAACTATGTGGCCAGTTTTCCTAAAATATATTCTATTCCTTGGAATCATCTTCAATTATCCAAGAACCATGTCTATAGCTTCTGCACATGATCTTCATTAGGATTATGTATAAATTGACTGACTATGTTGATAAAGAAACCAATATTTAGACATGTATCATAAAGATAAATGAGACGCCCTACACTGCATTGGTATCTTCCACAGTCAATTGGCGTGCTTTCATGATAGAATTCAAGTTTATTTGTGAGTGTCCATGTGAGATTCTACAGGTTGCATCCTAGCATGCTAGTTTATATGAGAAGATCTAGTACATATTTTCTTTGGGATACAATTATGCCTTTATGAGACCGAGCAATCTCCATGCCTAGAAAATATTTGAAATTTCCTAGATCCTTAACCTCAAATTTTTGGGTCAAGTGACTCTCCAATGATTGTGATTCGTTATTCTCAGAAAGGATGTGATCTATGATTCTGTTCTCTATTTTCACGAACAAAGTAGATCCAACTGACACTGAGAATACTCGAGGTTGACGACGAAAGTTTCAAATGTACCAAACCATGCACGGACTGCTTTAGTTCATAACGTAACTTTTTAAGTTTACACAACTTTATACGATTAATGTTCTCTTTACTTCTAGGAGGAATATCTATATATAATTCTTCTTCTAAATCACTATTTGGAAAAGCATTTTTATGTTCGTTGAAGACTCCAATCAAGATTAGCGGCTAGAAATAAGATTGTTTTTATAGTGTTGAGTTTAGCTACTATAGCAAAAGTTTTTTGGTAGGACTTGACTACTAAGTAAATCCTCTAGCAACAAATCTAACTTTCTTCTTCAATGTCTACGTCTACTTGATACTTCCCTGTAAAATTCCACTCAGTCTCGGACCCTTAAACGAGATGATTGGTTTTCAAGTACATTCCCAAAAACCTCCTTATTCCATGAAATAATATGACATTTGAGGCCTTTGAGCAACTCCTTAATAAATTCAAATAAGAGAGAATATAAATAACCCATAATCTAAATCAATCAACCACACGAAGTGCAGAACATTGTATACTAAGCTATGTACCAGAAGCTACTTCCATGTATTTGATTTTCTTTCTCGTACATGCCATTTTTTCTTTCATTTTTTAGTTCTTTTTATTGCCTGGTTTCTTTTATATGTATATTTATTGACTGGCTCATTTTTTAATTCTTTTTATTGACTGGTTTCTTTTATATGTATATTTATGTGTGTGTATCAAATATGCGCAAAAAGTAGATCAGTCTTAGATTAAGTACCGCATATGTAAGCATCAAACGAAGCCTAAGTGCATTTCTCCAATTCCCTTCATTTAATTCTGCAACCTGAAAAATTAATAACGTCTTTTACATCTGAATCCCTTCACGAGAATAAAGAGACTGTCATACGGAATTGAATAGAAAGCACTTACAGCCTTCTCAGCCAGCTCAACTGATTCATATTCAACAAATGCGTGCAACTGAAACAGAAAATATTGCAAGTTAATTTATTCCCTTCATTCTTCAATAAACAATAAGAAATATTGTAGCGAATTTAAAATCATATACACATGACACCATGCCGCCATAGTAGTTTTGAAAGTACTATTTTAAGGCTAAGAATGTGTTTGATATTGATTTTCAGAGCGTTAAAAGTGATTATGAAAAAATCTTATCCAAATTTTGTGTTAGGTAAAACTAATTATGAATGAATCCACTAAAATCATTTTCTAAAACATGTCGTTTAAGATTTTGTCCTAGAATACTATGGATTACACGGGGGCTGGAAGATTTTAGCTTGAAGATTCTTTAAAGCACCATTGCCATTGTTTTCTTCCGAGAAACAAAAATTGGTTGGCTCAGAAATTCATTAAATCTATATGGAGTTCAAAATATATCAGTTGGATGAACAATGAAGCTTTAGGAAAGTGGGAGAAATGCTAATTCTGTGGAATGAAAGCAAATCAATTGTTCTGGAAGCTTTACAAGGAGGATATATTATACTCTATCGATCCTTCCATCAAAGCAAAGTTTGAAGGGTGTTAAATGTTTATGGTCCATATTACTATAAGGAAAGAAAGTATTTGTGGAGTGAGTTGCGTTCTTTATCAACTATCTGTGATGTTCCATGGTGCATAGAAGGTGACTTCACTCTTTTTGGTAAAGAAACAATTTCATTATAGATATGAAATTACAAGGTGACTTCACTGTTATTCATTGGATTCATGAAAAAACTCCATTTAGAGGGACATGCGTTGTTACCCTTGCTTGTACAACTTTTAAATAAAATTTTGAGAGTTGGTGTTAGGTATATAACCAAACCGATGGATAATATGTATTATAAAAGAAGAATAAAAAAACAAGAATATACTGCATTACAACTGGTGTGACTTTCACTAAGTTTTCCTGTACAACTGGGTTTGAATTGTCACTAACGCAGTTTTATTTTTATTTAATCGCCTATCCGCAAAAATATTATATAAATAATCTTAACTAAGTAGAAATCAAAAGGCAGTAGTGGTTGGTTATGTGCTCGTATATTTCCAATGAGGTCTCGTTTGAGCTTGAGTTTCGGCATATTATTTGGAATTCCGCACGCTTGTTCATCCCATCAGTGAACCGATGGATCAAAAACCGCCCAAAACGAGGGTCAATAAGTCGGATCGGTTCTTTTATATGTACAGGGAGGTTCGATTCTAGTTTTCAATTTTCGTGATATAACTTAGCAGTTAGATTCTAGTTTAGCCCATAAATTGAGTTGAACTGAACCATTGAAAATTAGACATTTAAACATTACTTTCACTAGTAGGCTTCTTTGTTTTGATATCTATTTCCAAAACCTAAGTAATGTCTGTCACCAACAGGCGGCCCCGTTGATAGAGGTTTGAGGTCTCCTAGGTATATTCCATTGGAGATCTTTTGTTATCTCCCGAGTGCGGGTCTTGGGACGTGCACGGGTGCCTCGGGTAAACAGTGGGGGCGATGCCCCAATTCTTAGTTTTAAAAAAATAAAAACTATAAAAGTAGACCTAATAAAAAATCATTTGGTTTTTAGTTTTTGTAAATTGGGCTTGTTTTCTCATATTTTCTTCACCGTGTTTTTAGGAAATCAAAAGGCTATTTGGTCTTTAGCTGATCTATTAAAATACCTATAAGTTGTTCAAAAGGGAAAAGAAAGAAGAAGAAAAAAACCTAAAAGAGAAAGCCTCCAGTACCCCCAAAATCAAATAAGGGGAAAATATTTCCCTGTCCTATACTTCAAAGTTCAAACCAATTTCACACCGGACTTAAAAGGAAATCATGCATTGGCCCTACAACGCTAGTGGTTAATGAAGAAGAAAGATCGAACCAAAAAGCCAAGATACCCTATCCACGGCAAATAAGTATACCTTGTTACTGTAATGCATTCCATCAGCTTTTGCTGATTTAGATGTTGAAGAAGCTCCACTATCTGAGATTTGAGGTTGACACGTTCGAATATTTTTAACACTGCAAAAGAGTAAAGCATTACTTTAGCAAGCTGTTGTATAACATGGAGCTACAAAACCATGCAATACTTTGTACCTCCCAACAGCAGAAAAAATCTTCATGAGGTTTTGGTGGCAATGATCCTCAGGTAAGTTCTCGGCAATTACTATGCGAGACTGCCAGGCGGCAAGTAAAACAAGAGACATAACAAAGATTTAAAGTATTGGGTTGTAAATCAATGTTGTATTACACATGTTGTAATGCGAGACAGAACCAGTAGAAAATGTTTAAACTTAATATATATACATATAGATAAAATATAGATAGAGCTTTTTCTTTATAAAAATTTGTGCAACCATTCAATTAAAAAATAATAAATAAACCCTACTTGCAGCTCCTCCATATCTGACTCTGAAAACGGTTGTTTACGTCTAACTTTCTTTCCATCTTCATTAACCATCTGCAGTATTGAACCAAAAAACATGAGGGGAACAAAAAAAATTGAGGATAAATTGTGGAGCAACAAAAGTAAAGTAGGATATTTAAAAATAAATGAAATACTCACAAGCTTAGAAGAGTTGCGCAAAATATTGGCTAGCTGAGAGTGACTATTAATGAGAGCCTTAATCTTCTTGAATGATGCAACAACCGATATAGGCACTGAATTAAAATGGACCTTACTCAGAAAAAGTATTTAAGAGAAAGAAGGGAGCCCAGGTGAGTAATTCTAAACATCATCAAGTCAAGAATGTTACCAAAGCAATACACCTGTGGTGGGATGGTAAGAGCAGGAGCTCCACGCATTAACAGAATGTGAAATCCAAATAAAGATGCCAAGAGAGGATCTTACCATATCCATCGGGATCTTTATTAATGAACCTCATCAGATGATCAGTAGTTGCCAAGTTTAAATCACTGAAATAATATTCGACCTAAAAACCATAATTTCGCAAAGAACTCAATGAAGTGATTAAGGTTAAATAAAAAGAAGGTAGGTACAGAAAACAATAACCAATTAACATTGAAATTTAAAAACATAGTAGAAGTACTTAACCTACTAAACTAACCGTTTTCAACTTTTTAATTGATAACCACAGTAAGAGTCCTGGCGAACTTCTATACCTTTCTACCCATTTCAAAGAATCTTGCAGAAAAGTGATAGACTAAAAGTCACAAGCATTCAACTTAATGATTTCAAAGTCATCAAATTGATCCTTGTTGGGAAGTAATTGTGGGCACCAAAAGCTTTAATAATGAGCACAATAATTAGAAAATAAATGAGGCTGGAGGATCCCCTTTGCCTAAGCCCTCAAGAAGAGGGCCCAAATACATGGTCTTCAAATGAGCATCTTTGCAACGAGTGCACATGCACCAGCTTGGAAAAATAGAGAACCGAATACTTGGTGTACACGAATTCAAATGTACATTATCATGTTTCAAATTTTTCTAGAAATGGAAACAAACATCATCATGTTCTGGTTGAAACTGAAATTTAGTTCATTTTGATGTCCGAGAGTAGGACATTTTTTTTCTAAGGAAATAACATCTTCTACCCTTGAATATTTTAACCTTTTCTGTAAACATATTTCTCATTATAGGCTTTCCTTTTTTTCATCTTCTAAAATTGAAAACATGAAGACATTTATAGTTTTACTATCCTCTTATCTCACTGGACAGACTTTTTGTAACTATTAATAGACTTTTTGTAACTTCTCATCCAATCAATGAAAGTTTTCATTTCCTATTAAAAAAAAAACCACATGAAGACAAGTGTATGAAGCTTTCTATGTGTATATGTTCAACAGCAACACTTTGCGCATAAGAGAGTGCTCGTAGCTCCTATCCTCCTAAAATTGTACAAACATAAACGAGGACCAATGAACCTTTTTAGTGTCTGCTCCAAAATGGTATGCAATTAATTACTAACTTGATTTCAAATTATATTAGCTAACATGTTTGCATATGCCTAGTTTACCGACAATATGAGTGCAAAAAGAAACGAGCGTGAAGAACAAAATTCCCTGCGATCTCTAAACGATTAATGGCAACCCTAGTTTCTAGTAAACTTGATGCGTGACTTCATAGAAGCAACAGATTTCGAGGTTTCAAAGCAAATACCATCGCGAGTTACAGTGCATCATAAAATTAGCCAGGCAATACAGAGATTAAACAGAACGATAAGAAATTCAGCTTCGTACCAACGCAACCATTGAGGAATCAGATATCAAAACCTGAAGATAAAACGAAAACACAAAGGATCAAGTGAAAAGAAAACACAACCTGATTCAAAAGCTTCTGGGAGACTTCCTCGGTGAGTTTAGTCCGAGGGGGAGCAGCATAGTCGGACTCAACCTGAGGCTTCTGAGGCTGCTGCTGCACAACCGCGTCGGGATCATGAAATCCACCATTATCGGCAAAAAACTGAGGATTATGAGGGCGATACAGCACGGGAACGTGATGAGAATGGTGGTGGTGGCGATGGTGAGGATGATAATGAGGATGATTCTGAATAGGAACGACGTGGAAGGGAGATCCCGGCGGAGGGGGAGGGTAAACACGCATCAAGGCAGGCGGAGGCGGCGGAGGAGGGGAAGGGATCAGAATCCGAGGCGATTGCTTGGGCGGAGGAGCGGCGGCGGACGGCGGCGGTTGTAGATCGGGACGAGAGGAGGGGCGAGTGGGGACGAAGGCGGGGGCCTGGGCGTTGAGGCGGCTGAGAGAAGAGTTGCGAGAGAGAGATGGATTGGATTGGGAAGATGAATCTTGCTGTGAAGAAGATGAAGAATGTGCCATTGAAGACGATTATGGAGAGCTTTTTTCCGAACTGAAAATGGAGATCGAGAACAGAGAAACAGGGACTGTTCTTCTCTGAGGAAGAAGAAAGTAAAATTTATTTAATATATATGAAAATTAAAAATACGGAAGAAAATTAAAATGATAAAATTGCCCGGTGAGGGCGAAGAAGGCAACTGAGGTCTGACGGAGAAGATTTCTCGATTCTAAATTATCACACTTCACTGTTATTTATACTACTTTTTTTCCCCCAAAACATTCACCCCTTTATATTCGGCTTTTTAAAAATTAAAACATTTCATCTTTAAAAAAATGGGTTTTATATTTAATAACACACCATCAAAATAATTCCATCCGTAATAACTTTTTAGAATAAATTTGTGTAAAGAGCTCACATTAAACTGGGGTGGGTTTACTAAAATGACAAAAAATCATGTGTTTTATAATTTTAATTAATGTAACACATAATCTTCAATTAGTGTACATATAATTTTGAATCAATATCACAAATAGTTTTTGACTATCGAGGGTCAATGGTGGTGCACTTGATTATCTTATTTGTTATTAATCATTTCAACTCCATGATCACGAGAGTGGTTGTGTCCTCTACGTAGAGTTTGTTGGTCCATTTTCCCCCACTTTATGAAAAAAATAAAAAAAATCTTCAACTAAAGAGACAAAAAGAAAAATATTATTCATTTAGTGCAAATGCATAGTTTTCAAGTTTTCAAAAAAAAAAATACATAGTTTTCAATAAAGAGACAAAAAGTACTTAATTAGAATAGAAAAAACTCTCAAAATTAAACTATAAATTAGATGTTTTTTAAGAATGTTATAATTTGAATAGACCATAAAAAAGTTGTCACGATATTGTATTGAACTGGTAAAAATTATAGAAAAACTTTTAATCAGTATAAATCGGAGAAAGTGAACACAACTCTCCTTGAAAAATATTATAAAAAATAAGAAAAATAAATAAAATTTTAATTGTAATATTCAACTAAATTATCACTGAACAACTTCCATACACTACCCAACTTTTTCATTAAATTATAGACGACTCGAATAGGAGAATTTCACCCTATTTTAATTACAATATTTATCCATTTTTACTAGTATCTATCAATTCGGAAGTTCAATGTAGTTTTTATTTTTTTTTTTTTTTTTTTTTTTTTTTTTAATAAAAACACATGTTTTAGGAATTTGTACTAAACAAACACATATTTTAGGTGATTGATGCAATATTTAAAAAAGTAAAAAAAAAGAAAGAAAAACCTTCAATCTTATCTTCTTCCCCTCTCCCTCGCGTGAACAGCCGCCATCTCCCCGATCGTTCGACGACGCAACCATCGACGTGGTCCGCGACGGACCTTTCCCTTCGGCGGCGGTGTTTTCCGAACAGAGGCGACGGCTTCCCCTGCTCCAGCGGCATGGTTTGGAGATCGAGTTGTTCATAGAGGTTTGATGGAGTTTAATGTTTTTGATTGAAAACTTTGTTTGTTCCCATATATCGAGTAAAGATTAGGGTTTCTGTGGATAAAATGACATTGTTGTCTAACCTGAGTTTAATTGAGCAAGAAAGTCTAGTAATGTAATGTTCCCTAAATTCAAATATCGAGGCGTTACAACGTATTTTCGATTTGTCTCTTTACGCTTCTCAATTTTGGTGGTGCTGACGCTTTCGTTCGTATTTAGTTCAGTTTGTTTCTTCGTTAATTCTGCTGGTGGGGTGTAGTTTCTTTTTTTGATTTTCTGTCTTTTTTATTATTTTCTTTGAAACCGGGAAATCGGAGATCTGCTCCAATGTACCAGGTAACCACGCCCATCTCTAAGCCAGGCAGCGGGAGACATGGGAGGTATCTGGGACTTTTGAGGAGAGCTCACCTTCGAAGTCTAAGCTTTCAACCACCTACAAATTCGTGTCGATTTTCTGTCTTATTTGTAAAGAAGAGCTGAATAGAAGTCCTCAACGAGTGGTGCTAAGGCTTGGGCTTTGAAGGTATGCTTCCCTCAAGGTCCCAAGTTCGAGACTCACCTATGATAATTCCTCTTCGATATCTCTGGTGCCTAGCCTAGGGATGGACGTGGTTACCTTTGTTTCAAAAAAAAAAGAGCTGAAGAGGATTGTTGGGTGATTTGAAAGGGGGCATGGGTTGTAGGCAATTTTGATCAATTCCAAATTATGCTCTCTATGATATGTACATTTCCTGGAAATCTTACCAAAGATCCCTTCTGCTTATCATTACGTTTTTATTTTTTTCTGACAGGTATAGGATATTAGGTTGGTGACCAAACGAATTTTTTGCTGTTGAGTAGTTTACATTTTTTGTAGTACTGATATGAACACTAAGTATAGCAGAGAGTCGTCAGATGAGGATGAAGTGAAAAAGAAAAGAGAAAGACACCACCATAGTAGTAGAAAAAGAGATTCCAGACGTCGTGAAGATGACAGTGATTCTTCTGATGACAGTGAAGAATATAGGATCAAACAGCACGAATCTAAAAATGCGCATGTGGATGACAGCCAGACTAAAGTAAGAATTAATGAGAAAAATGATGGCCATATACATGATAGGTGGCAGAGTGAAGATGTAAAAAAGAGTGCATCTAGACTAAGTCCTGACAAAGGTTACAAGAGAATACACAGAGACAATTACGTGCACGATAGATATGAAAGTCATCAAGGTGAAAATCGGCCTAGAGAACAAGAGAGAGGAGATCAGAATGAATCATATCAAAATATTAATGAAGACGAGAAGAAAATGGACAGAGATGAAAGTAGGCACAATAGAGACAAAAAGCATCAAAATGAGAATCGACGAAGAGAAGAAGAGAGAGTAGACCGAAAAGAATCATATCAAAATTCTGATGAAAATGAGCAGAGAGTAGATAGAGACATAGACAAAAACAAGCTCGATCGAGACAGGAGGCATCAAGGGAAAAATCTGCAGGGAGAAGATAGAGGAGACAGGAAAGAATCATATCAAAGTCATGGTGATAAGGAACAAAGAAAGGACAGAGACAAAAATCGATATGATAGAGACAAAAGGCTTAAAAGTGAACATTTGCATAATAGAGAACAAAAAAGAGGAAACAGGAAAGGACCATATACAAGTTCTGATGAAGATGAGCTGGAAGAGAGGAGGAATGACCGCAGAGGATGCGAATCTGAGAAAGGAAATAAAAATATAGATCGCCACTTGCATCACGATTCAAAAGATGAGCGTGACAAGGAGTTTTATAGAAAATCAGATCATCGAAGGAATTTGACTGACAATGATAGGGAGAAGAAGCATTCAAAAGATAACAAACATAAAAATGCTCAAGATCTACAAGATAAGAAGGTGAATGAACGGAGAGAGGGTCGTAGAAACATTGGGGAGAAAGAAAAGGCGGGCACGGGGACTTTTAATCTTCCACAACCTCACCAACAGGAAAGGCAATCTGAACAAAATTTGAATCCCGATGCCTCTAATCTAGGTAAGAGTGGAGGCGTTTATATTCCACCATTTAAGTTGGCTAGAATGATGAAGGAGGTTCAAGATAAGAGCAGCATTGAGTATCAACGTTTGACATGGGATGCCCTCCGAAAAAGTATCAATGGACTTGTGAACAAGGTCAATGCTACTAATATAAAGAATATCATTCCAGAGTTATTTGGAGAGAACTTGATAAGGGGGAGGCGTCTATTCTGCCGTTCCTGTATGAAGTCACAAATGGCATCTCCAGGGTTCACTGACGTATTTGCCGCCTTGGTTTCTGTTGTGAATACTAAGTTTCCAGAAGTGGGTGATCTTCTATTAAGAAGAATTGTCTTACAACTCAAAAGAGCATATAAGCGTAACGACAAGGTTATTAGCATCATGTTTGTAGTTTATTTCACTTTTTCCCTCTAGCTTCTGCAAGATCTTTCTTTTGAAAATCTGTCCTAATCCTCATTGCATTTTGTTTATCTTTGACAGCCTCAACTACTAGCTGCTGTAAAATTTATAGCACATTTAGTTAATCAACAGGTGGCTCATGAAATAATTGCATTAGAATTACTTACTGTATTGCTGGAGAATCCTACGGATGATAGCGTGGAGGTGGCTGTTAGTTTTGTAACTGAGTGTGGATCAATGCTACAAAACTTTTCTCCTAAAGGACTCCATGGTGTGTATGAATTGCCATTGTCAATTTACGTTATTTGCAAATTTGTTTCTTGTAGTCCCTAAGGGGTGGCGTAGTGGTTGAAGACTTTGGCTTTGAGGGTATGCTCTCCTCAAGGTCCCAGGTTCGAGACTCACCTATGACATTACTCCTTTGATGTCTCCGGTGTCTGGTCTAGGGACGGACGTGGTTCCCTTGTTTAAAAGAAAAACTGATTTCTTGTATTTTCATGTAGGCAGGGATAGACCATTTTAATTCATTAGAGGACCTTTTAACTTCTTGACGTCGTTCTTTTATTTATTTTTTTATTTTTTTAACAAAAGATCAGTTTCTTATAAAAAAAAAGATGTTATCTGGATAGAAGTTTTTGTAAAAGAATCTCTAGCTGAAGACAAACTGAGAAAACTAAAATAGTCTAGACGGTGTTTTTATCTTTGCCCCAAAAGTAGTTATGCAGCTTGAAACGGATTTCTTTTGAATATTTGTCATTTGATATTCGTTGTGTGCAGGCACCATGTTCACCTATTTTAATTTGTATGGGTCTGAGTCATGAAATTATCATTGTTAGTCATGCTTATTCTCCTTGGCTTTCTGAAAAATCTTATACCTTCTACAAAAGAAAACCAGCTTTCACTTTGCTTCCACCTTTTGCTTATTATCTGAAAAATATATTTATTATTTTTTCCTCTTAGAACTCAATGACATTGATCCACACCTATTTTACACCAAGATTGTTTATTCATGTTTCCTTGTTTCTTATTCATTGATTGTAGGAATATTTGAGCGTTTTCGTGGAATTCTTCATGAAGGGGAAATAGACAAAAGGGTTCAGTTTCTGATTGAAGGCTTATTTGCAATAAGGAAAGCAAAGTTTGTGGTAGTACAGTCACCTTTTTTTCTTTTTAGGAAACAAAACTATTCTTTTGTTTTTCTTCTATGATTCTTGGGTTAGTTGTGGTCCTATCAGTAGAACTTTTTCTCAGCTTTTCCGTGTTACAAACTTACAACTGAACTAGAGGCCTCTGTAGCAGATGTGTTAATTATTCTTCAGGCACATCAAATTTGAGACTTCGTAGAAAAATTTAAGTTGCTTGGAATTGGTTGAATGAAGTAATCTCTCTTGTCTTTTGGACCCATTCGTTTTGAAAACCTCACAGATTTATGTTCATGGACCATCAGAAAATTTACTGTGCAATCTGGTATGGTAAGCTTATTTGGAGTTGAGGATTCGATTTTAAAATTGGTGATCTGCAAAGATTTTATCCAAAGAAACTAAGGATTTTGATTTTCCTTTGGGAGTTTATTAAAAGATTTTAAAGGAGAATGCCTTACCTATCTCTTTCACCCGCTTGGTGTGTTATGTGCCAGGCTAATGCGGAAGCAGAAGGCCATTCCCATCTTTAATTCATTTTTCTTTTGCTGCTCATTTCTGGATGATTACTATGGTGACTTTTTTTATGTAGCCTAAAGAATCAAAGAGATAACATGAGAAACTCTCCGTTAATCAAACCTATGAAACATTATTACATTGAAGGAGTTAGTGGGGAAAACAATGGGGGCGACAACGGCTGAAGAGGAGGCTGCAGTGAATAACATCTGGAGGCTAGAGTTAGGGGGTAGAGGGAGTAGAGAAATGTAGAAAAGAAGATTTCCCATCCATTGTTCTTGTTTGCTTAGCAGCACTGTTTCATCTTGTCGTGTATTGCGTGCTTAACTGGGAAATTAGTATTTAGATATATAACAAATTAATAATCCGTTTCCAAGCATACATATCTATACCTTCCTTGTATAGGCGCAACAATGCTTAACTCTTTTTTCTTCCCTTTTGGATTTGATTCAGGGCTATCCAGCTGTTCGTCCAGAATTAGACCTTGTGGAGCAAGAAGACCAGTTAACTCATGAAATCTCCCTGCAAGGAGAAATAGATCCGGAGATTGCTCTTGGTATTTCTTCTTACATGGTTTATTAATGAATTAAACTAGGTTTCCTCACGATGTTTGTTTAATTTATGCATTTATATGTCCCCAAGGGATGATGCAATGGTTGAAGACTTGGGCTTTGAGAGTATGCTCTCCTCAAGGTCCCAGGTTCGAGACTCACTTGTGAAACTATTCCTTCGATGTCTCTGGTGCCTGGCCTAGGGACGGTCGTGGTTACCTTGTTTCAAAAAAAATTTATGCATTTATATATTTTCCTGTTTTGCTTTCAGATATCTTCAAGTGTAATCCAAATTTCCTTGAAACTGAGAGGCGATATGAGGATTTAAAGAAAAATATACTTGGCGAAGAATCTGAGAATGAAGAAGACCAATCTGATGCTGGCTCAGAGGAAGATGATGATGATGAAGAAGATGAGCAGCAGATGCAAATAAATGATGAAACAGAGACAAACCTTGTGAATCTCAGAAGGACAATTTATTTGACAATTATGTCCAGTGTAGACTTTGAGGAGGCCGGACATAAGCTTCTAAAAATTAAACTTGAGCCTGGTCAAGAAGTAAGTCCAAAAGTTCTTCCTGTTACTAATATTTTTTGTCTACAATTTCATAGGTCTGCCACACTTTCTGGAAATTGAAGTTGGCTGTTTCTTTAATTATTATTTTGTACTTTTTGGTGTAGGAAATTGACCTTTCACATGAAAAATATGTTAGGATTAAAAAAACCAAGCTCAACAAAAAAAAAACGCCCCAAAATGGCTACAAAAAGGACTCTAATCCAACAAAATCAAACCGAGACCATATTACAAAAGGGTCAGAAACTGACGGCTCAACAAGGAGGCATTTACCTAACCATTTCCCAAACCTTGTCACAAGACTGCTTTCACATCTCTAAAAATCTCTAAAATTTCTATTATTCCTTCGTATCCAAACTCTCCACAAAATAGCAAAGAAATTGGTTTCGTATTCTATAATCGTTTCGTGACGGGTAATCTTGATGTTTGTTTGCCATCATTTTATGTTGCACTGTACCATACAAATGGTACAATTGTAGGTGAGTTCATCTTTTGCTGTGGTATTTGCAGATAGAGTTGTGCGTCATGCTGTTGGAATGTTGCAGTCAGGAGAGAACATACCGTCGATATTATGGTCTATTGGGACAAAGGTTTTGCAAGATCAACAAAGTGCATCAGGAAAATTTTGAGAAATCTTTTGCCCAACAGTATTCGATGATTCACAGGCTTGAAACTAATAAACTCAGAAATGTGGCTAAATTTTTTGCCCACTTACTCGGCACGGATGCTTTTTCATGGCATGTCTTGGCTTACATTCGCTTGACTGAAGAAGACACCACATCTTCATCTAGGATTTTTATTAAGATCCTTTTCCAGGTATTTCTAGTTTATCCTAACCTAAATGTGATAAGGTTAGGCCTAGGGCTCGGTTGGGCCTAGGGCTCTATTTAGCAATTACTTGGAGAATAAGTTAGGATTTTGTTATAAATAGAGTGGGTTAGGTTAGGGTTTAGGCATCCAATTATTGAGTGAGTTATTGAGTAATTTATTGTAGGGCTCAAGAGATTCTCTTGAGAGGGGAGGTTCCAAGACCTATCAAAACTTGGCTTATCTTGTATTCTTTTACTTTTGATATAATCTAGATCCTGGATCATATCAAAATGCTATCTATATGATTATATTTTTATAATTGTTAATGTTGCTATTACTGAGAATAGGGAAGTCGGTCGTGTGACGTGTCTTGATTGTATTGTTTGTCAAGTAGCACCGTTTTATATTTTTCACTTCTCATGGTTGATGGTAGATCCATAGAATCATTTGGTAAGGAATGAAACAGCTCCTACGAACTCCAATCCCACCCACTCCACGTGATGTTCTCCTCAAAAACTATGAATAAACCGACGACTATATTGACTCGAACTACGTATTATTCTTTCTTCTCTTATATACATACTTAGCTGTGGGTCAAAGTGGCTTTCCTAGGTGATTTGGCTTAAGTATGCCCTTTTGTAAATTTCACTTTTTCGGGTGACGGTTTTTTTTTTCTTCTTTTCCAGATCTCTTCCCTTCTTTTTTTGGCCACAACATTCGTTACTCTAGCTCATTCGAGGTCGAATTCGTATTTTCCTTTTTATTTGGCATCCTGTATGTAGCTTTTCTATTCTAGTTCCTTCAAGATCAAATTCGTATTTTCCTTGGTGAAGGGGTCATCTAAAATCAAGAGTTGTTGTGTATGTCCAATCCAACCCCTTCTTTATTCTTGGGAGTGCTCATTTCAGGAGCTAAAAGGAGGAGCGGTTTGGTTGGGCCAAATAATCAATAGAGGATTTATCTCTGGAAGATGTTAATTTTTGTATCTTTGTCTTAATTGTGATACAGGAGCTTTCAGAGCATTTGGGCATTCGATTATTGAATGAACGTCTCACCGACTCGACAATGCAGGATTCATTTGAATCCATTTTTCCCCGGGATAATCCAAAGAACACAAGATTTTCCATCAACTTCTTCACATCTATTGGGCTTGGTGGTCTGACAGAGAATTTGCGAGAGTATTTGAAGAATATGCCGCAATTGATTATGCAACAACAAAAACCAGCGTCGGACTCCGAAGAGGAATCTCGAAGTTCTGATTCATCAGGCTCGGATGCCAGTACTTCCGAGTCAGAATCAGAATCAGAATCATCGAGCTCCGAGGAAATTGAAGGCGAAGATAGGAGACGTGGAAAAAAGAGGAGGAAAACAGGAAGGTGATGTGTTTGTACATTTCTACATGCTCTTGCAGTATGTTTATATCTACCTAGGTTATGTAATAACTTTGTGATTGTTTTTATGTAATTTTGCCCTTTTAACTATTATTAGTGGTTTCTCCGAGATTGATAGATTAGTCTGGAGGTGTTTGGTTTACAATTCCCTAATTGAATGCAATGATGGGATCAACTCATTTCCTTTATTATTTCTTTGAAGTTATTGTGCAGGTGGCAAGCTCAGCCAACACATGTATATCGTGGTCATGAGTTCGAATCTATCGAGTAAGTACGATGAAAAACGGATTGCTCTTTGTGATGTGATGGAAATTTAAGATATCATGGTAAGTATGCTTTGAGAATTAGACCATCTCCAAGTACATTTATTGGATAAGAAAGCATTCATAACATGATTACAATTTCAAGTATATCAGTTCTCAAGATCAACTAAAAGAATTATTTAGTTTTACTTCATTCTTTTTAAAATCAATAAAATCAATTTGGATCCTTGGTCATAAGTTCAGTTGAGCTGTACTTTTTCTAGTATTAAGAGCTTGTTGATTACATTCAGGCTGTCTATTTCAAAAAAAATTACATTCAAGCTGTCCAATGAAACTTTTATTAATTTATTTTGTTAATTTTTTAATAACCTTCAGAATCATTATGAAAAATCCTATATATCAAAAGAATCTAGAAAAGATTATAGATTCATATTTGGTTTTGATAATCCTGATATCTTTTGAAGAATCAAATTCGATCAATCTTTGTCAACCACAACCGATATAAACAAACTTTCTTCAAATTTAAAAGATTTATATTTGGAGCTTTTGCATGTATATTACAAAATTGTTAAAATATTTTATAAATAGCATAATAATGAAAATATTTACATACATAGCAAAAAATGTAAATTGATAGACTTTCATATAGATAGATTTTATCCATAGAGGTTATAGAATCAATTACTAATAAGTGAATAAATTGATAGACTTTTATTAAATTATATCAATAAGGACTGATAGAATCAATTACCGATAAAATTGATAGACTTCTATCGCTATAGAAAATTATAGATTCTATCAAAGTTTTTTATCTAAAAGGTAAATATAGATTTTTTTTTTAAAAAATAGGTAGAATTTACTATAAATGAATTATTTTTTAAAAGTTGCTATAATTGTAAATTGTAGTAAAAAAGTTACTACACTCCAAATTTCATTTATATTTTGATTAATACTTTCTTCATTTGTTTTTTTAATATTTTCTGTGAATCTACTAGTTTGAAATCTCGCTTTTTAGTTACATAATATTTTCCAAAGCTTAATATTTTCGAAAAGAGAAAAAATAAAATGAAATCACTATAAATTTGTATAAATGGTTATGAGTTCGAATCTTTATTTTAACTTACAAAAATACTTTCAATCTATTCGTTGATATGAAAAATGGATGCATTTTGGCCCAATAATTGAAATAAAGACCCAAATGTGTTGATAAACTCAGTTTAAGGTATGTTGTACCAATTCATGGATGTTTAAAAAAAAATACTTATTAATGGAGGATTGGTTGTTCTTTTACATTTCACTTATTTAGTTAGTTTAGTGATTCTACAAACAGTAAAAAGGACTTAACTTAACACTTGGTTTAAATTATATGAATAAAAAAAAAAAAAAAAAAACTTCAATGATTTTGTTATTAGATTTGTGTTCACTGATGAGATATGTTTGTATTTCTGGAATTAATTCAACTATTTTCTAATCAATAATAGACAATATATCGTATATATGCATATAGCGGTTTTTTTTATAAAAAAAAAAGACGACGCAATTGACATTAATATGAACTCACCCTTACAAAAAGAATTTATAAAAAGAAAAAAGATGGAGACTCAAACCATGTAAGTGATTTTAAATGTTTCACGTGTACCAGTTAAGCTATGTTAACTTTAGCACATCAAATTATTTTATTACCAAGTATATAAAAATAAAGTTTTATCAGTTTGTTCTTGTTTAAAAAAAAAAAAAAAAAAAAATCTAACAAGAATTTGAGCATTTCCTAATTAATAAAAAAAATATATGTGAAAAGTGTTGTGAGGATAGAAAAAAAAAGTAGAAAAAACGAAATATTTACCTAACTTTAAAACAACAACAATAATAATATAGGCTGTTGATAAAAAATATATATATCATGATATAAATTAACAACCACCAAATATGAAGATTGAATCAATAAAAAAAAATTAACAATATATGCTATAAGAAAGAAGAATTATAATAACAATATTGCAAAAAAATAAATTTCTCAAATTATTACCGAGGGTAAGTTAATTTAAAATAAATAAACAAGCAAACAAAATTGTTTTTCTATACATTTCAACATTTTTTTCATCTGTGGTTCTGGCCCATGAATATGCAACCACAACAAAAAAATAGTTCATTCGTTAGACGGTGGCGACGATGATGGTAGGCCTAGATGAGCACGAACCATCGACAATAATTCAGGTTCGAACTCGATGATATCATGAATGCTCGACCTCTTCTCCTTTTTCTCGATATCGGTAACGTGAGGCGAAGAAAATATTTTTGGGCATGGCTAGACACTTGTGTATTTGATTTTGTAATCACTACTTTATCTGCGATGTTTGTCCAATCACCTTTGCCAAATATCTCCATTCCTACTAGTAATAACCTGCATTACATAATCCCAAATAGTTCAGGAGGTTTGTGATGAATGTCAAAATTTTAGAAAAAATTAAAATTAATTGAATCACGTTAAATTAATAGTCATTATACAATTAATTAAGTTTTAATTAAGTGAAGTTGATATGTTTCATTCAAATTAAATATTTTATTTTTTATTTTATATAAAATACTTTTAAAAAGTTGTTATAATTAAAATTGGGATAGAATAGTCTTAGCCTTGTATTAAAAGTTAGGTATCTAATATTCTTAATAACTAACATTAAATTAACTTTTTAAGAAATAAAAATAACCCTAAATTATGACAATACATAAATGTTCTTATATATTTTAAAGTTTAATACATATTAAAAACTTCACAGAACTAAATTTTTAAGTTAGAAAATAAATAATTTACATGAATTAATATTTTTTAAAACTTAATCTAAAGAATAATAATAATAATAAAAAAAAAAGTTAGTTTTTTAGTTGGTACGTACTTGTGTTCTTGAACGCTCCACTTTCTTTTAAACGTCGATGAGTCGGCTCTGCTGTGAGTCGCAACTTCAACCTCATTGCACAGCGGCGGAAATTGAGTGGACGACGAAGATACTGCCGATGCCGCCGACGGGCCCGATCAATGGCAGTTCTAACTGAAGATGAATCAGAACAATATGCCTCTAAATGATTATCGCAAATAATATCAGCCTTCGTCTTGTATACATGAGGAAACAGACTAGAATCAAGATTCTTGGTATTCGTAGTTTGATTACAAGGCAGGAACGACGACGACATTGCAGTCCACTTATTCTCAAACAATATATTTTCGATCGGGTTGAATGCATCCATCTCGACTGGTCTCACGAGCGTTGGATTCGGATCAAGAATTGGATTAAAGAACGAAGTAGGGTTTAAATTATTCTCAAGATTCATTGTTTGATTAAAAGGCACGGACGACGACGGCTGCATTTCATTCCATGGATTCTCAATCATCATATTTCCGGTTGGATCAAATTGCGACATCTCAACTTTGTCTCTTCGGCGTTGGATTTGGATCAGGACATGGAATAATAACGAACGAAGTAGGATTAAAACCATTATTCTCACCATTTACCATTTGATTACGAGGCGGGGAAGGCGGCGGCGACGTTGCAATCCAAGGCATCGCAGACATCATATTTTCAGTCGGATCAAATGGAGGTATCTCAACTTGACTATCCAATATTGGATCTTGATTAGGACACGGAATGTAGAACGAAGTAGGGTTAAAACCATTCTCAATATTCATCGTTTGATTACGAGGTGGTGATGGTGGTGGCGGTGGTGACGACGAGACAAATTGAGTCATCTCGACCGGTATCACGGGTGATGAAATCGAATCGGGAGATGGAGTGCCGAGCGAAATAGGGTAAAAATTAGTCCAATCGATTACAAACTCCTCAATATAGTCAATAAATTTTCAATGATTTATAAAAGACGAAAAATGATCAGCATCGACGAAGGTGTTCGAGTTCTCCATGTTCAAAGTACTTTGACTTAATTAGAGAGTGGAGAGTTTGGAATTAATTTTAGGTATTAAACTTAATTTATAAATGGATTTTGTACAACCAAATTAGTTTAGGATTTGGAACTCTAATTAGAGTAGGGGACAAAAAATTGTCAACCAAATTAATTTAGGATTTGGAATTCTAATTGGAGTAGGGGACAAAAAAGTTTATTTTTATTAATAATCTTTTTTTAAAAAAACGGTTATTATACTTTGTTGGCAAGAATGTATTTTTTAATTATGGAAAGTTGTAATAGATAACTTATTCTAACCAAATAATTACAAATTTAATAAATAATTACAAATCTTACTAAATTTTGAAGTATTTACATTTATAATAATAAAAAAAATAGCATTATTAGAACTCATTATATCATATTATTTTATTATTAATACATTATTTTATATTATTAACACGTTATGTATTATTAATTGTATTAATAATACCGATTATTAATACCTATAATTATTGTTGCTTTTTTTTTTTTGCCTAATATTTTAAATAATTTTCCAATTTAACATATTCCTAAAAAAAAACCCCTTTAATTATTACTAACAAGGTAAATGATAAATTTAGTCTATATAATGTTTTTTTAGAAAACTTTATTTTAGTATCTACCCGTGTGGTCTATATTAACTTGGTTTATAAGTTTCAAAATTTAAACACTTTTACTCCTAACGTTTCTATAACAAAATTATCAGATACATATTATAATGTGTGAGACTAAAGTAATTATTACACTAATTTTAAATTTTAATAATGAATGCACAATTTTAGTTATCGTGTGAATTTAATTTTTAAAATAAACTTTTTTTAGATTAAATTTTTAAAAGAAACTAAAAAAATACCCAAGAACTAAAAGTCAATCTTATAAAATAGTTTAAAATATTTAACTTTTTGAAATGTAGGCACCAAATGGAAACTATATCTCAAATTAAATCCATGACTTATTGATTGTGAAAGTACATTGATAGTGTTTTTTTTTTTTTTGAAAACTTACATTGATACTGCAAGCTATTGTAAATTATATTATATCGTACGAATCTTTACTATCCCTTTTTCTTTTTTTGTGTTTTTGAGATCCATAATTGTTCGAGCTTGTAGTTTACTCGTATTTCGATTGTTGTCCTATAATAAATAAATATTATATATTGAATTCATTACCTCTTTCATTAGTCTACATATTTTTTACTATCCTCCCAATTTAAATAAGCATATAAGTAAAAGTGTATGATGGTGTGTTTTAAACATTTTGATTTATTTTATTTTTAAATGTGAAATTTGTGCAAGTAAATGAAGTCAACGACTCAATAATCTTACGTAGTCTACACAAGAGCAGCTCAATAATATACTTTTTTTTACGGAAGCTCAATGATATATCGAATTTAGAGGTGTTGGGATGTGGAATTAGTTTGAGAATCTATTTTGAGTAGTTAAAAGTTAAGAATTGTACTAAAAATTCATTTGTTTGAATGTGTATTTGAAATTAATAGTTACTTTTTTTCTCAAAACAAGAGTAATTATTTAGAATAATTAAAAAAGAATGATTAAAAAAGAAGGGTTATGATGAGTTGAAAATAAATTATTAATAATGTGTGGTTAAAAATATAAGTTCTACCGAGATTTAAACTAGGGTTATTGAATTCAAAGTTTAATGTCCTGACCACTAGACCATAAAACCATTTTTAAACAAATGTCATTATAAACATTATTAATAATTACAAATTCACCTAAATTATCTTTAATTTTTGTGTAGCATTGATTAAGTCAATCGGTCAAACATTAAACCTTTATTAAAAATATATTTAATCATTAAAATATGTATAAATTATAAGTTTTTTTAAACATGTATAAATTATAAGTTTTTTAAAAAAAAACGTGTATAAATTATAAGTTTGGTGATACAAATTTATAATTTAATTCTTTGATTTTAAAAGGTATAATTATATTATGATGATTTGATAAAACCTAATATAATAAAATCTTGTCAATATTTGAAGATTGAAATCCGAACATATAACTTCATAACTATTAAGTTATATAAATATTGTTAGAAGTTTGTGTTGACTCTCTTATAAATATTTTGTAAACATGAATTGTGTGATAAATTGTACTTCTATTTTTAATTTTAGATTATTCTCACCGTGTGTGAATGATGGTTGCAAAATTGATTATTTATGCATATTTGAGAGTTTTAATTTTATTATGAATTTGAGTATATTAAAGGTAAAACTTGGAAATACTAAAATTATTTGCATTTGATTCAAATTTTTGTAAACTCACTCGCACTTAGCTCACTAATCAAATGACCACTATTTATTATACATTACAAATTAACTAGTCGTTTGTATAGGTATGCATATAACTAACTTATCAACAAGTAGTTGACAAGTTGTTCCCGTGACTTCACCATAGTCATGCGACTATACAAAATTTTCTATTTACGACTCGAAAGGTGTTGGCTATGACCAACAATTCCATGGTTGGCGCGAAGGCTTTGAAAAACCTTAATTCATACACACACATGCATTGACACATACCCCACCGATGTGGCATATATGATCATCAAAGGTATATATCACGCAATTAGATTATAAAGCTAACAAGAGCTATTAAACGATATCAACATGTATCTATTTACCAAAAGGTTATGAATTCGAATTCTTGCCTTCAATTGTGGTATTAGAACAGTGATAAAAGTAAAAAAATATATAGAGAGAGATATTTATTAGTTACAACTTCTATAAATCTACATTTTATCTTTTACAGACACGTATAACATTACCGTTTATTTTACCTTTTTAATTTATATTATATAGTTTGTTGATTGTGAGTTGGATCATTTTTCTTACTTCAACAGCTATTACGAATGAAAAATCAAATTCATGACAATAGTTCTTCTATGAAGAGTATATTTATACTATTTGAATGAATGATCATAACAAAAAAAAACTACTGCTCTTATTGAAGATGGATAGATTTTGTTAAATTGATATTATTAAATTTTAAATTTATTCATCATTCTAAAATCCTAGATTTATTGTTAGCTGTCGTTTATGAAATATAGCAAATAGGTTTATTCTTAGAAATTTACTCTCACCATCCAACTTTTGAGGATTGCATTTTAATTGTAATATTGATTTTGTTTGTTTTTTTAATTTTCCAATTCGACTTTTTTCACGTTACACACGAATTAAACTAATTGGAGGACGATCAACGAACTGATTCAATATATTAGTCAACTGATTAAAATCTAGGAGTGATAGGTACATTTTGATCATTTATTTACCGCCCTATTTTTTGCTAGTAATTATTTAAAAAAATGTATTTTATGATATTGTTGATTTTTTTTTTGCTATACATATAATTTTTTTTTATTCATCTACTTAATAATGAAATCTTTATATCTCAAAAAAGCAATAATAATGAAATCTCTACATTAATTCCCATAATTAATTTTCAAAATTTAATCCTTTTACTCCGTTATAAAATAATCGGCCTTTGCACTAAAAAAAAAAAAAAACAATCGGCCTTTATGGTTGCGTGTCATCTAAACCGCCGTCGAAGCAAGCTCACCACATCCGTCGGATCAAATCTGGCCCGAAGCGAATCTACCGTCCGATGGGAATTCGAGTGTATTCCGGCTTTTCAATTTTGCATCCAGGCGCGCGTGAACAAAACCAGGCCCACTCGCCTCCGAAGCGCGTGGCATTACGCGCCATCCTTCTCCAATTTGGTCGCGCAATCTTCTTCCATACGAGACGAGACGATGATGTGCGAACCTTTCAAAGCAGAAAGAGAAAAGTTGCGTGGAAATGACTCGATGATCGTAACTCCCTCGATTTCTTCGCTTCAATCTCTCATTTTCGCCTCATAAACCCTAATTCTCTCCTCGCTCCGCTTTTGATTGATTCAATTTGGGGTTCTACTCGGAATTTGGACGGATTTCGGCGTCTGCGTTTCTGGGTAATTACTGTTTTCTTCTGGGTTCTGATCGTATTGTGAGAATCGGTTTAAATGCTAGATGTTTCGTGTGTGTTCTATCCAATTCTTATCGATTTTTGTTTTGAAGCTGATTTTCCCGTTTTTGTTTAAAGGGCATTGTCTGGTTTTTAGTTTGTGTGTAGTTTTTTTAATTTTTGTTTGTAATTTATTTGAAATCACATGATTAGAAGTGTAGACCATGTGGGTGTTCGTTTTTTTTTATAATCAATTATACCCTTTTGGTTTCTGGCGTGATTGCGTTGCTAAGCACGTTCTCTTTATCTGTTATCTGCTATTTGTATGTATCTTTCAATGATGTTGTGTGTTTGTTTTTGTGGGTATGCTATTTCAGGTGCAGAGTGATATCTTTCTTCTGACTTCTCTTGGATCTAGATTTCCTGAATTTTGAATCTGGTGAGTGTTGGCATTTTGATGTAGATTTGTTTTTGGATTGCTGGAATTTTTCTCTGAATTTGTGATCTTGTAGATTTTTGTTTCTTTTTGTTGATCTATCTGCTTGCTATTTCTTGTATTTTTGGTATTTTGAGTAATGTAGTATGTTTCTGAGAGCTCTCTATGTTTGATAATGGTTTTGTTCATTTGTTCTTTATCTTTCCTACAATTTATTTGTTGAATAGAAGTTGGTTTTTGTGGGTAGAGGATATTTGATCTGAATTCCCTTCCCATTTGATTTGTCATTTAGTTGATTTTGTGACTTGGCTAATTAGGTTCTTAGCTTTGACCTTGCTTGAGAATCTGGTTTCCAAAACGTTTTGTGTACATGTTTTCACTTTTCATTGAAATTTGCTGTTGGAATTCGTGATTTGGAAAGAAAGAATAACTACATTTGTTCTGAAAATAGTAAATCACATTCACATGTGAGATTAAAGTAAAAGAAATGATATATATTTTTTGATTGAACTATCCAACCACTTATAATCTTATTTTAACTGATTTTTTGCCCTTCCTCTATTGTATATTCCCTGTATGATTGGCATTGCACCTTTCTTTCTTCTTACTTCAAAGCAATGTAAATGGGTGAATGTGGCTCTCTCCTCTCCCTTATAACTTTTTCATTCTATTAATGAAATGGTTTTCGTTTCTTATAAAAAGTGATGAATTTAGTCTCCAATCCTTGAAACTTCTATAATTTTCTATTTAATGCCTAAACATAGAAGATTTTCAATTATATTACTTTGTGTTAAAATGTGTTTCTATGCATGATAATGTGACATTTATGGACCAATGGGAGTAGGTAAACAACATGACAAAATAATGTGGGATCGTGTGTAAAATGCATCCAGTATGTCTCTTTGAGGAAGGGTATTTATTAACGGTTCCCTTATATGATTTAAGAATGATTTATGATTCAAGTTCTTGGAAATTCTTTTACATCCATGCCAAATTCTAGAATGCATTTTTAAGTGGTTAATTATATTACTTCATCTTGCAGCATCACTTGGGATGGCATGGGTAAACAAATTAAGGCTTGATATTTTATGACGTCCATTTGTATGAACGATTTTGTTCAGATCCTGGACATGATTAAAGTTTCTGTTTTTTTATTTTTTTAAAAAATCTATCTATATTATTCTTTTTGTTCTTTCATGAGGCACAAAGACTTGAAGGAGTATTTAGGATGCTTTTGTGAGGCACAAGCAATTTCATTCTAACAATTCTTTGGCCCTAATTGTTGCCTTCTTCACTAATTAGCATGCAAACATACCCATTTTATTTACTAGAAAGCCATGTTGGTTTTATGCTTGGAATTGAGGGTGGTTCTCCCTTAAAGACACAGGTCCTCAAGAGGTGGCGCAGTGGTTGAAAACTTGGACTTTGAGGGTATGCTCCCCTCAAGGTCCCAAGTTCGAATCTTGATTGTGACAATACTCCTTTGATGTCTCTGGTGCTTGGCCTAGAGACGGGTGTGGTTACCCTTGTTTCAAAAAAAAAAAAGACAAAACAGGGCCTCCTTGGACTGTACACTTGTGTTGCCCTTGGTAGGCCTAAGGGTACGATGACATAAGACATTTGCTTCTCCTCATAGGCAAACAACCCAAACCCTATTGACACTTGCTCTACTACTGATCATAGTTGTCCTACCTCATTTGTTCTTTGCCCATCCACTAGCCTCTCTCACCCATCTTATCTACCAAGCCGTCTTGATCCACTAATTTTAGGCTACCGAATCGGAAGAACCCAACCTACCACTCACCATGTTTGAACCCATCACTAACCAACCTAGCCCACTTCCCTCATAAACATCTATTGGCCTTTTACCAGATCCCTCACTTGCAGTGAACTCATTGGCCAAAGTTGTCGTTATTCGCCTTGTTAAAAACACCCTTTCACTCAAGCACATAGCATACCACCTCCACCATGACGCTAAACGAAGTTAACATGGAGGTGTATTTACCTTGCCTTAGGAAACACATGCACTTTGTTTTTGGAAAACTAATTGGCTGTTCTCAAGATGAAGTTTATGCTGTATGTGAACTCATTCCTTAAAAAAAATAATATATTTTGGAATATCCTTTAAAAAATGTTTACTATTACTTGTTCATCAATTTAAACTTATGAGGTGCATTATATGAATGAGGATTTGGTCCATGGTTGTAGGAGCATAAATCTTTTGCAGTGATGTTTATTATTTATTTCTTACAAGACAGTTGGCTTTTCTGATGTTCATATTACCTACAAATGTTTGGCATATGCCACAGATTGAAACTTGAAATGGCAAAAGGGAGCAAGGGACGTCGCAGGATGGCTTCCCGTCAATTCAGGTCGAACCCATATCCGCTGCCTATTAAGCGGGATTTCACGGAGGATTTGTGCCCAAAGAATTGTGTGAGCGCTCTGGATAAAAAGTACTGGGAAGATGCAACTTGCTCTGTATGCATGGAATACCCACACAATGCTGTTTTGTTGCTTTGTTCATCTCATGATAAGGGTTGTCGTCCCTATATGTGTGGTACCAGCCTACGTTATTCCAACTGCCTTGATCAGTACAAAAAGGCTTACACCAAAGTAATTTCATCCAACAATGCACAACCAGTAAGCCTCTCGATTGATAATTCAGCTGCTGTGCATGATTTGAGTCTGCTTGGTGACAATCATGAAGTGACTGAGCTTGCATGCCCCCTGTGTCGTGGAGAGGTGAAAGGATGGACTGTGGTCGAGCCTGCCCGAGAATATCTGAATGCAAAAAAGAGGACTTGCATGCAGGACAGCTGCACGTTTTTAGGGAATTACAAGGAACTGAGGAAGCATGTGAGATCGGAGCACCCATCTGCAAGGCCACGGGAGGTGGATCCTGTACTCGAACAGAAATGGAGAAGACTGGAGCGAGAACGCGAGAGGAACGACGTGATGAGCACTATCAGATCAACAATGCCTGGAGCTGTGGTCTTCGGGGATTATGTGATAGAAGGAAATAACTTTGGATTTGATTCTGATGAAGAAGAGGAAGGGGGGTTGAATACAAACGCGAATGCGGCAGAGAGGGATGGAGGCTTTGAAATGGGTTTCGACAGTAATTTGGTGAATGTGTTTCTTCTGTTACATGCCTTTGGTCCATCAGGTAATGACCTCAACAGACGGATTAGACAGCAGCCGGAGAGGATTTTCTCACCCAGACCAAACGAAGGTGCTACAGGTATTATTCCCAACAACACTCCCCTCAGTAGTTTTGATTCCATTAGTCAAGGCAGTGACAATGGTGGAAGTGACGATGACGACGACAATGGGGGTGGCATGTCATTGGTCAGCCGCCTTCGCCGTAATGGAAGGGTACTGTTGGGACGTTCGGGTAGGAGACGTAGGAATAGAGAAAATAGTAGTCATAGATAATATGATCAAATCAAATTGGGCACATAAAGGAGGGGTAGGAATAGGAAACATTTCTCAGGTACATAACTTAAGAAAAAGAAAGAGTAGAAATTTCAATAAAAGAATACAAGTTCTTGAATTTGCAGCAGAATTTAAGACATTTGCCCCGTCTGAGAAAGGGGGGATGAAAAGTTGGTAGGTTAGCCTGCCGTGTAATTTATTGTCAATTTGTATAATTTCCTGATTGCCCTTGTCCTCCTCTTGATGATACACTTCATTTGCTTGAGATTTACTTGTAATCATCTGTATTTTGTAGACATTGGTTCTTTACAAAGTCATTAGACACTAATGACACACCAATTTGTTTACGTCTACTCTGCTGTGACTTTGCTTAGCTTATATTATTCGCAGTGATTTTACTTCTTCGATATCTCTCGGTGCCTGGCCTAGGGACGGGCGTAGTGATTTGAATTTTACTGGTTGAGTGATATTATGAGCCTTACTTCAAGTTGTATTCGTTGGCTCTTAGCAACGTCGTTTCCAATTTTAAGGTTATAAAGTTGTTTGGTTCATGGGTTGGAGTTGATATTTCTAATTAGTTGGTTTAATTATGTCATTCTATCTTGTTATCACATGATTTACTTTTTAAAAGTAATTTTGGTATACATCATTTGTGACATGGCAACAAAACATTTTTTTAAATAACATCAAAGATTACTAACAAATTAAATAATAGCAAAAGAAAATGACTAATATTGACTAATGTTTTTAATTAGTTAGTTAAGTATGTTTTTTATGCAATATTTGATTTCAACTAGGGGTTGTTTGACATATTTAGGTAGGAATTAGTATTAGGAGTTATCAACTCCTCAAAACTTACTTTCAAACGAGTTTTTATTAACACCTAATTTTTACTTTTCAAAATAACTTTTATTTCTTACTATTCATTTTTAATTATTCATTTATAACTACTCAATCATTTCTAATCACTTATTTTTAATCATTCATTTCAAATCAATCAAAATAATTTATTTTTAATTATTTCTTTTTTAACTATTAAAACTAACTAGTTAGTTTTAAATCTACATCAAAACAAAGTTTTGACTCTAACTCCTCTACACAAAAACTACATCCAAACCAGTTTTTCACACAACTCTCAATTTTTAACTCCTCAATTTTTAACTCCTTAATCCAAAAACTACCTAAATATGTCAAACAAACAGTCCCTGCAGAATTTGTTTGCAATGTTCATTTAAATATAAATGGTTATTAACGGACCAATTATGGTAATTATTATCATAATAATAATTATAAACTTAAAAAATATAGTATTTGTTATTGTTATTCAAAACTTAAAAAATAATATTATTATTTAGTAGGCTTGTAATTATATCAATAGTCAATACTATTAATTTATAATAATAATAAAGAACAAATGAATTTCGTAAATTTTATGATATTATTATTTATAATAATTTATTAGGATTTCATTCGGGATGAACAACACAACGAACCAAACAATATTTTATTCCGCGGTATAAATCTAGCAAACCAAACACCATAATACATGATTAAAAGGTATTACTGTGACATTACTTCTTCGATTTCTCCCGATGCTTGGCCTAGGGACTTTTATTTCGATGGGAGAATATAAATTCTAGAGAATTTTGATTTTTCATGGGCTAATGGTTGAACTAAAAATAAAAATAAGAATCTTAGTTTGCTCCATGTCTTTTTGTAGTCTTTGGTTTTCTGATTATTTGATAAATAAGTTAATAGGAGCAAATTGACATTTTGTAAAACCTAGTTAACTACTCAAATTGTAAGGTAAAATATTTTTTTTTTCATTCAATAACATGAAAAATGGAATTTGAAATTATAATCTCATGATTACTAAAATATACAAGTTCTCTTTCTTTTCGGACTAAAGAAATATAATAATAATAATAATAATAATAATAATAATATTATTATTATTATTATTATTATTATTGTGAACAACAAAAATGTTGAGCCAATATAAATGTATATGGGATTAAAATTGTCTATCTTAGATTTTTTATTTTATTTTATAAAACTTGGAGAGGAGAGATTTAATAGTCACTTTAAAACAAAATCAACAAATGTAACCATTAGTATTAATGATTATTGTGTATTAAAAAAAGTATTGTCACATACTTTAATACTAATGAATACTAATATTAAAATGTATTAATTAATATTTATGATAAATATATTAATGAAGACTATTAAGAGTATTTCTTTGTCGAGGATTTAAATGGACGATTTACTAACTTTACCATGAAAAATTATATCTAAATATGTTTTTTTGTAACTGTTCAAAGTAATTTTTATTTTTACTATTTATAATAATTTATCGTAGACTCTTCAAAATAATTTAGTTTTGTCCACACAGTTTTAATAATTCTTTTTTTAATCACTCATTTTAAATACACTACGATAAATTATTATTTGTAACTCATCTACATAATAACCACATCCAAATAAATTTATAAACTACTACAAAAAAAAAAAAAAAAAAAAAAAAAAAAAAAAAAAAAAAAAAACTCTTCATCCAAAATTTCATCCAAATTACATATTTAAGTTCCATAAAGCAATTTGAGTGTTTGGGTGCGGATTGGGAGAAACGTGTATGAATCTGAAGCTGACGACTAATTTCGAACCCGATTAAGTTCAGGGACAAACGTGTAGTTCAACGAAGATTTATGCTATTTTTTTTAATAATAATAAAAAACCCCCCAAAAAATATAAATAAATTACAAAACCGGAAAAGCTTAAAATATCGTTTTCCATAGCCAGGGGTCAGTTCAGCTTCAAGAACAAGCATCGAAGACGAAGATGATGGATTCTCTGGAATGGATCGAAACCAGCCGGCAACAACAACCGGCATGTTCTCCGGCGAGATTCAAACGGAAATTCAGAGCCAAAAGATTCGAATTCGTAGGCTGGGGATCACGGCCTCTCATCGAATTTCTCGAATCAATCGGAAAGGAAATCGACGAGAAGATTTCCCGGCACGATGTTACCTCGATTATCAACGATTATGTCAGAATCAACAATCTCGTTCATCCTTTGAAGAAGAAGCGAATCGTTTGCGATGATCGGCTCCATTCGATTTTCGGAAGGAAGACAATTGGCCGCATTAAGATCCACGATTTGCTCGAACAGCACTTTGCTGAGAATCAAGATCATTCTGATGAGGATGATTGTTCTTACAGCTCTGATGAGAAGGAGAATCTTTCGAGTAAACGGGAGAATGGTGTAGCGCCGGTGAGAAAGTTCGTTCAGAAACCTAGAATTGTGGTGAGCCCTAAGAGTTCTTTTGCTGCGATTGTTCCTGCTAATATTAGTCTTGTGTACTTGAGAAGAAGCTTGGTTGAGGATTTGGTTGAAGATTTTGAAACATTTGAGAGCAAGTTGACTGGTAGCTTTGTCAGGATTAAATCTGATCCTCACGACTATCTTCAGAAAAATACTCATCAGCTCGTGCAGGTTATAGGTAATTGAACTATATTTATATTCATGAACAGGGGAATTGCCTTCAATGTAATCTCAAATGTGTTTACTGTTTGCCGTAGTTTGATTTTTCAAGCTCTTTGCAAAACTTTAATTTTTCTGATTTATCCTTGAAAGTGTCTGTTTCTGCTTCATAGATCACTCAGAATTATCTAAATTGCTTTATGCTTACCGTCCAACCGTATGTCATTTCAGATAATTGATTCAACGATCTTTGTTTTTTGTTGATATCCTTTAGGGGTGGATAAAATTTCTATTCCTGGTGATTTGGGTACAAGATTCGTTCTTCATGTTTCCAATGTGATGAAAGATGTCAGCATTTGCATGCTTTCAGATGAAATGTTCTCTGAGGTAATCTCCACCCCATTTTGCCAACAATGCTTGATTTTTCAATTTCAATGCGCCTATGTCCTAGACCACCCAAGTCTCTTTTCAATGAAATCGTTTAGTTTCTTGTTCAGAAAATTAAATGATATAAATTACCTTGAAAGGAACTAGAATCTGATTTGTAATTGCATCCTGCCACTAGATGTCAATTCTAGATTTTTCATTACTGGACAAGGAAGAGTATCTACTACTGTTTATTAAATCTTTACCACCCACACCTTCCCTAAGAATCAGTTTTCTAACTTATAGATTGTTACTTGTTAGAGCCCCTTTTTTTCTCCAAGCCAAAACTTACCTTTGTTGTATTGAAATGTAGTTTTGCATGTGCATCTACTTGCTACTTGTATGTGTTGCATTGTAGTTATCTTATTATGGTAGTGTTGGAAGTCTTATTGCCATTTGTTATATCGTAGGAGGAATGCAAAGATCTGGATTTGAGAGTAAAACATGGCTCGATCAAGAGATTAACCATTGTAAGGTTTTCTTGTCACACAAAGGCTCCCCTTGTTTCTCTTAATGGACAATGTTAGTTGACTTTGTTTTTGGTCTATATCTGCTGTAAATATCTTAGTTAGGGTTCCCTTATATGCCAATATATATATCATTCTAAGGAATAATACAAATCGATGATTCTTCTCATTACAGTTTACATGGTATCATAGCTTTAGGTCAATTTGGGTTTTGAGTAACCTTTAAGGTTTAGAGTTAAATACTCTTTGTTCTTTTATTATTAGTCTTAGGTTTCAAGCAGTTTATTTAATGGTGCAAGGCACATAAAGATGCAAGGACTCTCTGGAGCCTAAGGCGCGTGCTTTATTTTCCAAGATGCACCATATATAGAAAAATATATAAATTTACCATAAAACATATATATTAATCTATTAAAATAAAAGACATAAAGAGCTGAATATTGAATGTGCACTATATATAAGAACATTCCTGAAAAATAGATTGCATAGTTGAAGTGGGAGTATTAAAAAAAAACTTTTAAGGGTTTTTTAAGTGTTATTTTTTTTAGTTAACAAAGAAGAAAAAGAATCATAAACATAAAGATTTTTTTTGTTTAGGGTTAGTAATCAAAGGAAGGGTCGCACCGCCTTTTTACACGAGTCTCACCTATTCAAGGCAAGCTGTCCACCTGAGCGAGCCTTTTAAACATTGGTTTGGGGTAATTTAGATTAGTTGTTGAGTCAAAAAGTTACATGAAGTTGAGTACAAATCTCTCACTTTGGACTTTGAAGGTGTGCTCACCTCAATGTCGTCCCAGGTTCGAGACTCACCTGTGACATTAATTTGTAGGCACCTCCCGTGTTTCCATTTCTTTGATGAGATCTCCTGGTACTTGACCTAGGGACGAGCGTGGTTATCCCGAGTGCAGTGGAGTGAAGCTCCAATTTCCCGATTAAAAAAAAAAAGATTATATTCTATCTTTGTATTTTCATTGTTTTGTTTTTTTCTTCTTCTTTATATGTATTTTTCTTGGTAACATATATCCTTGTAATCTTGAGTTTGGTGAATAAGCAAATCATCTCAAAACTACATTTGCTATAATTCTTGTAAAACTTAAATTTTGTTAATGTCCTCAACATGTGAATGATATAAGATCATTGATATTCAATGTTAATATGAAGTACTCCTCTTTCTCTTCTGGTTGCATTTATGGGTAGTCAATATTTTCCCTAAATGTAGTGTGGAGTAGCTCTTTATTTCTTTCATTGTCGATTATTTCTCTTATTTAGATGGGCTTATTTTCATTTTGGTAGGCAGAGGTTCAACAAAAAGTTGATGTCTTGCATGTGGATATTACTAAACAAGTACGTATGATGATAACTCCAAATTTTCCATTCGCCAGAGGGTTGTCTCAAAGTTTTCTTTTTGTTGTATCAATCATGGAAATTTAAATTGTAGCACTAGCGGTCTTGCGATTGTTTGAAGTAATTGAATGGGACTTATTACAAAATGACGTGAATCCTTGAGAAGGATTCTCTAATTAACTAATGATCAGCCAAAAGATAGCTAAAGTTACGTTTATTCATAATCATTTAATTTTTTCCATAGGAAACATAGACTTAGTGTATCAAGACCCTCGCCTTTCCTTGCCTATGGCGAGAGGCGAGGAGTCCAAGGGGTCGAGCACCTCTTTAGATGTTGAGGTGAGCGATTTCAATTGAGATCTCGCCTTTCTTATGCAATTTTGCGACTGGCGTCACCTTCACCTCTGTTGAAGGCGTGCGCCTAGTTAAAGTTTTTTAAAATTTAAATATTAGAGTGTTAATAGTATATGTCAATGCTAAAGAATGTTTTTGAGGAAGTAGTTAATCCTAAACAACTCCTCTCCATAGAATTTAAAATTAAGGACTTGGAACATGAGAAATATTTCCTATGAATGGAAGTAGCAAAATCTAGCTAAGGAATCCTTGTCACTCAACAGAAATACATGTTAGATTTTTTTAAAAGAGACTGAGATGAGTGGTTGCATACCTATGGATATGCATATGGATGAGAACGCAAAACTGAGAGTTAACATTGATGATGAACGAAGTTGATCGTGGCAAGTATCTACGACTAGTTGGGAAGTTAATATACTTTACTCACACTCGACTAGATATCAACTTTGCAGTAAGTTCAGTAAGCTAGTTCTTTAATTGTCCTTCTAAAGAGCATAAAAGAGCATATAGAAGTTGTGTATAAAATATTAAATACCTCAAGCATGATCCTAGAAAAGGACTTATGTTCTGTTGCTCCTAACATCGATGTTGATCAAATGTCGAACATGAGTGAATTATGTGCAAGAAGTCGTGTGAGTTTGCTGATTTCTTTTAGACCGCAGTCATCTCCATACACTCCACCATCTGATGTCATATTGGGATGAGTCGTGATCTTCCCTCCTTTTCCTTTGTGCCAGTTCTACTAGAAATTTTCTTACATGCGAGTTCTTTCTCGTGGATATGTTGATGATTCTTGAGATAATCCTTCGATATACAAACCTTTCCCTTTTAGGATCTAAAGTTGAACGTTCAACTTTATGCGAGATTCAGATTTGTGTTTACATATTATCTCATATCAAATAGGCACAGAACCTGACCCACCGCCTCTGTTACACTTCATCTTTATCATTAAAAATGTTGTTGTTTCTTATTAAAAAAAACCTTAGGAAGTATTCTCTTATCCATGATCAGCTGCCAAAAGACATTCAAGTATTTATAGGTATATAATAGTCATAACAACCCCAACAACTTCTAAAAATCCATCCTATCTCTAAGTCCAAACAACCTAACTAATTAACCATAAGGTAACAATTGATCAGCAACCTCCACAGTTGTTATAACCCATAACCAACAGCCTAAATTTGAAGGGTTAGCCTATAACGGCTAGTTTACCAAAATATTGAAAAACGGCTAATATACCCTCCTACATCACAAAAAATTCTCTTCTCATAATAGTGTTTTCCAAAATAATAGCGTTTTATTGGTGATTTTTTAAAAAACCGAGAAATTGGAGCTTGATTCTACTATTATCTGGAGTACCCGTGCCCGTCCCAAGTCCTAGACAGTGGACCCAAGAGTCAACAAGAGATTTTACAATTAAGCTCACTCGTGGAGCTAGAATCCAAAGAATTACAAAAAGTCCCCAATTGGTCATTGGATTAGATAAGGGCTCAATTTGCCGAGTGGATACTTTTTTTCCTGATGAATTGCTTAGGGTGTCTTGGTTCCACCAAGAACAAATGGGAATGATTCTTCGTGTTTTGGCCACCAGGAATCATTCTTCCTATAGTCGCGTTTTTCAAAATCACCTTTTTAATTCTCCTTATCTTTTGAATTTTTTAAATTAACATGCCATGCCGCCAAGGTTTAAATAATGAAGTTAACAGTTGGAATTTGTTACAATAAAAACAATGCATGAATGGAATTAAGTCTTCCTAAGTTTTAGAGAATCAAGAGACAAAGGGATAGAACCATCAAAGTCTATGAGACTAAAATTGTAATTCAACCTATAATCTTTTAATTGTCTTATAATGATATTTCATCTATATATTTCAGTTTCAAATGAAAATAAAATAAAATAAAATAAAATAAAAACTGTCTTATTATATTTTTTTGAATTGAGATATGGAGACCTGTGTTGTCCCCTGTTACCTTGTTTCTTTTGATGTTATTTAGCACTTCCAACCAGAGTATCCTTGAACATCTTGTCTCTTCTCATTGAAAAAAAACCTGTCCATGTTTTGCTAAATAAATTGATGGAAATTTTCTTTGAAAAATTAATGGATGTTTCTGAACGAAGGCTTCATTCAAATATCAAGTCTTGATATGTGAAGAGTAAACTACATAAAATTATTACCAAACTCCAAAAGCTGTCATATCAAAATCACTCTATAGATTATATACATCTGTAGAATTGTATGCAGAAGTACTTCATTCCAAAACCATCATGCCCATCTGATGAAGTGCTTCCTACTGTGCTAAATTATTCTTGAGTATGAAATTTTTCTGGTCTCATGCGTCCATACTGGAATGCCAATTCTTTTTGCAAATTATTTTTGTTTTGATGACTTGGTCTGCCAACTCGGATCTACGCTTCTGTTTCAGTGGCTTTCGAGAGAAATTTCTTTGCTGCAAAACCTCATTGATCAAGCAAATGAAAAGGGGTGGCGAAAGGAATATCCTTTTGTGATTCTTTTTGTTGTAAACTCTCATAACATCTGCACACCCGCCATACATTTTATTTACATATGCATCACATTTCCTGTCTTATTGTTATTTTGTTGAATTGCTGGTATAATAAGATAATTATTATTTATGATCATTAGAGGATGCATCTGATGTCAATAGCTCACTATGATGTTAATGCCTATTTCCTCTCTAATTCTCTAATAAATGTTTTATCTCTACTTTGCATCGAGTTGGTATTAGCATTTGATCCCTGTTTCTCATCTCTCTCAATTGTTTTTTCAGTCTTTTTAGTTGCATGGTTTCTTTCTGCTTAAAAGATCAATATATTCAAAGTCGATATCTGTCTAGAATAATTTTAGATGGTTCTAATGGTGGTTATAAGAAGAGATGAGAAGTGGGGAGAGGAAGGTTTGTGTTGAAGCAAACAAGAAAGTGGAAGTGGAAGAGCTTTGTAGAGGTAGGTCGATTGAGATGAAACTTCTTTTGGGGAATCTGGTGCTGTAGGTGTGCTGAAGGTTTATATGGGCTCAGCTGGTTGTAAACGAGAGGTAGATGTTGTGTTGTGGCGGTAGAACCGAAAAAAGGAAGAAGGTCAACTTTATTCAATCCTGAGGGTGAAGGAGGCAGCTGAAGGTTTATTTGGGCTCAGCTGGTTGTGAACTTGAGAGGTAGATGTTGTGTCGTGGCGGTAGAACCGCAAAAAGGAAGAAGGTCAACTTTATTCAACCCCGAGGGTGAAGGAGGCAGATGTTGGGGTTCAGTGAATGAGGCTGAGTACTTCGCGTTAGGGAGGCTTAAAGGACGGGAAGGGCGAGGGGCTCAAGCAAAAGTCTGATACCCCAAGAGAGATTATTCAGTATAGAAAATCATTAAAAGATTTCGTTAGAGAACGACTAGATGAATCTAATAAACAATCGGACTTGCCAACCAAAACCCCCACAAAAAAAAGAAAGAAAAGAAAAAAAACCTTTTGTAATGGGGAAGAAAACTGCTGCCAAATGCCAAGATAACGATCTCACTTAGAAAGCCCCAGAAGAATCTAAATATCAAGGACCAAAATTAAAGACAAAACCGAACCAAATCCCATCCTTGACTACGTAAAACGTCGGACAAGCCAAGCTTCATACCAGAAGAAAATAACATCTAGAAATCAAGTATAGGAAGTGCACTGATACCTTCTGCATATGACTCAAAAAAACTGTCAGCTTTGCATGATCATCTAACCCTTAAAAGGGGGCTTCGGAAGAAATATCAGCTTTAGTATCCCGCCATTGCAATATTGATGGAATTTGATGGAATTTGAGAAGTGGAAGGGTCATGGACTATTAAGTTCTGCCAAACTGGGCTTTTCTTAGTGGTCGCGGGTTTAAATCCCTAACCCCAAAATGTCGATGTACTAAAAAAAAAAAGAAAGACAAAAAAGCTTTGAATAAGCTTCAGTAAAACGATCTTGAATATCTTTGATACACAATGGAATGGGAGAGTCCAAATTCAAGGGAGGAACTTGGACGTCGGTCTTGGAAAAAACTGGGGCTTTAATTACATCATCATCCTCAATAGTAGTTTGATTATCCGACTTCTCATTAAATGCAATTGGCTCATTAAAAGTCGATTGCTCATGAACCGTTGCCAAGGGAAGTCCCTCGTTAATTGCAACCTCCTCAACTATTGCAGAGTTCATAAGCATTAAAAGTTGCATAGTCTGGCGCTTGAATTACTTCAATCTCTGACTTGTGCAAGTGTTCACACCTGAAACAAAATTGTCTTTGGTAACAATTTAGTTTCGTCATCTGATGGAAGTTAACCGACATTGCCCTGCCATCTTTTCATCTTCTATTACTTTGAGGGTTAAATTTAACGGATTCAGAAAATCTTTGAGGATTAAATTTCTTTTACAAGAATTGTAAGTGGCAGGTGAGTTTGTCAATGGATCGAGATCCGTAGGATCAAATAAAAAGTTTTGTTACTTGTCAAAATATCTGTTTGTGCATCCATTTTCTGCTGATCCAAGACCTCCTATGATTCTTCCATCTCTCATTTTCAGAAGAGCATTATCAGTCATAAAGGGGGTTATGTTCCCAAGGAGTGGCACAATAGTCAAAGACTTGGGTTTTGAAGGTATGCTCCCCTCAAGGTCCCGTTACTCCTTCGATGTGTCTGGTGCCTGGCCTAGGGGCGGGCGTGATTACCCTTGTTAAAAAAAAAGCATAAAGGGGGTTATCAAAGAAGTAGCCTAAAAAAACTTCTCAATGGCCTTTCTTTATTTCTTTCCAATGGTCATGAGTTCAAACGTGAAATTACCATGAAAGAGCTCCAATCTAGATTGAGCACTTTTTCTAACCCAGACCCTTAGTAGATAAAGAACTGTTTCTTAAAAATGAGTTTTTTGTGACCTTTGCAATTTGATCCTCTGCACTATGCCGTCCTTTCAAAATGTTCATCACAGCACTCACATAACTTCTAGAAGATGGACCAATGTTTTCCACGATCTGTTTAACTAAGATTCCTGCTTTTTTCTGAACCCATCACGAACTCATAATAGTTTTCTTCCTCCATTATATGATCACACAAACCTTTAGTTTTCTTCTGGTATTGGCATATCATCATCATACAATATTATGCTTATCATTAGACTGGCATGCTGTCATAAATATCACATTCAGTAGCTTTTGATCTGTGTAACACTAGAAAGTAAGATTGTACAGAATCGTAAAACAATACAAATGAGCCTTAACTGTCATTATGTACGCTTGACAAATATCTGGAGAAAAAGCAGCTCCTTCAAAATGCAGAAGAACAATCGCGCATATTGCGTGAGATTCCGCAAGTGATTGCAGAAGAAACAGAATTTAAAGGCATAGATGTTGGTGGAAAGAAAGGAGATAATACCGCTAAGGAAGGAGATGAAACAAAATTGCAGATGAGATGGGAGGTTTCAGATGTTACAAATCGGGGAGGAGCTCTACCTGGTTCAGACCCAAATGTTGCAGAAAACAGAACTGTAGCTTTGATGCCCAATGTGGAAGAATTTGCAGGTTTTTCACCCATATTTAAAGGTATATTCGTTGGTCGATATAATTAGATTTACCCCAAGTCATCTGCAATCAAAATTGGAGTAGGAAGTCGTGATTTTTTCATCCCCAATTAATATCGATTTCAATTTGTTTGATAATTTCAAATTTCCAAGCTCATACATGAGAGAAAGTGTTATTTGATATGATTAAATTTACCTCAACCCATCAGTTTAAGCTTTTGTGTTGATGGGTAATTTAACCTAATTTATTATCTAATCTGGAGGATTAAAGACAATGTTTTTGACTAATTTAAGTTAGAAGGCTGTAATCCAAGCTAGATGACATGTGAACTGATTACATTCTATCATGATCTTGTTGCAGAATCTAGACACTGTTTTGTTGATGAAGAACAGCCCACACAACCTGTAGAGTATGATAGTTTTGATGAGATTGAAGAACAGCCCCAAAAACCAGTAGAATATGATAGCTTTGATGAGATTGAAGAACAGCCCTCAAAGCCAGTAGAACATGATAGGTTTGATGAGATTGAAGAACAGCCCACAAAACCAGTAGAACATGATAGCTTTGATAAGATAGAACTCATAAATGAGGTGGAGAAAGAAACCAATGTGATAGATTTGAGCGACGACGATGATGAACCACCAATTGCCGAAGAGGGTGAACCACCAAAGGCTGAAGACGATGAACCACCGAAGGCTAAAGACGAAGAACACGAGCGGAATAGAAAACTAATAACCTCGATTTGGCATTACGTAGACCCTCAAGGAGACGTTCAAGGGCCGTTTTGTCTCGCATCATTGAAAACTTGGAAAGATGCTAACTATTTTCCTTTGGATTTCAAAGTCTGGAAGACGGATCAAACTCGAGATCAAGCTGTTTTATTGAACGATATTCTTACCCCCTTTTTATAACCAAAAATGCCATATGGTCAATTGTTGTTCCATAAAACCTTTAGAGAGCTCATTAGCCATCTCTTTAGAGTTAGTTATGGTTAAGGAATTGTTAGAAACTGTAAAACATTTTGTTGGTTTTTTCAATCCTTAACAGAATTGTATTTTACTTTGTTTTTTTGGCAGTGTGCTCTGTCTGTATAAGCCACTGTTTTCTTTTGATCATCATAATTATAAATGAAAGATTCCTCTCTTTGTGATCATTGATCAGTGTACTTCTGTTACTTTCTGAATGTTTTTGGCTATCTTTTAGGTTCAATTTGGAATTGGATTTGAAAATTTAAATAAAGCTTGTGCGTAAGAGTTTGACTATTTTAGCTTATGGCAAAGTCGACTGTTTATTAATTTAATATGGCAACGGTGGATTGTTTATCAATTTAAATAGAATAATTTTAAAATCAGGCTCGTTTGCAAAAGTTTTGTTAACATTGTTATTTATCAAGAACTTAGAATTTCCTTGTATATCATTTATGAAAATAACAAATAAGAATCTGGTTGCATAAAACTTATTTAAAGAACTAATGTAAAATGAAAATAACTTCAACCGATCAATGTAAAAATTATTAGTAATATTACAAGGTTGGAGAATTATTATAGGTAGGGTGAAGGTTACATGTTGCTTTAACTAATTATAACTAGCGGATCGAATAGGTAACGGCGCAATGGTCTCATTGTTTGGTTGTAAATCAATTCAATACCAATGTTACAGGTTTGATCTCAATAATCGATATTTATCCTCCCCCGTCCAATATATACTAAAAAACTCATTATAACTAGCTTGAAAACTAGTCGAATTATTATAACTTAACTAAATCAATCATAAAATAATGATCCAAACTCTGGATGAATTATTGTAACCATTCACATTATCATTTTGTGTACCGTCTAAACTATTTTTCATAGTTGAGAGAAAATTTGAAAATTTTAGTAATATGTCAATAGTTCAACGATATAAGTGTATCGTCATAATTAAGTCGAGCTTTTCAAAGCTCAATTGTTGTTAAATTAAAGAAAAAAAATAAGGATATTATTTTATAATCACATAGTTAAAACACAATTTAGGGTCATATATGGTGGTCCGCCCATGGTCGTAAACGGGCACAGACACACAAATACATACATACATATACATATATATATATATATACATACATATACATATATATATATATATATATATATACGTATACATACGTATATATATATGTACGTGTATATACATAGTGTACGGTTTGTAGTTATATATATATGAGAGCATGAGCGGATAAAGCAGGGAAAGAAATGGCGTACGCACTTGCTCCTCAAATACATTCACGTCCATGGAGTTTTGGATTTGCTACAGTGCGCACAAGCAGTTCATACCAATCTAGGTCACTCAACTTCAACAATTTTCGGAGTGATTTTCAAATTTCATCTGTTGCCAAATTGACGAGGGCCACTGGAGGAGAGGCCAGCATTCGGAGTGTTGCGGGGGAAGAAGATGAAGAACAACAAGAACAAGAAGCATTTCAAGTTTTGGCTTCTATTACTAGCAATTACAACGACATTGTAATTGTCGACACTCCCGAATCCAGAGTCCTGCTTCTCGATTCCTCCAGTAATTTCTCGTATTTATCCTTTTATCTTCCATTTTATTCGCTGATTGGGTATCCACGAACATGACATTCTGAACTATTAGATAATATGGGGTTCACTGAGGGTAATAGCTCGTCCCCACGCAGTGGCAGAGTGGTTGAAGACTTGGGTTTTTGAGGGTATCCTCCCCTCAAGGTTTCAGGTTCGAGACTCACTTGTCACACTACTCCTTCGATGTCTCTGCTGTCTGGCCTAGGGACGTGCTTGTTTCAAAGAAAAAAATGAAGGGTAATAGTTCATACATTATAGGCATTTTCAATGTTGGCGACAGCTAGAAATTGAGTATCTCCAACATATCCTTCAAGATGGTGCTATATAGGAAGAACATCTTGAATTAAATCCGAATTTATGAACCGAAGTATCCGCTTTGGCTTACCCACTTGGGTCTGATCGTGATTCGAATCAATGCTTCCTCTTAGGTCCACAAATTCGGATTCAATACAAGATAGTCTTCCCAATATGACACTATCTTGAGAGGACATCTTAGAGATACTCATTTTGTACGATTGAGGAGTTTTCAGCATCTTAATAAGATATGTGGGCTGCTCTCCTTATTAATACTACCAATTGATTTTGAGGTGGAGTCCATATAATTTAATATAAACGGTTAGTTAGAAAAATAGAAGAAGAAGGAACCGGAAAGGTAAGAAGAGAAAGAAGACCAAAGGGGAAACTTCCTCTCTATTGTATTAGATTGGCATTTCACATGATACGTTACAACAATGAGTTCTACCTCTAATTTATAGGAGAACTAAACTTACAAGAGTAGAAAAGATCGATACCAACTAAAGTGAAAGCCAAAAGACACGAGTTATCTAAAATAGTAGAAGTGGTAGGTAAATGATTTGTCAATGACAAAAGCATGTGTTAACACCATGTTGATGCAGATAATGTACACAGCATTATTTACAAGGAGCAGATGTGGACTGGTTCTTACTGGGTTAGTAAACTTGGTCTCTTTGTGTCCTTCCATGCACACACTCCGACGCACGAACCTAAAATCGTATTGTTTTTATCTAAAAAGGAAAGGGAAGTGTTCAATCTTGTAATTGAGTCTTGAAGGGTATTGAATCAACTTGTCTTATTCAGTATTTATCCTTCTAATGACTAGCATTTCTACAAAAGCTTATGGGCTAAAGTTTTCCAAGTTTCATTAAGCCAAATGAGTATGTGTCATGGACACTAACCCTAAACCCTCGTATCATTCATTCAATGAAAAGTTTGTTTCTTTTTTTTGGATATTTTAAGTAGAGGACTTTCTAATTAGAATAATATCATCAAGAATAAGAGCTGCTTTTGGTAATCGGGTTCCAAACAGTTTTGTGTTTTTGTTTCCCTATTGTCTGTCTTTTTTTGTTCTTTCATATCTTTAAATGAAAGCTGGTTTCTCATTTGAAAGAATAATGGTAGATCATATTGCCTATTACTCTTTTCTGTGTGACCTTTATGCAGTCAGACTCACAAGTCCAATATGCATTGTGATTCTTGTTTTCATTTTGAAAGGGCAATAGTGAGGTATGTGATAGGGTTGGGTCTTAGTAGAAATAGGAATAATATAAGGGTATGTTAGCAATTACTTGGGGAGTAAGTTGCAATTACTTGGAGAGTAAGTTAGGATATTTTATTATAAATAGAGAGGGTTAGCCTAGGTTTGAGGCATCCAATTATTGAGTGAGTTATTGAGTGATTTATTGTAGGGTTGTTCAAGAGATTCTCTTGAGAGGGGAGGTTCCAAGACCTATCAAAACTTGGCTTATCTTGTATTCTTTTACTTTTGATATAATCTAGATCCTGGATCATATTAGTATGTTTTAATATGAATTTCAAGGCTTAGTTTCAATATTTTTTAATGATGGCTGGGTGTATTGGTTGGAGTAGCACAAATTTTATATGCACTGATTCTTTATTTGATCATAATTTATCTGCTTTAGGATTCTTTTTCAAAATATGGTTGTCTTAGATGCCCATATTATTTCTTGCATGAAATTCATATCAATATTATCAACTTGCATAAAAGTTTAAAAGTAAAAAAAATAAGTCGATACAAGTATGCAAATAAGTCATTACTATGCTAATCCTGCAGGATGAGTTTGCTAGCTTGCCAGCTATAGTTACAAAGGGCCCAATTGCCATACTCGGCTTGGTAAATCACTTCATTCTGCATTAATTACTACTTTTTCAAATAAGTAAGAAAATTTTCAACACAAATTATTAATTTCATATTGTTTGTACAGGGAGGGGGGACTACTGCTCATTTGATGCTTGCTTCATGGCCCTCATTGCAGCTTGAAGGTTGGGAGATTGATGGAATCGTAAGCTAGATTTGCTTTTTTACCTACCAGTTTTAAAAATTGAGAAGTTGAGAAACAGCATAGATTATCTCTATGTGACATCCTCTTTCTTCTCCTTTTCCTTGGGGATTGTTTAATACACGGGAACGAAGGGAATGGTATAATCAACTTATTATGCATTGATATTTTAAACCACCAAAATTACTTAAATAAAGATATAGATTTAATTATAGCATGGAGATGAGAATTTTTCATGCGACTCATCTTCAGGAGTGTAGCTGTATTCCTCCTTTTAAATTTGATACAGTTTTTTGAACTTTTTCAGAGTTTTGGTTTGAAAGGATTTATCATACATTATTATTATAATCAATTTTTTAATGTATTATTAATCTAATTTAAACATGTTGCAGATAAAAAGATGGTTAATTTTAACTGGATATTACAAATAAATATATTTAAAATAAAGCGAGAGGTAAAAATGAATAAAGCAGGGAGGGGAATGGAGATATCTCTTACTTTTGGGAGGGCATATAATGCCCTTAATCATGGGCAGAAGAGATGCATTCCCATGTCCAATTTTACAAACCTTGTTATAAACAAGGAATTGTAGAACCCATATCCATTCCTATCATTATTTTCATCATCTTTCCTTCAATCCAAATGGCTCCTAAATGAATGGTGAGGTGAGACCTATGCAAAATTATTAAAGGACTTCTCTTCCTATTCTGGCCCATTTAAGATGTAAAATATAGTGGAGGGGGAGCTAGTCGGATCCATCTCAATATTGCTCTATTTTGCTCCCTGCTTCAATATTGCTTATGAATATTTTAAGTGGTTTCTGAAATTCAATGTGATCCAAAGAGACCACGTCTTCATCTATAAAGTAATATGAAACAGTACTCTGATTATGGCTAGGTAAGCTATGCTCATGTGGGCATTTTTAAAATAGTTAAACTATAGTTATCTTTTTTTCTTTACCGTGACTTTAACTTTAACAGTTTGTTTCTTAACAATCTAGCTAATTGATAAAGCAAGAGATTTTCTCGGGCTATCTAGTCTTGAGAAGCATTCTGATGATGGAGGGATACTTAACATACATATTGGCGATGCCCTTGATCCATCAGTCAGAATCTCTGGGGGTTATGCTGGTAATGTTCTAATTTTCTAGGTCTTTATTTGTACGGAACAAATTCGTGATATATATGTAATCAATTCTCCCTCATTTAATTGTTCTTTGTACACAATTTTGTCTGGTAATTGTTCCATGATGAAAAATTCAAAAAGAAAGGCAACACTCTTGTAACATATTGATCCTTGTCCCCAATGAAATCTCCATGCTCTCGCACTTCAAACCTCCTTTGTTGTTAGCCCCCAAGGATGTCTTTGGGCTCCCAAGAATGTGTCAAAACTCAAATAGGGTGTGTAGCTCTCCAAGATGTCTCCCTGTATCGGCAAGCAAACAGTGATCTTTATATAGGGATCATGATATTGTTGAAATGGCAAGGTAGCACCAGGATGCTAGGTTGAAGCATCTCAACAATACAACATGACTGCTCAATCCACAGCATGGGGCGTCTAGCGCGTGACCCTATCCTGTATACCCAATCCTTGAGAATATAAGCAACTTCCAAATGCTGCATCCTCTGCCTTCATGGCTTGATTTGATGCAGAGCTATTGATGTTGTCTCAACACTACCCCTATTTTACCCACTTGGCTCCTCCAATCATTTTCAATTAGCTCCATATTCGCCCTGATTGCTCTAAAACATCCGCTTTGTTCCATTTGCCTTGATAACTCGAAAACAGATAAATAAACTCAGGAAAGTACTTGAATAAGACCTGAAACCATCAAAAGCGAAGTCTAGGAATAACATATATTGTGTGCTATAAGAGGTTCCAGAGGCTACATAAACCCATATGGAAGCCACAAAATCTATTCTACTGACCCTAAATTGTCTCAAAATTTGAGAGGAAAGGAGGAAGAAAAGCGTCTCAATATATGGGAAGACAAAAGTTAGAAGGGAAGCTTTGAAATGAACTAAGATTACTTGTATTCAACTAATTTGATGTTGCCATACAACTATATGACCCAAACTATATCCACCTAACCAACCTTACACAGAAGGATTTTCCCCTTCCCAGAGAAGGAGTTCCCAAACGTTTGCTCCAAGAAATCCTCCCCCGTGTCACCTATATATATTGTGCGAGAAGAGACCAGCATGCAAACACGCCGTGGGGGATGATTGCACACATTCCTACATGACATTATAGAATTCAGTCCTCTCATTAGTCATAAATTAAAGGTCATGCTAAAAGTTGATACTACTAAAAAAAATACTATTTAACTAGATTGAGTAAGTCTTATCTCATTCTAGAACCATCACAATCTTCTTCATATCAGTTTTGTATTGCATCTTTTTATATTAACTATTTGTTTTTTGTACATGGTAACTTTTTGTCTATGTAATCTGTCTATTTTGAAAATTTAGGGAGGGGTAAATCAGGGGAAAAAATTATTATTATTATTATTTTGTTAATGTAAGACAAATCAAGAGGAGGAAATTTCCCTTCATCTCCTCTCTGCTCTGTGTTTTGGCCTTGAGCTGATGTGTATTTATAATACTCAGGAATTGTTGTGGACTTGTTTTCCAATGGAAGTGTTTTGCCTCAGTTGGAACAGGTATGTGCCTTAAAGTTTTTCAGTTCCAGCGCATTTTCTGTATCATGCATGTTATTATTGGTATTTGTGTTCGAATTTCTCTGTCTCAATTATGCGCCAATGAAATATATAGTTGTGACTGTGCTAATGACGTTCCTTGGATTATACTAACGTTACTTGAATTATTTCGGAATTTTAGTTTAGAAATTTTCTCGCTTGTGATTCATTTATTTCTCCATGCATTAGTAGTAAATGTTGGAATTGCCTAAATTTCTTCCCATTGATATTTTACGGGCAATGTGGAAAATGTCTTTTTCTTAATATAGATTAGTTAGTTTTATGCTAAAATCTTTGAAGGTAGTTCCTGCTTTTCATTTGTTATTTTAGATTTCATTCTCATTGGTTAGTTTCGTTGCAATATTTCCCAATAATTAAGAAATCTAGTTGCTTAACTTGTTGACTTTTCTTAACCGTGTTGAAGAATAAATCTTCCTGTCTATATTTTATATTCATAGCTGATAGCAGGTTCTGCATTAAGAAAAACACTTATTGTTCTGCCTTTTGTTGCCTTGATCCATCTCTTTCACGATCAAGCAATCAGTCGTTATCCCTTCCTCCTCCATTAATATGGTGTTATGGGGTCTTCCTCTATTCCGAAGATCACTTACATTGAAACAAATCAATCAATCTCGCCCAGTTCAGATCTTGTTTCTAGTCTGGTCACCAACAAGGCAACAAGAAACTGTCTGGTGAATTTGGGGAAGGTGATTGACAAAGCTGAAATTGTTGTCTCTACTTGCTCAAAGATAAGCTTCTTCGAACACAAGTTCTAATGTCAAGTCTAGATTTTAGGTCACAGCCTGTTTCTAATTCAGTTCAGTATATTTCTAATTCTATGTTTGTTGAAAATAAGTCATGTTATAGCATTTCCGACTTGTTCACACTTTGGAAATCTTCAGGAATTGTTTCCTCATTTGTTTATCAATAAAAAAACCCTAGTACTTTCTAATGTGAAGTTTGTCAGTTTGCCAAACTAACCAGAGTTATTTATCCCAAGACTTCTCATAAACCTTCTTGACTATTTTCAATAGTTTATAGTGATATTTGGGGTCAACAAGCATTGGTTTGTAACCTTCATTGATGATCACACTGGAACTACTTGGACTTTCTTTTGAAGCAAAAATCTGATGCATCCTCTATTTTCCAGTCCTCCCCTACCAGGATTCAAAATGTTACAAAATGACACCATGGCCTTTTCTTGAATAGGAGATACCCTCAACTGCATAAAACATGTTTTACAAATGGAATAATACACATAAGGTAAACTTAACATATGGAGAAAATACAAACCAGGAACGAACAAAATCAAATAAATCGCCACTTCTTCAGCTAATCCACCCTATCCTGATGATTCTAAATTGTTTCAAGGGTATTCAGCAAGTTCTTCTCAGGTTAGATAGATAGGTTCAGGAAGTGGTTGATACTGATTTTAGTTAATTCAAAGTTGTTTCCAAGTTGTGTACTCTTTTCTTATTCTGTCGTACTAGCTGTTCAATAGCTATTGTTCTCATCTTCCCATCCATATGATGTCTTTCTTTTTATTTCATTTCTATAATAGGCTGGTACGTGGTTGGATTTGAAAGATAAATTGATGGTTGGTGGTAGGCTCATGATTAATTGTGGAGGGAAGGAAGCAGCCAGCGCCACTGACAATGGTAGCTGCAGTGAAGTATCCTCAACCAATGCAGTGATCGAGGCGCTTTCCGAAGCCTTTCCGAAACAGGTAAGGCATAATATTAAATTGTACTAATAAAGCATAATCTTGAATTAATAACTTCGCTGGGAGGAAAGTAAAAAATTCATTTCTAAGTTCTTACTATTATGCCTAGTTCCTTGTGTGGAAATTAGAATGCTCCAATATTTTGCTATATCTGCATATAGTTTATTTTTTTGCTTATTACTTAAATTATTTTCCCTTTTTTATTATAATTGCATCCAATTGTTGACATCTCACCAAACTACCAAAGCAACTATTGAAGGCAAGTTTTGAAGAATTCATCTTCTTGCCAATACAATCTTAGCTTGAGGAGAGATAGTGTCTGATTTGTTTTAGTTAAATCTGAACATTTCCTTATTTAGATTAGATTTTAACATAATTTTATATTTTTGGTTATTTATATATCTTCTCTTTGAGATGTTTCTGATTGAGAATCTGCCATATATTAGTTACCATATATTAGTCATGATGTTGGCAAGATAAAACTAATGACATTTTGGCCTTTAAGATTCAGTTAGCAATAGGTATCGCTTGATAATGATGTGATATTTTGCACTTAGAAATGTGGATAATTATGCAATTGCTCTAAGGTAGTGGATCACTTGCGACTTTTATTGCAATTTTTTTTTTTTTTTTAAATTGCAGTTGTGTTGGAAAAAATTGGCAAAAGAGAAGGGTGAAAATTATCTTGCTCTGACTGGACCATTTCCAGACTTGGACTCTTGGTCTGCTGCCGTTCCAGAGCCTTTAAAAGAGAGTGTGAAGGAATGGAGGCCATATGACTGAGCACCTTTCATGATCCACAAACTTGTTAATTGGAGATGGCCTGATTATGTTCTTGAAGACTGTTTCTTGCATATTTTATGATGTATTTATTGCATGATATGTTGCATCTTTCAAAGTTTTTCAGTTGCCGTTTCATTTGTGTATATATGCGTATTGATGACTGAACCGGAATTAGAGCTTCGTCCCACTACATGCATACTTGGAGCATCTACATCCGTCATAAGGCGTGGAATCAAGAAAACAAGAAGGAATTGTACAATTAAGCTCGGTCAACGAGACTGTCTTGGAAGAAGGGAGTATACCTTGGAGACTCTAAACCTCTATCAACGAGATTGTCTCTCGAAGAAGAGTATGTTTGGTATATTATCTTTGTTGTAAAGCTACTTTTATGTATAGGTACATTCAAAATTCAGTTCAACATTACAGCTAATGTTGAAATGGTCGGTTCTTTTGATTGTTTATTAATTTCATTGATGAGATCATTATATCAAACTCCAGGAAATTTCAACCATCTTTTTCAAGCTCTTGTAGAATTTCTTAGAAAAATGGTAGGAAAGCACTAATTAGTAAGGTCCAACAATCAAGATACGTGTTAGGGACAAAGACCCACATTTACATGATGTTGTCTACAAGTCGATTTGCTTTTTGTTTCACTCAAAAAGTTTATATCAGTCGAGATGACTATCTTTACTTATATATCTTCTTGAAATGATTTTGTTTATATTCCAATCATATTTTTATTTTTTGCTAAGAAATTGCACTGCTCCACATGTGTTTTCAACAAACAAAAATTCAGGATGAAGAGAATTGAGATTGTGCAATTAGTTGATGGACATTTTGCAGGGAACAATACTTGAAAAACATGAATGGTTAATAACGTTTTAGAATTCATTCTCTGTTTTATAATTACAATTCCTCTTTGATAAGAGAAAAATGTTGTAGCTTGATTGTTTTCATTAATTTTAGTTGAGTGTAAAGGTTTTCTCCTGAAATTACTTGAGTTTGAGTTTGTAATCGTAAGTTAGCTTCGATGCTTTCTTCAGAAACTATAGTTAATTCACCCAACAAAAGTCTCTACAATCAAGTTCGACAACGAGACTTAAAGATGAAATATTTGATCTTATGACCTCTTAATCATGAATATAACTTCTTAATTGTGAATATATTCTTGTGTTTATAAGTGTGTTTGCAACTACTAACAATTTTTTTCCCTTCACTAGGGCTAAGTATAAAAACAATAAATTAAACACTCAGGAATACAAGAAATAAATCATAAAACTCAAGAAGTTTTTTTTTTTTTTTTTAATTCAACAACAAGAAGTTAATTAAACATTTGAACTTAAATTATAAAATTAGTCCTATAACTCGAAGAAAGTTAGAATTTAGTCTCTATTATTTATAAAAAGTTAATTTAGTTTGTACTGTTTTAAAAATTAAAATTTAGTCTTTATAATCTTGATTAGATAAAAGTTAGAGTTTAGTCTCAATAATTTAAAAATTAAAATTTAGTCTCTAATTGACTACTACTTGACCCTACAATATTTAATTGTAAACAAAATTTATAGAAAATTAATTTTTATGTTGATTTTCTAGCTATTACTTTATCATTTTCGTTCGCCTTCCAAAAATTATAATTTTCATTCTTCTTAAAAAAAAAAAAAATTGTAATTTCTAAGCTAAAATGGAATACAAAAAACACACTAACCATTTTTATAATTTTGAAAACACTTTTAATTTTGTTGATAAAAAATAGACTGCAATTTGTTTTTTTTTTTTTTTAAATTAAATAGAAAACCAAAGTTAATTATATAACATTTTTTTTGTTCTAACTCAACACTATTATTTTTATATCTAACAGTGTCCAAATCAATTTATAAGTAACTCAATTATTCTCACGAAACAAACATTAGAACCTACAACATTATTATTGTCTTTGTTTCTTAGATGAGTTTTTTTTTTTTTTTTTTTTTTAATGATATAAGAGTTTGGATCTTTATTTAAGTTTGGTAGAGGTAGGGGGTGCATGAAGAGGGCAGAAGAAAAGGGGAATTTATTATTTTTTTTAAAAAAAAAAAAGAAAAAAGAAAAGGGGAAATTAATTAATTAATTAAAGTAATGTAAAAAAATGACAGCTGTACAGATTTTGTGTTCATGTTTTCTGGGCTTAAGGTTCCCCGTTCAACTGACATTTTACGAAAACCCTCTAATCATATTCTTCCAAAATACCCCCTCCTTTCATTCAACCCTATCCATTAATTTTTTTTTTTTTAAATGGCTAATATATAATTTTTGTCCTTATACTTTAAAATTTTGTTTTATTCCAACCCAAATATTTGTTAATGTCTAATTTTCTTAATTTTACAGAAAATTAGGATGGACTTAATAAAAAGACAAAAATACTCATGCCGATAATGACTTCAATAAATACAATATATACTCTTCAATCAATATCATAGTCTTTAATCAAGAAATGGTGAATGATATATACAAAAAATGCATGTAATTGTACTATGAGTCGCGAAATATTTCTCAAAAAAGATGTTAAATAGACAACAAATAAGTTACCCTATAGCCAATTTCTTTATTAATAATAATAAAGATTTTAATACAAAAAAAAAATTATACACATTAATTTTAACCTTAGTTAAATTATCATTTTAGTTCCTTTGAGTTTTATTTAAATTTTTGTTTATAAACTTTCAAATGTCCGATTTTCTATATAAGAACATTATTACTTTAAAATAATATGAGAGTTGAATATTAATCACCACCAAATAATAAAACCATTAAACAACTAACCCTTTCGATAACATTTAAAACTATAAAGAACAAAATTGAAGAAGATAGTCTTATTTCATCTGAGATTTTGGGATGAATATCGAAATTGAACCTGTGACGCGGATGCTAAGTTAATTTACAATCAAACAATAAGATCATTGTGCTACTAATTCATTCGGTCTCATTTCATCCGAAATAATGGATTGAAAGTTTGATAATATATAAGATTAATATATATCCTATATTTCTGTGCCCGATCTTAAGCTCTGTGCTAATTGCAATTTTCTCTCTCTTTCTGTCCATGAGAGTGTTTTAAATTCACGTCGTGCCGTTGAAGGCAACTTTATAAGTCTCTGAATCATAATATTTTTGCAAAATATTATTAATTTCATTTCCCTTTAACCCTTCTAATTATTTCTCACCTTCAACTCTCTTTTCTCAACTATACACATCACCCAGGTTTGCCCTAATTTCTCTCTTCTTTTTCATTTCTTCATTCTTCTTTGCCAAATTAACTTTTTTTTTTCTTCTTTTTATTTATACTTAGAGAGGACCCAATCAATATGATGGGATAAGATTTAACACAAGGTTTATTAATCTGTCTTAGATAACCATTTGGTTTTTTAAATTTAAGTCTATATATATAGAGAAAGAGATTTTATTATCTTTGCTACTGAGTTTTTTTGTTTTTTTTTGTTATAAAAAAAATAGTTTTCAATTTATTTTATTTATTTTTTTTAATATCTTGATGTTACTGAGAATTCAGAACTAAAGCTCGACCACCTAAAGTTGATCTCCGTTGGGGATCTCTCGGTTAGAGACAACCGATATCGAGATATTTTTACATTAGTATGATATTATTCACTTTAGATATAAATTTTCATGATTTTATTTTTAGTGTTACATAAAACACCTCAATATGAATCAGAAGAGATGTTGTTAGTCATTTATGTATTCATGATTTTTTCTTCACATTTAATCAACGTGGGACTTTGGCCGTATATTTTTGCCAACAATTCAGTTATTTGAATAAATTAAATCTCGGTAGTAGCACAATGATTTATCATCTAGCTTGTTTGTGTATATATGAGACGAGTGCATAAGCCCACGAATTTAGGTTCGAAATTTATGGGAAAGAAAAAAAAAAAAAAAAGAAGCAAATTTAGCTCTTGTCTTTTTAAAGGAAAATCAAGTCCAGATCTGTTTGATTATCTTGAAAAGTTTATGTGGGTCCATAGATTAGTTGCAACTCACGACTCGTTTTTTCATGAAAATGCGTATTTTTAGGTTGGAGATTCAAACTCGTAATGCATGATATCAGTTGAGCTCAGCTCTGATTCACAACGTGTACTAAACTAACTCGTTTATGATTTGTAATTTGTATAGAAAGCAAAAAGAGGGTGAAAATGATGGGGCAAAATGGACAACAATTTAGTGTTCCTCCAGGGTTTCGATTTCACCCAACGGATGAGGAGCTTCTTTATTACTATCTTAGGAAGAAAGTTTCATATGAAGCCATTGAGCTTGATGTTATCACAGAAGTCGATCTCAACAAACTCGAGCCTTGGGACCTCAAAGGTTGTTTATTTTACCTTTTTTTTTCGGGTTTGGGTTTAAATCCGAACTTCTAACTTTTTTTTGTTAATCTATAGTACATGTCAATTACTATTTAATTATATTTATTCGTCTTTTTAGGTTCGGTGTTGCATGGATGAGTACATTAGCTCGCATATATAACTTTGTTTTTTTTTTCCAAATACTTACGGGGCGTTTTGGCTAACTTTATTAATGGATTAAGTTGGTTTATAATAACTCAACCTAAATTTGGAACAAAGTTAAAATAAGTTGAGTCTATCTAAATAATTATGTTATAGTAACCTATGTTCTAATTAAAAAAATTGTTATAATCGTTATAATAACCTAAGTTGAAATATAGATTATCATAACTCCTATTATAATAACCAACATTTTAAACCGATGTTATTTTAACTTCTCTCGTTGTAATAACTTAAATGTCTATGTACCTTAAAAGTGGGGAATTTGAATCTATTAACGTTTTTTTATTATTAAATTATATTGATGTGTCTTGTTGGCATTTACATGTGTAACTAGTACTTATAAAAGGAAGCAAATGTATATATTTTTTTAATTAGTTTTATTAATTTACAGAAAAATGTAGAATTGGATCTGGGCATCAAAATGAGTGGTATTTCTTTAGCCATAAAGACAAGAAATATCCAACTGGAACTCGAACAAATAGAGCAACAAGTGCTGGATTTTGGAAGGCAACGGGAAGAGACAAAGCCATTCACATGGCCAATTCCAAGAGGATCGGCATGAGGAAGACGCTCGTGTTCTACACCGGTCGTGCCCCGCATGGCCAAAAGACGGATTGGATCATGCATGAATACCGTCTTGAGGACGACGATTCCGAGCCTCAGGTACTCTACAAATACTTGTAGAATAATCCTTTAGCTCTTATATATCATTCAAATAGTTGACAACAAAGAGAGAAAAATTAGAGTATTTTCTCTCAACTCATCATATTTTCTCTTTCTTATTTTCAGCAAATAAAATATAAATAAGAAACAACGATATGCATCTGTACTTTAAAGTGATATATGTCTACGTGAAACTTCATTACATTTGTTGGAAACTTGAGATGAACACTCACAAATAAATAATCAAACAAAATATATGTAATAAAAATAATTGACTTGTATTCAAGAATTTTTCTTAAAATTACGAATTGGACTCGTACATTATATAGTTCACTTTGTTTTTCTTTTCCTTGACTTGCTTGATACATATATCATATTTATTTGATATATTCCTAGAAAAGTTTAAATCTATAACTCTAATACATTTATGTTCGTATTTACATCATTATCTCTACATCTATATTATAACATGAACTTACAAAAAAACTCTCCAATCATTAATGTGATACACAACTCCTTTTATATATATATAATGGAAAAAATCAGGTGAGCTAGACCATCCTTTCACTTAATAGCTAATTAGTGCAATATAATATCCCAAACTCTTGTAAGGCAACTAGATAACAACAAAATTTTTTAACAATATAATTGCAGTTTCGAACCTAACACCTCTAAAAAAGTACTATCTTAGAAACATCAAACCTCTATACAAACGAAAACTCTCCTTTTATACAACAAATTCAAAATACAAATACATAATTAGCTATTACTTATTAGTTCATAAATTTACCCAACTTAAAAGCAAGTTCAACTTTCAACATCATTCTAACTCATAAAACTTTTTTTTATTATTTTTTGTAATTTTTTCAGCAGCTGCAGGAAGAAGGGTGGGTAGTTTGCAGGGTATTCAAGAAAAAAACACAAAAAATAGAAATTTGGCAAGAACAGTTACACCATTATCCACAAACAAACACAAACCAAGGTAGCAGTTCTACCAAAATAATTGACCCAAAAAACAACAACAATCCACAAGACCTGCAGCCATATAATAATACCAACAATCACTACATGAGCTCAGATATTGGGTGCATGCAGCTGCCACAGTTGTTCAGTCCCGAGTCGTTACAGGTCGCACCAACAGGACCACCGGGTCCACAAACTCAAACCATGTGGCGCCCGAGTGGTGGGCCGCTGGTGCACCAACAGGACCACCAGCGGCCCAATGGACCGGCCGACTGGTCTTTCTTGAATAGGCTGCTGGCTTCTTCTTCGGATCAGCAGCCTTCACTTTTGGATCACTTTCCTGCTACCATGGGACTCCCTAAATTCTCATTTCCTTTGCCTTGTCCTTATCCTTATCCCCATTTTACCCCTCCAAGCTGACTTTGTCAAATTCTCTAAGTAAGGCTCAGCTAAGGATTTTATCCTCTTTTTTAGGGTTATTTTCTATGCTATATGGGATTTTATTGGTTTTACCTTTTTTATGTCTGCACTTATGTTTAATACTTAATAATATGGATCCATTTTTAGCTACTATATCCATTTTCTTTATTTATGTAGGAGTGCCGTAGAGTTTTACTCTTTTTAAATTATTTGTTAAATTGATAGTGGTGCGTTAGCTTATTCAAGAATGCATAATATATGACTGAATGGGTCAGTGACGCAATGGTTTCAGTGTTTGGTTGTAAACCAGTTCAACATCAACGTCATGGGTTCGAGCCTGAGAATCGGTATTTGTCCCCCTTCCCCCAATATGTACTCAAAAAAAAAGAAAAGCATAATATATGTTGATTACCTTTATTGCAAGATGCTTTGGATTGGGAATTATAAAAAACAAAAACCATTATTCCATAAATATCTTTAAACAGTAATGGGGAGAAGAGTCGTTAAACAAAACATGATAATCCTGAGTTTTAAAATCAACAAAAAAAGTTTAACAAAATTAACCTAAGTCTTACAAAAAAAATAATTACTGATCTAGCTAAAAATAGTCTAAATCTAACAAAACTTTGGCTAATTTAATCAAAACCTAACTTAAACTGAAAAAATAATGTTAAACCTAATGTAAATCTAACGAAACTTTAATTTAACTAATTTGACACAAACCTAACTTAAGTTTAACAAGAAAAATTAAAATAACTAATCTAATAAACCTAACCTCGCATCTAACAAAAGTTGAACTAATATAATAAAATCAAACCTAAGTTTAAAAAATATTAATCAATCTTTTATATTTTTTAAACTTAGGTTTGATCAACTTTTGTTAGATGCGAGGTTAGGTTTATTAGATTAGTTATTTTAATTTTTCTTAAGTTAGGTTTATGTCAAATTAGTTAAATTAAAGTTAGTTATCTTGTCTGGTGTTAATCCATTTCAACTCTACGGTTACCGAGTTTGAGCTCGAAAATCGGTATTTGGTTCTCATATTCTTTGAGAGTAGTTGTGCCCTCGTTGTAGGGTTTGTTGGTCCCCCTTCCCTCACTATGTACTCAATATATATATATATATATATATATATATATATATATATATATATATATATATTAATCAATTTACTGAAGTAACCCAAATCTAACCAAATTTTACATAATTTAACCAAAATCTATCTTGAATTCAATTAAAAAAATTAACAAATCTATCCTAAATTTAACAAAAGCTGTAACTAACTTAACAAAATCTAACCTAAGTCTAACGAACAAAAAAACCAATCTAACTTACATTAATACTTGAAGAGAATTTACCAACATATTCTACCTCTTGTATTATATTTGTAGCATAATTTTTAAAATAATTCATTTATAGCATATTTATTTCTATCACTCACCTAATGATAGTCTATCACTCACCTAGTTATAAAACTCAATTTAGATTTCTATCACTGATAGAAAACTTAAGCAGTGATAGAATGAGTCTATCATTGATTGAATTCTATCACTAATAGAACTCGACAAGTGATAGAAATCAATTTGAATTTTCTGCTACAAATGAAATTATTTTGGATTATGTGCTATAGATGAAAATATTTTGCTATTTTTTGATATACATGCAAAATCCCCATACTTTAACTAGTTAATCAAAACCTAACTAAATTTAACAAAAAGACAAATCTAACCAAAATCTAATAAATGTTTAAATCCACACTAATATAAATAACAAAACCTAACTTTTATCCAACTCACTTTAACTAACGTAAACTCAAATTATTCTAACAAAAAATCAAACTAAATATTTAAATCTAAAACAAATGTATATTTAACATGTTTTTTTTAAAAAAAAATTGATTAAGAAAAACTAAATTTGAACCTTGTAGGAAGGATTTGGCTGAGAAAATATATAAAAGATCATTGGGTGCAGGCAGTCTCGAGGAGGGAAATAGACTTAAAATTGGTTTTTCTCCTAACTTTATCGACGACATCAATTGGTGGTCGCCAAAAGTTATATATTTTTGGGATATTTTTAGGAGTAAGTCAAATTGGAAAAGGTAATTATAGTTATACCGTACACAAATTATACTAATAACATATAATATTATACTAATAATACAGAATAACGTATTAATAATACAAAATATTGTATTAATATTCTAAATTATACCGTATATTTGACTATAGATGAAATTTTTTTTTACCTAGATCTTCAATTTTTTTTTGAAATTGGACTATCCAACACAATTTTCTTATATTTTTCCCTCGGAGGAAAATAAAACAAAACAAAACCATTGTTGTTGGCATCTACTAGTCGCCGGATGTCACGTTCCCTAAGCAAAATTCTTGAAAGTTATATCATTGTTTTGTTTCATTTTTCAAGAACAATTGTCACGCGATAGACAAAGTAGAGACTAGATGATAATTCCTACATCTATCTTCTAACCATAACTGTAGTTTGGTCTCTTTTCGTCTTAATTCGATGAGCTATGTTCTTTGGCAACTTCCGATCTCACCGTTGCTAAGATGTCTGGTTATCTTGACGGCACTATCATGGATTCGATTCGTCTTCTTCATGGTGAAAACGAGGATGAAGAAAGTGAATATTCAACAATCCAATGGCAATATGATCCATAGTATAGTTGTTAGAATAGGTTATCTATTACAATTTTCCTATGAATAACTTATTTCTAATCATTCCTTTTTTAACTATTCAAAATAACTATTTATTTTAAATTCACATCCAAAAAAAGTTATTATCTCTAACCATTATATAAAAAAATCACATTCAAACGAGATTTTAGATACAATTCTCAATTTTTAACTACTCAATATAACTCCTTAAAATAACTTTTCAAACTAACTCTTCATCTAAAATCTCATCCAAACATCTCCTTATTTTGATTGAATAATTATGAGTAGTTATAATTATATTAATATTTTTTTAAAAAAGTTGATTGGATTGAGAGGTTATTGTACCACAAAAAGTTTATGGAATTATATTATTGAATTTGGCAGAGTGAAAACTCAACAATTTATTTCTCTGATAGAACACATATTTATATGTAGAAAATAAATCTTAAAATCTAACTAACCTAAATATTATAATAACTAAATACTAAATCAATTCTAAAATAGGAAAATATGAAATCTAAACTTGATATTCTAATATGTATGAACACATAAATCAAGTGTATGAACGCAGATTTATGGGGCTCTTTGATTGACTTCTTGGAGCCGATACATTAAAATGTGGATATGGGCCAACTCTTTGAATAGCTACATGTTCTAAAGAAATATATTGGTATGTGTTTGAATATAAGTTTTGAAAGTAATTAATGGTAGCTATGATGGATTTTCGTGAAGATGATATCTTGTTTGAATAGATAGAATACGATCGAGTAGACGTCATAGAAATCTTCATTTGAATAAAAAGGTTATAATTGATTGTTGTACAAACTCTTATTTAAATTAAAGGATTATAATATTATGAATAATTGTAACAAAAAATTCTCGTTTGAATCAAAAAATTATAGTGATTATTTATAGTATAAATGATATTATATGAGAGTTTATATAGAAGTTTTATAAATGTTTTTAACTGGGGCTCTTGGATGTTTTTTTGAAACTTCTCTATCAAAACGTGGTCTTAAAGGGGTGTTTATTTGTCAACATGAAAATCTACTTTCAAACGAGCTATTGAAATTACTCAAAACAACTCATCATTTTTACATCATTCATTTATAATTTCTTATTTATAATCCATTATTTTTAATCATTCAATTATAACTATTCAAAATAATTTATTTTAACCTTTCATTTTTAATAAGTCATTTTTAACTCATCAAATAACTCATCATCTTCTAATTCACGTTCAAATAAATTATTGTTTCTAACTTATCCCACACTAAAATCATTTTTATACGATATTATGTAATGCCATATATTGGAATATAAAAAAAAATCAAATAATGTAGAAGATATTTACAATATAATTTAGATTTTCATCTGTAGAAGATAAAATATTTTTATCAAATCTCATAGATTTTATGACTAAATTAGAATATAAGAGATTTCAACAATGATATTTAAGATATCATTTAAATTTTCATGGAGAAAATAAGATATTTTTACCAAATCTCATAGATTTTATTTGACAATTTATATTCTAATTAAAATAATAAATTGAATTTTCCAATCCTATAAATGGGTGTCTACATTTTGTTTACAAGAACACTCTATCTTTGCTTAGATTTATTTTTTTTTATTTTTTTTATAATAAGTTATGTTGGATTATTTACTTAACTTTCATCTAATTTTTCTTTTGTGCAATAATTTTTGTAGGAATTATAAAATTATCATCTGAATTAGTGCATGAATTCTTCAATTTCAAAAGTTTGGTAACAATGATTTGTTACTATATATATATATAGTTCTCTATATTTTGTTTACAAACACATTTGAAACTTTCTTTTTGCTTGGGGTTACTTTCTTGGGTTTTTTTTATAATAAAAAATATATTTATCTTATTTTTGTTGGATTATTTACCTTAACTTTCATCTAACTTTTCTTTTGTTGCAATAATTTTTGTAGCGATCTTTTTGTTGCTTAATTGTTGACTTGGAGATGTGGGATTTTTTTTGAAGAACGATCATTTGAAGTTAAATGTAAGTTTAATAGAGGTACACTAATAAATATGTTTAGCTCTAAAAAATTTAAAGAGCATCGATTTTTAAAAATCAGAGATAAAATTTAATTTTAATTCAATAAATTTTATTAAGTTTTTTTAAATAATAACACCTATTATTTTTAAAGCTCAAAATAAATAATTAACTGTGAAAAAATGGTTATAAAATTCAATATTATATTAAAATTATTATTTTATGATTTAAATTTAGTCTAAAAAGGTAAGAAATAATTTATATTTATAATTATATATATATATATATAATTTATTATTTAAGAAATTATCACGTGCAACGCTGTGCTAAAATTTTAGTCTATAAAAAAGCCACAAAAACGAATTTTTTATTACTAATTCCTCCAAAAAAAAAACGTATTTAAATCCAAACACATTGTTACGGAACCTAAATTTTTTAAATTTTTTAAAAATAATTTCTCAAATAATCTTTTTTCTTGAGATTACAAGAATTGAAGGTAGGGAAACTCGAACCTAAAACTTCTAGTCATTAAACATACACTAGTGTCATTGAGCAACTGCTCATGTTGGCAATTTCTCAAATAATCTTAATCCAAAATTTCATCCAAACCCCTCTAATTCTCCCAAAATTCTCAGAAAAACTACTTAAGGAAAGTAAAAAAGTCAAACATTTTTCATCCTTTTCCAGTGGTTACTTGATTTTGATGTTGACCCATTACTTAAAATCAGACCCCCCTTATGGCAACCACATCGGTTGTCGACTCATATCAACATAAGATACACCTCATCACCCTCTTTTTCCTTTTCTTTTTTATTATTATTTCTTTTTTTAAATCACCCAACAACCGGCACTAATATAATATATATTTACCCATATGAATTTACGCTCTTTACCCGTTCTTGAACTAAATATATATATATGGTTAAAATATCATTTTGGTCCCTTGACTTTGGAGTTTATTCTATTTTGGTCTCTCGACTTTTAAATGTCTAATTTTAGTCCCTCAACTTTGTTGTTTGTTCAATTTTGGTCCCTCAACTTTCAAATGTTTTCAAATTTGGTCCTTAGACTATAAAAAAAAGTTAATAAATTGTCATTTAGTGAAATGAATTTTTTATCACTCCTAAATTATTTCATCTCTCTTTCATCTTTCATAATTTCTCTCTCTATAAATTTTACCTCCCTTCAATCCACCTCACCTCCCATCTTTTCTTTTCTTTTTTTCTTCTATAGTTTCTTTCTTTTTCTTTTTGGTTTCATGATAAACTATGAATTTTGGAAAACAAAAAGTGATAAATCAAAGTAGGAAAATTGAACATTTGAAAGTCTAGGAACCAAAATAGAACAAACATCAAAGTTGAGGGACAAAAATGGTATTTTAACCTATATATATATATGAGAAAAACTTACATGCACATGGATGCGTAGGTTTGACCCAACTTTTAACTATGTTTCACCATTTTGAACTGCACAATTCATTACTTTTTTTTCTTTTTGTTTATATACATAAAAATGTGTGGTTCAAAATGGTGACACATGGTTAATAAATTAGGTCTACCTACACATCCATGTGTAGACAATTTTTTTTTTCTATATATAAATAGAAAACAGAAAGAAAAAAAGAAAAGAAAAGAGAGAGCTTGGAGGATCTTAATTGTGGTAGAATTTATCTATTTATGAATTATTTTTTTACTAATTTTATTAATATTCAAGTACCGTGTTTGTTTGACATATTTAAATTGGATTTAAATGGAAGATTTATTAATTTCTTTTGGAAAATATGTATTCAAACAAGTTGTTTTATTAGCTTATTATATTTTTTACTTTGAAAAAATAACTCTTAGTAAGTTAGACAAACAAACACCCCCATAAAGTAATAAGATCTGTTGAAGATCATATTTTAAAAATAAAAATTAGGTAACAAGGGGATGGGAAATGAAGAATGCTTGACGCACACCTTTTATTGACCGGTTAGTAGAACTCACAATCAGCGGCTAGAAAAAGGGGACAGTATCTTTTCTCTCTTATGTCTAACCAAAATGACGGTGATCCCGCGGATAAGGATTTTCCTTTTTTCTTTTGAACTCATTATCTACTCTTTTTTCCTCATTTTCCTTTATCCGGAAACCTCTCAAATAAAAACAACCCTTATTTTAGGCTCAAATATTTTATTGTTTTTTTAAAATTTATATTCAGCCATATTTAGGACAAATGGATTGGAGCCTATAATTGGAACATTGGAATTTAGTCTATACACAATTAGAAACGGAAGATATATATTGATCCGCTCAAAAATTGCACTTTTTTTTAGTACATGTAAAGGGAGGAAGAGAAATATCAATTGATCAAACTGTGATGCTGGTAGAGGTGTGCATGGTCCGGGTTAGGTAGGGTTGAATGATTTTTTTGGACCAACCCAACTTCGGGTTGGTCAATTCGCCTAGGGGTGTACATGTGTTGGGTTGGGTAGAGTTAAGGATAATTTTTGGACCAACCCAACAATTTGGGTCTATCAACTTTTTAACCCAACCCAACTCAATTAGAGTTTCAACCCAACCCAACCCAACCCTATATTTTCGGGTTGGGTTGGATTGGGTTCATCGGTTCAAAAGGATTAAAAGTTGGAAGGCGAGATTACAAATTCGACGAAAACACTAATTATTTCAATATTTGGAAGTCAAATACCGGTATAAAATTTAACTAAATATAAAGCTAATTATCTAAAGAGTATGAGATTTTTTTTGAAATATTATATTTAACCTAATAAAAGATAAAAAGATTGTATAAATTCTTGAGAGAAAAAAAGTTTGAGAAAAATTGAAGTTACTTGCTCATAGAAGGGAAAAAAAGCAAAAAAAGAAAAAGAAAACATAAAATAAGAAAAGATTTACAACCTCTAGGCTATGAACGACTTTATACTACAAAGATATGTTAAGAAATATATATTTATATTCGGGTTCCGGGCTGAACCCAACCCAAAACCCGTGAACCAGCGAACCGACCCAAAAATTCGGGTTTACTAAAAATCTAACCCAACCCAAATTTTAAAAAACATAACCCAACCCAACCCTTACGGTTTGGGTTGGGTAGTCCGGGTAGCTCGGGTTACCGGTTTTTTTGTACACCCCTAAATTCGCCAACCCGACCAACCCTATGCATAAGTGCAACCTAACCCAACCCAACCCTAGATTTTCGGGTTGAGTTGAGTTGGGTTTTCGCGTTATATTACTCTCATTTTTTTTTATCTAAGATTCAATCCATAGGTCCACAAAATATATTTAAAAAAATGTATGATATTATATTTCAACCTATTACATATCATATTAGTGCACATTCTTTTTTTAGAAGGCTTACAAAGTATGGTAAGAATCTATATTATTAATTTATCTTATATATATACACATATTATATATAATATTCTTAGTCCAGGTTGAGTTGGGTCGAACGGGCCAAAAATTTGCCAACCCAAGAACCAACTAAACCCAACAAAACCTACAAAATCATAACTCAACCTAAAAAAATTATAACCCAACCCAACCTTTATGGTTTGAATTGGGTACTCCGAGTTGCTCGAATTATTGGTTTTTTTATACACCCCTAAAATTGATGTTGAATTGATTTAGAATCAAATAATAAAATCATTGTGCCACTTCGACAACAATTGCACTTATTGGTAATAAATATAGTTGAAATAGAATATACATTTAAAAATGATAAAATTTTCTAGAACGCCTTTAAAAATATAGCTATTAATTTGCAACCGTTTTTACCAAATTTAGAGTTTAATAGATAAAATAAATGGTAGAGAGTAGAAAAGTCATAGATCCGTATGCTCCAATGTCGAGTTTGATTTGATGTTGACGGATTACTTAAATATCGGATCTGCCCATTCGGCGTCCACGTTGGTATCTACTCAGATCAACATAAGAAACACCTCAGCAATTTGTTCGTCCAATCCAATGCACTAACCTTTTTCAACTAACAAAAATAACTACCCGAATTAGTATATATATATTTTTATATATAGCTTAAAATACCATTTTGGTCCCTCGACTTTGGCGTTTGTTCAATTTTGGTCCCTCGACTTTTAAATGTCCAATTTTAGTCCCTCAACTTTGTTGTTTGTCCGATTTTGGTCCCTCAACTTAGTTATTTGTCCAATTTTAGTCTCTCGACTTTCAAATGTTTTCAAATTTGGTCATTAGACTATAAAAAAAAGTTCAAAAATTGTCCTTTAGTCAAATGAATTTTTTATCACTTCAAAATTAATTTCTCTCTCTTTCATCTTTCATAATTTCTCTCTCTAGAAATGTTACCTCTCTTCCCCTCTTTTCTTTTCTTCTTTTTTTCTTCTTTCTTTTCTTTCTTTTTCTTTTTTGTTCCATGATAGACTATGAATTTTAGAAAACAAAAAGTGACAAATCAAAGTAGGAAAATTATTATCTCTTCCCCTCTTTTCTTTTTTCTTCTTTATTTTCTTTCTTTTTTCTTTTTTGTTCCATGATAGTCTATGAATGTTAGAAAAAAAAAGTGACAAATCAAAGTAGGAAAATTATTATTTAGAAAAATTATCTCATGTTAAATAATTTGATGAGATGGATTGAGGAGAGAATAAGAGAAAAAAAAGAAGAGAAGAGGATTAGAGAGGTAGATTTAAGAGAGATAAAACTTTTAGAAGGAGAAATGATGAGAGATGGAAGAGAGAGAAAATAATTTAGGAGTGAGAAAAAAATTTATTTGACGAAAGGATCATCTTTGAACTTTTTTGATAGTTTAAGGACTAAATTTGGACATTTGAAAGTCGAGGGACCAAAATTGGACAAACAACAAAGTCAAGGGACCAAAATTGAACAAACTACAAAGTCAATGGACTAAAAATGGACATTTGAAAGTCTAGGGACCAAAATGGAACAAACTTCAAAGTTGAGGGACCAAAATAGTATTTTAACCTTATATATATTACCACCATTCAATTTTTTAAATTATCGTTCAAATATTATTTTCGTTTCTAAATTTTGGGCTTTGTTGGTTTTAGTTCTTGAATGTTTAAAATTTGATATCATTTTTTGGTGGTCAATTTTTTTTTATTTTTGTCCATATTTTTTTAATTTTGTTCATTTTGACCTCGAATTTTGAAATGCTCAATTTTAATTGATAGATTAAAAAGAAGATTTTTATTAGCAAATTGTTGTTAATTTTCTTTTAAAGAGTTATCATTTTTTTTTATAAAATTTAAAATGTGTTCATTTATATATATATATATATATATATTAAATTTGTAATAAAATTATTAGCATTATTTAACCCAATTTAATTAATACTAATTTCAACTTTATCATATGGACTAGTATTAAAATTTAGAAACTATAATTTAATACTTAAAGTTAAAGAACAAATTTGAAAGTTGAAAAATTAAGATTATATTTTTGAAAATCTGAGAATTAAAATGTAACCAAAACTAAAAATCTATATATATGATATTTTAACCTAAATTTATTAAAGAAAAATAGCTATTTTCTAATAAATTATATGAAGCCTTCTTTTTTTCATAATAACGACGAAGATTAATGGAGACTTTTAAATAAAGAAAAATCTATTAAAAATACACAAACAATTTATTATTTATTTAATCAATTAGAACTTTTGAAACGTTATGGACAAAAAATAAAAGAAATAGGCCGGTTTGAAAATAAAACAGAAATAGGGTAGGTAAAGAGAGAATGCTTCACACGTCTTTATCTATGGTTGAAATATATATATATATATATATACACACACACACATTTTGTGGTTGAAATATAATTTAGGTTCGTTTACTTTAATAATTGAAATGTATTCAATAATATTAAAAATTTAGTTTAAATAAGTGATTAAATACAAATATATTTTTAAAATTTACACAAGAATATACATTTAAAAAAAATCAACAAAAATATTTCATATAAATTTGTTTTTTCAAGTTTACTGACTCAAATTCAGCTTTTATTTCTCAAAAAAAAAAAAAAAAACTCAAATTCAGCTTTTCAAATTTCAAAAGTTTAATTTATGTTTGATAACTATTTTTTTCATTTTTTAAAATATAATTTGTTTTATGAGTTGGAATATAAGTTTATTTTCACCCCACTTCTAATAGTTAAGGAGGTTTCATCTTATATTTAAATTTTTTAAAATTATAATCAAATTTTAAAATATAAATTTGAAAACTACTTATTTTCATTTGGTTTTTAAAAAGGACTAGATGTTGAATATAAAATCGTAGGTCATTTGATAACTATTAATTTTTTATTTTTTTATTTTTAAAATTTAAGATCGTACTTATTCAAAAAAATTTCATTAAAGTTATAAGTAAATAGTAATCAAATTTCATAAACCAAAATAAGTAATTTGAAACTATTTTCTTTAAGATTCAAATTTTAATTTGATATTTGAAAAATAAATAAAAAGTATATATAAAACAGTAAAAATTATATATTAAAATCGTAGTCATAAACTTAAATTTCAACAAAACACACACACAAGATATCAAATGATTATCGACCCGTAATATTCAAAATATTATATTTATTTTTTGAATCTGAATTAGAATTCAAATACTTAACATGGGGAAACTATAGCAATAATGGAAAATTTTGTAGAAAACAAAATTTATTTAAATAATAATTATTATTATTATGAAATGGTACAAAAGATTACTATCCAACGGATGTTCGTTTGCCATATTTGAAGAGTCCAAGATTTACTTTAACTTTTCATTAAAAAATAACATTCCACTAAATTTTTGTAGTACTCAAAATAATTCTTCATATTTATATTTACTATTAAAAATAATTGTTTACTTATAACAGTTAATTATTAATCATTTATTATAACTATTAAAAATAACTCTTCATTTTTAATCATTCAAAATAACTCATTTTTAACCGCTAATTTTTAATTTTTTAACTAATCATTTTAAATCTATATCCAATTAAGTTCTTGACTCTAACTCGTCTATAAAAAAAAAACTATATCTAAACAATTTTTTTGCTATAACTCTCAATTTTCAACCATTTAAACTAATTTTTTTAAATAACTCATTATTTTTAACGATTAATTACTAAAAAAATATTATAATTACTAAAAATAATTTCTCATTTTTAACCACTCGTTTTTATTCATTTAAAATAACTCATTTTTAATTATTATTTTTTAACTATTCATTTTAAATCTATATCCAAATAAGTTTTTTACTCATTCTACTATAATTTTCAATTTTAAACCATTCAAAATAAATTTTAAAGATAACTCCTCAAAAGTAAAACCTTATCCAAACACTTCCAATTAAAAACTTAAATAAAAGCAATCAAAATAATATTTTAATTTTTACTTATTAACTGATTAGTAGGTTGTTGAAGAAAAAAAAAACCCCGTTAGTAGCAATATATTTTTCAGAAGAAGTGACAGTCACTTGTCTCTTATATATATTATATGAAACGGATTTGACGGTGATCCCCGTGGATACGGATAAGCATTTTTTATTATATGCTTAATTTCAGGTCATACTTTTTAATTTCAGGTCATACTTTTTTTTCTCCCACGCGAGATTAGAAAAAATAAAATATATAATTAAGCCAGCCACCTTTTACATTTTATGAATTCTTTCTTGGTACAATACTCTAAACTAAATTATATTAAAAAGGGCATTTGTAACTAGAATAAAACCAAACAAAAAGTGTACTACCCAAAAAATAATAATAATAATAATAATAATAATAAACCAACAAAGAGCAAGCAAGTAATATCATTTCAAGTTATCTCCGAGAATTAAAAAAAAAAAAAAAAAAACCGGGCCGGATTAGATCACAAAGAAACTATATATTTTTTTATTCTAGTTGAAGACACTATTCAATGTGTTGAGAATGAGGTTAATTTGAATTAGTTTATCCTTTTTTTTGTTAAGATTTGGATTAGTTTATTAAGTATATTATGAATTTCTATTATTGTCATTAAGGGAACATCAATCAATAAACTTAAATTATTAATATTGATTGTAGTTTATAATATACTAACCAAGCACGATCTCTACTTGTTTGTTTGTCATATTTTAGTAGGATTTAACTTAGAAGAGTCTGTTTAGATTAGTTTGTTTGTCATATATATTGATTGAAGTAGATTCATTGCATTGTATCTAATTTCAGGTATGATTGTTTATTGACTTTTGTTCATTGTTGAATTTTGTTTGTGGAGTACATCTTGGGAAAACACCCAATCAAGTAGATCCATTTTTTATTTTTTCTTATATTAAAGTTTATGAGATAATTTGACAAATTGATTGGAGTAGATCGATTATATTGAATTTAACATTTTCAAATATGACCGTTTATGACTTTTGTTCATTGTTGATATTTTGCCTGTAGGAAAGAAAATTTCAATATATTTTAAAAATATATTGGAATTGATTTCAATTACTGTCACTGACTAACCTAAATAAGTGACATCGATTAGAGTGGAAAGTTTATCGATTGAAACCAATGACATTAATTATTAAATTGAAAACTGATTGAAAAATTAATCAATAGATAATTATCCAATGAAATAAGATAATCTAGATGTTATTAGAGCTTTTTAAGTACCTAAACAAACTTCTCATGAGTTACAAATAAATCAGAGTCCATGCTTTGAGAAGTTCAGTTCATATGCCATTGAAGCCTTGCTCGAACTCGAGGTTAACTCCGACAAAACTTTCGAGTGATCTAAATATTTATTTTTTTCACCATCTTGTAAACCAAAAAAACCATTAGTGACGATGCTTAAAAAATCAACAGGTCGCAGTTTCATATCGTTCTGGACTCTCTCTCTCGTGACAAAAATGATATCTCAAGTTGCCAATTCAATCATGTCAAAGATGTAAACTTGAACTCATTGAAAAACCTCGGAGACTCTAGTTCGAGCTCTCAAATAGTCATTAATCGATGAAGATAAATCAATCAGCCTACAGATTTCATTTGAAAACTAAATCACTCAACGATACAACTAAGGGCTACATGTTCTCGTGCTAATGAAAAAACTTATTTTGCCGAGATGTATTATACTCAGTCTCATCTAACATGTCTTAAATCTTATTTGATTGGCAATTCCAATGGTAAGGAACACAAGAGATATTTCACTAAATTTTAATCTACCAATTAGATCAAATCGTAATTCCTAAATTTATCGTGGTGTACCACAATCTTTCTTTTGAAAGCCCAATAGTCGAACGGTATGTTTAAATCCACCTAAAAATGGTTAAATATAAAAGAACTAACAGATTTTGCATGTATAACAAAAAATGGTAAAATATTTGCACTTATAACACAAAATAAAAACTAATTCATTTGTACCAAAAAATTCAAATTGAATTCTATCACTCATTAGTGATAGATGTCTATCACTGATTGAGTTCAATCACTAGTTATTGATAGATGTTTAATGTGTTATACATTTAATTATTTTAGAAAATGTGCTGCAAAACTAATACAAGAGGGTGTTGAACGCAAATTCTCATAGAAACTACGCAATTCAACCAACTATAAAACCAAGTAACGAACTAACTTGAAATTTATGGAATTGTTCAGAAGTGTTTTCATTATTCCATTATATATAATTCTAGTACGTGAGTTGCAAAATTTTAAAAAAAAAATGTTACCCCTAAACAAATTAAGGTAAAAACCACGGGTAAGAATAGAAGAACTTTATTATAAAAATAGGAGTTACAACTTTCTCTCTTACAAAGTAGCAACAAACTCTCTTATAAGGAGAAACTCTCTCTATTTTTATCTCACACCCTCACTCACTTAGATATGAGATGTCATGGGAGATTTTGGGATGGTTTGCCAACTAATGACATTACCTATTTATACTACTCATAAACTTGGGCTTCAAGTATGATTCAATGGTCAACATTTTCCCTTGGTGATCAAGTAAATCATGTGGCCATGATTTTGCCACAACTTCACTTTGGATAAATATGAGTAGATATTTCTTGATAAGTTCATACCTAGATCTTTCTCCAACTATCTTAGACAAAGTGTGTTCTAGAATTCTCTTAATTACTCTTAGACTAATGATGTTCTATAATTCTTTTCACCAATCTTAGTCAAATAGTATTCTAGAATTTTCTTCATAATTCTTAGACAAATGGTGTTGTAGAATTCTCTTCATAATTCTTAGACAAATGGTGTTCTAGAATTCTCTCTACCAATCTAGAACATATGTGTATGATCTAGAACCTTCCTTGGTCATCTAAAATAAAATTGAATGATCTAGCATATTCCAATATTATTCAACAAAAAAAAAGGAAAAAAAAGAAAGAAAAAAGATGCCCTCTTTTAATTTTAACTTTTAATTGATCTATTTATTGAATTCAACTGTAAAAGAAGGAGAATTCCAACACAAAATAAATCGTGGTTCCAGATAAACTATTATATTGGCAAAGAAGAAAAAGTCCTGCAATGGTAAAAATGAAATAAAAATTTTCAATTTGAAAATGTGCTTATATTTACAACATTTATTTAGGGGGATTTTGCACTTATGTATTTTTATTTATAAGAGGTAAAATATGTTTTTGATGGTCAAGTCTCTTTATTTATTTAAAGTATAAATTGACTATGGAGTTAAAATTGATTAACTCACTAAACATATGGTAGCTTGATGCCCAAGAGGTTGAATTTTAATTTAGTTTGATATTGTTGATCTCAAAATCGAATCTTAATAGGTAACATTAAAAAAAAAAGATTAATTTTAAACAAGATAACCAACTGCGTCATTATAGTCAGATACAACATTTATTCAAAGTTTTTGTTTCCTAAAACCATATTTATTAAGGATGTGTTCGGGTCACCGTTTATATAAACAGCCGAGTTAGTTATAATAATCGAATCGATGTTTGCCCCACCATTTACTATAAACGGTGACTACCTAAACCCGCGTGCCAGTTTTCTAAACCTACGTGTCCGTTTATCTACACTTTATCTACATTATTTTTTGGTACATAACCAATCTCTCAAACACCGTTTATCATAATCCATGTTATAATAACTTGTCATTCAAACACCATTTATAATAACTTATCGTTTTTATAATCCACCGTTTATCATAACCTTCAGTTTATAATAACAAAACTGGTACTCCAAATGCACCCTAAAAGTTGGTACACTTACAGTAATTTTGATATATTTTGGGAACATTTATTATGCATTGAATATTATTAAAAAAAAACGGTGGAAAAGAAAAAGAAAAGAAAATAGAAAAAAAAAGAAAAAGAGAAAGAAAAAAGCTGTCGACGCAGGTTTGCGTTTCATATTTATACGTAAGTTTTAGAGTTGGTTTATAAGGTGGTGTTGTTCTTCTTCGTCAGCCACCCGCCGCCCAAAACCCAGCACAGAAACCAGGACGGAAACCCCGCCCACAGCAAAACCCCGTTACGGCCGCCAACCCATATATATTCTATATAATCCCCAAAGCTCCTCCGTTTCGTTTTCATCCAAGACTCCAATCCCGTTCGTAACGCCACCCTTGTTCGTTCTTATCCCATTCCTAGGTTGATTCATTCCGTTCATTCATCCCAAGATTTCTCTAAATTATTTATAATTTTTCTCCCAACACTTTTGATACAGTCTATGAGCAGTTTCAACGATTCCTGAAAGTTTTCTGGATTGCGAGAAAAATGCTAGTAATATAGAAGAAAATGCGGTGAAATCCTTGGCTGAAACTTTGTAATCATCGTAAACAAGGTCGATTTCTCGTTAATCTCTCCGTTCCGATTACTTAACCTAATTGTATTTCTGTATTTGTTGTTTTGTTTGTATTCTTCGATTTCTTATCCTTGTAATTGCTTACTTACTAAGTTGAGTTCGTTTCTGTTTATGGATGCAGCTTGATTAGGGTTTTTTTTGGTTGTGTTGTAATCTGCATTGAACTGAGGGATTTTTGGTGTTTGAGAATATTGAGGAATATGAAGTACGTTTTGGTTACTGGGGGTGTTGTTAGTGGACTGGGCAAAGGGGTTACTGCTAGTAGTATTGGAGTTCTACTTAAAGCTTGCGGTCTTCGAGTTACTTCCATTAAGATTGGTATTTTTTAATGTTGGAATTGTTTGTTACTTTGTGGTTAAATCCTCATTGTTCTGTTTTTAATGTGTATATGAAGCTTAATTTGAGAATGTTTTGTATTTTCCTTGTGTATGCAGATCCTTATCTTAACACAGATGCTGGTACCATGTCTCCTTTTGAGCATGGTGAAGTGTTTGTCTTGGATGATGGTGGTGAGGTAAATTCATGAATTTGTTACTTATTTATCTTTTTTTTTAGTATGCATAACACTCCAAGAATGATTTATAATAAAGTTATGCCCCTGTCTGCAATTGAACTTTTGGGCTTTGAAGGTTTGATCTTGGGACGGGCATGGTTTAAAAAAAAAAGAAGTCCTGTCGCTGGAGTTCTTGCCCTGTTTTTCTAATTTTTGATATATTTCAGTTCATTTTTATGTTTTGTTCTTCTTTGCGTGAGTTGGGGTCACTTTAATTTTTATTTTGCTTCCATTTTTATAATATTGGGAAGTAGGGTTGGTTATTGAGGTTATGGGTTCTTGATGATCAGTTTGAATTTGTTTTGTAGGGGTTGAATGTCTAACCTAGCATGTATTTTGTAATTTCTGTGCTTCTATTAAATTTCTCTGTTCATTTGAGTAATATGAGTGATTACATTTTTAAGGTTGATCTAGACCTTGGAAACTATGAACGGTTCTTGGACATCACACTAACTCGTGATAACAACATTACAACAGGAAAAATATATCAGGTACATTGCCTCTCTGTGTTCACTCACCTTTGTGTTTATCAAGCCATGCATACGGCTATATCATTACTAGTCTTTTCTCATCGCTTGATATTTTGACAGTCAGTGATTGACAAGGAGAGGAAAGGGGTTTACCTAGGAAAGACTGTTCAGGTCTGCTACAACTTCGTGATTTCGTTGTTCTCACTTCTACAATCAAATGTAAATACATGAATTTTATTTCTATCTTTATTAGGTTGTTCCGCACATTACCGATGCAATCCAAGAATGGATTGAGCGTGTAGCAGTGATACCAGTAGATGGAAAAGAAGGTCCAGCTGATGTGTGTGTAATTGAATTAGGCGGTACCATAGGTACATTAAGTTCAAAGCACTTTTTTTTGGGTGAAATTACTCATTTTTTATTTGAAAAGAACTAGAGCCTCTAGCTTCTGTTTTATTTCACTTCATACAGGAGATATTGAATCAATGCCGTTTATTGAAGCACTCGGGCAATTTTCCTACCACGTAGGTCAGAGTTGTTTCAGTGTATTTGATGAACCAAGTTAATCTTCTTGAGATTTTGTTTAAGAAACCTTCTTCTATGTCTAACATGTTTTGTTTTAGGTCCTGGAAATTTCTGCCTTGTTCATGTTAGCCTTGTTCCGGTCCTCAATGTAGTTGGTGAACAGGTAGGCATGGAAAATGTGCCTTGATGCATTTTATTGAGATATTTTTTTAATGATTGCTGATTTTCCTTTATTAATTTTGAACTATAGAAAACTAAGCCTACTCAACATAGTGTTCGAGGTCTAAGAGGACTGGGATTGGTCCCAAATATTTTAGCTTGCCGCAGCACAAAGGTTTCCCCTTTCTCTTTTTACTTGCTTTAGGGTCTTCAGTCTGCACTTAGTTCATGATCTGACTTTATTTAGCTTTAACAGGAACTTGATGTAAATGTGAAGGAAAAACTTGCTCAATTTTGTCATGTGCCGGTACTCTATGATGATGCTCTTCAACATGCTCATTTGGTGCTTTGTGTTTGTTTCTAATGAGTTGGGTTTTTGACAGGCAGAGAATATAATCAATCTCTATGATGTACCAAATATCTGGCACATTCCTCTGCTTTTAAGAGTAAGTGATTTTATAGTCATATTTCTTTTTATGCAAGGAAAGAAAGACTAGAACATTTTTCTTCTACAGGATCAGAAGGCTCATCATGCACTCTTAAAAAGCCTGAATCTTCACAGGTTGGTATTGCAGAATGCAAGTTCCATTTTTTTAACGATGTGGAAGTTCTATCTAGTGTTCATTGCTTCTCATCTCTCTGAATCTCTCGGATATATTTCCGTGAAGACATTGGTCAACTAACATTTACAAATTTCCAGTGTAGCAGGCGTCCCTGATTTAGATGGATGGACGTCGAGGACAAGGTTATATGATACATTACATGATTCCGTGGGTCTTGAGCACTTATCTAATTCATTCAATTTATCCTATATTTGTACATTTTTTTCTTAAAAAAATTATTCATTCAAATTTTTGTTTCAAACTCTGGAATTATATAGGTCAAAATTGCTATGGTTGGTAAATACACTGGACTTTCAGATTCGTACCTCTCTGTATTAAAGGTTGGTCCCAGAACATGAATCATTTCACCCCACCTGGTGCTAGGGACCCTATTTTGGGGTTTCTTGAAATAATTAATGCATTTTGAATGTTGTGATGTCTGCAAATAGTCATATAATTCTTAATTAACTTCTTTTTTTGTAAATAATGTATCGTACGTTCTCTCGTTTCTCTTTTTCCTCCTTTGTAAGCTTAGCAAATGTATAGTTCTGTAAATTATAAACCACGTCTCTTATACGTTTGCATTCAAAATAGGTTTGTAGCCCTGTGGGCATACACAATCTTACCTAGATAATGAGTTAATACACTTGTGCCTTTAAAACGGGCATGGAATTACTATAGGCACTTTTAGTTAATAGGTTGTCTTTTTTTTTTTTTTTTTTTTTTTTTGTAAATTCAATTCAACAGTTGGGGTTGGAGGGATTCGGACCCTTCAATTAGATTTAGAGTACTAGAGGGAAAAGATCAGACATGTTTGCCTTTTGGTAATATAAATGCTAGGTTACTTGTTACCACACCAACCAAAAAGTGGATGTCTAATATATTTCACTTAATGAATAAGGCTCCATGATTGGTCTATCCCTTTGAATGCCTAAAGGCTTTTTATTAGGTGATCTAGTTACCACAAGAGGGGAGGGTGAGGTCATCCCATAGAAAGTTGGAGGGGATTAGTTCATCATGCTATATTCAAGGGGAAGGAAAAACATTTTCTTAAAAGTCTCATCAAACTCTAAAGAAAGTTGTCGGCTTTGGCTTATAGAAAATCACTTTATTTGGCTTATAAGTGACTTTCATCAAGAATCATGAAAGAATACCCGAGGGCAACTTTCAAAGTGACTTCAAGATACGAACACAACACAAACACACAGAGAAATGCCATTATTTCAAAATGTAGGACACGGTTATGTCGAAGACACTTTTTAATTTTTTTTTTTAATGATATACTATTAAAAAATCATCCAAAATATTTTAGTCTTTTTATTAACTATGAAAAATAATTAAAATAAAGATGAAGATGAAAATTCAATTAGTATTTGAATTTAACCCACCTAGTTAATTATGACCCAATTTAAATTCAATAAAGAACAAAATCTCACCATTCTTATGCCTACTAAAAGCCCACACAACAAAATTTATAAGCTTAACCTATAACAATCTTAAAATATTATAGTTTTTACTTCATTTCCATCCTCTCCATTCTATTTTCTCTCTTTCTTTTCCTTTTTCATTTTAGTCCATCTACATTCGATAGGCGTTGTCGTTGACTGCCTCCACCAAGATTACCCTGTTATCGTGTCATCGACCATTTGAAACAAATAAGTCTTAGATGGTGTGTCCGTGAAGTGTTCATGGTGTGTCCGAAAATTTTAAAAAAATATAATAATGAGCGTTGGACACATGTCCGAAGTATTGGCGTCATTTAAGCCAATAAAAAAAAATATATAGCTTATTGACTATCTTATCTCACTGGAGATATTGTTTTTGTAATTATTATTGATAGGAACTTTTGTATCTTATATATATTTTATTCATCAAATGATTTTTGTTTCATATAAATAAAAAATCCATTTTGTATTTAGTAGGTTCTTAAATTTTAAAAATCTTTGAAGCTTCCCTCCCACTTCCAAATCTTCAGCACTGCACGGATGACTGAATTGGGATTTGCCTATTACCAGTGAACTGGAAATGGCGTTCGATTTTTCCTATTGCCAGCAAAAGTGGAAATGGTTCCAAGGGAGAACAGTCTTCATCTTATTTGCGAAAACTAAGTATGAGTTTGTATAAGTTGGTGTTCCCCCACTTCCAAGTACTAGTCTGTATAAGTTGTGGTGCTATCGACTTCAAGTACTAGTTTGTATAAAGAACTACTAAGTTTCAAATATATTTTCTAAGTACTGCAAAAGTTAATCTTATTTACCAAAATTGAGATATCCATGGGAAAAATATGTTTTCAACATTTGCTCGTCTTTCCCGGTGACTTGCATCTTTTTCATATTTTCCTTGAGGGCCGTTATAAACTCTTTATTGTAGAATGCATGTAGGAGAAAGGGAAGAAAAAGAAATTTTTATTTCTGCAACATATTTGTTTGTTTGGTTTTTTTATGATTATTTTATTATTTTTTCTGTATCAAAGAAATTCACTCCATGCTTTATTTCCACTTTCTAAAGATACCATCTTTTTATGTAAAAGTATGTAGTCTAAGAACCCCTAGTTCAAAACCTAATATTTAGCTTCATGGTTTAGGCTCTTTCACATGCTTCTGTCGCCATCAACAGAAAGCTTATTGTAGAATGGGTTCCAGCTGGGGATCTTGAAGATATTTCTGCCAAAGAGGTACATTTTGTTTTTAAGTGGCTTCTTTGTCTGCCTTTGATCGTTTATATTAGTTAAGTTATTTATTGCTTGCAGGCCCCTGAGGTTTATAAAGCTGCATGGAAACTCTTAAAGGTGCCTCAACATTATGAGTTTGTTTGTTTTTTTTCTCTTTTCCATTCAATAGCTGTAAATGCTAATTTTTATGCACTCATCTGGTTGGTACTATTTTTCAGGGCGCTGATGGTGTACTAGTTCCGGGAGGTTTTGGTGATAGGGGAGTACAAGGGAAAATTCTAGCAGCCAAATATGCTCGAGAGAATGGGATTCCTTTTCTGGGTATATGCCTTGGGATGCAAATTGCTGTCATTGAATTTGCCAGATCTGTTCTTGGTATACATGATGCTAACAGCAAAGAGTTTGATCCTCAAACCGCGAACCCTTGTGTGATTTTTATGCCCGAGGTGTGCACTTTTACAAGTTTGCTCAAGTTGCGTCCACATGTCCTGTGAAACTTGAGTTTATGTTTTTGATAATAGGGTTCAAAGACTCATATGGGAGGAACTATGCGTCTCGGGTCGAGGAGAACCTACTTTAATGTTATGGACTGCAAATCTGCAAAATTGTAAGGATTTCATATTGATCAAAGCTTAGTGGCATCATGGCATGTTATTCCCGAATTGTGTGATATCTTTTGAAGATTTAGAACTTGATAGGATTAAGACGGCTTTTAATTAGCATGTGTTATGGTTAATCTCATATTGTCATTCCTTGTCCATAACTTGTTACTTTGCAACTGTGTTAAGGTATGGCAATGTAAAGTTTGTTGATGAGAGACACAGACATAGATATGAGGTATTCTTTTATATTGCTTGGCAACTTTGTCTATATGGTCTTAGACATCCGTATTCACATTTCTTGTTCATATTTATTTGTGTTGGTAGGTTAATCCTGAAATGGTGCCTCAACTGGAAAAGGCCGGTTTATCTTTTGTTGGCAGTGATGTAACAGGTCGTCGTATGGAGGTATGCATTATTTAAATGGCTTTCAGGGTGCGATTTCTATTTGGTGCAGTAATTGGTTTCTTAGTCCTAAAGAATATTGTGTTTGGAATAATGTGCTTTAGATTGTCGAGCTGAGTAGCCATCCTTACTTTGTGGGAGTTCAGTTTCATCCGGAATTCAAGTCCTGGCCAGGGAAACCTTCCCCGCTCTTCTTAGGTACAATACTATTTGTAGCAGCTAAGACCCCGTTCGTTAACTATTTTGTTTTTAATTTTTAATTTTTGAAATTTTAGCCAACAACAACTATGGACCGTACCATATGTTTTTTTTAATTTGGATATCTACTTACATATATTTTTAGAAACCAAACCAAAATTGAGAAACAAAAAAAATAACTTTCAAAAGCTTGTTTTTGTTTGTAAAATTTGGTTGATATTCACCTATTTTCTTAAGTAAAGATGGATACGTGGTTGGAAATTTCATTAAAATAAGTTTAAATTTCAAAAATAAAAAACAAGAAATCAAATCGTTATCAAATGGGGAACTTAATTTATTCACAAGTTATTAAGTTGAGAAAGTCACCATATTAACTTATCCCTGTGGTTAATCTTGGTGTTGCAGGGCTCATAAAGGCAGCATGTGGCCAATTAGAGACATTTCTACCAAGCAATGGGAATGGAAATGTGAGCAAATTATCTGCAGCAGCAGAAATGAAAAGCAATAGCAATGGACACAGCAAGATAAAGAGTCTGCAAAATGGACACAGTCCAATGTCTGGTAATGGGTTGTTATTAAATGCTGCTGCTGCATATGGCAATGGCAATGGCAATGGAAATGGAAACCACTGTTGTTGATCACAGTGGTTGCTTATGTTATCACTATGGAGGATTTGCTAGAAGAAGGAAGAGGGTCCATTGGGGGGGCTTGCTTGTACAGTTCAGTTCAGTTGTTTTATGGTCTAATAGTGTTAAGGGCTTTATTTATTAAGATAAAGCTGGATGTTTTTGTTTTTGACTGCTAGTGCAGCACTAGTTCTCTAGGAAATGTCGATTAGGGTTACGTAAACTCGGATTCGAAAAATGCTTTCAACTTTAAGACAGTCTAGACTGGAAGAGGGTTTTTTTTATATCTCTGGTTTTTTTGCCTTGCAATCTGGTTGTTTATGAGTTGGTAGTAGAAATATGATATGCTTCATGTTGAAAGTTTATTGTTTTCGTTCTTCTTCCTTGCCTTTGCTGTTTTTTAATTTTTTTTTTAATTTGTTTCCTCTTTTTACTCCCATTTTTTGTTTCTTATTATGAGTATTTGTTTCTTAGTGTAGAATAAGAGTAGAGTTCAAGTTGATGATGTTCGGTTTGTGGATGACACCAATTCACGTGACTTGGATCTTATGTATGTATTTTTATGAGATTTAATACTTTTTAACTTTTGTTCTTTAATTGTTTTGTTTTTTTGTGAAATACCTTTAATTGAATACTGGAATGTTTCACTTCTCATTTTATTCAAAGATTGAATGTAAGGATTAAAATATCCATAATTAGTATGTTAGGTTTTATCTAATTAAATGGCAAGAAAAGGTGGGTGATGTTTAATACTTGCACCCTCACATGTAATTTTACACTGAAATCCCAAGAGGTGAAGTTAATTCAGTAACTTTTTTTGTTTGAATTCAGTTGATTAAATAACGAAATCAAACTGACTAGCATAAAAGGCTTTCATTAAGTAGCTCATGTAGGTCAAATTAAAATTAAATGATGCTTCATAGGTTATAACTAAAAGGTCATTTCAATGCATGTAAAAATATTCTAGGGTCAAGGGTCACCTAGTTTTCTTCCATTTTGGTCTTAACAATTTTTATTTCTAGATTTTTAAAGTTGGTTTTATTTTGGTTCTTGAACATTAAATGTAAAAGTTTAAGTTAGTTCCTATAGTAAATTTCAAGTTATTAATTGAAATTGATTGAATAATATCAATAATATTAATACAAGTAAAGAAAATATGTGAACATACTTAGGAGAAAAAGTTACTTTAAGATTTGAAAAAATGATTTGTTATTTAGTAAATTATAATCGAAGTATTATCTTCTTCATAAATGGTTAGATGTTCCATAAGAAGGTGAAATGCATTGATAGTCAATACTATTTTGAATGTGAAATTATTGCTTGAGATAGTATTGTTGAGAGCAATATTAGTATCGACGACAATTCAACTAATACAATAAATAAGTCTCTTCTATTTATTAGTTAGTTGATATTTGCAACGTTTAGATCAAATTAATGTCAAGAAGAAGATATTGTACTGTGATCACTTTTGTTTTTATAGATAAAGAGAATATATGAGTATTTGATTTGATTTTATCATTTAGTTAAAAATTAATTTCTAGTTATATCAAGAAAAATAGTTTTAATGAGCTTTGATATTTGAGTGCATAAGGCATTGTCATTGATGATACGTTGATACCAAACAGTCACATTCTTAGTTTTTCAGCAATTACAAAGAAAAGCACATTCTTAATTTTTCAGCAAATACAAACGGTCACATTCTTAGTTTATCAACATGAACTATTTATGAGATTTTATTACAACAAAAGCACTAAATTGCAACTTCAAAATTATAGTCCATACAGCCAACATGGGCATAATTCAAAAAACTTCACGTCAAATTCTATTGTTGAATAAAAAAAAAGGAATTTTGAGTATATAACAAAAAAAATGCAAGGTATTTCTATTTACAGCAAAAGGAATTCTATTGTTGAATAAAAAAAAAGGAATTCATTCTATCACTACTTGAGTAATAGAAATGAATGTGTTATAGATGAATTATTTTAAAAATTCTAATGCAAATATAATACAAGAAGTAAAATGTGCTACCGATGGTAAATTTTAAAAGAAAAACTCCAAATTTATCAATTAACAAACAATAAACATGGAACGCATATTACAGAAGGGGAAGAACAAATATTACACTGTCAAATACACGGAAGATGAATCACAGTTTCAATTTATTTCAACAAGATACAATGGTTTTTAAACTCGAACATTACATTAAGGAACGTACAGATACCAAACCAAAAGAAGCCTAAAATTTCTAAACTTCATGAGAATCTCTAGTGCTGTTGCTTACATTATTCATATGTCTGTTCTTCGCCTTCTTTACCCGAAACGGATGGTACTGCTGCTCCCATTGCCATCACTTCTCCCGGAGGTGGGTGGTCGAATTTGCAAGTAGAGCCATACTTGCAAGTACCAGTTTTCAGATAATATGGACAAATTATGGCTCCCTGTCAACACACAGCAATGATCATAATTTGGGTTCTGAATATGGGCTTCATCTTGTGCTAAAAAGTAATTTACTTGTTTTGTTTCCATACGAAATGTTGAAATATTGGCGATATATTGAAATTAGCATTAATCTATCACCGAAAGAAGGGAAGAAAGACATTTTCCTAATTATATATGTCGACTAGCTCGACAGGATGTCGACATGTCGTCTGAAGTGTCAACATTGCTACAGGTAGGGTATACAAAACACTTAATAAGACAGATATATATACCTCTCTCCTGGGTAGTCCTGCTAGTGTTAGTTTCACATTAAGCTGAGCAGCCTGCTTTGGTGCTGACCGATCCATAGGGTGATGAAATCTGCATCGTTCTCCAAATTTACAGTCACCAGTCTTCATATAATACTACAAAAAGAACATATAAAGAGTGAAAACACATATCGACAAAAAGAAAAATAACCCAAGGAAAAAATAATTAAAAGATACAGGAATTATAGTTTAATCTAAACACAATTGTATCAAACATAAATCTACACTCTTCTTTAAGATGGGTTGGATATAAAATACAAATCAAGCTTGAAGTGAAATTCATCGAGACTTGTCCTTGACCCCTCGATAATACTTTAGCGACAATGACAACAATTTGATGGCCAGACGAAACATAGTTTAGTTCCACCACGACGCTATTGTTGCCCTTCTCAAATATGAAATGACGATCTATCTCTATTCTTTTCATTCTGCCGCGATGCACCAGATACTTTGTTATGATGATTGCTGCTTGACTATCACAAAACCTTTTGAATAAACTTTGAGATTTGATCTTTGAGTTCTTCTAAGACCTTTTGAATCACCTTTCACATATCCACAACGCTCCTGTGATTATTTCCTTTGTTGTTCGAAGCAGAAATTTAATTTATCGAGGCATGGTTGCATGACATTAGGTAGCTCAAAATTTGTTCTCAACATCTTCCTTTGTCTTGTTTTTCATCTTCTTGGAAATGGTCTACGTATAAAATTTTGGGATGATCTTTGGTAGGGAGACTACTCTCTTAATCACAATTTTCCATCCCTCTTTTGGATCTCTTCTCTTCAATCAGGTTGGGTCTTTGAATTCTAAGGTTCCATTACATTGTCTAGGAATCACTTCTTGTCGATTATTAAAAGATGATGAAATTGTCTTTTCATCACCTCTTAGCTCTGCTGGATAACGTTAAGCTTTGTAATTATCACTGATAGGACCTTTTTCTTTGTATCTCTTTCATACATGAATGAAATAGTTTTATGTTTCCTATTCAAAAAACAAAAGGGATAACAAGATGACAAACACAAGGCAGCAGAAAAGCATTACTTGAGTGAAGCAAAGCAATGAGCACCAAAATAAGATATTAAACGAGTATTATTTATATTATTTAATAGGTTAGAAGTAAATACTCATTTTTTCAAATTTTCTTAAAAAAAGTAGAGTTTTGTTTTCAATAAATGGTAAAAAAATACTTAAACAGACTATAAAATACTGCTGGTTTATGTTAATTTTTGTATAATAGTATTTTTATCTTTTTAATTATGTTTTTTTCTTAGAATAAGGTGAATCTTATTTTCTCCTTTTATGATTAAATATCATCTTTTCCCTTGTATGATTAGGTCATCTTTCCTTTTATGATTAAGTTTTATCTTTTCCATTTATAATTAAGTCATCTCTTGTAATCTATCTAAACCCATTGTTGGATTCATTACTAAATGAAGAATTTGAATTCCATCTTTCAACAAATACAAACACCTCACTCTATGGATAGACAAATACTGTCATGTGGCAGTCCACTGCATGTTTCTAGAGAATGCAGGCTTCTTTAATACTGTGTCCAAACTGTTCTTCTTCTCAACATTTTTTTTTCTGTTCTTCCTTCCATTTCTACTCCAACTATTCTTCTTGTTCTTGTCTACTAATTTTCCCTTTTCTATAAATATTCCAACTATTCTGGTTCTTTCTTTTTCTTCTTCTTCCTTCAACTCTTATTTTTCCTCCGCTTCTTCTCCTGACAATCTCTTCTTTTACTACGTAAAATTCTTATTCTACAAAAAAAAACCCCATTAAATCGGATTCAACATGACACCCGCCCACCTCATGGAGAACATACTGTTGGAAGGTGCCCACCATGGAGATCTTGAAGGTGCAAAGGCACTACTATCATCTTCACTCTTACCATCAAACTTACTTTATATACATTGCACGAAAAATAACCCTCTCTTTTGCCTTCGTTGTAACTTGTACCTCATGGCTCATGCTTTAGCCACAGAAGGCTATAATGCTATAGTGCAACTCAAAGTTCATAATAACATCACATCATGACTACCTAAGGAACTTATTAGGAGAGGAGAAAGGGAAGAGATGCTCACATCACATTCTATCTGCCCTGGTCGTTGAGGGTGGATACTCGAGCTAGATCCCAACTGCAACAAAACACAAATAGTTTAAGTTAGTTATTCGCCACAAGAAGATTCATAAATTTCAAAAGTTCAAACATGATTTTTTTTTTTTAGTTCAAAAACAATTAGGAGAGGAAATTTGAACTCATAACCTCTTAATCATAATAGGCATACATACACTTTATGATAGTTGAGATATGTTCATGAATCATGCGATGTCATTGTAACAAAATTATGAAAAACCCCATACCTAGTTAGACGTAATTTAAACTCATGATGAATAAACATATGAACAAAATTAATGGCTTTCAGAGAAAGCAATGATGCTACAAACACCATGGGGGACATCAGTTTTTTTTTTTTTTTAATATGTATATGCATATATGTGAGTGCATAGGTGAGTTTATACATACTTTGACTATTCTCATGGGACAACAATCTAATCTTACTACATGTGGTTGTCAAGGTAACAAGCACTTTATGAACCCATTTTTGTTTTCTTTTTTCAAATTAAACTTTCACTATAAAATCTGAGAATAAAAATGAGTCAACTAAAGAAACCATAAAAGACCAGTCTAGAAAAAAAAAATGGCCCAAAGAGGAGCCAAACATGAAGTAACCAGAGGGTTCCAATCTAGAATTTTCCTGGGCCAAACATGCTGTACCTATTGAACAAGAGGGTTTCAATCTAGAATTTTTTTTATAGGAAATATGAACAATTTCATTGATATGTGAAGTATATATATATATATTTTTTATGAAACCGGAAAATTGGAACTTCGCTCCACTATATCCAGGGTAATCATGCCCGTCTTAGCCAAACACTGGGAGACATCGAAGGAATGGAAACACAGGAGATGTCTACAAATTAATGTCACAAGTGAGTTTCGAACTTGAGATCTTGAAGGAAGCACACCCTCAAACCTCAAGCCTTCAACCACTATGCCACCCCTTGGGATAAGAGAGAAATGGGGAAGTTGGTACACGAAAAAACGAATGATACAATAGATAATTTCTAGTGAACAGACCCTAGATGATAACAAAATACGTGATAAAGATGCCACCGCAAATGGTCGATCGGGTATCAACCTACAGCCCTAAGAGCATCAATTTCACATCAGCTCTATCCCATGTTCTTTTTTTTTTTGAAACAAGGGTAACCACGCCCATCCCTAGGCTAGGCCCTGGGAGACATCGAAGGAGAAAAGTGAGTCTCGAACCTGAGACCTTGAAGGGAACATACCTTCAAAATCCAAGTCTTCAACCACTGTGTCACCCCTTGGGAACAACTATATCCCATGTTCTTGTGTATTGATGAAAATTCATGCCCATGTGCAAGACAAAAAAAAAAATCGAGGTCGTCCATATTTGATGGAGACAATACTGGTTTTTATTATCATAAGAAACAATTGGTTTCATTGATATTCGAAAGAGATTCCCGAGCAAAATGAAAATAGGAAGAGAGTAGGAGAAGAGAAAGGGGGAAGATGCCAACTAGGCCAAGAAAAAAAAATGACGGCAAAACCGAAGAAAAAAATCTGATCAAGGGGCCGATTGAGTACAAAATTTCTATTAGTGCTAAGAGCCTTAATATCAACACTACTCAAGACTAAGTGACTGACTTACCAGTGGCTGAATCAATCTGGGATCAATAGCTTGATAAATAGCACTGGACGGATTAACAACTCCAATATTCATATTAGCAGCTGGGACCATAGCAGGATGAATCATTGCTGGAGTAGATGGATCGGTTGCTGCCAAAATACCCAAGCATATTTTAAGTGATCATTACATATCTTACCAAGTTACAAAACTGCAAACGAGAGCATTTCATACTTACCATTTCTGTCAGGATGATTATAGCGGCAAGTAGTACCATACTTGCAACTGACACATAAAATCAATAAACATAAGACTTATCGTTATTTTCTCAAGTTGTACTATCAAAAAATTAGTCGTACATGCTCATATACCTGCCAGTTTTCAAGTAGAATGGACAATCCACTTCACCCTGTTAAAAGAAAGTTTTTAGGAAAATTTAGATCTTGTTTAATGCAAAAAAAAAAAAAAACAAAGGTGTTTCCAGTGAAACTTTGACCATATTCAAGAAAGTGAAGTAATTGGCAACACAAAAGAAAATAGAGAATTAGTAACACTGATTTCATGTGGGGTACTTGGAAATAAAAATTTAAACTTCTATAAATTTAATCCAATTATTTACCGGTCTAATTGGAAGTCCTTTAGAATTGTGTATAAGAGCTGGTGAAAATGAAACAGGAGGAGGCTTAACAAGCTTGAAATCTCCAATTCTTCCTTCTGTCTTAGCTTCCATCAAAGTTTGTACGCTATTTCCATTTTCTTCCCCAGAGAAAATTTGGATATCTTTTGGGTGATGGAACTTGCAGTTAGCACCAAATTTGCAATTTCCAGTCTTAACATAGAACTGCAGGGGAAGAAATCGAACAATATGTCAATATCTGACTTGCACGCCTAAACAAGGTATAGTAAAGAAACATATGTGTGTGTGCATGTGTATATACGTGTGTATTACTGCACACAGTGGCTCAGATGGTCTCTCGGGTAACATTAAAACGTCAGATTTATCAGCACCCTGAAAAAAAGTAATATCATATCAACAAAGGATAAAAAGGTACTACAGCTTGAGGATGTAAGGTTCATACAACTTACCGCAGAATCAGATATAACTTTAGGGTGATTAAACTTGCATCTTGGACCAAATTTACATCTTTGAGTCTTCAAAAAGTACTGCAGGAATTGAATTGTCGTAAAGTAGTGCAAGCAAAATGAGTTCTTATTTATTACTTCAATAAAAGATGCAAAAGCAAAATTATTTCAAATAGAACTCACTGGACAATCGGGGTCCCCAAGTCTTTCTGGAAGATCTTCACTGTTAGCTATTTGTGGAACCTACAAGAAATTATTGATGAGATAAACAGCCATTGGAAAAGGCAATACAACATGAAATTCGAAGTACAAGATGTCTTCAGACTAAAAGTGCAAAACAATTCAGAAAACAGACACTTGAAACGTTAATCATATTCTTTTTCTTAAGACAAGGATTTAAGAACAATTATGGAACTCATTTGACTCTTGACAACAGATCCAACTTGTCACAAAAATGGTGGCCCCAAGCTGAAACCTAGCCCTAGCTCACACCTCCCTCTAGCTTTCAAGCCCTCCAAAAAAATTTCTACTCCTAGCTAGATATTCCACAATATAGAAAATAAGGTTGCATCTCAAAGAGTCCTTTGTCCCAAAGCAGTGTGTGAAACAGCACCTCCAAAATCAAGGGACAAGAACTATAATCACCTCTATCCCTTATCAACAGGGGAAAACGGCATCAACGCGAAGTGTGATCCGAATGTGACCCTAACAACATAAACGGTATATCTTGACATGGATCAATGGCATTAAACCGCGTTTCCGAAGCGCAAGGCAACTTTAAGGCGACAAACTTTTTAATTGCCTCAAAGCAAGAGGCGACAAAAGGCTGTCGCCTAATTGAAGCAATGAGCACTCAATAAAACCATACATAAATGAGCATGATCTATGGAAGTTATCGATAACATAATAATAGTAATCATTCAATTCTAAAAGCATTACAAAATCCTTTGATATCTTAAACTAAGTTTCGAAAAGGTAGAGATATCGAGATAGATTTCTTACATGTGCTTAAAAAGTGGCTGAACATGCAAATTTTAAATATAGACTTGGTTTTAATTCACCTCCTTTTCTTTACATTGTCTTATCTTCTTCGTATTTCATTTTTTATGCACTTCTCTTTCATCTTTCCTTCTCCATCCTCCATCTCTTTTTCTTCCTTTCCATTTTTTTATTCTTCGAATCAATCCAACCCTCACAATGATGACAATGAAGCAAAAACCTTATTTGCTTCTGAAGCTGCACATGATGAAGAAATAAGGCCAATGAAGAAGAAGAAGGGGCATTCGATGAAGAAGAGGGAGCACTCGATGAAGAAGAAGGTAGACAATGTGGGGAGATCACTGACCATATAATAAGAAACCAACAGGACCTGAGAATGCTTAGAGGGGCCTAATTCGAAGACCAAGTTTAGCGGCCACCATGGATTGAACTCATTCTCTTGATACCAAGGTCCATTGCAATTTTTACTTTATTGTTTTTGTTTTCAACCTCTCGTGGAGTTTGTATATTTTGAGGATTAATCTCTGAAGAAATTATTTTTTTAATCCAGTTAAAATTTAAAAATAGAGCCTTTGCTCAACAAATCTTTCAAGGTATAGAAGAAAAAAAAAAAAAAAAGACATCAACATCACTATCAATGATGTTGAATATCTCAAAGAATAGCATAGAATGGAAATAATACAAGCGGACAAAAAAAACATGATAAAAATGGCTTGATACAAGTTAGAATTTTTTGAAAATGAACCAAAGGAACATAGAAAAAAAGTTCTAGCAAACTATGGAGACTTCCTACAAAAAGGGTCTCCTATCACACCTGACAACCTCTAATAGAATTTCCTAATCTGTATTCTGTAATCAGAGTAACTGATGACAAAAGTTCCAAAACTGTATTCCTAGTCATAACATGGATTCTGGGTTCCAGTAATTAACCAGACACAAACCAAAATCTTCATATTCAATAATTAATTGAGATACTTGATTTACTAAATTTCCTTCACCTCAATTAAATCAATAGACCACTGATCACGGGCATTGTATCATAATTTACACAAATATATTTTCCAAATCATAACTTAAGCTAGCAAAAAGGGAAGATATTTAAAAATATATATATATATATATATATATATATTTTCTGCATGGCATAAACTTAAGATGGAGATAAAGTGGCATCTAGGACAACACAAAAGCGTATATGGCTATAAAGTGCTTATTTATTTCTCGATCATAATTAATTTTTATAGGTACAAAAGATAGCAGAAAACAGTCACCTCTTTCCAATCTGGGATTCCACCTTCAGGAACCCAAATAGGATGGTCAAACTTGCAGCTATCTCCAAATTTACAGGTTCTTGTGAGCATATAGTGGGCACAGTCCTTCTCTCCTGGCCTCTGTGGATATACAGGCAAATTGCTTGTACTTTCAAATCTAGGACGCTTGGCTAAAGAATTTGAAGTATACCAGGCTTCACTTTGCCCCAAAGTGTTATAGGAACCCAAAACAGTCTGATTGTAGAGCACTATTGTACATAGTAGACAAATACGTACAAGAAAGACAAACATATACGTTACTATATAAGTATTTCTGAAAATACTATTCCGGCTGTATAAATTTAGAAATTAAATATAGTAGATTATGTAAGATAAAACATTTGATAAAATATATAATAAAAATAAAGTCTAGATGAAGTTTTACAGAATTCAGGAACTTTGACACTTAAATTAAGCATAAAACTTGTGAAAAGTCATGTACTACTATCAATATAGGACTGCTCGTAGTGTTATACTTATGGTGCAACTCAGATGTGCAGCAGCAGGCAGGATGAAAACAAAACATAACGTGAACCCCATACATAAAATTATGTATATGAAATAAGAGGGCGTTCATGAATCACTTGAGAGTTATAAGCACAATAGTTCCAGTCTCCAGATGAAAAAGATGGCTTCGGAATAAAATACATTGTTACAAAAAAATGTTCCCTTTTCTGAAAAATAAATACTTTGTCACAAAAAGAATATAGAAATTAGGCCTTAACGAATGTACTAGGAATGAGTACTACTCTCTTTTCCTGTTTCTATTGAATTCTTGTTAGAATTGAAGTTCGTCATATATGCCAACCTAAAATGACAAGAACAACCTAACGATTAATGCCACAAATCACATCTCAAGCTCCATGAGAAAAAGAAAAAAAAAAAGACAGACCAACAGTCAGAAGCACCAAAACCAAAAGCCACCACATCTATCAAAACCGGCTGAGCCCAGATGTGTCCTCAATCTAGAGGTCGTAGGTTCGAACTCTCCAACTCTTAACATTGTTTTTTTCTTTGGAAATCAAAAAAATCAGATTTTCACTCCACTCTACCGCGATAACCACATCCGTCCCTAGGTCAAGACCAAGAGACATCGAAATAATGGAGACATGGTTGGCGAACCCATAACATTGTTGGTGTACTAAAAAAAACATTGTTCTTGTACTAAAAATCCACCTGATCTTGAATTCAGCCTCGTTTTCGTAACTTAATGGCAAATCTTTTAGTACTAAACTAACCATTATACGTCATTTAATGAAGCGAATCTCTACCAGATTTACATGGATAAAAATTATAAAACTAACCTTCGGAAGAACGTTTAATGCCAGAAACATCAGAACCAAGCACAGCAGCAGCGGAATCAGTACTCGGCCAAGAGAACTGCAACTGCGACGTTCTAGGGACAATGTCGGCGGCGGATAACCTAAGACCCTGTTCTTGAGTCGAAAACAAAGATGTAGCACGACCGGCTAGAGAGCGCGAAATGGGGAGGCCGGAAGATAGCGTGTCGGAGACGATGTAACGGGCGGCGATGATGTCGGAGAGGGAACGGGAAGAGGAATGTGTGGCCGGAAGAGATGGAGTGGCGGTGGCCGGTCCGGCGCCGTAGACGGAGCTGTAACCGTGGAGTTGATTAGCCATTGTCTATGGCAGATTTTGAACGAGACTGCCAAACCCTAGCTTCCAACTTTCTTGATTGGTTCCACCGGAAACGTAGGCCGAGCTGCGAACAACAATTATTTTAATATTTTCATTTCTTGATTTTCTTTTCCAAATGAAACAATTTCATATATATATATATATATATGAAATTACAAAAGAAGGAGAAATGTTGAAAGACAAAATATTTGTTCACTTGTTTCTAGTACCAATAATGTATTATGTAAAGAAAAAAGAAAATCATTAATTGAATATGGAACAAAAACTTATTACCATACTCCAAAATGACATAAGAGGTGTCCTACCAAATTACCATTAAAAAAATTCCAATAAATTACTGATAACAACATTTTTGGTATACCTATTACACTAAGAAAAATAGATATTTCCAAAATAATGAATCAAATTCATGATATAAAATATCTTTATTTGAGTGTTTCTTAAATTTGTTACTGACTGTATTTCTTACATATCATCCTCCAAAATGACATAAGAGGTGTCCTACCAAATCACCATTAAAAAAAATTCTAATAAATTACTGTTAACAACATTTTTGTCATACCTATTACAATAATAAAAAAAAACCCTTTAAAAAAGAATAAATCAAATTCATGATATAAAATATCTTTGTTCGTGTGTTTCTTAAATTTGTTAATGACATGTTTCTTACATACGCCTCTTTCTTATATATAAAATTATGAATCTTCATACCAATTTATTTGTATATTAGTTACTTTCACTAGATATACCGTTTAATTCTAAAAAATTATTTTTTAGATGAATGATCTTAATGGTTGAACTCATTAATTCTTAGATTTCAAAGACTTTTTTTTTACCACTAAATCAAATTAAAAACTATTTTTTAATTGATGATCTCTATACGAAATTTTAACTTTAAGATTTGAAAAAATAATTTGTTATTTAGTAACTTTTTCTATTATTATTGCAGCTAACATATACTTAAAAAAATGCAATAACTATATTAAAAAAATGGAAAAGTGCTCAAACCAAACCAACCCAAAACAAAAATCAAAAGTCTATCGAAATTGGTCATATAAATGGACATGAAAGTTTAGGGCATGCTAATGCATGGCTTAAGCTTTATAATATAATTAAATCTAGATTAAAAAAACGAGGACAACTGAAAATAGACTCATCACTTCTCTTATTTTTCAGAACTTTCATTAATGTTTAAAATTGCTTAGAGAAAGATAAATGTATAAACAATTGTAGTAGAAAGTTATTAGGATAATTTATGTAAAAATTTGAAGGTAAAAAATATTAGGAAAATTGTCATAGATGACCTATTTTTATAAAATAATACAAATATAGTAAAATTTAAAAATATTTGCATCTATAGACATAAATATTGGTTAACACGATATTATTAATACTCATTAATATAGTAGTATTTATTATTAATAATACCGTGTTAACCAATATTTATATCTATGATTGATATATGTTTTTTTAAAGTTGCCACATTTGTAATTATTTTTTGAATTTGATATATTCAAATTAATAACCCAATAATATGATATATTCAAATTAATAACCCAATAATGGACCCAATCCATATATAAATTATATATGTGGGTTAAATAGGTTGGTTTAATAAATATAACCCAACCTTTTTGAGAAGCATAACCCAACCTAACTTGCGTACATCCCTAATTGAGGTACCATTTAACCGTGGAACCACAAGAACAGAAGTCAGTAAATGCTAATGCTTTTCTGCCATTTTTTTTGTTCTTTGTTCCAACCATACCTTCTTTCATGGAAGATCATGTAGACGGTAGAGAAATCTTTGTGAATGGACAATAGGTTACAGAAAGAGAGCAGATTCTAAAGTTGTGTAAGATTTCATTCTTGTGACATTCTTTATTTTAACCTTGTTAAAGAATGTCCAAGTTCTTGTGTACCAGTGATTTTGATTCTAAATCTAAAAAATATAGACTTGGTCACTGAAAACCTACATTAAATTATCTACTCATATGCAATTTGATAGGGGGCTCCCTCAGCTCATAGCTAGCAGCAGAGAGGCTATAGTTGCAAAATTTCCTCTCGCTCGTCCCTAGACCAGACACCCAAGATATATCGAAGGAGTAATGTCACAAGTGAATCACAAACCTAAAACCTTGAAGATTACTACTTTAAAACTTCAACTTGGAGACGGTGTAGTTACAAAATGGATTTTGTGGTGGCCAAAAAATAATTTGATTAAATGACTATTTTACCCTTCTATATTTAAGAGAAATGATTGTTAAACATTTGGAAGTGGTTTGTTTAATTTCCTTCAATTTGGATATAGTTCAATAATAAACATATCTAATAGATGATAACACTATCAATGATCTAGAAAGAAATAGTCAATGCCCTATGCCCAATCGCTACGCATCAGAAAACCATTTAGACCCAATATAAAAGAACCTCCATTGGATGAACTTCTAACTTGAATGTACGGTCTTTGTCTAAAGAGAGACAAAAATGCAAGGGAAAAAATCAGATCGAATCCACAGATCAGATCGTTCATATACAGTACTCCCACCGACCACCATTACAATCTCAACTTCTGTTTGAGTCACCAGGTGGTCCACGCCCAGATCGCTGACTACGGCCTCGCTCGATTCGACCACCACGGCCACGTATTCCTCTCACAGGCCGTCTACCCAATGCAACTCCAGCCTGTCGAAGCATGGCATTTTCCCTGGCTCGTTCTTGCAAGTTTATCGTAGTAGACATAGTACTACTGACAGGAGACGACCTTCTTGCAGCAGGTGGGCTACCTTGTTTCGGATCAGTAGTTATTTCTGATGGTGTACTTGAGACATTTTCGGTTGTTACTGAGGTATTTTCGACAGCCTGATCACTCTCCACATCAACCTGGTCAGTAGATTTATCTAACATTTCAGAAGTTTCATCAACCGTATCACCGTCATCATTCTTCTCCTCAATCTGAATCTCAGGCGAGTTGATCTCACCAATCTCCATGGCTGTCGCAGCCAGCACATCATCATCAGCTTCAGATGGGGAAGGATCAGGTGTTGCAACCGATTCAGGATTATACTCCCCCATTTCAACGCCGTCCGTATTATTACCACCCTCGAGTTCTGTAACATCAGGAACTAACTCGCCTTCTTCTTTATCACTTCCAGTCTCTGGAATTAGATTCCAGTTGTCTGGTTCAGCCTGATCTTGTAGCCCATCATTTGACACCTCTGATCCAATCTGCCTATCCAGATTCTCATCTGGAACTTCTTTTCTGTCAGTATTTGCCTCATCAATGCTCATAGATACGTCAGTTGATAATTCTTTTGGCTTATCAGTCCTCTCCCCGACAATTTCAACCTCTTTTTCAAAATCAATTGCTTCCTCATTTGAACCCTGAGGAATCTCACAAACATCAGAAACTTCTTCAAAGGGTAGCTGAGTTTTGAGACTTTCCGAGGTAGATGGTCCACCGACGTCTTCAGGCAAGGTATCTGATCCTTTAGCCTTCTTCATGACAGGAGCTCCTACTTCAGTGCTGCTCTCCCCATGGATAATTGAATGTTCAGGCAATTCAGACGTCGATGAAGCTACACGCTTTCGAGCCAGCTGATGTGTTGTTGATATAGTTGTCTCACTTTCAGTTTCTGATTTTCCAGAAGTTGCCTGCTTGCTTTCGGTGATCGGTAATTCTGGCGTCGACATGTCTATATCACTCTGAGGCCCTCCTGGTTTTCCAAGACGAGGCCGAACCAACTTCCGCCCTGCTTTACGTATTTCTACTTTTCCCTTGGATAAATAACCTTTCTTTTCCCTGTCCTCCAAGGCTTTGGCAGGAGAGTTGGTTGTTGCAATAGTCACTGGCAGTGCAACATCAGGCGTTTGGAGAGAAACATCAGGACCTACAAAGTATAGAACATTCACATAACGTAACAGGGAAAATGAAAGAAACAAAACTAATGGTTGTAACCGTTACACAGCGTAAAGAATTTACGTTACACTAAAGCACCTGAACTAGTTTGTACCAAAACATCTGTGGGCAGAGCAACCTCTGAAGGAACATTCTGGGCTCCACGATCAGGCAAAACGGACTGCACAGTCTTCTGGAAATTTTCAGCAGCTACAACGAAGGTAGAAGCAAGATCGTCCAAACCAATCACTGGAAGTGGTTGAACTAAAGCGTCCTGCTATATTCAAGGATCACACAACGCTCAATATCAACAGAAAATTTGAAACGAGCAGCAGGCAATTTTGTTAAATTAATAATAATCCTAAACTCCATAGTGATAGGTAAGATATTTACTAATAATTTATTAAGATTCCAGAGAAGACTGCAATATGGGATCAAAGCACGACATACCAAAATATAGAATAAGCAAGTGGTTACCTCCGAAAGATTGCACTTGGATTGTTTGTGCTTCTCAAGTTCTTCAGAAACTTGCTTCAAGTTTCCCTTATGCGTGTCCAACTCATTTAAAATCTTTGTTTTCTCCTATATAAAAACAAGGTTTAGTTGAACCCTATAGAAAAATGGCAAAGCAAAGTTTGGTGTAACTTCAAAAATATCGCATATCCGTTGGCGTATGTATATTTGCTGATTCTTTCCAATTCAAAGAGAATTAGGAGAAGCAGCATAACAAAAATCTCGTTCCTGTTTCCTAACTAAGACACTTGTGTGGTAGAATGCAGACTAGTGGTAAAATCCAAGAGAACCCTTCTCTGGCAAAATTTACAAAACTATTTTTGAAACAAGAAACAAGAAGGTAAAACTTAAAAATTAAGTCATACCGATTTTATAGTTCGAACAAATCTAAACTAAGCACCCAACTGACAATGAAATATTAGCCATCATAGAATACCACCATAAATTTTAATATTAGACACGTAGCTTCAAAGTTCAAAACAAAGAAGATTCAAGCCAGCAATTTATTACAGCAGTAGGTAGGCCATAGGTAAGTTATGTACATGACTTTGGCATAGCTCTGATCTCGATGGCACACTATAAATAACATTGAGATAGAATAGATTCACGAGAAAAATATAAATAACAAGGTTCACTAATTTTCCATCAATGAAGCATGAACACGAACACGAAACAAGATAGGCAAGGTGATATGCCAATTCTAATAACTAGGACACAGATACAATGTTGATACGAGTATATATGTAAACTTAGCATAAAAATAAACTACACTAAAATAACAATGGGTGTTGGTTGGGCGTGGGTGGCAGCCCCAACGAGTATTTCATAAAATGAAAGCTGATTTTGTGAAGAAAAGGGAAAGGTGATTAGTTTTTTTTCGAGATAAATGGGAGAGGAGCTGTTTTTTAAGGTTTCTTTTGTCTTTTGTCTTTTCCTTTTTGCTATTTTGGGTTTGGGCCTTTAACATTTAGGCACAAAGACCACACATGTTTTAAAATATTGCCTTGTCCAAGATGTGTTCCAATTATTAAAAAAAAAGATACTTAAAATGGTGTGTCGGACATGTGTCTGAGAAGTATCCAAAAAAATCCGCGTTTGACATGGATTCTTTATAGGTCCATGCTTCATAGTTTTCCATCATAACATCAACAATTCATGTCACCAATATATGTCATTTGGAATGATGGTCATCTGAAGTGGTCTGTTATTGAGTCTCACCAAACGCAATTTCTTTTTGTCAAGAACTTTTTGATGTCTCTTGTGGTTAATTTAAAAAATCATGAAAAATAGAGATTATGAAACCTGCTGAACTATTGTATAAGACTCCATTATTGCCTTCTCAGATATTAACCGCTTGCTTTTCTCTGTTCGGCTATCTTCCTTCTCTCTTTTTAGTTCTTCTCTCAGCCTCTCCAGATGTTTCTCAAGAATCTGTGCAAATATTTAAAAACAAATGAAAACCGAGGAACTGGTGAATAAAACGCAATAAATGATGTTGAATAAAAATAAAAATAAAAATAAGTGATGTAGAATGAACCTGAATTTTAGTGTCTTTTTCTTCGATGGCATGTTCACCCGTTGAACTTTTCCCAACCGTGCTCGCTTAAAAACAAAATGACATTTTATCATTTAAAGTCCAAACACCATTAACATCTAAACATAACAAAAAATTCCACAGATCCATTCATAATAATGAAGGGTACAACTTACCTTGTTTAATGTCTTCCAACTGCCTCAAAAGATCTTGATTCTCTTTACCTAATTCAACCTTCTCCTTTGAGACAATATCAAGCTTTCTCTGCAAAATAAGAAATAGTATGAATAAAATTGTCGAACTATATCATATAGATTGCTTAAGTGTCCTTATTGAAATTTCTGTCATTTTGCATTTTATCAGTATTTTAGGATATACACTAAACAGAAGGCTTTAGTAAGTTTTTTTTAAAGAAAATGACTGGAGGAAAAGTATAACTACAATATGGTGAAATTGTGCCTCCTAATATATCTTAGTTCTTAACTGAATATCTCATAACTTGTAGGATCCAAATGCAACATTGGACAAACATAAATCCAAAGGAGAGCTGGTGGCCACTTATAAACCCCTGTCTCTAGTTGTCAACAATCAATCCAAGTGGATTATCATTTAAAGCATGTGGACTGAATGATTTAATTGAGTCCATGTTTTCTATTTGATGATAATTATTCTTATACTCCTTCGATGTCTTCGGTGCCTGTCCTAGGGACGGGCGTGGTTACCTTATTTCAAAAAAAAAAAAGATAATTGTTCTTATGGTAATCCCTGATCCTGATATATGGTATATTTGTGTAGTTATATATATACTGGCATGTAAAGAAATGATCCGAAATAAATGTTCTGTATGGCATAGCATGTAAAGAGGTAATTCAAAATAAAGTTATGTATACTTGACAATGATATTAGGCTCCATTTCAGCTGAATAAGTAGTTTGTTACGCCATGTATCCAATGATCATAGAAGTTATCAAACATGCACAATCAAATGACGTGTAGACCAAAAAGTATGTATTGGGACAATAAGCAGTCAGAATAGGTAATAACATGGTTATGGTGGTTACTTCAAGATATGCTGCATTGCATGTGCTTAAATCTTAAATTGAATAGCCAATGTGAGCATTGCTTTGTATAGTAAAAGCATTTTTGCCTCTTCGAGTTCATAAGTTAAGAATGGTGGCGTAAAGCAGCTGTTGATCAGAATGATGGAGGGTAAGCAAGCGAAAAAGCAGCGATTATGTAAAACGATACCTTCAACTGAGAAATGAACTTCTTCTGTTTCTCCATATCTGCCCTCAGATTAGCCTGTGCACACAAATTATGCATATGAATATAACAGCCCTAGTCGACTGAATCTATAAAAAAAATGTAAACTTAATTAAAAAAAATTAGACACTTTGCAAGCCAAATACTAGAACTCGTGAACTTAGACTGTGTACCTCAATATGTTGAATATCACTAAGTTTCTTTTCTCTTTCCTTCAGTTCCAATCTGCCATTAGAAAGGTCTTGCTCCAATTGAGATATTAATTCCTGTCTTTCGGAAATTAATACTTTGATTTTTGCAATTTCTGTATCTTTCTCGCTAAGCTCCATCTATTAAAATAAATTTCAAAGAAAATGATTGAAACCCAATCATTAAATTGCAAAATCAAGGGAAAAACAAGATGACCATCTCCCCAACAAGTTGAATTATATTAAACCACCAATCAATCCAAAAGTCTAAGCTGATGGATTGAGGTAAAGTTAATTATATAACCAACTCTCCCCCTCACTTGTGGGCTTTGAAATTTGAGAAATACCCTACAAGTGGAATTTAATTTTATTGTGGAGGAACTGACTTGACAGGGATTCGAACTCATGACCTCCTGCTCTGATACCATGTTGAATTATGTTAAACCACCAATCAATCCAAAAGCCGAATCTGATGGATTGGGGCAAATTTAATTATATCAAGCAGGTTCAATTACAAAGTGGATTTTGGTCAAAACCAAATTGATTAAATTCACTACATTTTCAATTTCAACATTAATATTAATAGAGGTAAAACATATGTACCCAAAATTATTTTTTGGTGGTTGGGAACGTTGAGGTCTAGGAAGTGCTTGGATGAGTAATTGCATGAGTGATTATTTAGAGTGATTAAGAATAGTTATTTTGAGTGATTAGAAATTGAGATTGTAGTAATAGCTCGTTGGAATGTGGATTTTTGTCGAGTTGTAGGCAATAGCTCGTTTAGATGTGAATTTTGGAAGATGAGAGAAAATGAGTGGTTTTAAAATTAGGAGTTATTTTTTAGTGGTTAGAAAAGAGTGATTAGAAAAGAGTGGTTATTTTGAGCGATTACAATTTCTCGTTTAGATATAGTTTTTTGAAGAGGGGTGGTAAAAACTCATTTGTAATACCTTGTTAAATACTAAAAATAAACAGCCCCTAGAGATCTCTTCCAAGGTATACAAACTAATAACTAAACCCTCAGTGTCTCTCAAAGATCACCTCGGGCGGGCAAAGCCTCCATGGAAATTAAAGCAAAGAATGCCACCCGATACTCCAATTATGAAAAGAAAAAAAAGGCAATGTAACATATTTTAAAAATTGATTAAAAAATTAAGTTACCTGCATTCTTTGGACATCGTCCTTCACACGGTTATAATCTTCATAATCTACATTGTTCAATCTTTCAAGCAACTACATACACAAACCAAAATCAGAAATGAACTTGCACATTCATCGAATTGAAAACAGCATATAAATGCGAGAATTGGGTAGAATCCAGAGCAGATGAATGCATTAAAATATCAAAGGGTCCTTCAAAATGATTGATAGATGGAAACGTTTTATATACAACAACATTGAGATCAAGGAGTGTTCGGGAAATAAAACAGTATTCTGCGATGATCTTTGGTTGGGTGACACACCTTTTAAAAGGAAACTTCCGCTCTTATATCATCATTCTATGAAAAACAAGAATTTTGGAATTTAAATTTGTGGAGAAACCTTAAAGGAGAGGAAACAGGGGAATGGGCTAGTCCTTCGCACCTAGAAACAAATGGAAGATTATCCACTAGTTCATTATAAAAAAAGATCACTGCCATACAGAATTTTGCTTCCACCGCTTTCCAATAAAAAACTTTGGAAGGGAGCACTGCCTAAGAAGGTAAAATTCTTCATGATCTTGTTAAACATGAAAATCCATCCTTTTCTCTACTAACGATCAGCCGCCACCTATGTATGGAGAGTCAGGAAACACAGATACACTTGTTCGGTGATTGCTATTTGATGCTTCTTTTTGAGATTCATTCAACAGGTTTTTAGATGGACTTGTAATGATCTTCGGACATTTTCTCTCAACTCAACACTGTCCTCACCTAACATCCATTTAAAGAGGAGAAAAACATTCTTTGGAGAGAATGATCGTATCATCAAAGATAAGAAAAGAATAAAAAAATCCCACAATAAGTTTATTGAATCTGTCATCATTTTCCACCTTTAGATTATCTAATCTTTTATTTCATTGGCGAAGTTTCTTGTTAAGTGTTTTGGATAGGATTTTTTGTAACACTTTCACCGATCAATGAAAGTTTTTGTTTCCTATATAAAAAAAAAACGTTAGGAGTTTTGATGAAACTATTAAATCAATCTTCGTATAAAATACCTCAGAGACTCTGCTTTCAAGTTGAGCCTTTTCCACTTTCTGTGATTCAATTTCCATTTTACAGGATCCCACCTCCATTTCACTTATCTTCAGCATGCCCTCAAGCTTTTCTATCTCACTTTTAGCCTTCTTAAATTCTTCACGTAGTTTCTAATGATCAAGCATTTTATAAATAAATTAGTAAATTTCCTTTGAGAGGCTGAAATTAAGAATCCCCACACACGTGGCTGGAGGAAGAAATGAAGAAAATAACAAAAGAGATGAAGAAATAATGTTATGAAGGCCTGCAATCATCCATGATAATGCTTATAAAGATACCTGGCATTCCTCAAAATTGTGCTTATTCTCTTCTCGCAGTTGGATATTACTTTCACGAAGCAAGTTCATCTCCCTAACCTGTAAAAACGTTAACCTTCATCAATTCGAGTAAAATAAAGAAGCAAAGAAGTAATTCCCTAATATAAATTGCTAGTTGCCCTAGAACATAAAATGGTACGCTTAATGAGCAAAATAAGGTAATAAATTTAACCTGAAGTTGTAAGGATTTAATCTCCTCCTCGGTTAACAATAATGCTTTTGAGCTTTGACGTTCAGAATTAAGTGAAGTTTGTGCACTCTCCAACGCTTTAAGAGCATTTTCTAACTGTATGAGGAAGCAAAAGGAGAAGAGAGAGCTCAATAGCAGTAAAGTTTGAATATAAGGAATTGGAAATTGCACAAAATAGCACAACTTCCAACTCACCCACTATCCTAACCAGTTAACAAGTATGAACGCTTAACAAACAACCAGCAACTAAAACCCAACCAATTAGCAGGATAACGAACAGAAGAGGCTATTTGACTAAACAACACATGGTATATGAATAACAGTCTAGTCCACATCAATCAAAGACAATTTCCCAGTTACTAAATTAGAAAGAAAGCAAATACTCGGTTAAAGGCATGGTTTAGAGCAAATGGAATAACTTAATGAGCAAGATATAAAAAAGAGATGCCATATGGAACATCCCAATAAGAAACAGATACATTATCCAGTTCTCAAGCATAACATTACGCAAATGCTCAGGGAAAGTATTTCTAAAACAACTTCGGAACAACAATAGTTATTTTAGACTCAATATTTTTACAGTTCAACAGTACTGATCTGGAGAATTGAATCATTGACACAGTAATAAGTGTCACATCCACTTAGATATTTGCTTTATTGGAAAATCCAACACAAACCCTGTGCCACAATTTACAGTTTAGTCGAGGAATGCACTTTTCGGCAAGTGCATGCACATGTGCATACACCAAAAATTTCTTTTTTTACAGGAATATATGTGCAATATATGAAAAGTATAGAAGAGCCTATCAATAACAATTATAACATATGATGTAAATGAGTAAATAAGAAAGTAGGATCATAAGTACAAGAGGGAGAAAGTCTATGAATCCAAAATAACCCGGTGTGTATGAAAGATTCAATGAGAGAATGAAGAGTGTGATGATCTGGACTTTTACTTGAGTGCATGCACATGAGCATACACCAAAATACTAAAAAATGACCTGGAAGTTGTATGCAAATTGATGCTGGCAGTGCATAAAACAAATGTAGGAACCTACTTGTGACTGCAATCTCAACTTGTCCGTCTTTAGCAAGGAGATCTCTACTTCAGCCTGTTTACATAACCAATAATATTAAAATATTTCACTCCTGTCAATTAACAGCAAGGAGAAAATAAGAGAACACAAGAGCATGAGTTTTATATATATATAAAAAACGAGAATATGAGTGATTATGCCGCAAGATCTATATAATCATCAATAGTTTGAGATTCAGAGTAAAAGAGAATATAGACAGACAGAACTTGAGAAAAGTTCTACACAATCTATGGACTAAATAAGCAATTTTTTTTATAGGAAACAAAACATTTCATTGATGAGTGAAATAGTTATAAAAAAGATGGGGCATTATATGAAACAATGCCAATTGGCAAATAAAAAACTAAGGCCATAACAAAAAGGCTGAGATCTCTTGCTCCAATATAAAGCTAAGTGCAAAATAGAGTAATGTAAAGAGTATCTCGATGCTTCCCTGTTATATACAAGCGAGTGAACTAAAAAGATTTATTAGAATAACAGGCTGCAACATTCAAAATGAAAAATAATCATTTTTTACATAATACATATTCAAGATGAGGAGAAGCACTTTATTATAGCCCTAGGCCTGGAGTAACACAATGCAGTATTGTTGTGTCAACAAAGCATGAAACATAAAACACATTGGATATGGTGCTTAAACAAACAAAAACAATACAAATATTGAAAGGAAACATTACAATTTCTTTTGTTCGCCTGAGGTAGCTAACAACGTTCTGTATACCAGCATCTGCAACCATTTCGATTGTACTACTTTCAGAAGAAACTCCAGCTGAATTCCGATTTTTCTCCGCTGATCGGATGTGGAAAGCCTCAAGTTGAGCATGCAGTATTTTATTCTAGAGAATGAATATCAATAAAAATAACGAATAAGGTATTAATTTTCTTTAGAAAACAAAACCATGTCACATTTGCATGGAACTTCCATAATCAAGTCTAATACAAAAGTCTCAACTGCATTTTTGACGATGGCCTTCTATAGTACAAATACACAGAAAATCAGGAGAACCAAAATCATATTTTCATTGACTACTCTTAGTATGAGACATTGGTGGATCTCCTTAATGTCATATATATATGGTTACGAAACAATTTCATTGATTTAAGTAATTACAATATAGGATATAAGTACATACAAAAGATCACGAACAGGATCTCCCGTAGTTAAGTAAAATTTTTAAACTATAAGGTAAATAATTCAAAATAGGCCTCTTAATTTTTGCAACCCATCATACATCCCTTACAGCTACATAAAAACGAACTTTCATCTTTACCTGTTCATGTTTTCCTTTCCTTGTTGAACAGTTTAAGGTGGTGGTCATATGTGATGTGAGATATCATAATTCAGAAGCCAAAATTCATATTTACTGAAAACTTAAGTTACCATATGATTGCTACAGTTTAAAAGTAAGTAGAAAAACCATTATCCTAGCCATTAAAAATCACAACTTCTCATATTAAAATATAATCATAACATAAATACATCATGTGAGGAATGACCTGTTCATTGAGTTCGGCGTATGCCTTGTCAGCTTTATTCTTGAAATCCTCAAGTGCTACTTTCCCTCCTTCCCACTTGGCCTTTAGTTCATCCTACATAGTGCATCAACCATGGTCATGCAGAATGACATAAGCATGCATGCATGCATTGCTTCAGAACACTAAACAAAACCAATAGCGTAGATAACATTAAGAAATCAATAAAAATTAGGGATTACTGATTGCATATTTTACTGATTGCTTATGTTCTTTCTGTAATATAGGCACTCCATACTCAATTGTACACAATAACAAGCTGCTAAGATCTAGTTACAAAAATACAAATATATAAAATAAAAATCCACTTATAAAATAAAAGAGAAGCCACAAAATCCACACACATTCCATTTTTAGAATTAAACAACAAAATAGAAAAATCACATTTGATGAACTTTTTTTAAGCAACATAACTGCAAAAAGAAGCATTACATTGTCTATTTTGTACGCATTGGTTAATTTACGAAGCTCATCTGCTTCCTCTCGTACAGAAGCCAAGGCTTGCGATGTTTTTGTAAGCTCCTGAATTGTCTCTGACTGGAGAATAACCTGATACAAGGAAAAGATGAGCTCTGATACCAACTGTAAAGACCCGACCCGAATGAGGTCCTAACCTAGGCCTTTACCTCAATGCATGCTTTTAAAATTTAAATATAATATGCAAGATTGTTATCTAGATTCTGAATGAAAATAAAAACTTGTAAACATTCATGAAATAATCAGTTATAAAACGTCCTGAAACCTGTCCATGTTTCCAAGCACCTGTTCCAAGCTAAAAGCAGTTTAAAACATACTCTGATCAGAGATTTATTTCAAAAACATTAAGTTCCAAACAGTTTACAAACAATGCCAGAATCCAGAAACAATAAAAAAACATCCTAAGGCCTATAGATTGTGATGTTTGTTGTTTGTTTGTTAGGTTCCCGATAGCTAGTTCGGGTTCGATTGCAGCTTAAGGTCTCTTGTGTGTTGTTGCCTTCCGATTCAGGTAAGGATTTCTTACCGGAGTTGTGTGAGCCCTGCGATATTTCTGTGATTGTTGATTGTATGCCTGTTTATGTTTATCAGCATGTTAGTGGATAGGTGCTTTGTTCTGAATTCCGACTGGCATGATTCTCGTGTTATTTCTCATGTTAGGTTGTTCTGTTCTGGCATGTTCGTTATCTGTTCTTGCTTCGTAGTATCATGCTAGGTTCATTGATTCTGCTGAGCATGTGTTAGTATGTTTGTTGTTAGCTATTTATAGCTTAGAGTTCTGATAGGTAGCATCATCCGGGCGAGGATGCATAATGTAACTTGCATCCGTGGCAGGGACGTACGAGGCAGTACTCCGTCCCTGATCCGTCGTTAGGGTTTAGCTAACCTTAACGGCAGCCCAGTGCAATCTTGGGTGAGGGTGGCAGACTGTTAAATGCCCCAACGGTCGGGGGAATGACGAGACATTGCCTTGTCCCCGACAATCGACACGACCTCAGCGTGTCGGCAATAGCCCTTGATTGCCACCTGTTAGGGCAAGGGCCGGTTCCTGATGTAAGCCTACCATGGACGGTTCCTTAGCCTCAGGTGCGGTGGTACAGGCTGACATAGTCATAGTGTCCTCGTCTCACACCACTATGTTCAGTGACACCGATCTAGAGATTCATTAGACATGTGTAATTGGACGAGTGGCAAAGATACCCTAGACCAAGCACCTCCTCGGTTTTGCAAAGATGCGGTGCTTGCGCGCACGCGCTCATTACAAATAATGGTGGAGAGCTCCTCGGGATCTTGAGTTCAGTGCACCTTTCGTATCGACAGTAGTAGGAAAGCTGAGGCCGAGACTAGTTTCTCGTAGAGTATCGAGATTCGTTGTAGTTTTCCGGAGTAAGACCGTAAGATGGCATCCGTGGTATTTATGTATGGATTAAAGTGATGTGCTCTCTTCGGGTAGGAGGGGGGGTGTGGAGTGGGTGGAATGAAATTACCTTCGATTATTTTTTTTAAATAATTATTTTTTTTTATAGGAAACAAAAGATTTCATTGATGGTATGAAATAGTTATAAATTGAAAGGCATAACAGAAAATTATGCCAATTTGCAAAAAGATAGCTAAGACTGTCTATAATCACAAAAAATGGGAGGATTCTTTGCTCCAAAATAAGGCAAGATGAGATACAGAGTCCATAAATGAGTAGTGAATGTCTTCCTTGTCTTTAAAAAAATTAAAAATTAAAAAATTAGTATAAGTATGGACAAAATTTTTTATTCGAGTAGCCATTAGCACATTATATTTGATTCGAGGTTTATATTTATTTGACAATTAATAATATAAGAATGGACAAATTATCTTACCTGTCTTTCGTAATTAGCTTGGGCAGTACGCCATTTATGTTGTTGCCTTTCCAAATCTTCCTTCAAAAAGGATATCTGAATTTCCAATTCCTGAACCTTGGACCTACACAACACAATTAATCTTTTGATAAACTTACTACATACATCATTAGAGAATTAAAAAAAAAATTACTCACGTTTTTGCAGCATTCTCTTCTTTCAGATTTCTAACATCTTCCAGAGAAGAAGCAATAGCCTCTTCTTTTAAACTAGCTGCAGAAGCTATTTCTTGAGATTTAAAGATAGATTCATTTTCAAGTTCCAAAACCCTCTCTCTAAGCTGAAGAAGTTCGACTTCTAATAGTTTCTTCATTTTGTCAGCCTACAGATTTCCAATAAAACAAGAAAAGGTATTACCAAAGTAAATAAAGATAGTAAAAAGAAACATATATAAGAGTTTCCAATTACTAAATTACCTCAATCTTGAAAGTTTCATGAGCAGATTCCATCTGTTTTACAGCTTCTTCATTTACTTGAGCAATGCTCTTATACTGGAAAACACAAAAATGTCATTCAACTTACTCAAACTTGTTCAACAATGAATTTCGTCAATATATGAAAACTTGTGATTCTTCTCAAAATATAAATATGAAAGTTATGAACCTGTAGCATATGATCTTTACAAGCTTGTGCTTCTTCTTTAAATTTCTGAATCTCTGACTTTGTCCTATGCAAATCAATGTCAACCTAGGCCACATACAATTGGACTCTCGCTAAGACTAAGAACTCCCACAAATATACTAAACAAATGGTACAATAAGTCATAAATAAATAACTTCTAAAGAACCAAATAACTCTCAGGAATTTACAAAACAAAGATCCAAAGAGAGGCATGACTTCTAAACAATAGCAAATATGCAAGTAAGCCACAACAAGTGACCCATTTAACAAAAAGGTCATGGGACTATCCGAGCTAGCTTGCACGTACCTCGACTATTGTTACGGAACTTACTACGACCCTACAACATTAACATTTGTTATATATAAATTCTTAAAGTGGAAAGATTGATTGTATTAGTTCATTTTTTAGGGGTATTAAAAAAACCCGAACAACCTAACCCAACCCAATTCGGCGGTTGGGTTGAGTTATCAATTTATTTGGGTTGGTTTCAAATAAATGAAAGTTTTCTTGGGTTGACCTGAGTTAACCCGAATTTATTATTAATATTAAAAAAAAATTACTTAAAAGGTATTATATGCTAGTATTTGTTCTTTATTTTTTTTGAAACTGGAAAATCAGAACTTCGCTCCACTATATCCGAATTAATATTTATTTTTATTTAATTATTATTTTTGGCCTTTTTACTTTCCAAACTTCTATAAAATAAATTTTAAGTCCTAGAATATACCTATAATAATACAAATTGAAGTTGAATTGTTAATGTAAGTTATTATGCTGATTTCTATAACCGGGGTAACCACACCCGTCCCTAGGCAAGGGACCGGGAGATATCGAAGGAATGGAGACCTAAGAGATGTTTACAAATTAATGTCACAAGAGGAGTCTCGAACTTGGGACCTTAATTGATTTCTATAAAAATTGAAAATAAAAAACAAATATGTTAGAATTAAATAGAAAAACAACCGGATGGATCAAACCCAACCCAAAAATATAAGAGTTGGGTTGAGTTGGATTTCTCAAACACACAGGATTGAATGGATTGGTGTGCAACTCGAAAATTTGAAGGATTGATCATATTAGTCTACATTTTCATTTTATGTTCTTAAATTTAAAGGATTGATTACATTAGTCTACTTTTTTGCTCATATTTATCATGTTACATCATTGGTGGTGAAATAATAAGAAAATTCTACAAATCATCAAAACCTTCTATGTCATCAATTTTTCTTCATATTAGTAAAATAAGTAGACACAATATTACCAAGGTTGTACCAACCAAATACTACAAATCAATAGTATATTTTGCAATCAGAATGAGAAAACTACCTGATTTGAAGGCTGAGAGTTAAGTCCACTCCTGTCATCCAATCCAACAAGCTGTCAAAAAAAAGGAAAATTAACAAGTTAGAAGTAAACCAATACCCAGCATTTGATTCCCAAGAAAAATGACAAGAGACAATCCCACAAAAATACAATTTCCAAAGAGGAGAGGAAAAACAAAGGAAAATAGAGTAAGAAAATAAGCAGAATAAAAAAGCCTCAGCAAATTGAAATGACCGCACCAGAATAAAGCTACAAGAAGAATGAAGACGAATGAATCTACCAAACGGAGCTCCAAGAAAGAAGCAGGAATCGCAATAAGCTCAAGAAGAGAGGCTTGGGCAATCATAAAAGGTCCTATGAGACTGAACCATAAACTTAAACTTCTGAGTTGAACCCAACTAGTAACTTAAAAGTTCCAAAGCACGGCCGAAAGATTCAGACTTGAATCCAACTAGTAACTTACAAGTTCCAAAGCTAATAATGAAGTTCCAAAGAGAAGAACTACATAGACACTAATTGCTAGTTGAGACTAAATCAATTACATGAAACTGTCCCTATTGCCAAATATCAAAATGACAATAAAAAAATTATCTTTTGAGAAAATTTTTGTGACTTTGTGTAACCAAAGCTTTTTCTTCTTTTCATTATCTTAATGAAAATCTTGTCTCTTGCGACAATAAAAAAAAACTACACAGAACAAAACAGTGTAACAAACGCGAAAGGGACTACAGCATCTCAAGAAACTCAAACTTGATGTAGCCACTAAAATGAGAAAGATCATACAACCAACGGCGTCCAGAGTAGTTGAGAACAAGATAACTAAGATAAGATGGGGCTGATTCAGGGTTTGGGTCTAAGATTAACAAATAAGAAGCTAGTTGTACGAAGAAGAAAAAAGCACAATATACATAGCTAAAAGAAGCCAAAAGAATTTAAATGAAAACCTGATTTCCTGAAGAACTAATTTTCTTCTCCAGATCAGACAGTTTGGCCTGAAATCACCAGAAAGATAGGTAAAAATAAGAAAAGAAACGATGCTCACTGAAAAGATCTATTGAAAAAAGAATCAACAACAGAGGCAGTAAATATAAAATTAGAAAGAGATAGAGAGCAAACCTCAGCAATAGCAGCTCTTGCCTCAGCAGCAGCAGTGGCGTGGAGTGCATTCGCTAGTTCCTTCCCCATCTCTTCAACATGACTCATTGCATTCTTCAAAGTCTTCTCACGATCTAGAGTGAGAGTACGAACATTGTCCCTTTCTTCTTGCAACTCTTTCTTAGCCTCAACCCATTCACTCTTCAAGCACAATTTATCATAGACATGGAAATCATAGAGTATATCATCAGAGACATAAACTACATTTTGAATTAAACACAAGGTCGAAAATATAACTCTCTCCCTAACAATACAAAAACTTCAGCTAGAACAAGTTACAACCACCCAACAAACTTGGCAATACAAACCAAAAGAACGCAAAATAACAAAGACCATCCTCTGCTCTAATGAATAATAGTAGACAAACAGATGAGCTTAATGGAACTAACCTCAAGTTGCTTCGCACGTTCCTCCAGTTTTCTCCTTTCTACAACCCTAGCCTCCTAGTAGATCAAAAATTTGTATAGCCAAATAACAATAAACAACCAAATATAAATCTTCTATTTTCAGACTAAGAAGCAAACAAGACAAAGCAAAACAAATCAAACAAAATGACCAACCTCATGCACTTCTTCAACACTTCGAATGGTATCAAGAGAAGCCTGCAATCATTACAACAGGTCAGAACCATAATAAAAGTTGCAATACAAGACAAGAACTATCAGAAACTAACCTGCACACGGAACAATCTTTCAGATAGATTTCGAATTTCATCCTGAGCTCTCTTTTCAGCATTTGATAACAACTCCTTTTCAGACTTTAGAATAGACACCTTTAAAAAACGCAGGTACAAGATGACAATGGTAAGAATCCTTATTTTTGTAAGGAGAAACAACACTTATACATTAATATATATATATATATATATGATAATAGTTAATATATATGAACATGGGCTATTATAAACCAAAAGGAAGACAAACACCAATCAAGGAGTGAAAAAAGCAACTAAAACAAAAAGAAGACGAACACCAAACCAAACCTTAAGGGAAACCCATAAGAATAAGCCAAAAAAATTACATCAAGAGAAATCCCAGAAAAAAAAAACCCCAAAAGAAGTAAGCAAACTAAGTGAGTTAACCAACAAAAGATCTCGAGAACTAGAACCACCCAAGCAAGACCCAATTGAACCCATGCTCAAGATTCAAACAAAAGGTAACAATCCCCACTTAATGGGTAAGTATAAAGTTTTACCTCAACAGTCGACTTTCGGGAATGTTCATCAGCACTTAGCAAGGTTTCTGAAACTTCCCGCAGTTTTCTTTGGTAGTCTACTATAAGTTGTGAGAACTCTACATTCCGAGCTAACACGCTATTCATTTCTACTCGCTATATTACATAAAAATATGAAAATAAGACGACCAAATATGAACGAAATCATCGTCTTGTATTCAAATCATATACAACATTGGACATCACATCACCTGTTGTTCAAATTCCTTCTTGAAACTATCCAGTTTTTCTTTAGCAAAACCCAACTCCAGTTCAAACTTATTACGTTCAGCTCTAACAGAATTTATCTCGCTTCTGAGGATAAAATGTCAAGCATGGTTCATTTGCAACAAATTGGAAATGAAGATTTAGCAACATACTGAACATAAAAGTAAGATGAACAGTAAAATAAATCTTTTTTTAGTAAGGTATAAAAACCAGAACAAAAAACAAATTGGAAATGAAGATTTAGCAACATACTGAACATAAAATCTTTTTTTTAAACTATGATTCTTAGCGCATACAGACTCAAATTCAGTTAGAAATATGCATGGTTTTAAATTTTCAAATTCGAAATTAAAGATAACCGCTCCTGTTGAATTTGAATTTCAAATAATAGAATAAGTAGCAAGCCCTTATAGGTAATATACCAATATACCCTCATTGCCAAACCAACTAGAAACTAACCCCAAAATGTAGGGCATTACAGCATTCCCTCCTTTTATGACTTTCGTCCTCGAAAGTCCTAAGACTTGAAACAAGTCTGGTTAACGAAAATGCATCCAATTCCAAAATCTGCGTTGGCTGCCCTTCAAAGGTCGAATTAATGTTTAACTACAAAGACCCATAATACACTATATGAGGAGGGTTTGCTAAGTACTGTCTTAACATCAAAACATGGAGCTCGTTGAGCACTGCAGACAATTACAACGCCGGTAGAGTTCAACGATACGCTACTGCCCTGATCCTCTCTAGGATCTCAAAGGCCCCAACCAGTGTTGTTGAGGCGACCCCAAGCGCTCGCCTATGGCGAGAGGCGTGACGACCTGGGGCCCATGCGGCTCTTAAGCGGCTAGGGCGAGCGACTTCACTCAAGCGCTCGCCTACCTTCGCCTCTTTCCGCCCGACAACGCCTTCGCCTCTGTGGAAGGCGTGCGCCTGAGCTTTTTTTCTTCAGATTTATAAAACAGAGTCATCTTCAAGGCAAAAGGTTGAAGATGATGAACAGTGTATTTATTTATTTTCTTCATGAAGTGTTTAGAAATGGATGATAATATAAAGCAAATGTCTTTTGAGTAAAAGGCTTTATTAAAAGTGAAAAGACAATCTATTAATTTTAAAGTTTTCTTTTAATTTTTTGTTTGATTAACTTTGAATAGCGTGCAAACTTGATAAAATTCTTTGAATAAAAGAAATTTTATTTAAAATGTGAAATGACAAGCCATCATTCAAAGTTAAGTTTTTTGTTTTTTTTTTGTTCATTATTAACTATTAACTCTCAATATTGATAATTGAGAATTTTAGTTTTCATTTACTTTTTCTATTTTATATTAGTTAAAATATAAAGTATAATTTGTTTAGTTTTATTAATTCTGCAGATAAAGCTTACTACTTTAGTTGCATTGTTTTTTTACTTTATATTATGCTTAAAATATAAAGTAAAAATTGTTTATACCTTTAATAACCTGGAGTCCAAAGGTTCCAATTGACTTCAAAATATACAAACTGTGTATTTTAAATTTGTTCAACATTTTTTATTTTTTATTTTTTGCCACTTTCCATTTGATTGATTTTTTTGAGTGTTTATTTTGATGTTTTTGCTATGTAGTATTATTTGGTAAGAATTTGATATTTTATTTGGAAACATCTTATCATATTTTGTTTTATATTTTTATTCTTTTTTTCTTCTTTTATTTATTAATAGTATATATAAGGGTTGTTTAAAATTTAAAACAATTTCTAATACAAGGGCATCAAAAGTTGATGACTTAATATTTTCACAGTTTTAATGATTGTTTATTATTTATTGACTTTTGATATATAAATTGTTTTTTACTTTAATATTTTTCACATTTAATATTTAACATTTACTATTTGGATGTATTTACCATTTAGGATTTGATATTTTGTGTAAATAAGAATCTATTTTCAATATCAATTTATCTTTATATATTTATATATGTTATTATATTTTGTTATGTATTTATATATTGAGCCTCACTTCACTCGGGCCTCGCCTTTTTGTCGCTTCTCGCTTTGAGGTGATCAAGGAGAGTGTCGCCTTGCGTTGCGCTTTGAAAACACTGGCCCCAACAAACCAGGAACTCAACTTCCCCTTCTTATCGAACCTTATCTAGAGCTCTACTTCGAACATCTGCATAACTCTTCTCGCGACACTAGGCTACTAACACACGAGACTTGATTTTCTGAACTGTTTCTTTGGTCACGTGCAATAACTCTGGACCCAAAATCTGTCTATCTCCAACCCCATCCCAACAATCAAGAGATCTGCAACGCTTACCGCACAAAGCATCAAATGGGGCCTTCTAAATAGTTGTGTGACAACTATTGCTGTAAGCAATCTCCCTGAAATGCAGATGCTAATTACCAACTACCTGGAAAATCCCAAAACTACAAGCACGAAGCATATCCAACATAATCTTATTTACTGCATCCATTTGACCATTTGACTGAGGGTGAAAAGTTGTATTGAAACTATACCCAGTCCTCACTCCCTTCCAAAGAGCTCTCCAAAAGCGGGCAGGGAACCTGGGATCTTTATCCAAAACCATCATAACTGGCACCCCATGGTACCTCACAACTTGATCAGGTAACAACTGTGCCCATTCCTCGACGGAGTACGTGACCCTCCATGAAACAAAACATGCACCCTTAGTCAATCTATCCACTATCACCCAAATCATCGTGTAACCACTCCTGTTATTTCCGTTTCAAACATGTTGTTAACTCTTGGCATGGATGCCATTATCTTTTTTTTTTTATTTAAATAAATATGTTTTAGAACTACCTTGGCAAAAGGCATGTATCTAGTTATTTATTATTTGAAATAAAATGTAATAGGAGCAGTTATCTTAAGTTTTGAAATTGAATTTTAAAATTTATTGAATGTTGGAACTGAATTTTGAGTCAGCATGAGATAAGAATCGTAGTTTCAAATTACGGGTTCTTACAGTTGTACTTGATAGAAATTTGAAACTTAAATAAGGGCAAGTCGATACCTAGATTTTTCAAGCTCTTCTTCAAGATATCTTACTCGTTTTGCAGCCTTCTCCTGAGCTGCCTTCGAGACTTCCTATATAACAATAAAAAAGGAAATGATAAGAATCAAAGAATATTATACGCTTGGACTTCTTAATTATGTTGTCATTCTAACCTGTGAACCTTCAGAAGCAAACTCAAGTTCCTTCCTACCAAAATCTGCAGCACAATTAATGTAAAGATCTTAAATTTTCGAAACAGGAAACAAAATTTCCATTAAGTAAATGAAAAGAAGCAAAACTTCAAATACAACTCCCTAAAGAGAAAAAATACAGAACAAACCTCTAAATGAAGGGAAAAACAACAAAAAAATACAACAAGATGCATAGAAACAAGACTCAAAACAGAAAGACTAATACAAGAAAACGGATTAAATGAGAAACAAAGCCACAAAAAGACTAAATAGACGCACAAAGAACTTCAAGCCGAAAGCGACCATCCTCGAGAATAGACCACAAAAAGCAAAATCAAGATAAGAACTACAAAGAATGAAAGTAGTAAACGTTGATAACAAAAATTGCAAAACTTCGAACGGGCTGATCAACAAAAGGCATGTCCTAAAATTGAGAACCACAAGCAAACTATCAATCAAAACCAAATGCAAATAACTCGAACCAGAAAGGCTCAAAATCCTGAATCTGAATACCACATGAAAAAGATCACGCCACAAAATTCGATCAAATACAACTAGACAACAAGAGAACTTTAGACTAATAGCCAAACTGAGAAAATGCCTCAAAACAGAGAAACAAAGCCACAAAAAGACTAAATAGACGCACAAAAAACTTCAAGCCGAAAGCGACCATCCTCGAAAATAGACCACAAAAAGCAAAATCAAGATAAGAACTACAAAGAATGAAAGTAGTAAACGTTGATAACAAAAATTGCAAAACTTCGAACGGGCTGATCAACAAAAGGCATGTCCTAAAATTGAGAACCACAAGCAAACTATCAATCAAAACCAAATGCAAATAGCTCAAACCAGAAAAGCTCAAAATCCTAAATCTGAATACCACATGAAAAAGATCACGCCACAAAATTCGATCAAATATAACTAGACAACAAGAGAACTTCAGACTAATAGCCAAACTGAGAAAATGCCTCAAAACAGAGAAACAACTAACCAAAAGGACCTCGACATTCCTTTAGTTGAAGGCCACAAAGATTGACAACGCTAAATTTTTTTTCAAGAACTTCAATTAACTGAGCACGCTGCAGGTTCGGAGAGGAAAGCTCGGGAGAAGAAATGACTAGATCAACTAAATCAGAGGGATCTAACTTCATCAAGATAATTAATTGTGGAATCAATGCTACTGACGCTTACATCATCTTCCGAGTCAAGGTGAAGGATAGAGATGTCCATTTTCTACGTGGGGTCAGAGCCCCACGAGGACTTGTCCCGAATGAGCAGTGAATCCCCATTTAGGCGAGGAATAGGGGAGCGAGCAGGGATGAAAAATTCCCTGCAAGGCAAACAGGGATAGGGACGGGGAATGTAATCCCCATCCCTATTTCCTCGATCCCCGCCTCGTTTACATTTTATTTTATTTTTAAAAACTATTTTTTCTCCTCTTTTTGCCAAATTAATCTTTAGTTATGATTTTTTGTTTGTAAAAATATTTATTTCAATATATTTTTTTTCCTAGTTTCTACCATAAACTCATGTAATTTATGGTAGAGAAGTTTTGGTACAAGGTAATATTTATATCTTTTTCGTGAATTTATTATTGGGTATCAGTATTTGAAGCCCATCACGAAAAAGAACGGAATTTACTCAAATGATTTATTAGGTCAGCGGCTTCAGTTTAAATAGAAAGCTAGAGCAAAGAAGGATTTACAGAGGCTTTATGTTACAGAGGGGCAGAAAATAAAAACTAATATAAAATTAATTTTTAACAATTAAATTGCTCTATTGTAACAACATAATTATCTGGCTAATTTGCTCTAATAAAATACATTCTATTAAAAAAATAGTTATAAAAATTCAATTTTAAAAAAAGTAATGAAACGGTGAAAAATTCCTCGTGGGGAACCCGATCCCCGCAGCAAATCCCCGTCCGCACACCAGCAAAAAAATACAGCGAATTTCGCGGGAACAAGGATAGATTTTGGTGGCAGGGATGGGGACGAGGAAGGCATTCTCCAACCCCACCCCATGGACATCTCTAGTGAAGGAGGACTGGGGCATGAGTGACGACCTCGTGGATCATAGAGCTATTAAAGCTTAAGGGAATGTCAGGCTTGTAAACAACAGGATGGGACGAGTGAGCATGAGAAGGCTGGATAGTGGAGAGGCGAGAAGATGGATTGAAAGAAGAGATGAGTTGTGGGTTTCAATACAATCAGGGTTCAATATTTGATTTCTTTCCAGCAGGGAGGACAACTTACCCCTTCTAGAGTAGTGGAGAGGAAAGGGGGGAAATAACTGACGACGAGGACTTTGTTGGTTCTTTGATAGAAGCAAAAAAAGGAGGAGGAGGAGGAGAATGATGATCTAAAGAAGGGAGAAGGGAGGTGATTAATTCCTAGGTAGGTGAAGACTATGGAATGAGCTCATCACTTCTTAGTAACAAATGGACCTTCTTGAACCATGAAATGAGCTCATCACTTCTTAGTTACTTAAGGACCTTCTTGACCACAAACCACTAGGGTTCTCATTAAATCTTTTTTTTAACAAGAAACAAAACTTCACGACGACCTTTTATTGGAATATTTTGCTTGAGTGCAACAAAATAATCTTAAATTGCTTGAGTGCAACAAGAGAATCTTAAATTGCTTGAGTGCAACAACATCACTTTTTAGTTACGTAAGGACCTTTTATTCCATATCTTTCTTGACAATATTGTTTTTAATGCTATGTCATGGTGTTAGCTTTCTCCTCTCTATTAGTCATTATAGTCATGCTTCCCTCCAATCTAATAGGAAGGGTCTTTTGTAATCTTTCTCCAGTCTCCTCACTTTTGTTATTTCATTCAAAAAAGAAATTGTTTCTTAGAAAAAAAGAAACAAAACTATCTTTCAATAAGTGAAAAGGGACTAGTAAGTAGTAACTACTCTTCAAACCTGGTGGAACTCCAGCAGATCGGGGATGAGGCAAGTTACGCTTATGCTCCTCTTCATATAGCCTTTTGTACATGGCAACCTACGTTGATCACAAAAACCAATATTATTTAACTAGGAAAAAGCATAAAGACTCATTAAACAGAACAAAAGGAACAAACCCTAGTCCTTCATTTGTCCCCAAAAGAAAAATTACTAAAAGCATGTTAATTGATAAAAAATTCAGAAGAAAAAGATTATCCGGAGGGGATTCGGAAGAACATTATTACAAACTCCAGCTCAATCAATCAGCAAAATCAAATGCAAATCAACAGTAGCATCAGATCATACGATATCTTAATAGAACTTGTACTTGCAACATTTCTTTCCTCATTATTCCATTATTCAAACTACTTGTCAGATGTGTAAAGTTAATATTCAAGCCATGACATTTACCAAGTAAGACCCATGTCCTAATCCACTCACCTACAACTGATTTTTATTTCTCAGAAGAACTTCAATGCTATTTGCAACAATGAAATCATCCATAAAATTAATAACTCACAAATACTTGAAACCAGGTAAAGTTAGACTCAGAGGATTTAAGAACTAAAAAAGGACTTGATAAGAAATGAAAGAAAATTAACGAGGAAAGACCATCAAAGAAGTAAAATCCAAAAATAACTCACGGAGGCATGAAGGGATTCGATCATTTGCCCCTGCTCTTCAACTTTTTGCAACACTGCTTCAACTCTAGATGCAGCTTCTTGAGTTTGCCTTTTCAGTTTATCCTCCAATTTCTCCTGTTTCCATAATATGCAAGTTTTCATGACAACAAATCAAAGACAGAAAGCAATTATGGCCAAAACAAAATGGTGATGAACCTTGAAATTAAGCTCTGTATCTTCAAGTTGCACAGAAAGTTTACGCACAAGGCTTCTAAGTTGGACATTCTGTTCAACTAATCCATTTATGTCCTTGAAGGTTAACTGCTTAAATTATTTACCAGGAGAGATATTAATAACTTTTGCAGCACTAGTATTACTTATTTTCACATTGAGCATAATATTCAGAGACAAGTATCAACCATACAAGGTATTCGGAGATAACTTTATCAGAATCAAATTCCACATTGATCTCAAACGATGAAGTATTTGAGAGATTCTCAGGAACATCATGTCCAGTATATCCACAACGTAGTTGTACATCTCGACACTCCTTTAGAAGAATTGTAACCTGAAGATGTCAACTAAACTCTGGTTAGTAATGGTACTGGAACAATCTCAAGAACACAAAAAATTACTAAGAAAAAACTTCAAACAACACTTAAATCATAGAGTGGTACATAGTATGTACTATGTAGTGGCTTGTTTTCGTTGCTGCTCCATTTTTCTTGATCTCTAATCATACTGATAGATTTCTTGTACCCATTTAATGTCTTAAACGAATCCTCTTTTCTCTACTTTCCTCTACTTGACCTAGAATGCCTACTTTCCAAAGATCAAGGGTTTAGGTCGGTAACGATGTGCATTTGCAATAATTAAGAGGTCTACAAAGGATATCGGTCATATGCTTTGAGTCACTTCTTCTGTAGGGAAAGGCTTAGCAAATTATTAGAGATATAAATGGAGAGCTCGTTTGACTCCATCTGTAGCTGTAGGAAAAGATGGAAGATGTGTTTTGGTTGTATTTGAAGATGAGGTCGAATAGTTTTTTCTTAAGTGTGAAGTGGATGCAATTTGCAAATCCCTAAAGCTGGACATTAGTTATTCTTGAACTTTTGATAGTGTCAATCAATTTGTCTTCATCTTTTTTGGCGTTTGTCTTAATCAGCATTGACCATACTAACACACGAAACTGATAATCCCATGTCGTGCCAACACAACCACTTCTATTTGTCACCAGAAATACCCAAACTTTTTATCAGAAACAAAAACAATTTTGTTACAATGTATATCAAAACATAGAAAAAGGGGTGGAAGCCAAAAACAACGGCCCAACAAATTAAAAAACAAAGGAAAATCCAGTCTTCACAAGGCCGACCATATCCATGGAAACAATGATAAATATAAAAGACACGATGAGATGGTCTGGGTTGCTTTACCTAGTTGGGTTGTTTTACCCATAAACTTTAGTAATGTCATCCCAATAGGCACTCAACGCTTAGTTTATCTTCGTCATTGCTTGCCGTTCATATTCATAGCCATTAGCCACACAAACACACAAAAAAATGGAAATTCCTTGTCGTGCCAAAAAAAACTACCTCTATTAGTCAACTCAATACAACCCAATAGTAAGGGTTGGGTTGTCTTCCCTAGTTGGGTTGGCCAAGGCAGAGAACCAACCAACCCAAATCCAACCCTACAATTCCAAAATTTGAGTTGGTCCAAAAAATACTCTTAATCGGGCACAACTCAACTTGTGTACACCCCTAAAAATGGCATGCCATTGCATCATGTTTATGCTTCTCTGCTTCTTCGCCTTCGGTTACTAATCTTCAAAAATTAGTGAAACTAACTTTACCTCCAAAAGAATATAATTACTAGGAACTGTTTAAGAACATATATATACGAGTAGCAACCTCTCCGTTCTAGAAAAAGAATGTAATTTTCAATTACCTGTCTTGAAAGGTCAATATTCTCTCTCTGAATTAACACATAATCCCGCTCATGTCTCTTCAAATCGGCCTGTAAAACAATTGTATAAACCCAACATATAAAATACCAGGGACAAGTTACAGCTACACACACATACCTTCAATTCTTGAAAAGATTTCTCCAAAATTGCCTGTTCAGAAATAGAATTCTGCAATTTTTGGTTTAGGAGGGAATATGACTCGATCATTCTCTCATGCTCCGCTGCAAAAATGTGAAAAGTAATCAAGTAATCAAAATGAACAATGTCACGTCAGATACTAGAACATCAAGACAGGGCAACACATATCTAAACTAGATGCAAAAGGAAATTAGTAATAATTTAGGAGTAGAACATTCTACCGCAGACATTTGGCTCTCGTTAGATTAAACGTTTCTCTTTTACTTCAATTACAAAGTTTCTTTAATTTTTCTTGTGAGTGGTCTCCTTTGTTTGGCCCCCTTTTTTAATGCTCATTTGTATTGTTCTTTCATTCTTTCGTCAATGGAAGTTTGGATCATTATCAAAAAAAAAAATGAAACTAATACAAGTTAACACTAAGAAAAAAGAAAATACTTATGAATGAAACTGAGAAAGAAAAGGCAAGAAAACAAGAAGTTTACAAATATTATATGAAAAAAGAATGTACTTTTGAATTCAATAACTTTTGAGGATAGGAGTATTCCAACTTCTAACCTCTTGATTACTAGGTTATACATGACATCATTACCATCACAGCTGGTGGAAAAAAAAATGTACTCAAATGAAGAAATAGACAGTTTGCTAGAGCATCATAACTCAGGTTTGCAATCAAATTTGCCATTATATTTTTTTTTATAACAAAATCCAAATTTCACTATGAGAAATGAAAGAATACAAGAATTTTTCATTTCATTAGATATGTACCTCTTTCCTCTAAAATGGCTTCTGCTTTATCCTCTAATTCATATAGCACCTGAGGAAAACAAATTTTCAACATTCCAAGTGGGTATACTGAGAAAACAAACTAAAATTAAATCCAGGCCAAACCTTTAAGAATTAATAAACAAATTATTTAGCACCTGAGAAAGACAAATTGTCATGGCTCAGGCCAATCAATCAAAACTTCAAAATTATGGATAGATCGAAACCACCCACATGTAAATAGAGCCGTTTGGCTTAGAAGTTGGCCACACAACATACTTGGGGGCTAATGTGAAGTGGAGATAACAAGATATTTTACAGTTAAATTCACTCATGAATTTTGAGCTTGAGACCTCCAAGCATACCTTGGAGACCTCAAGCCTCTACTCTACCAACAAAGCACCTGCTTGGGGGGCTAAATCAAAGTATATTTGAAAACAATTCTTTGGTTAAATCATTTGGAATCATCCCGGACCAAGACTCAAGGCTTCTCATTCGTGTTTTTATTCAAGCTCATTTTTGGTTTTCACATGCAAATTGTTTGTTTGGATTTGAAAGCTTTTGACTTTGTGTGTTAGTTTTGTTTTATTTGTTCATTTGTCTCTTTTTTCACTCCTTTTGGAGGTTTCCAGTTATGGGTTATCCTTCTTCAACAATTCTGTTAGTGGGTCGTTTCGAAAATCTTTAGAGCATTGGTTTCTTCTCATTTCTTCATTGGAAAGTTAGGTTTTTTGTAAAAAAAAATACACAAAAACAAAAAAATTTGAGCTTCTTATCAGTTAGATTTACCAAATCTAACAATGGCTCTCTCTCTCTTCTTCTCTCCTTTTGATCCCTCATCTCAACTCCCAACCGATAAACCCCCATCTCTATGGAATCCAACCTAGATGGCTTTTTCACCACTCTTTCAAAATTGACAAAAAAAGGTTTTCTTTATCAAGATTCAAGAATGACCAAACAACTCAAGTTATGTGAAACTTAGCTATTCATCCTTCGATAGAAATTTCACCCTTTTCCTCCGATAATGGAACTCTTGCTAGGCTACTCGAATGATTTCAAAGGATAAGCCTTTGAACCAAAAGTTCCTCAATCAAACAAGGATTGAGGAAAAAATCATTTGGGTGGATAAGATCTCCAACAAAAAAAAAGGGTCCTTGAGCTAAACTTGCAAAACTTGGGAAAAAATGGGGCCTAAACAAGCTTATTATAACTGTCGAGATTCAAATCTTTCTATCCAACTGACTATTCAGTGTATTCAAGGCGACCCACCCAAGGCGCTCGCCTATGGCGAAGGGAAAGGCAACCTAGGATGCCCTTGCCTTGCATAGTATTCAAACGAGTGATTATTTGTAGTTTGAAGCTTCCTCGCAAGAATCTTCATTGTAAAAGCATAAAAATTACAATTGATTTTATATAAAAAAAAAAATAATAACAAACAAATTGCATATGAAAGCATACCCTCTGCAGAACTGCCTCGGCATCTTTCCTTCCCATCTGCTCATGCCGCAAAGCATCAATAGTTTCTTGGTACTTGGCATACATTTTGGTTAACTAGTAGGAAAAAAAAATAGAGAAATTCTACTTCAACTTGAAATAGATAAATGGCATACATTTTGGTTGACTAGTACCACAAAAATACAGAACTTCCACTTTAACTTGGAATTGATGAGTAGCATACATTTTGGTTAACAGTAGGAAAAGAATAAAGAACTTCGAATAAAGAACTTCCACTTCAACTTGGAATTGATGAGTAGCATACATTTTGGTTTACATTTTGGTAAAAGAAATACCACTAGCATCACATATTTTCAATTGATCAATGAAACCATACATTAAAAAAGAACAAAAACAACAAGGGAAGAAGAACTCACACTCCAACCATCACGCAAAAGCGAAGCAGCTAAAGCTGTCCCAGAAACACCTACAGGTATCTTGGGGTCAAAGTTGTGATTGTCATCAACCATATCACTACTTTGTTTTAGATTTATCAAACTGTGCCAAAAAAATAAAAATAAAAAGAACAAATTACATTAATGCAAACAACAAGAAAGGATTTATTAATTTTTAAAAGGACCTGTAAACAAAGAAACTTTAGAGGTCCTTTATTATGCTTAAGCATGTACGGGCATAATTATTAAAAACCAGAAGTTAAATAGTTATCAAGCGGGGCATTAGTTTTCTACCGGATCATGTTACCATAGTTGTTGAAACTTGAAACTAAATAAAACCTCAACCACTACAAAAGGACCAAAAAAATCAACCAAATTAAATGTTCTACAAGCACACTTCCACATTAATAATTCAAAAAAACACACGCCAAATACCAAAGGCTAAACCTTTTTTAAGGATGTACAAAAAAGAGCACGAAAAGAAAAGGGAAAACTACATAAAGAGTCTCCAAACAAAAGAAACTTGATTGGTTTGAATTGTGAGGAGGATAAGCTGAAGTAGGTAGTCGGGTTGGGTGAATTGCATGGAAACTTCAACATAATGATAAAATAGAATATAAATCGGTATCCCAAATCAAAGTAAAAAAATATTCATAAACACATTAAAATAGTTATAAAGCACAATACAGCTTTTGGGAGCAAGATAATTCTCCTAGTACAAAAATACCGTAAGTTTGTTTCTTGTTCAAAAAACAACAGAATCATGATTATGCCCTCTGATTGGTAGAAATGTTATCATCTAAATAAGTTTGACATAAAAAAGAAGAAAAAGAAGAAACTGAATTGGGAGATTTGCAAAGAAAAAAATCTTTAGGACCTTCAAACAAACACAGAGAGTTGAAAAAATGTCGAAGTTCGTAAAATAGTCAACTCTTCGGCATTCACTCTTATGCCTTGAAAAAAAAATCTAGCAAGTTGCAAGTATGATGGGATACATGGGCCATCGGAAACCAAAAGTTATCGAGTCAATCCAATCCGTGGTGGTCACCAACCAAGCAATGAATTTCCTATAAGTTTTCTAGACAACCAAATGCCGTAGGGTCAAGGGATATGTCTCGTAAGAACGGTCAAGGTAAGTGAAGAATAGTTAAGGTAAGCGTAAACTGGCACTAAACTCACGGATATAAAAAAAATATTATTTTGAATAAAGGAACTAGGAGTCTACGATTAGCCTTGATTACTTGAAATTTGTATTTTTCCATCCCTATTCAAGCGTTTCATGGATTAGTGGAAGAAACCTTGTCTCTTGAAAAACAAAAAGGATCGAAAATATTTTATCACAGTCTATAGAGTATAACATACGCATTTGAAGTGAACATGTTGAGGGGAGAAAGAGAGAGTTCGTTCTTTTTCCTACTAAGCTCAATCTCTGCCTCACACTTTTCCAGTTTCACTTTCAACTCTGAAGTTTCCTGTTATCGATCACGAAAAGAAAATAGTTAAAAACTCCCAAAGTATATAATAAACAAAAAAAAGGCAATAGAGATCACAAAAAAATAATAATAAATAAATAATAAACAGAGGCAGCACTACCATCTAGGATGACAACAAGTTTAGGGGACTCAAACCACAAGCCTCGTGGTAGTTAATACATTTAGCATGATGGTTGAGTTAATCTAACTTTGGCGAAAAAATAATAGTATTTCAATATTATAATCATAAACAAAAGCCTAGTGTCAACGCTCGGCCTTATCAATCCCAAATTCCACTAATAACTTCTCCCACAAAATAAGTGGCACATGACCAACCCAAAAGGAGTTTAAACTTTGACTAAGCAAGAGTATATGAAGTTTATAATCATAATAGATGACCCAGTTGATCTCCAAATGGGAATTCAGCTTTGAGACTTAACAGCCCTTGGAAGAGTGTGGGAAAAATTCGACCAACTTTTAATTCTTCGACCTATTACAAACTTGGAACTAGTAGAAGAATTATTTTGGAAGGATCCTTGAATAAATAACATTCCTTAGAAGGAATGTTTCCCTTTTGCATGGTATTTCATCCTTTACGAAAGAAGCTCCCATCAGTAGATTGTTATGAAAAATTAATAATGAAGTGATTTACGAGGGAGTGACCAATTGGCCCCTCAATTCTCTAAAGATTAAAAAGAAGGGTTTCTAGTTAGGTTGAATGTGATTGGTTTCCTCCTCGGGAATGATCATATACAACAATTGGATATGGTGTTGAAAGTTTTCATGGCAGGTTGTGGGGTCACAAGAAAAAAGATTAATCAGCCCTATTTCAAGAAGAAAAAAATGGCAAACAATAAAGAAAGAGTGCCTAAACAAGTTTTCTCGTGGTGTTGGCAAAATCCGAAGAGAAAAGAGAACCAACACCATATCCCACAAGCTTTCTTGTGTGAGATACGGTGGTGGTGGAAGAGGAGGAAACATTGAAAATTCATCAACGATTGGGAAGGAAACAACAAACAGAGATCTAAACCTGGCAATGTTGCTTACTGCTTAGGGCTCCCAAATTTTGGTTGATCTGTGTGTTTGTAGGCCTCCCAAATTTAGGTCGTTAACCAATGGTGCTCGGATCGATAAGTATCGATGAAGAAGATCGAAGCAAACAGTATCCACTTACCACTTCCTTCGTAGATTGTAGATTTTAATCATTGATCCAAAAAAACTTTTCATGAGTTGTATTTTTTTGAATAAAGAAACAATTTCATTAAGTATGAAATATGAGGTCCAATAGGAACTTACAAAGTTACAAGGCTTTTCCAACTAGAAAGCATGGAAGAGAAAGAGTAATTTTTAAAGCATGAATATCGTTTGATCCATGATACAACCACAAGAACAATGTTGTCAAAAAAACAATCAAAAGAAGTTATCAATGTCTTGGAAGATCCTCTTGTTTCTTTCACACCAAATTCCTCAAAAGAAAGCTCTAGTAAAAGATTCCCCAAGTAATTTGGCCTTATTCTTGAATGGGTGACCCAACAAACAACAAAGAAGAGATTCACGGCAAATTTGTTCAAATTTTTCCCCAACTTTTTGGAACCTTCTTTCTACATATCCAACTCAATGGTTTGGCTTAAAATTGGGCCCGAATCGACTTAAATTTGGGTTGGGATCAGTGGTTCAGTTTTGGAGTAAAAAATGGGCTTTTTGGAATTGGATTGGGTTGGATTTAATTGACAAGGCAGAAAACGATATTCTAGAATAGGCTGATTAGCGTAATGGGCCCAATTTGAATGAGAAAATTTATCTTCTTGGGAGGAGGTCAAAAAAAGAGTATTGGGCTAAAGTATTCAATACAAAGAGAAAAACTTCCACCCTCCACTAATTATTGTCGTCTTTTACTGATCACCGGCCACCACAGCCATTCCCCTGCCACCTCTATCATTAGAAATTTTTTGTTTAATTATCATTCATATTTCGTATTATTTTGTAAAAACCTAGAGGACATAGTGTAATTTTGGGAGCGGAGCCAAGTAATGATATGACTCTTTTACCCTTAGTGAGTTATTTAGTTAAATGGAGAAGTTGGTCCTATAAATAGGTTGGCTTAGGTCCTGTTAAGGCATCTTGAATATTGAATTGACTAATTGAATGAGACCCCATGGTAAAGTAAGTGTGATCTTGACTCTATCAAAACCCCTTTGCACTATGCAAATAAAATACATGCTACAACGAGCCTTAGTTACAAAACAACAAATTACTGCACAAATTCTAGATGTGTTGCTTTTAGGGTAAAAGAAGCCTTTACTAGTAAATCCATACCTCTTCCAAACGAATTCTTTGAGATTCCTCCTTTACAAGTTTCTCTTTATAATCAGTCTCTACTTGGTTCAAATGTGTCTGGAGTAATTACAAAAGAGATACAAAATCAGAATAATTGTAAAGTTTCGTGACCTTTTTATGGTCTGATCTTTTTAACAAGATGTCAACTTTTCTTTGATTGATGAAACGAAACAAAGATGGTAAGGATAAAAACTCCCCGTGAGTGGAAAAGGCAAGGAAAATAAGCGTAAAATAGAGTGCATAGCTTCTTATGAAGAATGAACAAAAACATCCCAGTTCATGCAAATAACACTAGGAGAAAAATGAAGAGTATGGATTGTACTGAAGATTTCTTATCAAAAAATAATGACGAAGAGTTTTGAATCCTATAAAAAATAAAAAATCGTAAATTTTAGTTTGAAAATTTGTGATGAAAATTTAACCTCCAAGGCTTTTACGACACCCTCAAGCTCAGTTGCCTTCTTAGACCACTCCTCAGAACTTTCTTTGTAAAGTTCAACAAGCTTATTGACCTGCAAAGTCAATTAATAATAAGATGTCACGCATAGGATCTCTAATTACTCTATATTTTCAAGTGGCAAGAAAAAATTAAACAGCATTTAGATATAATTAAACACTAATTATAATTTAAAAAATAGTTTGAAACATTTACATATATACATATGAAATCAATTGAAAATTAAATTCCTTTTTCTAGACCTGAAGGTACCTAAATCTAACGACACTTACCAGTTTGAAAATACAGACTAAGATCCACCTATAAAGCATTCGTGTAGAAAATCAAGTTGCAAATTAAAACTATTTATTTGGGATTGTTTCCTAGTATATGTTTATATCTATATTTTCTTCCCTATATTTTTCTTTTCCACGTAGGTTTAGACTGATTGTTGATTTCCTGTTATTTGATTCGGAATCTCTTTATAAAAATCCAATGCTTCTTCACTCAGTGAAATATAGATAAATATAATCCTACATACATAGGTTCAATAGCAATTAATAAACAAGAAAAATGTTCAACCTCACATGTTGCTAACAATTAATAAACAAAAAATGTTCATCCTCAAAAATTGCTATACCCTACACCTAAAACCTAAAAAAGGTAAAGAGGAAGGCTTCAAGAATCATTACTTTTCTCCCCAAAACCTATTGAATTTCCTTATGCAAAGTGCACCCTAAACTCTAAAGTGTCTCTATTCATTAAAAAAAAGGTAAATAAATATGAGTGCAAATATCGTTCCTCGTGTAACTGCCAATTCTAAAATATTGTTAGTTAAATAATACATTGGGTCAACATCTAACGAAGGAAAAGATCACATGAAAGATACATATTTGAATATGGCCATCTGCTATCAAGTACTACCAAGGCTAGTGTCTGTATATGTTGACCCAATGTCCACAACTAACAACAGGTAACAACCCATTGTCATTGGACCTCATTAAGTCCATAGTCTACTACCAGTGCGACTACAATAAGAAAAATGAACAAACATTGACAATGCAAACTTCAAAAAAAATTAACAAAAAACAAATCTTTTCCTTTCATCAATGAAAATAGATTAATGTTCATTACATAAACTCTACAAAGGAAGTGGAGGAAAAAGACAACAACCAAAGACGAATATAATAAATATGTTTCAACTCTCCAAACAAGCTCACATATAATAAATGTCATCAAGTGTCTTTTAAGATTAATATCCCAGAAAACATAAACCTGCCCAAAAATCAACGCCAAATATCAATATTCAAGAAACTACTCACTGTTGATATTTCAACACAAAGCCGCTCCTCATTTTCTGAGGCGATTTTTCTTGACGAGCACAATTCCTGGACAAGTAATAAATTATTAACATTTGAAACTTGGAGGATTTTAAACTTCTTGAGCAAAAAATAGAAAATATAAAACCTCTTGTGCAGATGTTAGCTTCAACTCAAGTTCTTTCACAATATCCTTGTTCCATTTTAAGGTGCTAGAACATTCATCCAACTGTCTCTCAACCTAAAATCAATGAAGTTCGAGTTCCAAAAGTGAATGGTAGGAAAATCATTGACAACTGCATATTTGGTAAAAACATGGAATATAATCTTCTACAAAGCCACATACATCTCTAATTTTTGCAGATGTTTCAGCCTCATTATCAGAATGAACTCTACGTAGCTCAATGATAGTGCCTACTTTAGCAGTTAACTCATCATTAAGCCACACGTTATGTTTCTCAATAAGTTCCTTCTCCTGTATAAAGTCAGAAAAAGAAAGTAAATATACCACATGAATGGACATCAAAAAATAGAATGAAGGAAATTAAATTCAACGAGTGAACTTAAGGACAGTTTCTATGTGACTAATGCAAGCAGAGAAGTGGCAGTAAGTTAACTGGTAGGGGAAATGAAAATAGAACAGCCCATGAGAATTGTGCACACACAATTGTACACACTTTAGATAGGATTTTGAGAAAGGTTCCCACCTTAGTGTTGCATGTTGTGCAGGAAGGCAGCAGTTGACAGAGGATCTCAATCACCTTCTTTGGTGCTTCGAGATGACTTTAGAGGTTTGAACTTGAATTTTTGAAGAGGTTGTTCTTATTTTGGGCAAGCCCGAAGGATTGTTGTGAGAGATCGTTGAATATCTTATTTCTCCCCCCTAACGCAAGAAAGGATAATTTTTGTGCCAAATTGAGGTGTGTGGTATCTTATAGGGGCTTTAAGAGAAATAATAGAATCTCTAGAAGATTAGAGAGGTCTCCATGGTCCCTAATTAGACTCTATGTTTATCTTTGAGCCTCACTTTCTAAGCTCTTTGCAATTATTCTCTAGATGTTTTATGGAAGTGGAGGCTAAGTTGTCTCCTAGTTTTTTACCTCTTTTTTTGTGTCCTTTCACTTGTGTTCTTTCATTCTCTTTCTCGATGCACGCATAATTTCTTTTTAAAACACACACACGCTCGCACAACATTGTAAACTTTCCTTTTAAACAAACACCATACCAGACAATTCCATTAAGCTATCAAAATGAGAATACCATACCCACACAGGATCACCAAAGCCCTTTGATAGTAGGGCAAGAAATAGAGAGCAACAGCAAGGACCAAGGAGAGGAGGGAAAGGGACATAAGGGAGCCTACCTCCCTAGAAGGGAGTTTATTTTTCAAATTCTAAGTTCTCGATCAGATATAGAGATAACTCATCATGATATTAAATTGATAACTGGGAAACAGAGCTTCGGCCCACTACATGTACGGGTTACGGTACCCACGCCCGTCCCAAGGCCCAAACCCCGAAAACAGATTTTACAATTAAGTTCACTCGTGGGTTTCGAACCCGGGACCCCTAAGGGATACCTTGGAGACCCTAAGCCTCTACCAACGAGACCACTCCTTGAGGACAGTTCATTATCGATCTTATGAAGTTCAAATGTGCATCGTGAACAATATTTTTTCTTAACAAAAGTTGAAAAGGGAAATAATGAGGAAGTAAAATGACCTGTGAAACATGAGCAAATTCAGCCCGAGAGCGCACCAACTCCATGTCAACCTCACTTAAACGGGCTTCTCTTTGAGCAGCGGTCTCCGACAAATTGACCTTCAAGCAATCAAAAATAAATTTTCCGGAAGAAATTTTGTCAGCAGAACATTTAAATTTTCCCACAGATTTTATAAGATGTGATGCCAAGTCGGAGTAGCAAGAGAAACTTACAATCTTATCAAGATAGCTCTTTATAGTGGAACCTTTTTCACAAATTTCCAAGTCTTTGTGCTCAATAAGCTCCATCAACTGCCGTTTTGATTTATGCAGCTCAAGTAACTCTGTATTTAACCTCTCTATCTCCCCGTCCTTCCCAATCTGTGAGCACCAAAAAATCCAATGCTTAAAATATTTCATATTAACAAAAGTGCACTGTAGATGAACAAATTCATTAATCACCTAAAAGAAGAACAAGTGAACAAAAAATATTACGGTTAGATGGTTGTTCCACGAAAATAATCAATTCGTTTGCCCGACCATTCATGGATATAAAAAATCTTACACGCCTTCGTGAATCCGTGTGACAATCGTAAAAAAATGACAAGGAACACAAAAAAAACAGAGAATATGCACTTCATGCTTTCTTTCCTCACATACCATCTGGCTTTCTCTACATTCAACTAGTGGTTCATTTTTATCGTGATAAATCCAAGTGATTTCTGGACTAAACTTGGAACTGGTTTAGAATTGACATCAGTGAAACTTAGTAACCAGAATTTTTGAGTAGTTTCTACAAAAGCAATTTCATCTCGAATTATCATTCTAAGAATGCCGGAAGTATCAAACCCTACCATCGAGCTCGAATACAGTACTAAAGCGAGCAAAACACCAACGATAAAGCAAACTAACGCGCACGTTCGATTCATTAATCCGCGCATAATAAACATTTGACAGATGGAAAGAAAGAAAGAAAGAACAGTATCCTTACCGATTGTAAATTGAATTGATGTTTTTGGGACTTGACTTCGGCGAGCTCGGAGAGCCTGAGTTCGAGAGTGGATTGAAGCTGCGCATTCTGAGACTGGAGGTCGGAGAACTCGGCGGAAAGAGAGAGGAACTTCTGGTCGAGAAGCGAGCAGGTCTGCTCGGCGGTGATTGAAGCAGCATCGGCCTGAGCTCGGACGGTCTCGATCTCGGTGAGGAGAGCTTGGATGAAGGAATCGGCCTTCTCCGCCACGAAGGCGGCGTCGTCGGAATTCCGGGAGAACTCCTCGTCGGAGATGAAGAGGTGAGCCATTGCGACTCTGGTTAGGGTTGAAGGTGTGCCCGGCGCAGATCAACTGCGGGCGAATATGGTTCGGCGAGTCAGTGCTATGCTAATCGTTCAAAGCGGTGGCACGGAAATGAGGGGATGAGTAGAATGGGAGGAGAAACCCTGGGCATTTAAAGGGCGATTGCTCTTCTCTTTTTTTGCCCCAACACGTATAAATTATTTTTCTTTTGTATTAAACAATTGGAGGATGAACAAAAACCAACTCCCAAATAAATGACACTAATTACCGATTTTCAAAATTATCATCAAATAATAAAATTTTATTTTATTTTTTTATTGGATGGGTCGGTGACGCGATTAGTTATTTACTTTGATGTTAATCTATTTCCACCTTACTATCATTAGTTCGATTAAAATTATAGGTTAAAATTTGATTTTAAAGGTTATGGTTGTGGGTACGCTTGAATTACTACAATGAGTGAGTTATTTATAATAGGAATTTACTCTAATGATTAAATTTTATGGATGAAAAAACTCAACTAATGATATAATGAGTTTACCACTAATTGAATTTTATGAGTGATAAGATTTAATTTGGAATTTTTTGCTTCAAATAAATTAGTTTGATTCTATGTTACATGGATTAGTTGTCATTCTTTATTATAAATGCAAAATCCCCTATTATAATAGGTGTTGGCCTTTTGTTTGTTATCTTAAATTAATTAATTTTGATTAACTAATTAATATTTGTAATCATTATAAACTTAAGGGGCTTTGGCTTTTCTCATAAGACTCCAATCGTAGTAAGTGCGCTTGCTGATAATTTTGAAGTAAAATAACAAAAGAGGTCGATTTTCAAAATAGAACTCGCATTGTAAAATTACCATCGGATAAGATAAACAACACAGCCACCAACTCATTCGATTACAATTTTAATATTTAAGTCATTCTTATATTTTTCACGTTCTTTGTTAATTGCTTATCTATTTTGGAGTAAATTAACCTCAAAATTTCAGTTCGGTAAATCTACACATAACACTAGTAGCCATATGATTATTATTATTTTATTTTTTTCTTGTTAGTAACTAAGTTGGGTCTAGCCTATCGAATGGTTTTAGTTCAAGAGTTGGCCCTGGAACATACGGATACAGTAGACTTGGAGGCCATAGTGAATTTTCTTAATACATGGATAAGGAAGAAGGTTATTTTTTTAGTACATATTAGGAGAGGGATCAAATACCAATGATCGGGATTGAACTTGTGACGCTGGTATTGAACTAGTTTACAACCAAACAATAAAACGATAGTATCACAAATGGTGGGACTATACTCGGCTTCCAGTGTATTGTGATGGTGATCAAAATTGTCAAGAATTCAAAGGAAGATTCAAAATGTATTTCAGGTTTGTCGTTCACCTTGCTACAATAACAAATAATTACCGGTTATAATAATATATCATTACTCTTAAAACAAACAATAATAAATAACATATCAACTGTTATGATAACATATCATTACCTAAATTCTAGAGAATTTACCATCAGCAGCGCATTCTACCTCTTGTATTATATTTGTAGCAAAATTTTAAAAATAATTCATCTATAGCATATTTATTTCTATCACTCACCTAGTGATAGAACTCAATTTAAATTTCTATCACTGATAGAAAACTTAAGGAGTGATAGAATGAGTCTATCATTGATTGAATTCTATCACTAGTATAACTCAACAAGTGATAGAAGTCAAATTGAATTTTCTGCTACAAATGAAATTATTTTAGATTTTGTGCTATAGATGGAAATATTTTGCCTTTTTTTGTTATACATGCAAAATCCCCTAAATTCTATAAAAAAAAACATATCATGACCTAAACAGTTCCCCATGCTAACATTCTCTAACCTGACCAACTCACATCTTAATACAAAAGTGGTATATAATAGTTGAATATAGATTTGATTTAGATATATTTATCGCATCTTAATTACCGATAATAAGATCTGAGCTTTGTCGTTCTAATCTTCTTTCAAATGGTTTATAGGCAAGAACTATTTGAATCATAATGATTTAAAAGTTTGGTTAGGAAACGAAAATAATTTTATCGATCAAATCAAACCGTTACAAAGGATGAGCGAGGGCCATAAGGCCAATTTCTTGGTTTGATAACATCAAATTCACCTTCTTCATAATAATTTTCTTTGTCTCTCCATTTTCACCATCTTCATAACAGTATATTCTCTTGACTTTTATTATATCATCTGAATCCACAGCCCATTTGGACCAACTGAATCTATTTTTATCTCGTGTAACATTAATTTGTAGACACCTCTCATGTCTAAATTCCTTCGACATTCTCGGTGTCTGATCCAAACATTGGTGTAGATATAGTAAAGCAAAGTTATAATTTCCCGATTAAAAAAAAAAAAAAACCGTTCTTCTGCGACCAAGTTTGCACAATTTTCGAACCACACATCACAACAGCGGCTTTGAACAAAAATCCAGCGCTTACATTAGCAGATTAACTCTCCAATCATACATAAATTGCATCAAATCCCCCACATGCCAACTAACTTGGACAATTCAAACCAATCCAAAGCAGCATAAAACCCGGCGGGGGTTTTGTTTGTTGATTTAAGAAGCTGTTACAAATGAGTTTTTACGACCCTTCAAAATAATCACTATTTTCTAACTCGTCATATAACCTAACTACAAAAAACCGCATTTAAACGAGCTATTACCTACACCTATTCTACAAAAACCCACATCTAACCGAAGCATTGTATGTAACTCCTCTACAGAAGTATACGTTGAGCTATCAGTACAACCCTAATTTCTAATCACTCAAAATAACTACTCATTCTAATCAATCACGAAAGTATTCATCTAAACACTTCCCACACACGAACAAAAAAAAAACAAAAAATTAAACAAAACCCAGCAACAAACCAACGAACAAAAAAACCTAATCCAAGAACACAAATACTCAAAATTTGCATATAGTAACCTAAACCTTTCCCCAAATCGAACACTGTTCAAACTCTCAATTCAGCATTTGAAAAAAAACAAAGAAAAACGCGTAAACCGAAACAAAAAGATCAGACGAAGCAACAAAATGGCAAACAAAATGACATTACGAAAGCAAAAGATGAGCGAAAATGGTTGAAAAGTGAAAATAATAGCAAAAAAGCTTCACAGTATCGACGAACGGTGCTTGGAGTAAAATAGTTCAGTTTAGTGGGAATTATCTCCGCAAGTTCTTCCGAAACCCTGGTATTGTTAGATGGAGCCCAAATCAACAAGGCCCATTGGGCCTATTTTTCTTTCTTTCTTTATTGGGAAGCTGATAATAGTTTAATTTAGAGAAAATTAAAATATGCGACTCTAATTAGACCATATATATACCCATTTAGTTGCTAACATGATCAGTGGTCCAGTAACACTAGAATTTTAGCACGGTATTGCATGTGATAATTTCTTAAATCTAAATCATCGAATAATAATTTCAATATAATATTGATTTTTATAACCAATTTTTCACGTTAATTAAATTTATTAAAATTCACATTTATGTTAAAAAGAAGTTAATTATTTATTTTGAGCTTAAAAAATAATAGGTGTTATTATTTAAAAAAATTTAATAAAATTTATTGAATTAAAATTAAATTTTATCTCTCATTTTTAAAAATCATGCTCTTTAATTTTTTCTCAATTTACTTGTTAATAGACCAATTACTCTTGAATTATAAAATTTATAAGAATTATATCATTATTATAATTATAAATAAGCCAAATATATTTATTAGTATACATCTATGAACTTACCTTTAACCTCAAATGATAATTTTATCATTCTTAAAAAAAAAAATTCTCACATCTCCAAGTCAACAATTAAGCAAGAAAAGATCCATACAAAAATTATTGCAATAAAAGAAAAGTTAGATGAAAGTTAAGGTAAATAATCGGAAAAAAATAAGATAATTAAATTTTTTATTATACAAAAAAAAACCAAGGAAGTAACCCAAGCAAAAATAAAGTTTCTAATGTGTTTGTAAACAAAATATAGAGAACTATATATATAGTAGCAAATAATTGTTACTAAACTTTTGAAATTGAAGAATTCATGCACTAACCTCTCCGATGATAATCTTATTAATTCTTCAAACTTTTTTTCTAGAACTCCAAATATTTTTTTTGAAAGGCAACAATTATGCAAAAAAAATTCCCTACAAATTATTGCACAAAAGAAAAATTAGATGAAAGTTAGTAAATAATCCAACATAACTTATTATAAAACAAAATACAATACAAAAAAATAAAGAAAAATAAATCCAAGCAAACACAAAAAGTGTTCTTGTAAACAAAATGTAACAACTATTAATAAGATTGGAAAATTTAAATTATTATTTTAATTAGAATATAAAATGTCAAATAAAATCTATGAGATTTGGTAAAAATATCTTATTTTCTACCTGAAAATTTAAATTATATTGTAAATATCTTCATTTGATTATTGAAATCTCTTATATTCTAACTTACTCATAAAATTTATGAGATTTGATAAAAATATCTTATCTTCTACGGATGAAAATCTAAATGGTATGGTAAATATCTTTTATGTTATTTGATTTTTTTTTATATTCCAATAAATGACATTTTTTTAATTTAGGATATGACTTAAGGGGTAAAATCGTCTAAAAATAATTTTTCCCTTAAACTACACTTTAAGGTAGTATGATTAATCTACACTCAATGATCACCGGGTCAAAAAGTACCTAATTACTTAATACTTTTTGTTTATTGGGCTATATATATGGGTATCAATAGTTAAAGTCATGACATAACTTAAATTTTTATCTTCAAATGATGTAGACTATTGTCTTCTTATTTATGCTATTGAGTGAAATTTATAATTGATAGCCTATATTACATTTTATGTCGATTTATCTTTCTTTGTATTTAATTAATCGCGTAAATGTCGATGATTTATCTGTATACTTTTATATTTGATATTTTGATTGATTCTATTTATTATCGTCATTGTGTCATTGGCCTAACAATATATGATGTCGGAAAAAAGAAGAAGAAACAATTGTGAAGAGTGAGTTTCAAAACCTAGCAAATAAAAAGAAAGTTTTGAAAGAAAGGAAAATTCGAGTTTCAGAAATGGGGTCTAAGTTGACATAATAACACACCAAAGATTGAGTTGGATTTAAAACTTTTAACTTTTAGTACTAAACCTCAGATACTAAATGTTAAACCCTAAACATTAATAAACTATAATTACTGACCTTAAAATACAAAACCTCAAACCTTAAATAATAAACATTAAACACTAAACCCTAAGATTTTTTTTTAAAAAAGAATATATATTCTCAGAATTTAAATATAAAAAAATTGATTTATATATATATATATATATATTAAATATGAATTTGATAAATATATTTTATGATAAAAAAACACGTGTATTTACAAATAAAAATTAACATTATTATAAAGAAATCAAAGTACCTTGATCTTCGGTACCTTTTGCTTCTGCTCTTATAGTTTTAAACTCTCCAAGTCAAAATACAATTGGTAGATCTAATCCGAAAATCAAAATACATAGAGATGAAAATCAAAACTTTTCCCTTTTGTTTCAACAAAAAAAAAAAAAAAAATCAAACCATAAATAAAGAAGGATAAGGAGTAGAAACTATTTTAATTGAAATTGAAATTGAAATTCAATTTAGCAGCTGAAGTCCAAATACCAAAATGCAATTGATTGTCACAACTTAAGTCAAAATTGCAACTCACATAGAACAAAAAAGTGACAAATGGTTGTTGTAGTGATCCAAAATTGCTTCTAAATTACCCAATTGACTTCCACTAAACTGACTTCACCCGAACCCTGAATCTCAAATTGGAATTGAGCTTCGCCCAAAATTAACGATCAATAGTGCACAAAACTAGTCAATTGAAGAAATATCTAGTCGCATCTAATGAAAATTGTCAATAATTCAAAACCAAACCCGAAATGCCATCTAATACTTCAAAATCGAATAGCAATAATTGCAGTACTATTTTCATGTAATTATATGTTTTATATTTGTTATTAAAAAAGTAATTTCTTTTAATCTATTTTTCATTCCTAAAATCAAAGAATGAGTGCAATTTCCCTATATTATTTCATTTTGATTTAAATTTCATATAATCTATTTTTTAGGAAATTGACCCAAAATATTGAATAGCTAGTGTCTGTCGAAACCGAACTTGAGACGTGTGGATGATGCCCTTGAGGGCACCATTATCTTGCCATCAAGCTACAACTTGTTTTGTTGCACACTTTGAATTTTGTTCTAAAGATATATAAGTCCTCAATTTTCATTTTCTCCCAAAAGAAATGAAAAATTAAAAGGATGAATTTGAGTATTAAAAAAAATGATTATAAGAAAAAAAAAGTATTATCTATACATATAAGATGAAGAAAATGATTATAGTTGTAAACAGTTATATGTATTTCATATGTAGAATATTTATATGTATTTGAGATGAAAATAATTATGAAAAACAAAAGAATAATATAATTAGAAAAAAATAGAAAAATGGTAACAAAAAAAGAGATTAAGAAGATTAATATTGATTACGAGAGAAAATAACTTTTTTGTTTGAGAAAATAATTTTCGGTAACCTAATGTATAAACATTTTCATTCTTCTTACCTCAAATACTCACTAATTATTTTATTGACTTTAAGGTGTTCTAGAAAAGAAATTATCTAAAATATCAGATTTCAATAAGCATTTAATGAACAAAGAGACTGAAGAAGAAAGGTCGAAAATTCTACATTTTAAAAGTCATAATTATCTTATTATAAAATAGTTTTGAGATAAAATTTTATGCTAAAATATTAGATACATTAAACCTCTTTTTTCAATATGAATTCTAGATATAAAAAACTACAAATCATATATAAAAGATACTACTACTCTAAAAAGGTTAAGAGTTAAATATCAATTTTTATCGTATCTTTTTCCAAAAAAAAAAAAAGTTAAATATCAATTTTCAATATGAAATTTGTAATCATAATGTTAAACGTCATCAACTATTTTGATATTAGATATCGAGTCTCGAATAGAAATCAATTAGACATACAGATTTTAAGGTAAATTGAATGGTGCAAATCCAGTAGAGAAAGAAGCAAGAAGTTAAAAAGGTAGGAGCCTAGCTAGGAGGTGAGGGTGAGAGTAGTAAAGTATTCAAAGTGTACAAATAAATTAAATATGGGTCCCTCAATTTCACCTTTAAAGGAATATATTCATCCAAAAGAATAGAATATAATTCTATAAAGATCGATGCTTGAAATTCAAGCAAACATATCCTTGACGCTGTCTGCCTGTATCTTTTAATCTTTTAATTCCAATTCCCATCCAAATCAATTTTATTATATTTCTAACTTTCAATAACCAAATCGACCCTGTCCGAATACAAAGTAATCTCACATTGGTTTGATCATAAAGACATATATCTTCATTGATATGAAATTTTTTAGGTGAAACGAAAAATAAAGTCGAGAGAGTGTAAGATTTCTCGAGAATATGTTTATCATCTTAAACACACCCTTTGCTACCTTTTATATATTTTATACCCATGGTTTCTTTGAAAAATGGTGCATTGTTACAATGAAGGTAGATCCATAAAATTTATCTCGGGATCACACACAATTTTTTTTAAAGGTTCATTACTATAAATTTCAAAATTTGAAGAAATTTTATGTCAATATAGATAGTATTAATCTAGAAAAACAACAATTTAAGATTTTAAAGTCATCATCTTATAACTATGAATAATATTAAAATATGGTGGTCCATTTTAGTATACAAAAATTAAAAATAAAAAAAAGATCAAATTTCAAGATTTGGTGGTCCTTTTTTTTGTCAAGTTAATAGACTATCATCGTAAATACATGTTATAAATAGTATTAAATTATAAATAAGATCCACTTTATTTATTTATTTATTATTTATATATATAAACACTAAATTTAAAATTTTGAAGGGAGCCATAACCCTTTCCTTCTCCATACGTGTATGGTTGCAATATTTAAATATAATGTACAAAGCCAATTTCATGTGCCATAAATATTAATATTATGCAATTGGGTCTCCCCTCAAACTTTGCGAATTAAAATCAAGTGTATTATTATTAAACAAATTACTAGTAATGAAATTTAACTTGTGGATAGAGTTTAATTCGGTCGTCAAAAGAATCTTTCATTGATTGTCAAAGAAGAAAAGCATTTATTCTCGTTTGGATTTACTCACACTCATCAATAGTATTCAAATTTTCTTTCTTTTTTAGCTACATATATTATTTATTCTACAAAAATTTAAACAATTGTCCAAATATTAATTGACATGTGTGGGAGATATTAATCTAATCTCACATTACAAAGAAGATAAATCTTCAATATCTTTATAAGACGTATTGACTACTCCCCGTACTACCAAGCTTCATTTAAGTTATTGGTCCTCCAAATTTTGATCAAACCTATGCAAGGATTTAGACTCCACCCAATCGAACATAAATTTAAGCGGGTATTTGCTCCCAAAAATTTGGATCCAATTTAAAATGGTATGTCCTATATGATACCATCTTAAAGAGTATGTTGGAGATATTCATCTTTCAGGAATGTCCAAATACAAAGATATGAGGGCGATTTAGCGACCGAAGATTTGAATCTCTCAATCCCAACTATTATTGTTGTAATAAAAATAAAGAGAATTTACCATCAGCAGCATATTCTACATGTTGTACTATATTTGCAGCATAATTTTTAAAATAATTCATCTATAGTATATTTTTTTCTATCACTCAAATAGTGATAGAACTTAATTTGAATTTATATCATTGGTAGAAAACTCAAGCAGTGATAGAATGAGTCTATCATTAATTGAAATCTATTACTAATAGAACTCAATTTGAATTTTGTGCTACAAATGATTTAATTTTGATTTGGTGCTATAGTGGAAATATTTTGCCATTTTTTGTTATACATGCAAAATCCCCAAAAATAAATAAAAGTAAATATTGGTTATTCAAAATGTGGGTTTGTGATATTCAATTTAAAGAGCATAGAATTTGAAGAGGGGCGTGCATGGAGGGAACTTTAGGGCTGTTTGTTTGTTTGTGTTGTGAGAAAGAAAGAAAGTGAAGTGGAAGAATAGAAGACAAGCTTGAATTGGACAAAAGAGATAAGGGTCATTTTTTTAGTCTAAAACTATAAACTTTAGAAGATGGTAAGGTCCCTCCACTTGTGTCATAAAAAGCTTCCCAAACATTCCCCCCTTTTGTATTTTACACTGATTTCCACATTGCCATATCCCTTTTTATTCCTCCTCCCAATAATTACTTATGCTAATTAATTCCTATAATCATTCATGTGTTTTCATTTGACATACTCACATTACTCAGCCTTGTGAAATAGTGTGGGCATCCATCTCAAAACCAATTGATTACGAGAGAAGTAGTCCACCTACCTTTTAAACACTTAGAGATATCTTCTCCTTATCAAGTTCAAGATTGTGCCTCTTTTGGGCTCACCAATCTTGAATCAGATCTCAATTTCATTTTTATTGGACCGAATACCCGTTTGGGCTTAATGGGCTCTGATACCATGTGAAATAGTGTGGACATCCATCTCAAAACCAATTGATTATGAGAGGAGTAGTCCACCTACCTTTTAAACACTTAGAGATATTCTCTCCTTATCAATGTGAGATTCTCAACATTTTTCACCCAATTTCGCTATGAGTATACATAAAAAGATTAAAAAGATATTCTTATATTGAATTATAAGTGAAAATTGTACAAACCATCTCACCCTTCGAACTATTTTCATGAATTGTGACTTTAAAATTTGTTAAGTCTTGCAATCACATTCTTCTTCAATATTTTTAATTTGATCAATCAAACATAAATTTGGTTAAATGTTGCGATCCATTCTGACACATTTATTTGATTACTTTGTAAAGTTAAAGGGATGGACCATAACACTTAACAAAATACAGAAGATGATAGAAACACTTAACAAAAGTATATATATAAAGATCTAATTGATAAAATGAAAAGTTTAAATGCAAGATTACAATAGTGTTAAAATATTTTGAATAAGCTATTTGGCGATATGAAATGACCTATATAGATTAAGATTTGTTTTTGACAATAAGTAATTATTTCTTACCTTCGTTGATATTTATTTCTATCATAACAATTACTACAGTTTAAAAAGTCGTTTCGTAAAATTTAAAACTTAAAAATTTGATTATAACAAAACTTCATAATTTAAGGATGATGATTTGTATAAATTTTTTTAATTATAATAATAGAACACAAAACGTTGGTCAAATTGAACCCACACACGAACCCAGCACATATAATATATTGTAATGATGAGAAATTATACAATATACACATAAAATGTTATGATGAGAAACTTTTTGTTTGGTATTTTGATACAAATGAAACAATGATGTGTGTAGATATATGTATATATTATATGTGTGTGTTGTGTTTGGAGTTTTCAAACACGTCTGTATCATTGGTGGGATATGATAGATTTTGGTCGGAACCTAATAATTAAGCTAAAAGTAAGCATACAACAAAATGGTTAGAAAAAAAAAAAAAAACCACATTTAAATTATACTACTTAGTCAGAGTTAGGATTAATAATTTACTATATTATAATAGCTAGACAGAAATGAGATTTATGTCATTGGTAATTGGAAATTAATGAATAAAATACTCACATAAGGGCATGAGAAATTAGGCTTTATTTAGAGTTTTTAATTATAAATGAATTGAAAGGGGGTATCTTTATAGAAAGGAGAGAAATATAGGACATTCTTTACTTAAATATATTATTGTAGAAGAGAAGACATATTTCTTTAGACTTTAGAGAAAGAAAAAAAGCTAAGGAAGTTCACCGCCAAAGCTATTAAGCTTCAGGTTTCAGGATTTGTTCTTGAATCTGTTCGTATTCCAAGTCCAGAATGTTCCATGCCAAGAAAGCGCCGCCGAGTATGAATTCGGGTCACGAGCGAGGCATGTGCGTTCAAGGCGACTCCGGCCTCGTCCTCACCACCGACCCGAAACCCCGCCTCCGATGGACCATCGAGCTTCACGAGCGCTTCGTCGACGCCGTCACCCAGCTCGGAGGCCCTGATAGTACTCACTCACTACTTTACCTAATTCCCTTACTTTAACTTATAAACATTTTTCAAAATATCATATTGGTTTTTGTTTTTTGTTTTTTGAAATCAGAGGCAACCCCTAAGACAATCATGAGGGTTATGGGTGTAAAGGGTCTTACTCTCTACCACCTCAAGAGCCATCTTCAGGTAATTTACATCCAAACCCTTATATTATGTATTAATTCAAATAAGATATATATATTTATAACCTTTCTTTTTTCTTCTTAACCTAATTTAGAAATTTAGACTGGGAAAGCAGCCTCATAAGGAATTCATTGATCATAATTCTATGAAGGATGGTATGAGAGGTGATGTTTTATTTTCAATATTCTCAAAATTACTAATATTTGTGTGTGCTAATCTCAAAATTGATTATGTATACATATTTTTTAAAAGACACTTTAAAATTAAATACAATTTAATGAAGATCTATGAAAGATCTCCAATTAAAAAACTATTGTGTGACATGATTAATTATATGGATTAAATTATAGCATTTATCTCATTTCTATGCATATTTTTGCTATTTATTCAGCTCCAGGTCTTGAACTTCATCGAAACACAGCTTCTTCATCCAATATGATCAACCGCACCATGAATGAGTATGTGTATATTATAAAACAAATAAATATCCTTTCATTTATCACTCCAAATTTTTAGGGTTTTAATGCCTTTCTTATGGTCAATTGAATATAAATAAAAAATCTACCATATTTTTTTGTTTTCTATTAAAAATAAATTTAGAAAGGGTATGATTTAATCATGTGCCAGTAATTTTAAGGTGGGGTTGGGTTTTTTTTTTTTTTTTTTTTTTTGGTGTGTAATGGTATTTGTAGTGGTGACTTACACATGGTTGATGCAATTAGGATGCAAATGGAGGTGCAGAGAAGATTGCATGAACAATTAGAGGTAAGAACTCAACATTCACACCCAATATTTAACACAAAACTAAGAAAACATTAATCGTTGAATATCTTCCTGAAAAAAAAAATCAATCTTTTTGCAAATCCTATTTATTTATCTATCAACAATAATTTGTTTTTTCATATTAATATTTGTGAGAGTTTCGACCAACTTAAATTGATTTTTCTCGCAACACAAATCTAACTTACTTTATAATATTTAGATTGAATTCATAACTTTTTGGTTATCCGATCTAAATGGTTGTCTATCAACAATTTGACAACTCATAAACTCTTGTTATTCTCTTTTTTTAATATTCTTTATTTATTATTTTGTGTTCTTTTTTTTGTGTGTGTGTGTGTATTCTGGTGTCTTAAAAGACGGGTGCAATCTAAGATGCATTCGGTATATTTTTTGTATCTTCCTCAATATCACCACAACCAAGAAAGAAAGTAGAAAATAAAAAAATCAAAATTTTTTTTTTTTTTTTTTTTTTTGAAACAAAAGTGTTGCATAGATATTACCACACACATATATGCATTTAAGCATCGTTAGATTTTTTTTTTTTTTTAAGTATTATTGTTATAAAATTAAATAACAAATACAAGCACATACAGGTACAAAGACACCTACAGTTACGAATCGAAGCACAAGGGAAGTACATGCAAAGCATATTAGAGAAGGCTTGCCAAACCCTCGCGGGCGAAAACATGGCGGCATCGAGTGGCTACAAGCCAATGGGAGCAATCCCAAACAACAACCAACAAGCCGGCAACGGCGGCGGCATTGGAATTAGCGACATGAGCGGAGGGATCTCCCCGATGGGCTTCCCTTCGTTTCAAGACCTAAACCTCTACGGAGGCGACCAGCTCGATCTTCACCAAAACGTGGATAATTTCATGCCCCACAACGACAGCCTACTATGCTTGGGAAAGTTAAAGAAGTCAAGGCCAAACTACGGGGGGTCGGGAAACAAAGGCGGGTTGGACTGGGCGGACGATCTCCGGCTGCCGTCGTGCGTCGGGCAGCAAGACGAGGACGAGTTCAAAGGCATGGTGGAGAGAGATCATTTGGAGGAAATGTATGAGGCCAAACCACAAGCGGATGAAAATGAGAACAATAATAATGTGTCCTTAAAGCTTCAGAGACCGTCCCCTAGAAGGGCACCCCTTGCGGCAGATAGGGCTAACCAGCCTCTAATTACCACACTTTCACCTTTTGGTTAATTTCGAAATAATTATTGTTTAATTTGGTGTTTGGAGTTCGTGTGTTTATTTTGAGTGACTTGTGATGATTTTAATTTTAATTAGTACTTGATTAATTGGGGGTTGACTTTTAAGTGCATGAAAAACCCCTTTGACCAACACTATCCTGTTACTTGGTAATTATAGTACTGATCCATATATTATCCAACATCCATACAGCAAAGGCCTTGCTGTAATTGTACTCTTGTGTGTGTATGTTTTTTTTTTAAAATTATTATTTATAGTTTAAATCAATTGTTGGATACAAACATTGTATGAAGGGATAGGCTTTAATTGTCACCAAGATCTTATCTTCATAAATTTCATGTTTATCAATTTTTTTTATTTGAAAAATATACATTGATCGAGGGTTGAAAGAAAAGTATGTTAGAGACATACAATTACAACTTGGCGATTAAGAAAAGATTTTGGTTAAAAACTTAAAAACTATATGTCAAAAAAGTAATACTCCAATGACATGATATATATTACTTAATAACCAGTTGATTAGGCGTTTGAATATCGAATGTAAACGAATTATATAAAAAAACAAAAAAAAACTTAAAAAGCTATATGAATTCCATCATAATCAATAAAAACAGTCGCTCCAGCAATAACAAACCATAAAAATTGAAACACAATTATATACATTTTTCTTTACTCATTAGAATTAATCATGGAAGATTTGAATTTTCGAATTTAAGAAATTGAGCGGAATATGTTTTTTTTTAGTACATATTAGGGGAGAGGGACAAATACAGATTATCAAGATCGAACCTATGACGTTAGTGATTTACAGTCAAACAATGAAACCATGTATATTGAATATGTTTATTTTAACTTTAAAACCATGTATATTTTGATGCTTCTCTGACCATACATTCTTTTTAGATCTAAATCTAACGATATTGAAATCAAACTCTTAAAATAATTTATATGATGATCTAAGCAATAAACATATATTAATTACTGTTTTTTTTTGTTGGTTGTAGCTTTTTGGGGTCAAAGTTAGTTAAGCGGCATGGTTGGATTTGAAGACAAAATTATGGGGAAGATCAAAGGGTCAATAAGAATTAGGAATTACCATATGTAGATGTCATGGAATTGGAAAACAAAAGTATTTCCGACCAAAACATGTTTGGTGATACTAAAATAATCAAAGGTGGTATAGGACAATGATCTTTGTCTCTTTATATTTGTGTGATCTCCAAATAACGAGGCTAATGGCTATACTTTTCAAACCCCAAAAAGGTTCTCAACTATCTAAATCACTACACAAAAACACACTAAGTTTCACATTTGAGATATACCCATGTTTTCTTAAAGAGATATTCCAATAGTAAATAGTTCTTAATGTTATTGCTTTTGTAGCTTGAAATCTTCTAATGAAGAGTAGCTGCATTTCTAGGATTGGATGAACAAAAATTCTTCTTACATGTTTTCTAATTGTGTGGATTTTTCAACAATACCCTTTTGAGTTTTATCATTCTTGCATTGGATCCACAATTTTATTGTATCATTTTATATTAAATTAACATGAATTACATATTCCAAAAACCAATTAAAAATGAGGTGGGCTGTCCACATTTACGTTTTGAATGTAGGATTCTTGAGGTGTCTGAGGAAAAGAGGTCAAAGTCGAGGAATGAAAATTAGGATGATTCAATTCTCTCAATTTGGGCCATCAAGAATCGTTCTCCCCTAATTTCATTTCCTCATGACCTACCTTTATTTTACTAACCATAACCAATTTACATTATCCCTATAATTATTTTTTATTCTCTTCAAATTCACTATTTTATAATCATTCTCTCGCCTCCAAATACAAGCAACAGTTCCACTAAAAGTTTTAGATGGATGAAAATACATATGAATAGAGAGAATTAAAGGTGAGGGAGATGCATGTGTTTGATGAGTTGACGAAAGATTATTCATTATTAAACCCAATCCATGCATGGAATGAGATGGCAATTGGCAAAGGAAAGGAAAGGGCATATGGGTTATGTGTTAAAAAAAATAAAATAAAGAAGAGGGCAATATTAAGGCAGATACTTTATTGGTTGCAGTGAAAAAAAAAAAAGGAAAGGCTGTTTGTCTAGTTGTAGAGAAGGAAGAAGAAGCAAAATTAAAAAAATAAAAGTAAAATAATAATAATAAATTAAAAATTAAAAAAAAAAAAGCCCAATAGCAAGGAATTGAAGAATATAATGTAAAACGCACTTCCATGCGTGCGCATATCGAGGAAGCTTCTATCTTTTTCTTTTTTTATTTTCTTCTTATTATTACTTTTTTTAAAAAAAACTCTTCTCATTATTACTTAATTTAATCAAAAGATGCATGTGCCTTACTCTCTCTCTATCTACAACCTTTTCCTATTTTCTCATCAAATCTTTCCATATGGAATCAATAGCCCAATCATATATGTATTGGGTTTAAATATTATATATAATTATTTTCTAAGGAAATGATGCTCATAAATTTTTGGATCCAACACCCATTTAACCACTCACAATTAGTTTTCAAATATCATAAGTTTTCTTATTAAATTTTATCTATATATGTTTTAAGAATTTCTTTACTTTATATGTTCTTTTCTTTTTTTTTCTTTTGTATTAAAATGATTATAATCGTTGAACTAATTAGAAGTAACTTCAATTTATCATGGTAGTCAATTTAACTATATTCATGTAGTAATCTAGTGGTTAATAGCATCTCGAGAATTAAGAGGTGATGAATTCCATTTATAATGATCACCTACCCTAATAATAAAATTTCGAGATGAATAGAAGATTTTATATGGAGAATTTTCCTTGATCAGATATAAAATATTACATTTTTTTTCAAATCTTAATTCATTTTTTTTATTAAATAGTCCAACAGTTAACTTTTAATTATAAATATTTATTAATTTTCAATAAGATATTGAATTTAGTACTTATCATTAAAAATATCAAAATTAAGTTTAAGAGTGGTTGAAGTAGTCAAAGAGGGTTTTAGGTATTTAAGATGATAAATTTAATCTATAATAGCTACCTACCTAAAATTTAATTTACTTGAATAGTCAGAGATATAAAAAAAAAAGTTTTTGTAGGTCGGATAAAACTCTAAAAAATAGTTTGTACCATAAGACTATTTATGGTGATTTTGTCAATGTATAGAGACTATTTTTAGAAGGAAATGCTAGTCTTTAAAAATAGTAAAGACTAATTTTGTATTTTTACTAAAATTATCATTAATTCATTAAAATCTTTTTGAAAAGGGTGGTTTTTCTCATGTTTGTAATGTAAATTCGGCTGTCCATATTATTAGTCTCGGCTGGTTCTTACATTTTGTAGTGGAGAAGCTTCTTTTGTCCCCTCCCTTTGGAGGAATATTTACATATAATTAGTTGCAAGAAAAAGTTAAAGCAAACTTAAAGAAAGCCAAAGTGCTACCCTAAGTTCCTGGCTACCTACGGTCACACTCACAGAAAGAAAATTGAATGATTACCATATGGTCAATATATATACATACATATGGACATACATACACACACATATATATTATTTATTTATTGTAATTGCACCAATTTATGATTAACGAAAGGAACGGTGACTTGATGGTTTCATTGTTTGGTGAAAATTCGGTTAAACACTATTGTCACAGATTTGATCATCAAAATTGGTATTTGGCTTTCTCTCCTCCAAGTTGTACTAAAAAAAGCCAATTTATGTCACTACGAGTGAAAATAGGATTTAACTTGAAAGATGGTGAACAATTCACTCCCTGATCCATTCGTCGTTTGAGAATTTAATGGTTATTTCCTCGTAATTATTGTTCATATTTTCATGATCACTTTTTAATTTTTATGACTAGACTAGATCTTACCTGCTGATAGGGACAATATATATCTACATATGCTTCTACGTTGATATGATATTATCTATTTTGGGTATAAGTATTCGTAACTTTATTTTTTATCGTCGTCTAAAAGTCCAAGGATATCAACTTAGCAATGTGTGGTTTTTGTTTGCATGAAAAATTTAGCTAGCAGACATCTTTTCGAACAAAATACACTTCAAACCCTTTGAGATTTACTTAGTACCTTTGTCGACATTAGGGATACCTCCCCTCGAACAAAGTACACACATCAAGGCATAAGAGATTCACCACTTCTTTATTCTACATCAAGAGTATCGATCACCCATTAATTAAGATTCTGGCTCTGATACCACTTGTTCGGAACAATGAACATCGTCATCACCCATAATGATCATATATTAAGGGAAGTGTTGTCTTCTCATTATATATCCAAGATTTTTGTTCGGAATATCACTGAAACTCTGCTCCTTTTAAGATGTCAAATCATTGCTTTCACTTAAACTCAAATAATCATTTCCTAATCATTCTCAATATTCTTCAATATATTTTCTAGGGGTGTACAAAAAAATCGGTAACTCGAGCAACCAGGACTACCCAACCCAAACCGTAAGAGTTGGGTTGGGTTATAATTTTTTTGGGTTGGGTTAGGTTGGGTTATGATTTTGTAGTTTTTATTGGGTTGAGTTGGTTATTGGGTTGACAAATTTTTTGCTCGTTCAACCCAAACCAACCCGAACTAAGAATATTAGATATAATATGTGTACATATATAAGTTAACTCAATAAGATAGATTCTTACCATACTTTGTAAGCCTTCTAAAAAAAGAATGTGCTCTAATAAGATAGGTTAGGTTGAAATATAGTATCACCATTTTTTTAAACATATTTGTGGACCTATAGATTGAATCTTAGATAGAAAAAATAAGAGTAACATTACCCGAGAACCCCAACCCAACCCAACCTGAAAATCTAGAGTTGGGTTTGGTTGGGTTGCACTTATGCATTGGGTTGGACGGGTTGGCGAATTGACCAATTCAAAAAGTTGGATTGGTTCAAAAAAATCATTCAACCCTCCCATCCCGGAACATGTACACCCCTAATATTTTTTTTCTCCTATAATAATTGAATTATTTTTTCCTCACATGCTCTATTGATCATCATTAAAATCCATTGATTGGGTAGAAGAAAGAAAAAAAAGAATGAAGAATATCTCACTGATCATACATATAGGTTATAATCGGATTAGTTCACTTGATATTTGAAGAAACATCTATCTATATATATACTCAAATTAGAGAAGGGAACCAACAAATCATCCACAGAAGACACAACCACTCTCAAATAATATGAGAACTAAATATTGATTTTCAAACTCGAACTTGTGATGGTGGAGTTGAAATGGATAAATACCAAACAAGATAACTCACTGTACCACCAATCCATTCGATAACATCAATCTATATAATAGTAGACATGCAAAAACAATCCAGTTCATAAGCCTAAAATAAATTAGGATTACTTAATACTTCATGAATATTCAAGAATACTAATGGCCTTTATTTAAAAAATAAATAGCAATACTTACCTGAGCAATAGTTACCTAAGAGTGGATAAACATTTCTTTAAAATCACATGTTTTTACTTTTTACATTTCTCTCTCCACTTTAACATTTCTCTTTCCATCAATCAAAGTCAATTTCTTTTTTTAAAAAAAAAACATGTAATTCTAAGATGAGTAAGTATTTTCACCCACCATTAGGTAAGTATCACTAATAAATAAATACCAATGACTGCACATTCATTAAGATTTATATATGTTCTCGACATTTTGCAAATACCAAGTATTGGTAACCTCCTTGACACACTTACAATATCCTTTACGATAATTATTAATTTAAGTATATATATACTTTTCCAAGTATCTCGTCCTATTAATATAGTCCAAAGATTTCGATATTTGTTAAATAAAATTTCAATCGATAGAGACATAAAACACGATATATATTCCAATTATTGTCTTTAAAAAGTAAGAGACAACCTTTCCAAACTTATAACTATTTAATAGTTGTTAATCACAACAAATGTAACCTACAACATTTACACTCACACTGCATACTGCATATATAACAATATATAGCACATATTGCATCTATAACATGTAGATACATAGAACATTATTCTGCATCTGTAACAATATCGATGGCGTTATCCTTGGTAACTACACTCATCCATAGGCCTGATAAAACAGAAAGCTGACCCATTTCATAATTTTTTTTTTAATAAGGTAACTACGCTCGTCCATAGGCCTGGCACCGAAGACATCGAAGGAGTAATGTTACATGTGACTAACCCTTTCATAACTTGGAGCATGCAAACTCAAAATGGTTCTTCCTACATTTTGACTCCCACCACCAAACATTATAAACATTTACAAACAAAGCACACAAACTCAACCAAAAACCTAAGCACCACAATCTATACTTAAGAAATATATCTCAAGCTCCATCACTCAAGAACTAAATCAAACTTCCATCAAGCAATTACAAACAAGGCACACAAACTCCACTTATATGAACTAAACACCAGTAACATTATATGATAGCAAACAAGGGACACCAGCAACATACCAAGACCAATTCTCCCAACCAATTCCTCTGACACAAACATAGTAACCAAAAACTAATCTTAAAGTGTTCAAACACCTGCAAAAAAACACATATCAAGATGCTAACATCACTCCCAACCAATTTTTTCGACACTCACGCGTACATTGTAAACTAAAACCAACCTCAATAAAGAAATGTCTATAACCTTGCCTTTACTCGGTGGGACAATTGCCATATGGTGAGTTATCTCCAACAATAAATAATGTGTGAGCCAGATCTCAAAATCCATTAGTCTACAAAAAAACAAAAGTATATGGATCCTTTCTGTGCATCCTAGGAAATGCAAATAGACCAAACTATGAAACAGTATCAGATTGTTCCTCCACACCCTCACCTTCTGCTAAAACTCTTAAAAGTTAATAAAGAAAAGATTCATTAAAAAAAAACGATTTAGATTCTTTCCAACCTGAATCTGAGTCTTACACGAGCTCAATTTGCATCGGTTCTTCGAATACAAGCCAATTGGACACATTTTCCAAGCTCAAACCCTCAAGTCATAAGATATGGTAATTAGTTAACACCAGAGAAATGCATAAAAAAAGGGGAAGAACTAGATAACCTGTGCAACAACTAGTTAAGCTCCTAACAAAAAAATAAGGAAATGAATAAAAAGATGACAATTAGCTTGCATAAGAAAAATTGTAACCTTCATGGAGCCAAGCATACATTGTACATTTATCCTTGTAGACATCTCCCAGGGAACCAGTCCTCTCCTTATGCTTATGTTCCATATCTGTCACTGCAAGCTGCAAAATGCGCCCTTCAACACTAGCCGAACTACAATCCGGTATACCAGTATTTGATGTGCCCGATTCTTAGCTTCGATATCAGCCGGCGGATTAAAATCAAAATCAGCAGTTGCCAAGTTAATACCTCGACAGCGTGTTTATAACAGGAAAACAAACCGACTATTGATCTGAACAGTCCCACCTACTCTCTCATGTCCTAGGTCCAAATTCTATGGTCAAGTAATCTTGATGAGTATCAAGAAGCTTAGTCATCTGGGAAAATAGTAGAACTCTCTATAACCCTCCTTATGTAAAATCTTGAGCTTGGAATGAAACAATGCCAACTTAGCTGAAGCTTTTATCTGCATTTCATAAATGAAGGAACTCTACAGTACCAGATTCAGGATCAGTGTCTGATCTAAGATACAGATGATTGCAGACTTTTCATAATTACATCACAATATTTAGCACTTTTCAATATTCCTTAGTATCTAATAGTTTTTTTTTTTGACAGTATCGCACAATCACATTAAGCTGATACGATCCGGACCTTGGAGTTTTAGGAATATTAGTATTAGTATTTATTATTTATTAGTTAATTGTTATTTTAATTGTATTGGGCTTGGGCCTATTATTAGTCTTTTATTTAATTAGGGTTTAGGGTTATAAATAGGAGATGATAGGTCTTTGTTAATCATCCATTGAATTGTCGTATTTGTACTCCGGCTCTTAGAGAGATCCTCTCTGGAGATTTATCTTATTTTAATAGAAAAGTGTGGTAGATTCTATCATTTTGGTATCAGAGCCATTTGCTAATCCGGGAATGGTTGCTACTAAGATGGAAACTAGGGTTCAAGAAAGCGAGGAGAATGGGGCTGAGATGTTAAAGAAACAACGGGAATTTGAGGCTCAGCTGGCGGCTATGGGAAATCGATTGGACCAGGAAATAGGACAGATAAACCTAAATATACAAAAGTTGTAGAGCGAACACCGGAACAACCAAACTCCGAATCGAACGGCTTGGACAAAGGGAAAGGAGTCTCAACCGAATCGGGGGGGTCAGGGGTGGACTCGGCGACGGGGGCTAGTGCGGGGGCTGTCGGGGTGGTGCTGGCGGCGGAGTCTGATGGGGGAGGCGGCATGGGCGAGGGCGAGGGCTCGGCGCGAAAAGAACCGGACAGGCAAGGGGCTAGCGCTGGGGGACGTGCGGGCTAGGGCTCGGGCGAGAGTGGCGTGGTTGGCGCAGGGGGTCGCTCGGGCTGGGGCTCGAGCGGGGTCGGCGCGGGAGAACCGACGCGCTGAGGGGCTGGTGCGCAGGGGGGCGCGCGGGCTGGGGTTCGGTCCTAGGCGGCGCTGAGGCCTTGGGCTGGGGCGCTGGAGTGGGGGTGTGCGGAGTCGGGGGCGAGCGAGGTCGAAGCTGTGGGCTGGGGCCAGGCGCGGGATCGGGAGGCGTGTGGCACGGCGGCGGCCCGGGGGGACCAGGCTCGGGTTGGGACTCGGGCGTAGGCGGCGCTGAGGCTTCGGGCTGGGGCGCGGGCGTGGGGGTGTGCAGAGTTGGGGCCGGGCGACGTGTGGCACTGCGGCGGCCTAGGGGGACCGGGTCGGGGAGGGCTGGTCGGGGCGGGTCGGTCTGGGCCAGCCAGGTTGGAACGGAGAGAGAACCGTTTCGATTGGGGGGGACCGGGATTCGACTGAAAGGGGGAACCGAAGGTCGATGGTCGAGGCAACGAGTTTACGGAGGAGAGGAGGGTGCGCATCGGTTATGATAGGCCGATAGCGCGTGACGGTTGGAATGACCGAGGATGGGATAATCAATTTCGAGAAGGAGACCGAGAGGACTGGAGGGAGTGGGAGGATCGTTATGAACGAGGAGGATCGAGAACAGGAGGTAGAGAAGGGTCGGTGTTAGACATGAGATTACGGAAACTCGAGATGCCGGTATTGAAAGGGCTTATCGATGAGGATCCGGACGGATGGTTGTGTCGAGTAGAACGATACTTTTGGGTAAATCGGCTGGAAGGACAGGAACGGGTCGATGCTGCAGCTCTGTGTATGGAGGGTGAGGCTTTGGAATGGTTGCAGTATGAGGAAGATCGTTCCCCGATCAGTTCTTAGGAAGAATTCCGAGAACTACTGTTGCACCGCTTCCAACCAACGATTAATGACAACAAGTATGCCAATTTGATGAGCTTACAACAGGTTGGAACAGTTAAAGAGTATCGACGACTCTTTGAGAAGTATGCAAAGGGAATGCGTGATATTAGTGCAAGTGCATTGGAAGGGAAATGGGAAAGCGGGTTGAAGGCAGAAATTAGAAGTGAAATGAGGAAACTGCGACCTGTTGGGATTCAGGATAAGAAGTTTATGGCACAGGTGATTGAGGATGATTTTGCTTTTCAGGCTGCCCAAAATGAGGGAAGTACTTCTGCAACGGTCAAGGCTAAAGCAGGAACGATTGCATCGAGAACTAGAAGCACATAGACTCTTTCTCACAGGACTACAACCATTCACCCGGCGTCTTGTAAAAAACTCACTGAAGCCGAAGTTCGAGCAAGGAAGGACAAAGGGTTATGCTTCCGTTGTGATGAACGATTTGTCCCGGGACATCGTTGTCAGAAGAAAGAACTCCAAAATTTGGATGTGTGGGTCGTTCGAGATGCGCACGATTACCAAGATGTTGATGTGACAGACTTTTCGCCAGAAGACGGAGCTGTAGAAGATGGCATCGGAGATGGAACACCTTGAGGACAAGGTGGCTCTTGGGGGGGAAAGTATTGATACGATCCGGACCTTGGAGTTTTAGGAATATTAGTATTAGTATTTATTATTTATTAGTTAATTTCTATTTTAATTGTATTGGGCTTGGGCCTATTATTAGTCTTTTATGTAATTAGGGTTTAGGGTTATAAATAGGAGATGATAGGTCTTTGTTAATCATCCATTGAATTGTCGTATTTGTACTCTGGCTCTTAGAGAGATCCTCTCTGGAGATTTATCTTATTTTAATAGAAAAGTGTGGTAGATTCTATCATAAGCTTGGATGGATGATAATTAAATTGGAATCATTCTTTCAGTCTTAGGAGGAATAATCGGCAAGGGTAACCACGCCCGTCCCTAGGCCAGGCTCCGGGAGACATCGAAGGAGTAATGTCACAGCTGAGTCTCGAACCTGAGACCTTGAGGGAAGCATACCCTCAAAGCCCAAGTCTTCAACCACTATGCCACTCCTTGGGGACAGCAGTTGTACGGTCATTAAACTTCTGAATGTAAAAGAAGGAAATAAAGCTGGCTACAAGAAATTAAGTTATGAATCTCACTAATGTTGGAAAGCATCCTTTCAGAATTCTTCAAACGGAGACCTTATCTACCACAATTACTTCGCAGGGATCTGACCGAAGATAAAGAAGAATCAACACGAACAATTTCATACGTGGTAAAAAGAACAATAAATTGTCCCCAAGAGGTGGCGCAACGGTTGAAGGCTTGGACCTTGAAGGTGTGTTTCTCTAAAGATTCCAAATTTGAAACTCACTCGTGACATAATTTGTAGACACCTTCCCTGTCTCTATTCCTTCGATATCTTTCGGTGTCTGGCCTAAGGACGCATGGTTACTCCAAGTATAGTAGAGGTAAGGTCAGATTTCCCGATTTTAAAAAAAGGACATTAACTTTTTAAGGAGTATTCGACTGACTTCGGTTGCTAGCATGCCATTCAACAATATTGGGGCCATAGAACAAATTACAAAAACCAATTATGCATTCTAGATAGGGGACCAAAACTAAGCAAGGCTTCAAACTCAAAATATATACAGTACTATATATCTTCAAACCAAACTAGTTTTTAAAAGTTTTCTTTCCAAACAAAATTAGATTTAAAAAGTGGAGGAAAATGGAGAGTGATTTTTTTTCCCTGGATTTACAGTACTATATACATTTTTCTCACGTGTATAGACGATCAATACCATTGCCACATCTTTTACCAGAAAAAAAAAAAACAAAAAACCAAAGAACAAAATCCATTGCCACATCTATGTATAAACAAAATGGCACCCATCATAACCTGTTCCAAAGAAAATAAACTAAATCAATATATTGATCCACAAACAAAAGAAATTCCACATACACAATATTTTTAAAATATCTATAGTCTTAAATTTCAAAACTAGAAGAATCCTTTGAAAGTTAGACTAAAAGTTTCAAAATTAGTAGAAATCCTTTGAAAGTGTGATATAAAATTGGCATATATAGCATTGACTACACTGACAAGGTAAATAAGAACAATAGCTCACGGCATCAATGTATACTTATTATAGAACTAAAAAAAGACTACAATATATGACACTACATTGTCTGTAATAAGTTCGTAAAAATCAAATTAAAAAAATTTTACGTCTTCTTTCATAACTATTTAAGTTCTATTTTATAACTACTTCGTTTTTAATTTTTATTTTGATAATCAAATCTACCATAACTGTTTTTTGAAATAAAATTTACAAGAACTACTTTTAATGATTTAAATCATGGCTTTGATATTTACATTTTATCTATGATTTTATAAACTAAACTAAAGTTTGAAGAAAACAAAATAGCTTCAAAAAAACTTGTTTGATTTTTAGAATTTGGTTAAGATTTAAATACGGTAGAAAATTTAAGCAATAATTTCTAAAACTAACTATGAGAACTTAGTTTTCAGCTTTTTATTTTAAAATTGATCCTCCAAATTCCATTTGTGTTACCTTCTTCACAAAAACCAAAATTTTGGTAACAAAAAAATATGTTTTTTTAGTGTAATCTGCCTAAAAAATTAAATGTTTCGTTGAGAATGATAGAGAAAACGATTGTCGTTTTTTTTAATTAAAAAAAAAATAATAATAAAATAATGGATTTTTCAAGGAATAAAAAAAAAGGAAAAATATATTTTGAATTGAAAATAATAAAATATAATTGATTGAAATACTCCATTGGTTCTCAAAAAAGTAAATAAATAAAAGATTGTATCTCCACAAAATTTCGTAAATAGTATGTTAATATATTAACGAGGAATATTTAAGTCATGACTAAGCATGACCTAAAAAATAATGTTCGAAGTGGTTTAATATGGGTCTCATTAACTTTCTTTTTTTTTTCAAGTAAAGGAAATTCTTACTGGGATCGACGGTGACAAGCATAGCAGTACCGGCGAACTGACAGGTGGCGGCCCCACCGCCCATCTTAGTTTTCTGCCAATAGCTATTGAACGCGTAGGAAGCGTGGGCCAGCAGCGTGTTTGGGAGAAAGCAGGGACCGTTCGGTAGAATCGAATCGCAATCAGCCGCCGTCCCGCAAGCGTAGTTCATGGCCTCTCGGATTATAGGGTCCGGCACCGACGCCTTCGCCACGCACCACTGCGGAGGCGGCGGCGCGCTCGGCGGAGGGTAAATGACCGGCGGTTCGAACAGGCTCGGCGGCGGCGGCGGCGTTGGAGTTGTTTGGGGATAGGAGCAGTACGGCGGCGCGTTGTTTGGCAGCGGCGGCAGAGTGAATGGGGAGCTTATGTAAGGTTGGGAGTTAGTGGGCCCATCCACGTGGCTTGCCTTTTGTCCAATTACATCCCAGTATTTTGCCAGCTGGAGTTTCTTCGTTGTACGGCGGCTTTGCACATTTCTACCATCTAGAATACGGTCGCATTGCATGTATATTAATTACTTTATACCAATACTCTATTTCCAAATATTTATGAATGAAAAAGTTGGCATGTTTCACATTATTTCTATCGTTCTCTACCGGACTTTCGTATTTCTTAAAAAATATATATTTGACTTTTTAATCCAATTCCAAAAACGAAAAGTAAGTGTTTAAAAATTGCTTTTTTCAGTTTTTAAAACTTGAGTTGGGATTTAAAAATATAGGTAAAAAGTTGTAAAGTTTATAGTCTTAATTTATGATGTATATGGGTTTTCCTTCCTAGTTTTTTTTTTCTGTATTTTGAAAATCATTAAAAAAAAATTGAAAAATAACTCCCCCAAAACTATGTATTAAGGGAGGTTTACTTCCTTACTTTTTTTTTTTTTAAGAAAAATTTGGGTACACCCAACCAACATGTTACATACACTTCTTTTTTCAAAAAAAAAAAATGGGTTGAGATGTGTGCACGAGATGCGCCACATATGTTGACATCATCACTAACTACACCCAAATTCAAATCTACAATTAAGTCAACAATACATATCAATTATTATCGGATTATATTCTTATCCCTAATTTAACTAAGTCAATAATACATATAAATTATTATTGGATTATATCCCTCTCCCTAATTTACTTCTCAGTTAAGCATGCAATGGAATATGCAGAGGGCTTAAAGTGAGGGCCACCCTCCCCACTTCAATCTCATTATTTTAGTTAGTGGGAGTAGTAGCCATGATGCGACTTCATGGGGACCTACATACACATTTTCCAATAATGCAGCTATTATAATAATAATAATAATACCTCTGCCCATGAAGATTATAATTCCAGTATAGCTAAACAAGATTATAATTCTAGTGACACGAAGATTAAACCAAATGTTGTTGAATAAGAAAATAATAATTGCCCAGCCCATGATATTGTACTGTAGCCTAGCCATGGATATAAGGAAAACTTACCACAAGGAGTGAAGAAATCAGCTGCATAAGTGGATATAAGGAAAAGAAGAAGGCAGAATCTGGTCAAATCCATGATGATCCTCAACTGAATCTACACAATATTGAATGGAAGAACAGAGCAAATGAAGCATGAGATACAGTAATAGAAATGGGGGTATTAAATATAGGAAGCTGAAAAAAATAATGGATTCTTTGGGGGTTTTTTTAGTTGTGGAGAGGAGCTTTGCTTAGCGGCTTAGCCATGTGTACAAGTGAAGATATTGCATGCAAGGCTCAGTAAAAAGGGCCCATCTTTTGATGACAAATGGAAGTTTTCTCTTCTTTTCTTGTGCTTTTCTTTTTTGTGGTCACTTTCTTTGCTTAGATATGCATGGGCTGCTGGCATATATGCTTGCTTCACCAATGCACAAAAAAGAGTACCTGCTCCTTGTTTTGTGTGTGTGTGTTGCTTGATCTCCACTCCACCCTCTTCTCTTGCTCTCCCTGTTAAGTTCTATGTTAGAGGCAGAGACATCTAAAATGTTTAATGAATGTTGATTCTCTTCATCCTTAACCAGGACGAACTATGTTTGAATCTCAACCCAAAACCAAACGTCGCAATCAAGGATTTCGAAGAATCCAATTACGACCCAAGATTTGTGAGAATCCAAATTAACCAGCGAACCAAACGACCACTTAATTCAATAAGTGAAATTCTATTATGTTTGGTTGTGATGCGAATGCGAAACATTTGGATGTGGAATCGATTGTAGTGGCCTCTCAACTCGGCTTCCTCGTCTTTGCTTGCTTGTTCAAAGGCATAATCTTAAAATTATTACATTTTTTTTATATAAACGATAATAAGATCTCTCTCAAAGCTTTGGCTATTAATAAAAAATTAACCACTTATGGGCGTCTGCTGTGAACATGATAAAACATGGTTAGTTGTAGTGATTGTTGACATTACCATTACTATGGGTGTGTTTGGAACACCGGTTTGGTTATAATAGACGAAAAGTTATGATAAACGGTAAGTTATGATAAATTGTGGGTTATTATAAATGGTGTTTGAGGGATAAGTTATTATAACATGGATTATAAAAAACGATGTTTGGGAGGGCTGATTATGTAACAAAAAGTAATATACGTAAGGTTTAGATAAACGGTGGGGCAAACATCGATTGGGATATTATAACCAATCCGGCCATTTACATAAACGGAGGTCCAAACACACCCTTAGACATGATTGACCAAGTGTTTGAAGGAGGAGGGATTTGGATTCTTAGTTATTCTACACAAATCACCCTTGTAACATTTCATGGATTGTTGATAATATAAAGGTTGAGTCGAATTGCCCTCCCTAACTAGGTTGCTCAGATTAGGGAATCGACAAACTCAAAATTTTATTTAAACAATACCTCTAATCTCAAGTTCGAAACTCAATACAATCGTTTGTTTTAGGTTATTCATGAAATAAAAACATCCAAAAAGGTAACATAAAAAAAGATATAAAATAAAGGTGAACAAATATAAAGAATTTATTTAACAATTGTGAAAATTAAAATCAAAGACCAGCAAATTTAAATAAAGTATTGAAAATTATATTTGAAAAAACATGGTGCGTGGAATCTAACCTTATTATAAAAATATCTTATTGTGAATTTTGGTAGGCCGAGACCGAGAGATGCTCGCTCCCATAGTGAAATGGCTGTTGATTTGAATAAATCCCAAGCAGAGGAGGCTGCAATATCATGTAGCTTGATATGCATATGGTTATGATAAGTTGACAAGCTAAATAAACGATAACAATCGAACGTCGAACGTATCGCCTGGCTCGCCGTACAATATGTGAAGAGTCTCGTGTTGTTATCGTTGTAAAGATTGGGACTGACCTGTTTCATGGAAGAGCAACAATCAATGGCAAGGACAATAATAGTCCATAAGGGGTGGCGCAGTGATTAAAGACTTGGGCTTTAAGGGTATGCTCTCTTTAAGGTCCTGGGTTCGAGATTCACCTGTGACATTACTCCTTCAATGTCTTTGGTGTCTGGTCTAGAGACAGACGTGGTTACCCTTGTTTAAAAAAAATGGCAAGGATATTAATAATGTAGAAAGAATAAGAAGTCATGACAGTTTTTCTCATTTATAAGTTCAATCATTTTAGTAAGTAACAATGAAGATAATGAAAAATAATGATACCTGCCAACCAGCTTCAATGCTATTAAGCTCAAAAACGATGAAACTGGCCAGTGTTGACATCTAAATAAAAAAAACAATCAAAAAGAACAACAGAAGTCCGTTCATTGACAAGTCTTATATAGCGAAGTAATAAAAAAAAACGTGTCAATCAGAGCCTGTACACACAATTGACTGATACGGAATGAAAAATGAAAAAAAAAAAAAAGGACTGCAATTGGGGTACCACAGTAGCTCTTACGAAAATGACAATCAACAATTATTACAGATAAATGTTCAATTACGTAAAAGCCCATATATGAAAATAGAAACAACAACAATACAAAATTTGTTTAGGTTTAATTCGACTATGGAGACCCCTACTCGCTGACCGGGTAGCGAAGCCCCCAACTAAATGATTGTAGGGTATTAAATCGTTCAAGGCATATCTCAACCGTAACAATTATAACAGCTATCTAGCCCGAGCTAAACATATGAGTTAAAACTAAAAGCAAATCTTGAGTTGAAGATTGAAAGAAACAAATAAACATATTAAGAGACTAAATAATGTGTCATAGAGAGCCAAAAGACTATTCTGACCAACAGTTGGGCATTCCTTCACATCAAGATCAGCTTGTGGTTCTTGAAGGTCCTCAAAACTACATTCTTTCCTAGTATAAATCTAAAATTTGGTCCATATCATTTAAAGAAAGTTAGAATTAAATTTAAATTCTTTTTTATATTACAACAATTAGGGAGGGGGTTTTAAACCCATAATTTCATAGTCATTAGGTATATATTGATGTTACTGAGCTACAATGAAAAAATTTAATCTAAATTAAAATTTAGCTTTGCTAAAATCTAAAAAATAGACATAATCTTTATCTTTAGCAAATTAATGAGGTGGAAGTATTATTCATGTTTTTTTTTTGTACAATCAATCACTAAATTGTCTTTATTGACGCATAGAATTTCATATATTTATATGTTGATCATAACTTGAAGCTTTTTGTTAATTAAAGCAAGAAAAAGTAGAACAGCGGGAAATACGTTTTTAAAGTGTCAGTCAAAATCGCAGCCATAGTACTGAACTTCAATTGGATTTTTCGTTTTGAGATTGCAGAATAGAAACCTAGATTTAGAGCACAAATTTCAAGCAATAAAGAGAAGATAGCAGAAATTCCATGGACTGAGTTGAACAAATCAATCGAAAAATATTTGTTAATTTCTTGGTTGGTGAAGAAACTAGATTATAAACACGGCCATTTGCGCAAACCTCTTCAAACTTTTCTCTGCATTTCCCCAATAAACAAACAACAACGAAGCGGAGATTTCAGCGAGAAATAAATCAATGAAGAACGAATATAAAATCGAAAGGAGGAGAAGGGAGTGAACATACAGAAGAAGTCGCCGAGATTTTGACCGCCGGCGAGAGGTCCCTGCACTTTCGACCGACATGATTCCAATATATTTTTTAATCCGAAAAATATATGTATATAATTAAAGTGTAGTTTATATTGAAGTTAGGTCATGCTTAAAAATTATTATTTATATAAAAAAGTTAATGATCTTATTAAAATTATTTGTTTATTAAAAAAAGTAGAGAGTATCTTTGTTTTATGTTCAATTTAAATTATTTTTGTCCAATTTTCAAAAACAAATTAAATATGCTATAAAAAGTAATAACAAAAATAAAAAAGACATTTTTCCAAATTTAATTTAACTTTTGAAAATATAATTCAAACATAGGTGATAAAGCAGGAAAAGTATGATGAAAATTATATTTATAAACTTTATTTATCTATATCTTTTTTTAAATTCAAGAACTCATTATTTTATATACCTCAATGCCTAAATCATGGTAATTAATTAATTTATATCCTTTTAATTATTTAATATATTAATAATTTTTAAAAAGAACCCCACATATTTGTCAGAAAGTTAACTCATAATATCATGAGCTCCCCCACAATTCTCTTCTACACCACATTTTAAAGTGTGTAGCTCTCTCGACCAAGGATATAAGATACAAACAAGTTAGATTATCATTTTATTTCATCATATTCAAGAAATATAATTCTCAAGTCCATATAATTTCAATGGAGCTCATTAAACATTATTTGGCTTTAAATTTAGACATATTTTAGTGGTGTACCCAGCTACTATGAGGCCAAATATCCAAGGATGCATAATTATTAACTTGAGCTCGTTTATTGTAATATAAATAAACTCCTGCATGAGTCACAATATATCTAAAAGCCTAGTACCTCACATGATAAAATCATCTGTTTTATTACATTACGAGTACAGGAGGCCGGATGAGTTAGTTTAACTCAAAACGATTTCTTTTCATACGACACCAGTCCATGAATTCCACCTTCGACCTGTGCAGCTCCCGAACGGACCTGTACACGTACAATAGCAGCAAAACGAAAACGGTTTTAAACGAAGTCGTCTTCATAACCAGCAGCAAAAAGCACTAAACGAAGTGGGGAAAGAAAAGCAGAAGCCCTTACCTCCAGTCTTAGGACCTTTGAGCTTAAGAGATCATGGGCAGATTTGATGGAGGAAGCACCAAGATCTTGGAACCCTTGCTTCACTGCTTGCATTGAGTAGGGTATGAACTTCAGGACTGAACCCTTATAAGCAACTGCTCCAACAACCCCCTGAGCTATCTTAAGGGTTGCAGTATCCCCCAAGTACCTGGCATCACTGCCTTTGGTCATTGCTTCTAACGACCCCATACCCCGATACTTCTTCACCCGCTGACCATTCTGAGTATCCAAAGATGCAACTTTCTATCATTTTTTTTTATAAATATATTTGTGAGTGTCTGGCCTAATTTATGCACGTCTCGACTATTCTTATGGATCAAACTGTCTAACCATAAAATATTTGGTTCTCAAGAAAATGTGTAGAAAATTAATTCCTAGATAAGTGACTATCATGAATTAAAATCATAAATTTTTGAATTTCAATAACTTCTTGACCGCTAGGTCAACTCATGATCGTTCTATAAGTCATTATTTACCTCGTCTCAGTTCTTATAACTTAAAGAAAGAAAAGAATTGGTTAAGTAATAAAGTACAAGCATGAATCCTACACAGATGTATCACTATCATGTTCAAGTAAGGTCATACAAGCATGAATCACTCTTGGCTCTACCATTTAAATATATCTCCATGAAATAGATTATCTGGTTTTGAAGAGCTAAAAAGACTAAGTAGTTCAAATCAGAACATCAATCATTTAAATAAGGGAGAGACATTAAAAAAAAGCAGTTAAACAGCTAGTATGGGAGAGTTTAGCAGTAATGCTACTTGTTAGATGTTAGTAAAATGTAACTGGACTAGCCATAATGTACACTTGAGAAAGGCAAACAGCCAGAAAAAGTACCTTAGTTTCGAAGGTGCCGGGGGACTCGGTGCTTCCAGCCAAGAAACTTCCCATCATTACCGTGGATGCACCAAGAACTAGAGCCTTAACAATATGTCCAGAGTTTGAAATTCCACCATCAGCAATGACAGGAACACCACTTTGAGAAGCAACTAATGACACCTTGTAAACCGCAGTTGCCTGAGAAGAAGAACAGAGAAAGACCTGGCTTCAGTGTCTTGAGCAAAAAAAAAATGATAAAGAAATTATCTCATTGATATGTGAAATAAAAGGTCTTAAGCAAAATTTTACTGCAGCATTTATTTGGACAGAGGCAGAAAAAGGATTCACATGCACAAGGAAGCAATAAAAAAGCAACCACTAGTTTCATTTAATATAAATGAGGAGATTGATTTTTTTTTTTTTTGAAAATAAGGTAACCACGCCCATCCCTAGGCCAGAAACCGGAGACATCAAAAGAGTAATGTCACAGGGAAGACTTGAACTCGGGACCTTGAGGGGAGCATACCCTTAAAGCCCAAGTCTTCAACCACTGTGCGAACCCTTGGGAACATATAAATGAGGAGATTGCTGTCACTGCATAAAGAATGGTGCTGCCATTTTGTGTGTTGCAAGGCAAACATCCAGTCTCAGATTCATAAATATTCTGCTAGGTTCAGATAGATACATAATAAAGGTTTAGATTTAAAGGTGGAGCTATGTAGAGAATCATATGTAAAAATTATTCCCAATCATGTCTTTAATCATTCAAAATTTGAACTTCATATTTTCATACCATAAAAAAAGTTTTTGAACAACTAAAGACATGTTTTGTTCATTATCTTCTAACGGGTCTCTTTTTTTTCCTCGATCTGTTAAAGAAATGCTTTTTAGGAGAAATCACTCCCGAATATGTTCAAAAAGCATAGATAATTTAGTCTTTTGGATTGGACAATAGCCAATGCTGCCAAGACAGCACAAACATGTCCTAGGGATAGGGGGAAAGCTTTTATAAAAAAAGGTAGAGTTAATATCATTATAATCAAATGTAAAAATTATTCCTTAACGTATCTTTAATCGTTCAAAATCAACTTAAACTTTAAATTTTCATACCATAAAAAATGTTTTTGAACCATTAAAGACATGTTTTGTTCATTAACTTCTAAAGGGTCTCTATTTTTTGTTTCGATTGGTTAAAAGCATGCATTTAGGAGAAATCGCTCTCAAACATGCTCAAAATAACCAAGATAATTTAGCCTTTTGGATAGGACAATGACTATTGCTACCAAAACAACACAAACATGTTCAAGGGAAAGGGAAAAGCATTTATAAAAAAGAACATCATTATAATCAAAAGTAAAAATTATTCCTTAACATACCTTTATTCATTCAAAATCAACTTAAAACTCTATATTATTGTACCATAAAGAATGTTTTGGAACAATTAAAGACATGTTTTGTTCATTATCTTGTAAAGGGTCTCCCACACAAGCATGTTAAAGGGAAAGGGGAAAATCTTTTATACCTGTCCCCGTCCGGCCGCACAAACCTCCTGCGTGGTGCAGATAGAACCAGAGCCCATCCCAACCCGCAATCCATCGACGCCGGCTTGAATCAAATTCTGTGCCTGCGCCATCGTAACAACATTCCCGCCAATCACGTCCAGCTCAGGATACGTCCGCTTCACATACTTGATCATATCAATCTGATAACTAGAGTTCCCCTGCGAACTATCTAACACCACTACGTTTATACCAGCCTGCACCAAATGTTTCAGCCTCTCCTTATCATGTTCCCTAGTTCCAATGGAAGCCCCGACGAGCCACGAACCATCCGCAGCAACGGAACCAACACCGAGCTTCGGATAACTCCTGATTCTCTCTACTTCCGACTTCGTCACAGCATCAACAACTTCACCATCCTTCAACAACGGCACAAATTCCGCCTTCTTCTCCTCCAAAAACGCCTCCACTTGCCCTAAATCATAGTTCCACGGAACCGAAACCCCGGAATTAACCATATAATCATAAATCTTAACTTCCTTATCGCCCTGAGCAGTCCAATCCGCGTGCGAGACATGGCCGAGAAGCTTCGAGTTCGAGGAACCAGACTCGGTAACTAAAACGAAAGGCGAAGAGGCGAAATCCTCTTCGGAATCGATCCGATCGAAGGGGGATTTGAAGAGCGGATTGGAGAGGATGGGAACTCGTCGAGCTTTAGCGGCGCGAACCATGGCGGATTGGTGGGAGGGAGTGGCGTTGGAGTGGATGATGCCGATGCCGCCGAGAGCGGCCATGGCGGAGGCCATGTAAGCTTCGGTGACGGTGTCCATGGGGGAGGAGACGCAGGGGATGGAGAGGGAGATGTTGCGGGTGAGTTGAGTGGCGAGTTGGACGGAATCGGTGGGGAAGTCGATGTAGTGAGGAAGGCAGATGACGTCGTCGTAGGTGTAGGAGAATCCTTGATTGAAGAGACGCTCAGCTGCGAATCCGTCCTCCATTGTTACTGCTCGGAGTTGCAGACGGCAAAGAACAAGAAGAAGATGAAAGGGGAAAGCCGAATAGGGTTTTGATACTTACACTGTGGGCTGTGGGGGTTTAACCGAGGGAGACGCTTATTAAATTAAAAACAAATTAATTTTTTATGTATAATAAAGAAGAATAAAGGTTTTATAAAATATTAACAATAATAATAAGGGCGTTGAAATAAATCAACTCTTAATAAAGGGGACACTTCTTAAATTAAAGGAATAAAAAAATACATTCTTTATAGCAAAGAGGTGTGGTTTCAATTCGATTTTTGACTCTATATCAAACCAACAATTAGATTGATATCCTCGGTTTTTCAATAATTAGGTTTGAGAACCTAAGACTTTGAGCATACTTCAAGTTTTCAATTATTGTGCTACCTCTCGAAAATTAAGAGATTTAAACCTACTGATCTTTAAGATTATAAAAAATCTTTTAAATGCATATTTGAATTTAGTTCGATTTTTATTAGCTTTGGAAAAAAAATAGAATCAAACTAATTTTTTTCAATTTTTTTCAAATTACAAACTAATACATATAATTTCATGCTAAAAAAGTGATTTGATCCATTGAATAGGATTATTTTCAGGTTCTTTTTGTTGCACCTTTAATAATAAAAAATGTAGGCATGTGTTCAAAAAAAAAAAGTGAAAATTACATTCTTTACCCTTAGCTTGAGATGGATTTTCATTTTAGCCTCTGTATTTTAAAATTAAACATTTTTTCTTGTGTCATTATTATCATTTATATATTTTTAGTTTAACTTTATACTTATTATCTGTTTTTAGAAATTAAATTAGGATAGAAACGAAAATAATCAATTCATCAATATATTGTCATATAAAATTAGTAAAATCATAATTTTAGTCAATATTATATTATGTAACTATTCATTTTATTATTGTTCACACCAAATTTCTAGAAAAATTTAGATTTGTGGAGTTGAACTTGAATTTTGAGATGATTTTGTACGAAAGTGGTTAAATTTCTATGTTTGATCTTTTGGTTCTTTCTTTCTAAATGTATATTATTGATTTGAAGAATAGGATGAACGTTCTTCATATTTGGTTGCTTTTGAAGTGGACTTCGAAGACTGTCTGATCATTGAAAATTTGGAAAGTTTTCGATTTAGTGAAATTCTTTTTGGAGCTTCAAATTTATGGCTCCCTTCAAATGAAAGAGAGCTTCTTTATTTATAGAACTTCTATTGGATTTGGATTCTTTTGGTTCGGTTCACTAAGAGCTCGTTTGATAACGTTCTCGTTTCCTGTTTCTTATTTATTGAGAAACAATCTTGTTTGATAACTGTTCCCGTTTCTTGTTCCCAAAAATACAAGAAACGTTTCTCAAATTATATGAAAAAATGAGAAACTCTCAAAACTTGTTTCTCTTGTTTTAGTTTTATATTATGCGTTGCAAAAAAGTTACAATATGCAACTTGTGGTGTGATGGTTGTGTTGTCAACCTTTTTTAATTTATGGCTTGATTTGAAAATTTTGTATATGTGTATTTATTTATTATTTAAGTTAATAATACACTCGGAATTCGTAAAAAATTTGGTATCATGAAAAATTTGTTCACTAAAATATACAACTGACACTACCTTAATATTTTACACTCACAACATTTTTTAAACACGTTATTTGTGACAAATAATTTATGTGAGAGATAGCATATTAAATTTATGATTAGTTCTATATTAAGATTTTTTTTAATTATAAAAGATTTAATTATACTAGAAAATGTAAACTTTCGATGACCATATTTTAATGCATTTTATATTTTGTTAGAAGCCTAAATATATACATACATACATATACACACATATATGCATACATACATATACACACACATATATATATAAACAAAAGGCAAGAAATAAGAATCAGAAACGGTTATCAAACATATTACTGTTTCTTACTCTCAAAAAATAAGAAACATGAAACATGAACGTTATCAAACGAGCCCTAAACGAACTTCGGTCTGGTTTAATTTTGACCCAAATTCAAGAAAACTCAACTTTTGGTTCAAATCAATTTTCAGAAATATTTTCTCAAAATTTAATTTAATTTTGTCATTAAATTTGGGATAATAACACGACGATCTATGATTGGTTGAATATATCAAACACTAAAAATGAGCATTTTTTTTATATATTATGAATAAAAGTATTTAATTTTGAAATATACAACCCAAATTAAAATTAGACTTCAAACGTAAAGCTACAGATATATTTTTCTCTAAAATAAAAAAACAAATGTATGAAAGTAAATTCTTAATAATGGGACGCTTGTTAAAATAAAGGAATAAAAAAATGTATTTTTTATGTATAATAATAATAAATAATGATACGAAGGTAAATAATTTATAAGGAGCGAGATCCTTTTTAAATTAAAGTAAAAAAAAATCATTTTTCATGCATAACAAATAAAATATATTGTTTTGAAGTGTACATGTGTAAGCAGATTTGATGTCATTTGAATTATTCATCGTGTTGCAAGAATGTTAAGACTTACTATTTAAAGAGGTTGAATTAGTTTGAATCGTGAATTTCAACTAATATTGTTATATAAGTTTAGAATATGATTCCAAATCAACAACCAAACAAATTAGGCCTTGGTGGATTTAAGCACGATCCGTGTCAAAATGCGTGGGAAATGCCGTATAGGATACGACGACATCAGCTAAATTATTTTAGTCGTTGTCTATACACTTTTTTTTCTTTTAATTTCTTTTTGGTGCTGTTTTTAATTATAAAAACTCAATTATTGCACAGTCAAAGCCGAGTCATAATCAACTACTGCAAAGTTTAAACCAAAAATAAATAAAAATGATAACATAAAATACATTTAAACCTCTCTAAAAAATTGTGTCTTAACATAAAATAATTGTTTCTATTAAATGAAGATTATTAATAATAATCATAGAATGATTGCGTCAAAACATTTTTTATCCAATAATATGTTGGGTGAAATATTTGATTCGAATTCTGTTGATTATAGATGATGTCATCAAATTATAAAATTATATCAGCATATGATAAATGTATCTTATATAGATGGACTTTATGGTACTCCATCGGTGAATAAAAAACCATTATAGATGTTATTGTAGCCAAAAGTATTTGAAGATACCAATAAAATAAGAAATCACATAATCATCTAATTATAAATTAATTTTTAAATAAAAAAGATTAACCATTTCTAACAATACTAATTTATAAACCATCAATTAATTATCAGACCATAGTTAACAACAATATTCAAACAAATAGTTATTACCAAATTATCATTGTCATTTGACTCATCATCACTGTATTTTATCCGATTCAAACCTCCTAAATGATCCTTCGTTAATTAACTTGGTCAGGAGAAATGGCTGATGGTTTCAAGGGTGTTTGTTTACCGTATATAAGGAAGATTTAATTTGATAAGTTATTTTGAGTAGTTAAAAATTGAAAGTTGTAGCCAAACATTTGTTTGGATGTGATTTTAGTGTAGAAGATTTAGAATCAAAAGCTTATTTGGATTTAAATTTAAAATGAGTAATTACAAATAAGTGGTTAAAGATTAATTATTTTGAATTCTAAAAGGGTAGTCCAGTGATTGAACCTACCGGTGTCACAGTTTAGACGGGTCAATGGTGCCCCGAATATAGGAGAGCAAAACTCCGATTTTTCCAAATAAAAAAAAGATTCAAAAGAATTATCTTGATTGATTTAAAATGAATAATTATAATTAATGGGTGGAATGATAGAAAAATAATTATTAAAAATGAAATTCTATTTTTAAAAGTTACATACATCTTCCCTTTCATTCTATAGGTCTTTTTTCAAGTGTCTTCGAAAGTGGATAAACAATAATTTTCAAATAAATAAAAGAATGGGTAAACACATTCTTCCCATCGTGGCGTCTACGTGTAAACGAAGCGGCACCCATAAAAAAAACAAACGAGAATTATATGATTCACATGAATGTTATTGAATTATTGGTCTGATTGGAACTCATACTAATTTTCATGCACAACCTAATTTAGCTAATATTTTAATTTCGTTTGTTAAAAAAAAAAAAGAAAAGTCATATTTTATGTTTCGTTGTTTTTTTTTAAATATTTTTTTTTATTAAAAAAAAAATATGGTTCATGTTTTTTTTGGTAGATTTATAAATTTGTTTAGTTCAACTATAATTGTAATTACTTAAAAAAAATAACAACTATTGATAAAAGTGATCCCAATACTTTTTTTTATCATATTATTTGAAATTCAAACCGCCTCTAATTACACTATTAGTGATGACATTATAATCACCATAAAGGAAATAGTTTGTTTCTTCCGAATACATTTTTTGATTTTATGTGATTAAAATATGACATAATGTGTTGGATATATAAAACCATCCAAATTTAATACATTTCAATATCTATCAAATGTCCACTATATATATAATATACATATCGAAGAGGAAGATATGCAAAGAGTTGTCCTTATACTAAATTGTATAAACCTACATGGGCATTGAGGCACAATTACATTGAAATATGTATGTTATTGATTTCCATATTTTCCAGATTTATTGTCTCCAAAATTTTAAATGTCTAGTTGAATCATTCCACTTTTCATAAAGTTTAAAATTGTTCTATCTTATTTTATCTATAAAAAGAAGAAGATATATCTTATACATTCGGAGTTTAATTTGAATGAAAATTATTTAATAATCATCCTAAAAATAAAATACAATACGAATCAATTTCTTAAATTTATAGAAGAAAGTTAATTGACAGTATTTGATTTAAAAAAAAAAAACATATAACAAGAATTTTAATATCGAAATCATTTCAATATTTTTTAACATTCAAATATTAAATTAGACATTCAGAAGGCAGTTATATTTACAATATTGAGATATATACTTTCCACTTAAAGTCATCAAAATCGGCCTATTAGCTCAGCTGGTTAGAGCGTCGTGCTAATAACGCGAAGGTCGCAGGTTCGAGACCTGCATGGGCCAAGTTTTTTTGAAACTTTTCATATTTTCTCAGGGACAAAATCGTAAATTTAGTTAAATTTTGAAAACCTTGACGTTGGGCATTTACCCGCCTCCGCTGCCATCTGTCTCTTCGAGGTTATTTGAAGAACTCAGACCCGTTTGGTTTCAGAGTGTTCCATTTCACCATTCCTTTCAGGTACATCCCTTTCTTCATCCTCCTCGTGTTCTTCTTCTTTTGCTTGAAACTGAAGCAATTTCTACTCGCACCTTTCAGATTTTCACGTTTAGTTCTTAATTTCGAGTGTAATTTCGTCCACTCCTGTTCGATCTACGGTTTCGTTTTGAGGTTTTCGGTATATTTTCACATGAATATGTTCTTCATTCAAGTTTTCATCTGCTTATCGATTGAATGTACTTATTCTTCGCTTTTATTTCCATTTCGAAGTCTAGATTCTGCTGCATCGTTTTGTTCTGCTCGTTTTTGTCTAATTTACAGTTGATTCGGCTTCTTTATAGATATTTAATCATCAAATATTGATCGGCGATCTCTACATTTTTATTTTATTGCTGATTTGCGTCTGGAATGCTTGCGATAGTTTGTCTTTCATGTTAATGAAGTAGAATTAGGGTTTAGGAAGAAATGAAGCTTGCGTAAGTTGCGACTATTCGCTTCTTTAGGCTTGCATACTACATTTTTGAAATATAGTGTAGAGTTATGTTCTATAAATGTATTCAGCAGACTGATTTGGAGTTGGCTACTAATTGTTTTTTTTTTTTTCCTCGATCAGTGATCAGAAACTGGAAATCAAGATCAGTCGATAATGGTGGCTGCCAAGGTATATAAAATGTCACTAGTTCTGTTATTTCTTTAATAGATCGTTGTTTCTTGATTACTCTTGATTGATACTTTGCTCGAACTTAGGCTAACGTCTGCCTCGATGCGGGTTTGCCTACTGAGGAAAATCGCACCCGTAGAAGTGGTAATATATCCCCAATCTAATGGTTTAGCATTTTAAATCTTCTCCAACTTTATATACTGGATAAATAAAGAACTGACTCTTTTTCCCAATGGGTACAAGTAGCAATGGGAAGTTTTAAGGTTTATACGGAGAAAGATAAGGTTAAAGCTGATTCCAGTTGCAAGTAAGTGTCATTTTTCTTCTGTTCCTTTAAGTGTCATTAAACAGCCAGAAACCCTTGCGTATAAAAATCTTATGGTATTTGTAATGTGAACTCTTTTTAAGTTTTTGTTATACGAAGACTAAGAGATTTCCCAATTTGTTTTAACGCTTAACACAGGTAAATCACATACTTAGGCTAAATGCGTCATAAATATAAACATTCATTTTATTGGGGAAGCTTTCCCTGCGATTAGCTAGTTGAATTTATTCAACTAGTTTCAACTTCTTTTTTTTTTTGATATTTTCTGTTTGGTAGGAAACCTGTAACAATAAAGCCTTCAGCAGATTATACGATTCAACCAAAGGTAATTCGACCTTCTTCTTTAAGATTTTGGGTAAAAAATTTAGCAGTAGGAAAAGAAGATAGGAGAAGTGGTCATGTATTAACTTTTACATTTGAGTTACTTCTAGTTTAAAGGAGGCCTGCAACGCTCAGAGAAGAACATAGAGAAAATTGAAGTATCTGGTAAGAAATAATGATGGCATATTTGTATAGAAAATTTACTATAGATTTTGAGTTTATTTCTAAGTACTACACTGCTTCTTCAGGGGCCAAAAGTATGGGAAGAAGAGCACTGGCAGATGTAAGTAACGTCCGAGGCAACTCTTCAAGGAAAACAATGCAAGATGGCTCCAAGCACAAGTGAGTTGCAGTAGAATTTTGTTTGTTGAAAAAACTTTATGTGCATTTTTTGGTACACAGTTCGAATTCTAGAAATAAGGAAATTACACACCGTTATAAGGTGCAATATATAAGTTTTTTTTCCCTTGGCGCTTACATAAATCACTCTCCTTCCTTTTGAAAATAAGCTGATGCAAATAGTTACTGTCACGTTTTTATAGGGCTTCAACTGGGACTAGAGTTAGCACTGCTGGCGTCAGTGTCTCCTTTAGGAGATCATTGGTATGTAAATTTTTTCCAGATTTTTTTTTGAAAACAATGTCTCTTTGTCTCTCTAAGAGAATTTAATGTCCATTTTATATCAGTAATAAAACTTCCTCACCATGCTCTTGTGGTATTAACAGGGGAAAACAGTAAAGAATGCAGGGGAAGCTGCAGGTGACTTGCATGCTTCAGAAAAAGGTTTCTATATCATGCTTTTTTCTTCTTCTTCTAGTTTTTATAATTAATCATGTGGTATTGACCTACTTTGCTCTTCAGGGCGTGCTAGAGATTCGAAAGGTTGCTCGGTTTATGAAAGAAACAAAACAGATGGTCCATGCTGCAATTCCAATACTGCAAATGCCAGGTTTAACCTTAATTAGAAGATTTAAAGTTACATAGTTTATAATTTTGTTCTTCAAATTGGCATTTATGAGGAGCCTTTTAGTTTGTAGATTTCTAGATTAAAACCTTTTAAGAAGTTTTATCAATTATGTTGAACTCTTGTTTATTTCTCAGGAGAACTAAAAAGATCTCTCTAGTGCAAACGAGGTTTGATGATTAAAAAATGTCTTTCCCCTCTCTGTTATTATGAAAAAAATGTCGGCTCAACTTAATCCTATTGGACGTTCCTCTCTTGTTTTGAAGGAGATCTTTACCAATGTTAAAGAGGATGAACCAGACTAATGCTCCCAACACAAAAGTTGTAGGTCACCGGATTATAGTTTAGAATGGAATCAATTTCCCTATTATTTTTTAGGCGTATTTCTAATAAGTTTTATATTTTCTACTCTCAGGATAATACTGTGAAGACAGAAAAGACCAATAGATCTCAGGGATGTTTGAGTAAGAAGTCAGATTTTTGAATTCATATTGTGTTTCAGCTTCATAATACAGACCGGACGAAGTTAGGATTGAGCTTTTCCCCCCATTTATAGGTAAGTCCGGCAAGAATGCAGCAGCCCAGACAAAAAATACCAGAGGTCAACTTTGGAATAACCGAGTCAGCGGTGGCTTCAATACAATGTTAGCACTTTTATAACTCAATGCTTCCTAACAGCTTGTTTAAATGTGTTGTAGCAGTTTCATTTTTCTTTGGTTTTACAGAATATCTTCGTATAGTGCTAACCACAATGCTAATAAACTAACCTCTTTATCTGCTTTATTGTATGTTTGTTTATCTATTCAGGCATATGGATTACCATTAGTGTTATATTTTATACACAATACATCATTGGGGATCTATCTCAATCTAAATTATACCTTTTTTTCTCTTCAATTTTGTAATGCCCGCTTTTGCTTTCTCTTCTATTCCTCAAGGAGAGTGATGAATAGCATTAAATTGTAATGATGATTGGGTTCTGCAAGTTCTTGGCCATTCCTTTTACCATAATCTCCTCAGATACTTTTTTGGGTCTTTTAACACTATTTCTGATGTTTCCTCAAAATAACCTTTTTTTAGAGAATTGTTAGCCATCTATGCTTCTGTTGATTGAATTTTAAGCTAGTAGGAAAGTCTATTTTGGAGATACTGACCGTGGCAAATGAATTACAGGGGTCAAGCCAAGGTGGAGACAAATCCACTTTCGAAAAAGTCTAGTAAGGTATTGCTTATCATTTGGATCAATATGTTTTTATGCAATATGTTCCATAGATTCTTGATTCTGTTCACTGCTGCACAAGATTTTTTTTTCGATCACCAATTCAATTGTCGGTAATAGTATGCATTTTTGTTTCATTATATGCACATATTTTTAGAGGGTATATTCTGAAACTTTTTACGTGATCACTTTCCAGCCCATTGTAAGGACCACGAAGAAGGTTTCTGGTATTCAAGAGGCACCAAAATCCAAATATGCATCAGTCGTAATCAAATCAATTTCTAGTACTGCATCATCATCCAAGATTGTGGAATCCTCGGCACCTCTCTGTGAGGATACAACTAATGAGTCCATTCAAGGAAAGGATGCATCTGAACCTACTTGTAATCCAAGTACAAGTACAGATTTCACTTTCAGGAAAAAAGGTGGTCGTAGAAGATCGTATACATCCTTGTTGGTCGCTGGAGCAAAGGTGAGGTTAACATCTATAGCATACCACGATTGACCTTCTTTTGAACTTATATTTTGTTATTGTCACCATTTTGTAGTTGCTGGACAAATGTGCTGACGTTACGGAGATAGCTAACCTACCAAGTATTGACAATGACTACAACCAAATGGAGGTTTCTGAATATGTTGAGGAAATATATCATTATTATTGGGTTATGGAGGTGATGTTTGTTATTCTTATCAATAAAATTGGCAGGTTTTACCTTCATTTGCTGTATTGAAGTGTCTTAGAGTAGCCTTCCAGTGGTTCACAAGCAGATGTTATCAGCTTCATATTAAATTTTTTATATTTTACTAAGTTATTTTTTTTGTGTGTATCTTGTGCTTAGAACTTCTAACTGTTCTACTTTAATAAACTAAACTTGTTTCTAATTTCAGGCACAAAGTTCATCTCTTTCAAATTACTTATCAATACAAGAAGAAATCACCCACCATATGCGAGGCATTTTGATCAACTGGTTGATTGAAGTACTTATCCATCTTTTAGATCTTCTGCTTTTGTCTATTTTTCTTCGTTTATTACCTAACTATCCGACTCTCTTCTTTTCTGATATGTTGTTGTGCTATGAACTATGTGTTTTGGTCGTAGGTACACTTCAAATTTGACTTGATGCCTGAAACACTATTTCTCTCTGTTACATTGTTTGATCGGTATCTCTCCCAAGTCGTGATCAAGAAGAATGAAATGCAGTTAGTTGGTCTTACTGCATTGTTATTGGCATCCAAATATGAAGATTTTTGGCATCCAAGGGTAAATACTATAATAATATTTGACTTTTATCTATTCTGACATAATGCTTGCTCAATGAAAGTTAGTCTGATCCAGAATTGTGGTGTCCATTGGAAACAGGTTAAAGATCTAATTAGCATTTCAGCCGAGTCCTACTCAAGAGAGCAAATGCTACAAATGGTACCGTTGATATTTTTTCTCCGCAGTTTGATCATGCTTTCTTCATAATATAATCGACTTTTCAAGTGATTGGTTGACGTGCAGGAAAAAATTATTTTTCACCAATCATTTTCAACTGTAACCATGGTAGCTCAATCTGGAAAAGTGTTGGCCTTTGAAAATTTGTGTATAATGTCATATTCTTTTCTTCGTGAGATCCTCTAACAACTGAGAATAAAAAACAACTAAAATGAGAACTAACCGATACTAATTGGCCAATCAGACTAGACTGAATTGATTCAGCTGGTTTGATCAGTTGCCATTGTCTTCCCTCTCCTTTTTTCTAATACTCGTGAGTGTTAGACTGTCGGGCCAACATAAGTGCCCTTCGACTATTCTTACGAGACATTTTGACTGACTCTACAACTTTTGGATGGTAAGGAAATTCGTAGGAAATTATTTTCTCAGTAGGCGACTTTCATAGAATCAAGCCATAATCTCTTGATCCCCAAATCCTCTCGTTGTTTAAATTTTGTCCAAGAGTGGCGGAGTTATGATCATAGAGAGTATTAGTATTTTATACTACAAATTTTGTAGCATTTTACGTTTAGTAGTGATGTAGAATTTAGCCATGTATGTTGGAATAAAGTAATTTTTGAATTAGTGGGAAGCAATTTAGGAATTATTTTGGTAAGAACTTGGAGACTAAGTTTGGCTATAAATAGAGTGTTTGAGAGAGAAATAAAATAAAGTATTTTGAGAATTTGTGTTCTTGTTTGGCTTTTCGAATTTAGGTATCAAAGTAGCATCTAGATTTTACAGTGTAAGGAAAGTTTGAAAAGTTTTGTTACCTATTAAGCGTAGCCGCGATGCAGAAACAACTTAATCACATTACATTTACGTCTATAGTCCTACTTACTCCTATTTGCGATTTGCATGTTTTGATTTCCCTCTAGGAAGCACTCATTTTGAAGAAATTGAAGTTTCGGTTGAACATGCCTACTCCATATGTTTTCATGTTAAGATTTCTCAAGGCTGCTCAGTCTAATAACACTCAGGTTTGGAAGCCTCTAGAAACTATCGACTATATATTTTTGTTAAGGAAACCAATTCTTGTAGTCATGTGCTGCTCTCTATTCTGCTACAGCTTGAACACTTATCATTTTACTTGATTGAGCTGGCCTTGGTTGAATACGAAGCTCTTAGTTTCAAGCCGTCGCTGTTATGTGCATCGGCTCTATTTGTCGCACGGTGTACGCTGCGGATAAGTCCATACTGGACTCCGCAACTAAACAAACATACGCGCTACGAAGTGTCCGAACTAAGGTAGTTCTCGAGATTTATGGAAGCTCTTAACATAACCTTCACATTCTAACTCTTGTCTTTGTTTTATAGAGAATGTGCTGAGATGATCTTGAAAATTCACCAATCTGCTCAAATGAGACAGCTGAAAGTCACGTATGAGAAGTACTTGAAACCTGATTTCAAAGGTGTTGCGGTTGTTAAGCACCTGAGCAAGCTGCCTCTTTGATTTTTCATCACCTCATTTCATCCTCTGTATATTATTCATTTGATGCTACTAGGTAAACTGTCCCTTTTCACCATCCTCTTACTAAGAGATTAAAACGCTCATGACACACTAAGGTACAATAATTTATTGGATTCTAGGTATTTTAAAATGCGGGATTATATATATAGAGAGAGAAAATACGAATATTCATAAAAGAGATAGCATCGTTAAAGTATTAATATATTTTTAAAAGAGAAATGCTTCCCTCAATAAGGAGGGAGCCCTATTTGGTGCCACTATATAGGTAGGGTATATGTGGCACTATTTGGTGCCACAAAATTTATTTTTAATCAATTTTAAGGAAAAAGTAAAAAGCAAAGAATAAAAAATTTGTGGCACCATAATACTCCTATGGAGGGAGCCCTCCTTATAAATAAATTGATAAATGTTATTTTTTTTAGTTATAAGAACAAAAGAAAATTCTCAAATGCAAGGTTTTGCATTTAGGGTTGGTAGAACTTATTATTATTATTTCTTTGTGAAATATCATTTTGGTCCGTAAATTTTGATATTTGCTCTGGAAATTTTAAAATTCAATTTAAGTCCATAAACTTTGAAGTTTATTCCATCTTAGTTCCTAAATTTAAAATAAAAACTGGTCCCTATAATAAATTTGATGAATAAAAGCTGTTCAGTAATTTCAGTACAATCAAAGACAAAAATGTAGACATATTTTTAAAATTAATAATATAGATAGACGGGAAATGTGTTTCAAATTGTGAACGTAGTTTCTTAACCAAAACACTGATCCTAATATTTTCATTTTACAGCCTTTGTTGATCTTCCAGGAAGCAAACTTGCCAGTGAAGATACGGTTATTGGCCACGGTCACAGTTACCGCGAGCGCTGAAGTCTTCGCCATGGCATGGAATATATGCTCTCTGGCTTTGTGTTCTATTTCATTTGAATGACTTTAGCCATTCACTATAGTTTGTAGTTTTGAGACAGTCATCAAACACTTGGTATTCCTTCTTGGTTTTGGTCCTGTGTGTTGCTTTACAACTCGGCCACTAGAGTTCAAAATAATGTTGAAAAAAAAGGAAAGATGAAAACTTGCTCTCATTTAAGGAACTCGGCCACTTGGTTTTTAGATAGGTTTGAGTTGTTACCGATTATTTGTTCAAAGCTACCTTCATATTTGCCAAAGCTAGCTTGACATCTTGTACTAAATATATTAGCTTCACTTGTGTATCTTGTAGTAATAGATCTAGAAACTCAATCCTATAACATTGTTATTAAAAAAGCCCTCTATTTTTTAGTATAAATTGAGGAAAGGGGAACCAACAAATTTTACCTAGAAGCATAACTGCTCGCAAATTATATGAGTTAAATATTGATTTCTAAGCTCACAAAATAACCAACTACGCTACTACTCTCAAATAATATGAAAGCTAAAAATTCTATCTCTTTTTAACTTTAAAATATTACCATCATTTTAATCTTCTTTGTTACAATTGGTATCTGAAAACATTGGTAAGAAAATAAATTCAACAATAGTTTTTAAATTGATTTTTTTTTCTAAAAAACACTATTTTTTAAATTGCAACTAATCAAGGGCTACTTGTGCTCTGGAAGGTGGTGGTAAATTGAATTCTGATAGTAATCTTAGATGCTATTTGTATAGATAAGTCTCTGATAAGTAACATTTTATTTGACATTAAGGAGTTCTCTTGGTTGGGGATGATCTCTCGGGTGTTTGTTTGTAGAATTTATAAAAGATTAAGAATAGTATTTTTATTAATTTAACTGTTTTTTTTTTTATTAAAACCTCACATTTTTATTTGGGTGTTAAAACAACCCAAATAACTCGACCCAACCCAACCCAATTTGACGGATTGGGTTGGCTTAAATACAATTTTAAATTGAGTTGGATAAAAAATTAACTTAAAATTAACCAAACCCAACCAACCAAAAATAAATATATTTTTTAAATATCACACAATTATATATGATTTTATTTAATATTTTTCCTTTTCTTTTTTTGAAATCTTTATAATTTATATATCATATAAAATATATAGTCGAATTATATTATTTATCTTTGTTGTTTTGATTATCTATTTATTCTATTTTTTATAATTGAAATCTTCTATATAAAATCATGATCGTACGATTATTTTTTAGTTATTAATCAAACCCATTCACAAAAAAATCAAAATAATTATCAATAAACTTTCCATTTTCATTAATAAAAATAAATCATAATTTTTAATCATTTATTTTTCATTAGAGATTCACCACCATCCGACGGGTACAACTTTTTTATTAACAGAAATAATCACTCCTACCTACAACTTAACGTTTTTCTGCAACTCTAAATTAGAGTAAGATTCCTACAACTTTAGGTTTTTAAAGCAACTCGCCAAGTTAGATCAGCATAGTGCAGTTTATAATGTTGTTGCTAATCTCCAAACTTTTTTTGGTTATAAGATTTTTAAAATACATAAAGAAATATTGTCTGTACTTTTCGCCATAATTTTAAGCAGGTTGTATCAGGTTTGCTTATGATGAGATCTTTTTTAGCATAAATACAGATTCATATTTTCCGAAATAAATATCTTCAGATTCAATGCATTCATGAGCCCAATCAATTTATACCGATGATGAAAAATGGTCCAATAGTAATTTCCATACATAAATATTGAAACAAATTTGCATCAACCACCGTAGTTATGGAAGTATGAGAAAATATTTTCTTCTATAACACAAAATTAAAATTAATTCATTTGTAAATGAACATTCAAAATTAAGTTCTATCATTCATTATATACTAAATTCGTTAACAAAGATAAAACCAAAATCAACAAAATTCATTAAAAAAGCCCAAATATATCGAATCATTGGATAGTAGAAAAAATGTAGGAGCACCTAAATGCACAAGCCTTAGATAAGGAAAGTGCCAGAATCTCGGCCCCAATTTCATATCGGCAATGTTAAGCGCTGATAACGCCACAGATCAGATCGCATCAGCGACTCTAATTCATTGCCGTTTCCAATCCTGCATTCGATATGTAAGGATCAACAAAGTTCAAAAACCCTAAATTCTGAAATCGGGCAAAATTCTTGCAATGAAGAAAAGCTCAGAAAAATTCATGGTTACATCAACAAGCTCGACCCGAAAATCAGGAAGAGATTTCATAGTTTGATGGTATATGAATTCATCATCACTGCCGCAATCGCATCGAACAAAACCAACAACCGAAGATTTCAATTACGGTAAATCTGGAAAACAAGAACAAGCGATTTTCACATGGATTCAGAGAAGAAATCATGCCGTGGATAATTAAGCATACAACAAAATAAAGAATGCGAAAACGAAGAAGAAAAGAGCGATCTGAGAATGGCTTATGCTGTAGCTTGCGGGGTGTTTAAATAGCACTTCGCCCAATCGACCTAAAACGAAAACCCTAATTCTACAAGAATACCGAAATTGCCGCCATGGCCCTCCAGTTTTCCACAAATAGCTTATTTGCCCCTATTTTAACATAAGTTGCCTAACATAGCCCTACCAAGCTTTTTTTTCGTCGATATTTACATGGGTGTCTGGTTTGAATTGAGTTATGAAAATTATTTAGATCACTAAAACTTCCTTTCATAACTATTTTGGTCTCGTTTGATAATCATTTTATTTTTCGTTTTTTGTTTATGAAATTTAATTCTACAACAACTACCTTACTATACATTTTTTCTTATTTGGATATCTACATCTTACCTATATTTTGATAAACAAAACCAAAATTTGTGAACAAAAAAAGTAGCTTCCAAAAGTTTGTTTTTGTTTTTGAAATTTGGTTAGTATTCACTCCTTTTTAAAGGAAATATGGATACATTGTAAGAAAGATAGAACACATTGTAAGAAATTTGAATAGAAATAAGCTTAAATTTCATAAACCAAAAACAAAAAACCAAATGGTTATTAAACGGGACCTTTGTTTTTCTTTTTTTGTTTTTTAAATTTAAGTTTATAATAACTGTTTTATCATAATCTTTTTTTATATATATATATCTACGTCATACATATATTTTAAAAAACAAAATTAAAATTTGAAAATAAAAAAGTAACTTCAAAAAACTTAATTTTTATTTTTGAAATTTAATTAGTATTCACCTACTTTCTTAAGAAAAATCGATACATCGTAGAAATTATGGAATACATGCTATGAAATTTGATTATAAATAAACTTAAATTTTATAAACCAATATAAAAAAATATGGAACGCCACCTATATATTTTGAGTTAGCTAATTGTCCAATAAATTTTTTCAGTTTGAATATTCTTTTTTTATTATTATTAAAGTTGGTCTATTCATTTAACCTTGTATCTCAAAGTAATCCAACCTATGTATCCTTTATGCAAACTCCTATAAAAAATTATAAATATAATAACTATTGTTAATTTAAGAAAATTGCAACCTTAAATTAATTTTAAAATAAATAAAAATAAGAATAACCCAATTTCATGTATAAGTATAAAAGAATAGCAATCAGATGATCAAGATTTTGATTGGAAGCTCTCGACTCCTCGGTTTAATTAAATTTGAGAATGGAAATATAAGATTTATTTATTTTTATTTTGATCTCCTATTAATATTTTTACAAACTATTTGCATTTAATTTGTCTCGAGTGCACTTGTGTATTGCTAAAATATCATGAGTTTCAATCCCATGTCTTTACATAAATTCCAATAGCAGTATCATCGTCAACTTCGTAGCAAAAACGGACAAGGGACATCATATTTTCATGTTTTTGTACATCCATAATTATTTGTAGGGGTGATTTCGGTTCGGTTTTTGTCGGTTTTGTACCAAACCGACAACCGAACCAATATCTTCGGTTTTCAAAAAATGGATCCGATCCAATGTCCAATAAAGTATAGAACCATTGGTTCGGTTTTTCAATGTCAAAAAATGGATCCGATCCGATCCAATGTCCAATTTTTTTTAATATTTCTCATATAAAAACAACATTCTCGTAAACAACTATTTTTTTAAAGGTTATAAGTATTTTTAACTTATTTAAAATTATTTAAGGATATTTTTTACTTGAAATAGGGGTGAATTAAAGAAATATTAATGGAAAGAAGATTACTCTATATGAATTATTGACTATATATATATCGGTTTGGATCGGTTTTTTAAAATGAAAACCGGAACTGATCCAATATTTTCGGTTTTTTCAAATTACAAACCGATATGTCCAATTTTGAGGTAAAAAACCGATCCGATCCATTGGTTCGGTTCGGTTCGGTTCGGTTTTCGGTTTTTTGTTGCACCCCTAATTATTTGTACCAACTTACACATGTGTTGAATCGATAATTACTTGATTCTCCTAAGTCTTTCTTGCCTATTAAAGTACTCTATGACAATTAACAAAAAATTGTTATATTATACTACTATTAAATTATTGGACAATGGAAACTCACCTTAAGAGATGATTGGATTTTGGTGTTGAAAAGAGGAGAGGACAGAAAGTTGAAGAGAAAGAGGAAGTAGAGTGATTTGGAGATATGAAGTAATTGTTTGGAAATTGATGTTTTGGAGAGGAGATGTTGTAAAAGTATTTATTTTATATTGATTTTTTATAATGTAATGATTGTAGATTTTGAATTGATTGATAAATATAATATATTTTATTTTATATTGCGTAATTTAAAATTAAATAAAGTTTGATGTGATATTTGATAAGATTATATAAAATATATTTTATATTATATTATATGGTTGAAAATTAAAAAAATTTGTTTGATGTGACATTTAAAAGATTAAATAAAATATTTGATGTGATATTAGAGGAGAAGTTGAGGAGGGATTGATGTCCTAAAAACAAACATGGAGTTGTAATTTCTCTCTCCCCTCCTCTCTCTCCAACACCAAATATCAAACACTCCCTTACAATATTTAAATCTAAATTCATATTTGTAGCACATAGAAAGGAAATATTCAAATACAACTTTTTAAAAATTAATATTCGAATACATGACTTTTGTTTATTGAGTTTTTTTTTTGGTCATTCATATATATATACATATAAAATTTTAAGTCTAACGTCAATTAAAGTGAGAATATACAAAATTAAGACTTTTGATCCACATAATGTTTAGGAAAAGTAGGAAATCAGAACTTTGCTCTTTTATATTTGTTGCATCACTGGATCGTCCCCAAATTGTGGTATCGAGATACTTCGAAAGGTATTATAGTTTAAACGCTTTCCATGGATTTTGAAGGGATCTCTTAAATAAACATATTTTGAAGTCTTTTGTGTTAACCGCTGAGTTATCCCTTGAAAACTCATGCCAATTAAAATGTTATTTATGTTGGCACTCAACTAACACAATTGTGTATTGATTATCACAAAGTAAAGTGTTAAGAATGTTCATCTAATTATTGTTAAATTAAAAAACAAACGCTATCAATTATGAAAACGAAAAAAGCTCTAATAACTTATCGTTAAATCTAATGAGTTAGAGGTTATAAGTTTAATTAAAAAAAACAAAAAAAGAAAAAGAAAAAAACAAACGAAAGTTATCTCCAACCAATGCAATTGCTCGACGACATTTGTTTACAACACTTAAGTGAAAGATTTTGAGTTTGAATTTTCGTATCCCAATTATAATCTTAATAATAATAAAAAAAAGGTTATCAATCTATAAGTTGCCTAGTTTTTTTTTGAAATTACAACAATTGGGGGTAGGAGAAACTCGAGCCTAAGACATTAAAATCTGTAAGTGTACAACAATGTCACTTGAACTACTGCTCTATTGGCATAAGTTGCCTAGCTAAGCTGTACATTACATCTCAAAGCAACTTAAAATGGAAAATAAATGTTTTTATTTAGTTATGGCTTATCATAAATAAAAAATAAAATACAAAAAAACAGAATCGAAGTCACTGCATTGGCTTCTACAGAGAGAGAGAGAGAGAAAGAGAGCTTACAGAAACAACCCTAGAATTCTCTCTCGACGTTCTCCAGAATCGTAGAAGCCATAACCCTTCAATCTGCCTCCGATTTCCATTTTTACCTGTTCCGAGCTTGAATCCATCACCTCCAAAATGGTTAGTGTTCATCATCTCTTCGCTTATTGTTAATTCTATTGTTACATTCATTTTCGCTTTAATTGTTCATTGTGGGAGGTTCTTGTTGTTGAATTCTCTTCTAATTCGAGGTTCCGAAGCCAGGATTCATGCTAAATACTCTGCACTTTCTATTGTATTAATCGGTGGATTTGGATGACTTATTGTTCCTTCGGTTGCATGGATTTTCTGTTTGAGATTTTGTTTCTGATCGCTGAGTTTATTGGTTGTGATTGCGGTTAGATTCATGAAGCAGCCGTATTTTATTCTATATTTATACCCAAGACGTGTAAACGTCTTTGTATGATCTTTCTTGTATTTGTTATGTACAGCATAAATTAAGCAGAGGACACCGAGATAAACTCCAGCAATTTATGGCTATAACTGGTACAAGGTGCGTCAATGAACTCCTTTAACCTTCCTTTAAGTTTAAGTACTTTGTGGCATTAAGATCCCGTTTGTTTATGTGTGGAAAAAGGTTAGACTAAGAAATCAGTCGACTGATATGGACTTATTAAGTAAGATGCAGCGTGGAATATTGTAGAAAGGGTAGGTTAGAGACTTACCCATCACATTAATTTGTAAACACCTTCCGTGTTTCTGTTCCTTCGACGTCTCTCGGTGTTTGGCTTAAAGATGAGTGTGGTCATCTCGGGTACACTAGAGCAAAGCTCTAATTTCTCAGTTTCACAAAAAAAAAGTATAAACGGTTTATGACATGGGTGATTGGATTTTGGAGTCATGAGAGGAGAGGAAATGAAGGGAAAGGGAAAGAGGAAGTGGAGAGGAAGTGAAGTGATTTGCAAGGATGAAGTATTTTTTTGGTGGTGTTTTGGAGAGGAGATGTTAGAAAAACTTATTGGGGATTTGTGTTTTGGAAATAAGACGATGGAAAAACTTTTCGGAGACTGGTGTTTAAGAGAGAAGATTTTTATTTTATATCAATTTTTTTATTGTAATGAGGTTTAATTTGAAGTTTGATAGGATTAAATAAGTTTGATGGGATGTGAGGAGGAGTTGAGAGAGATTATGATATACAAAAAACAAACAAGGGGTTGGGAAACCTTCCTCTCCCCTCCTCTCCCAACCCCTAAATCCAATCACCCATACTATTAAAAACTCGATTTGAATGAGAATTGTGTCATTTTGTTTCATAGGATTTAATTCTCTCATGTTTTTTGATCACCAAACATTATAGGACTTAATTGGTACACTCCCTATTCAAATACTGTTAACACTTAGCATTAGTAACAAGAGGGGTTAGCTGTCGTAGTTATTAAAGATAGATATGCAAGATCTTGGAAACCAAAACTAAAGTTTGTTTAGTAAGTTAAGATTCGACACCATCTTCTGAAGTAGCTCTAGGGTAGGTAAAGCCTCTTTGAGTATTAGTGGAGGTGGGTCATGAACATACCTTAAGGAGTAGGGTCTTTTGCACATATGATATTTGAGACCATTAAGATATTAGAAACTATACAGGACATACATAGTTTTTTCTAACCTAACCGGGCCTAGTGGTCAAATAAGAGGCTTGTAATTTGTAAATCATATTTGGTTAGAGTTAGAGATTATGAGTTCAATTTATGATGGCCGCCAACTTAGGAATTAATTTCCTATGAGTTATTTTGACAACTAAATGTAGTAGGGTCAAACAAATTTTCCACACACAAGCTTGCTTGGACACTCACAAATATATAAAGTAAAAGATTCTTCACACGTAAACCTATATGTTGTAATTTTTCTTTTCATCTTTTAAATTATCTCCTTGTATCTCCTTTAAAATAATTATTTTTTTGTTAATTCGAATAGTCTTACTTTGTTTTTGCAAGCTGATCTTAAATTGATTTAAAATAACAAGTTGCAACTGTTAAAATTTAAAACTTGAACTTATTTGAGCATTTAAATAATCTCAAAATACCAAAGTGAAGAAGAGAAACTTTTGTTTCCTATAAAAAAAAACGTGAAGAAGAGAACGGTCAGAGGGGAAGGGTCTGTTCACTTATCAAATTGACTAGTTTTTTCTTCCTGTTATTTCTCTTACCATGTCTTCAGAAAACGATGAATATGGTTGACTTGTATGCTTTAGATTAGTTCATTAGTTCACTTTCTATTAGTTTTCATGCTATTCATTTAAGTGGAACCCCTTTATATTTTATTTAAAAGGTAGAGAGATTTCCCCCATTTTTTCTTCTTATGGGAATGCACTGCTAACACTTTTTAAAAGTGTATAGAAAACAGAACTATTTCCTTTAGATAAAAATAGATTTGGAGTTCCCTTTTTTTCGGAATCATTAATAAAGAATAGTGAGTAAAACTAATAAAAAAAAATGCTTTTGCTGTTTGTGAACTAGTGGTGTAGTTTTCTTTCATATTAAGGTACATAAGCATGAATAAGGAAATTTTGTTCGTATTATATTCTCATTGACTTCGATATTTTATGATCATGAAGTGAAAAGGTTGCTCATCAGACCCTGAAGGCTAGTGAGTGGCATCTTGAAGGAGCCATTGATGTATTTTACAGTCAACCCCAAATTAAAGCATTCACCGACTCTAGACATTTGGAAGAGCTTTATAACAGATATAAAGGCAATTTTTATTTTTGTTCATCGCTACTAGATTTCTTTTCTCTCTGATAACTTGCTTAGATTATCAATGATAAGCTCTAGAGGAGGCTTATGCATAGAGCCTCGTCTCCGCAATGGTGTTCTATTTGTAGAAATGATTCTGAATCCATTCTCCACCTATTTAGCAAGTGCACATATGCTACAAGATTTTGGAACTTTATCAGAGACGCTTTCAATTGACCGATTACTTTGCAGCCGGATCCATTTTCATTATTATCAATTACTCTTATGGGCCACCCATTCAAGAAGGAGAAGAAATTATTATGAGAGCATTTTATCAGAGCCTTTTGCTGGAATATATGGCTTGAGAGAAACAGAGGAATCTTTAAGGATATATGTTCTACTTTTGATAATTTTTTGGACACCATCACCTTTAATGTCATATCTTGGTGCAAGCTTACTCCGTTATTTCGTACTTATAGCTTTGAAACATTATTTAATTACTGGAGATCGCTTATCTGATCTCATGTAATATATATCTCTATATTGTAATTTCATGAATTAATGAAATTGTCTCTTATCCAACAAAAAAAAAAAACTTGCTTAGATTAGTGAAACCATGCTGACAAAGTTTATGATTTTCTACGAACATGGAAGTAACAAAGTTTCTTTCTCATAGCATGAGTATTCATAAAAAATTTAATAAAAAACAGATATAAAGGCAAGCCTTATATTTGTTTATCAGTACTAGATTCCTTTTCTTTCTGATAACTTTTAAAAAGTAGTGAAACCATGCTGACAAAGTTTATGATTTTCTATGAAAATGGAGGTAATAAAGTTTCTTACCTAACATTGTTGGCAGATGCATATGTCGATATGATATTGGCTGATGGCATCTCACTGCTCTGCAATGACCTTCAGGTAGGCGATTAATGTGCCCAACTATGTTTATGTGCTTGATGAGTTGATAGTGATTAATATTTCTACCTATTGAATTGACGTGATATGCAATTTTTGCAGGTGGATCCTCAAGATATAGTTATGGTATGTTTTCGAACATAATTATTTCTAAACAAGGCGTTCATGTGTAAATTAAATTAATACTTAATGCTATCTATCCCATTCTAGAGGAATCTAGATTCTAGACATGGACGCATTCCTTTTAGTGAGGGCTAAATTATAGACAGTTCTCTTGAGAGGTTTACTACTCTTGAGGTTCATCTTGGTGGGTAAAATATTTGAGATGGGCTAGCAATATCCTCATTCTCCTCTTATACTTTAGTAGCTTCATAGAGGATTGACGTAAATAACTTCAAGTCCCCTTTAAGTGCTTCTTTCACCCTTGAAGTTGATTGTTTCAATTTCATATTATCATTTGGTAGAACAATTATTGATCTATTTGGAAGATGTGGATCTAGTCAATATTTTTCACCTCTGAATTTTAAGAATCTCAGTTTAGTACTGATTTTGTGCAAATCTTCTCATCATTAGGCTTTTTTTTAAATAAATAATTAATGTATTGTTGCAATTACCTGCAGCTGGTTGTTTCTTGGCATATGAAGGCGAACACCATGTGTGAGTTTTCGAAACAGGAGTTTATAGGTGGATTACAAGCACTAGGGTAACTAATTGTCTGCAGTCATATTCTTCTGGATAAGAATAATGTACATGGGATCAAGATCATTCTTGTAATAATATCAATGTTCAATTTCTGATGGCAGGGTAGATTCCCTGGAGAGGTTCCGAGAAAGGATACCACATATGCGCTCTGAGTTGAAAGACGAACGTATGTATTCTTATTTAGTTTATTTTATCCCTTGATTATAGTTCGAAACAAAAGTTGTGTAATTTTTTTCTCGCTGTTTTGCTATGTTAATTTCGTGTCTGTTCAGAAAAGTTCCGTGATATTTACAACTTTGCATTTGGTTGGGCAAAAGAAAAGGTACTTGTGCATGGTTTAAATATTCCCTGGAGGATCTATTTACTACTGTTTTCCGATCTTCAGTGGCATGTGTGTTCGATAGCAGCACAGCGCCTGTCTAATGCATGAACTTCTAAAGTGGATATATATGTTTTAGGGGCAAAAATCTTTAGCACTGGACACTGCAATTGGAATGTGGCAGTTACTATTTGCTGAAAAGCAGTGGCCCCAGGTTGACCACTGGTGTCAGTTCTTGCAGGTAATGTTGCTAATCTGTCTATACTTGTAAATGACGAACTTTAGTGTGTTTTGGTATGACCTATGTAATGAATTTTGTTTTATAAGACTCTGAAATTTGACTAAAGAAACTTATTTATGTTACGGATGCAATTGATATAACACTATAATTTCTTGTTTGCCAATAGTTTTCCTAAATTTTTATATACAATGTGCAATGGGGAGGACTTTTCCTGCAAAAAATTTAGTCAGTAGTATTATTGTTTTCCTTCTACCGAGGAATGTGGGAAAATTACATATTTTTTCTGCAGAGATGGTAGGTCTTGCCTTTTCCACACAACTAAGAAAAAGCCTTTAGAATTTGAATTATCGGTTAGAAATTCAAGTCTGAGTTGCTTGTTCTGTCTGCTAATGGTACATTCTTAATTATTTATTTGATCTATTTATATTTTAATCTGTTTTTTTTTAAAAAAAATTCAGGCTCGGCATAATAAAGCTATTTCTAGGGACACATGGTCTCAACTTCTGGAGTTTGCAAGGGTAAGAATGAAATTTTGATCAAGAGGATTGAATGCCTCAAAACTATTATTTGTTTATGAACTTCTGATAATTAAAATTTTATTTCTGATCCCAAGAGGTGGCACGACGGTCAAAGGTTTGGGCTTTGAAGGTGTGCTCCCTTCAAGGTCCCAGGTTTGAGACTCAACATTAATTTTAGACACCTTCCGTGTCTCTATTCCATCTCCCCTCTCCATTTGTTTCCCTTCCACCCAAGAAAGTTTGCAGAGGTTGTTGGGGGCAATGGTGGGATACTCCATAGCCATGTTGGTGCTGTTGTCTCTGCATGCCCGCCATTCATTTATTGTGCTAATTCCTTTCTTACCTGTCTCGATATGTAGACCGTGGAGCCTACACTATCCAATTACGACGCGGAAGGGGCTTGGCCATATCTCATCGATGAATTTGTTGAATACCTGAACGAAAATGGCATAATCCACAGTAGTCAGCCGAATAATGATTCGAGTAAAATAAGATGACGATTAGCTACTGCATCTGGTTCGGGATTATTAGTATTTTCTCTTGGTGTGATTTGAATACCCTCTGGTTGGGGAAATATGATAAAAGAGGGGGAAGAAGGCATGGAGACATTTTATTTGTTGGATTTGGTATATCATCATCATCATGCATAGTGGGGAAGTGGAGATTTTGTAGTAATAATACTGTGAACACCCACTCTCTTCCTTCTTCTTGTGTTTCTGTTTCTATACCTTGCTGCCTGGAAAATTTACAGTTTGTTTTTATTATTACCTAAAATACTGTGATCTCAACTTGGACACTATTTTGCATTCTTTTTGTTCAGATACTGGGACGCCGAGATAGATTTCAAGCTCGAGAAATATTTACATCATGTCTGGGTGTTATATATAAAATAATGTCCACCTATGTAGCCCAATATGAGTCACAATCTATTTTTGTTCAATTTTTTTTCTTTTGAATTTAAATTCAAATAGATTGTGGCTCATATTGAGGATATTAATTTTATATATAATGTTGAGACATGATGTAAATATTCCTCCTAAAAGCATAGGCTGAAACTTTTTTTTTTTTTTGAAACGTATAATTTTAGTTTTTAGCAAGGTTGTTTTTGTTCATATATGCCTTGACGAGTGGATTTTTGACTTGTAGGATTTGCATGTGCACTGATCTTAATTGAAAATTCTTAGCCAGGATAATACATAGAAATTGTGAAGACATCAAACTTGTTTATGGTGGGTGAAAAAATGTTGGAAGTTGATGAAAAAAATTGAGAGAAAATAAAAGTTCGTTTAAAAAAATCTTTGTTCCCATTACTCAAACTTGTTCTTTGTTAGATTTCAAAAAAAGTAAAATAAAAAAATGAAAAAGAAATAAACTTGTTTTTTATTATGGTCGTCAAGGAGGTTCCCGACAGATCTAAGTTCGAACGTTTGAGTCTTGATAAATCCAGATTTTTTTTTTAAATAAAATTTTTTTTCCTCTACTTTTTACCGTATTTATATTCATATATTATTTTAGTCATGAATTCTAAATTCTGGAAGATTTATATTTATTATTTTTAATTGTTCTTAATTTTGCTATATTTTATCCATATATTGGTTTTCTTATTTTTTAAGTTTATATGTATATTACATGTTTTAATTTTTGAAATACACACATTTATATGTGGATTTTTTTTTATGAATACCGACATTTTAGAAAAAAGTTTCAAATATAGTAAAAATTGATGGCTTCAATCAAGTTAATAAAATTGATGACTTAATTGGTAATTTGGTTGTCTAATTAATAGTTTACTTGCTATGAAATATATTTAAAAAAATTGTTATTAATATAGATACTAGAATTTGCTTTTTATAACAAATTTATAAGAATTAGATTCAAACCTTAAAAACTTAGATTCATAATGGCTGATTAATCTCATTATTAATCAGCCATTATAAGACTAAAATTGAAGTTAAAGAAAAATATATTAACAATTGTTTAAAAAAAAAAGAGGAAAATATTAATAATTGATGTGCCACATCATAATAATACTTATACTGTGGGAGCTTAACTGGTTACAATGGAATTCAAATAGCAATAGCAGCAGATTATTGAACATAAAACATAATTCCCAAATTCCAAGTAGAGAGAGAGAGAGAGAGAGAGAGAGAGAGAGAGTTAGCAAGGCATGGGACAAATGCAAGCTCCATGGATGCAATATCCGTCGCAATCGCATTCCGTCTCCGACGAACACACTCCCTTGAAGCTCCGGCTCCGCCGGTAACAAACCCTTCCAGGTCCGGCCGCCTCCGTCACCATCCATCCTGTAAACACACACAGTAATTTCTTACATCATTCTCTATTTTGATTTCTTGTACTTTCAGATAATCGCGATGATCGGAGATTACCAGAAGCTAGGGCTAGCACGATGAACATCACGATGGTTAATGTGAGTTTTCTCCATCCTTCTCTCGCCATCTTCATTTCCTGTTCTTCGATTCTTGCTCGATTTCCCGTTTTATATGCTCTCTTTTCCTTGCAACGTGAAATTTAGCTTATTAGGTTATGATATTCATTATTAATATGCGTTGCTGTGTTACTTACTCTAAATGCAGGGGTACAGCTTTGATTCCATTTTTTGGAGTGAATCTGTGTGTTGTGTATCAATTTTGAATTGAATGTTTCCTTCTATTCTTCATGCTATTGTTTGGATTTCTTAATTTGTTTAAATTACAGATTTCCTTTCCATAGCGAGAAAAACTTGCTAACTTACCGCGAGTTGACTCTTACATGCTTCCTACCATCTGTATGGATAATAAATGTCACATAACTAAAGCACTTGTGCAATTTACTCCAATCCATCAGTTTAGGCTTTTGGATTGATTGATGATTTAACATAATTCAACGGTTTTTATAAACATACATTAAAAAAATGATGTTTTGACTCACGAGTGAGAAATGACAAATTGTAGGTGTGACATATTATTATCCCTACAAATGGATATGAAGTATGTACAAGGTACCTTTATTTTCCATACGGATCTATTTTATCTTTGAAATTCAAGTAGTTTTACTTTTAAGCTTTATGTTTTGTCATTGACATCCATATGACACTTCATTTAATCAAACTTGTGGGAAAATCTATATACTAATTAACCTTACTTGAGCAAGATATTCTATAGGTTGTATTATTATGTCTTTCCGTTCTAAGAAGACAATTAAATCTCTATACTAATATTTGTATAAGTTAAAACCAATCAATTTAGACTCTCCAATTCATTAACAAAAGTAATAGGTCAATCAACATAAGTTTGTTCACGATTATAGTTCATGGGTTTAAATATCTCCACCCGCCACCCCCAATTATTGTTGAACTCTAAAGATAAAAAAACTCTCTGGTTCTATTTTTTTAAGGAACTACGCACATTTTTAATTGATTTAATTATTAGTTTAAAGGTTTAACTGATAAACCTGCCCGTGGAAGGGTATGCATTCATATTTTTCACTAAAATTTAGATAAAAGATGACTGGTAAATGAATGAATCACTTACAAAAACGCAAAGGAACAAGATGACTAAACGGTTGATTTGAAACTTAAAGTTCTACAATTGAAAGTGAGACAGATCCTGAATATATTTGAGCATGATAAGATTTTTTTATTGCTAGAATACGAGAATTGTGGGCATAGGAAGAGTATGTAAATCAGTGTTGAATTGTCTAATACAAATTATAAGTTAGTTTTGCTTCTAACCATGCATTCTCAACTATTTGTTTCAGGCTTATTAGCATTATAAGCTATTTCTACTTCTAGGGACACATGGTTTCAAGTGCTGGAGTTTGCAGGGGTAAGAAATGAAATAGTAAACCAAATGTATCTTTCTTCCTTGTCCCATCCCAAGTGCAATATATAAACCCTCTCCTCGATAAAACGGTTTTCCCTCTCATTATTTGTGAACCACATAAATTTGTGTTGTTTTTCCTTGTTAATTTATTGTTTGCTTGGTAATTTTTGTTTCTGTCAGACTCAAAACAATAGTTCAATGGTTAAGACCTGACACCTTTACACAACTAACTAAACTTTTGTAGTTTCAAATTTAACTTGAGAGTTGAAATAAAACTATAAAAGGGAAGATGGAAGCTGGAAGCTTATGAGTAAACTTGGTGTGCGTTTTATTAGAATAGCAGAAGCTTGTATTGTTGAGAATATAAGCTTAAAATAATTTAATTATTATGAAATAATAAATAAGATGGAATATATTTGAAATTATGGAGAATTATGATAAAGTTGTTCCATAATAATTCTCCCCACGAAGCCATACTAAGTAGTTAAATAGATTAGATGATATTTGAGAATTGGTAGATTGATGATTTCTAGCTTGAAGATATATATCATTGATAGTCTCGTTATTAAAAGAGTTTAAGAAATCAAGACATGGGGTCAACACTGCCCTTGCCCGACCAATAATCACCGGCACATTTCAATTTCTTATCCACCAGATTCAAATCCCTGGTGGGCTCCAAATCAACAAAATTTCTTTTACCTTTGAAAAATAACTCATCATCAACATAAGTCCCAATCATCCCAATCATAAACTCTTCTTCAAACTCATCCACTGCCTTTATCTTATGATTTTTCTTAGGTTAGAGAATATATTAATTTTTCATAGAGAATAATATATATTTTATGGATTTTTCATTGAGAATATGTCATGCAGTAATAATTAAAGTGTATCACAACTTCTCGGACAAATAATTAAAGTGATGTGTGATCATAAAATATACTGATTATACTGTGCGTGCTAACTGCTTACAATGAAGCTCAAATAGCAGTAGCAGCATCTTATTCTACAACATAAAACATAATTCAAATTCCCATTGCGCCATAGCAAAAACAATAAAGAGTTAACAAGGCACTGGACAAATGCAAGCTCCATGGATGCAATATCCGTCGCAACGCCTTATACATTCATTCTCCGTCGAACACACTCCCCTCCGCCGGAAGCAAACCCTTCCACTTCCGGCCACCTCCGTCACCATCCATCCTGTAACACACACATAAACACAAATGTCTAACATTATTCTCTATTTTGATTTCTTATACTTTCAGATATTCGCGAGGATCGGAGATTACCAGAAGCTAGGGCTAGCACGATGAACATCATGATCGTTACGGTCAGTTTTCTCCATCCTTCTCTCGCCATCTTGCAGTTGTTCTTGATTTCCTGTTCTTTGCAATTCCTCGTTTTATATTTTCTCTTTTTCCTTGCTATGTTATGTTTCTCTGGATTTGGCTTATTATGTTATGAAATTCATTACTCATATGTGTTGCTGTATTACTTACTCGAAAGGCACATGGACAGTTACGAATCATGATTCCATTTTTGGGGGATAAACTGCTGAATTTGCGTGTTTAATTTTGAATTGGATGTTTCCTTCTATTCTTCTAATGGTATTGTTTAGATTTCTTAATTTGTTTAAAATTATAGGTTTCTGTTCTATATTTTCCATATTTGTCTATTTTACCTTTGAAATTTAAGTAGTTTTAATTTTAATCTTTAGTTACTGTAAAAAAAAAACTTTAGTTTTTGTCATTGCCATCCATATGACACTTCGTTCAATCAAATTTAAGGGAAAATTCAATTTATAGGTTAACATAAATCTCTATACTAATCAAACTTACTTGAACAAGATATGTTCTCTAGGTTGTACTACTATGCTTTTCAATTCTAAGGTGACAATTCAATATATATACTAATATATTTGTATAAACTAAAACCAGTCAATTTAGACTATCTGATTCACCACAAGAGTAATAGGTCAATAAAGATAAGTGTGTTCATGATTCATAGGTCGTGGCCCGTGGGTTTAAATATCTTCACCCGCCACCCTCCATTATTGTTGAACTCAAAAGAAAAAAAAGGACTCTCTGGTTCTAATTTTTTTAAAGGAATCAAGAACATTTTTAATTGATATAATTTATAGTTTAAAGGTTTAACTGGTAACCTGGCAGTGTAAGGGTATGCATTCATATTTTCCACTAAAATTTAGATCAAAGATGACTGGTAAATTAAAGAAGCATTTACAAACGAAAAGGAACAAGATGGAGAAAAGCTTGATTTGAAACTTAACTTGCTACTATTGAAAGTGAGACAGAACCTGAAAGTATTTGATTATGATAAGAATTTTTTTTTTCTAGAATAGGAGAAATAGTGGGCATAGGAAGAATATGTAAATCAGTGTTGAATTGTCTAATACAAATTATAAGTCAGTTTTGCTTCTAACCATGCATTCTCAAATATTGGCTTCAGGCTTAGCATTATAAAGCTATTTCTAACATGGTCTCAACTCAAGTGCTGGAGTTTGCAAGGGTAAGAAATGAAATATTAAGCTGAATGTATCTTTCTTCCTTGTCCCCAAGTGCAATCTGTAAACCCTCTTAAAACCTCATTGCTCCACATCCAAGTATTCTATTTTGTTCTTTCCTCCGAGTGTGGAAGTAACTAACACACCATTAATGAACCGTAGTAAATTTGTGTGGTTTTTTTTAATCTTTGCTTAGCAATTTTTGTTTCTGTCAAAACAATAGTGCAATGAGACCTTTTCACTTTTTCGATGTGAGATTTTCAACATATTCGATAATCAAAGGTAATTTGAACCCGATAAAAAAAAGTGCTTTTAAAAGGCCAAACTTACATATATATATATATATATATATATATATATATATATATAACCTCTTTATAGGTTTTTATTTTTATTATTATTTTAATTCAACAATCAAGTAGGTATATCTCTCTCTTTTATTTATCAAAAAACATAACATTGTATGAATAAAATGTTGGAGAATTTTGAGTATTTGAATTTCCTGTCTTAAGGAAATTTCTGGACAGGAAGTTAGAGTTATGTGTATTGATGTATTTAGATTTTGTACTAGTAATTAATTATGTATTTGTGTACTTGATTTGGAGTTTAAGATGAGTAATTAGGGATACATTGTACGTATATGGATTCATATAGAATGGGAGTTATTATGTGATCTATATTTTTTTTTTTTTATGAGCACTAATAATATTATTGTCTTTGTATTAATATATTTGGTAGTTTTTGAAGGATACAAACAATTTTAACATCGTTGTTAATTTTAGAATAAAACTTATTTATATTAAGATTATATTTGAAAATTCATGTATTCTAACCTATCTTTAGATTGAAGATGCATATTATGGATAGTCTCGTGGTAAAAAGGCCTTTAAGAAATTAAATGCGATGGCTTCCACTTATGGTAACCAATTATTTTCCTACATATTTTTTTACGACACATGTTGTAATAAAGAAAAAAAAAAGAAATGGAAGTTGAGAAGAATAGATGAACAAGTAATGTGTGATCATATAATATACTTATTATACTGTGCGTGCTAACCGTTTACAATGAAGCTCAAATAGCAGTAGCAACTTATTCAACATAAAACATAATTCAAATTCCAAATGCTACCATAGCAAAAGCAACAGAGAAAAAGAGAGTTAACAAGGCACTGGACAACTGCAAGCTCCATCGATGCAATATCCGTCGCAATCCCTTATACATTCATTCTCCGACGAACACGCTCCCTTCCGCCGGTAGCAAACCCTACCTTCCGCCGCCGTCGCCATCCATCCTGTAACAAACACAAACAGTAATGTCTAGCATTATTCTCTATTTTGATTTCTTATACTCAGATAATCGCGAGGATCGGAGATTACCAGAAGCTAGGGCTAGGATGATGAACATCATGATCGTTACTGTAAGTTTTCTCAATCCTTCTCTTGCCATCTTGCTGTTGTTCTTGATTTCCTGTACTTCGATTCTCAATCCATGCCCCGTTTTATATGCTCTATTTTCATTGCAATTGCAACGTTATGTTTTTCTGGATCTGGCTTATTAGGTTATGAAATTTATTATTCATATGCGTTGCTGTGTTATTTACTCGAAATGCCCAGGGGCAGTTACGATTCCCTTTTTAGGGGAAAACCTGCCGAATCATTGATTGTGTTTGATTTTGAATTGGATGTTTCCTTCTATTCTTCTAATGCTATTGTTTGGATTTCTTAATTTGTTTAAATTACAGATTTCTATTCTATACTTTCCATATGTATCTAGTTTATCTTTGAAATTTAAGTAGTTTTGATTTAATTCGTTAGTATTGGTCTTTTTTTTTTTGGATAAGAAACAATTTTATTGGCATATGAAATTGCAAAAGAAAGGAAGAACTCTGGGGAGAAGATTACAAAAGACCCTTCCAATTAGATAGGAGGGTAGAGTGACTATACTAATACGACTTCACTTGAACAAGATCTGTGCTATAAGTTATACTACTGTGTTCTAGACAATTAAAGTCTCTAGACTAATATTTGTATCTACTATGTAGCCATTCCTTTAATAATTTCGGCTCATTTGATAATCATTTGTTTTTTAAATTCAAGCTTATTTGTACTCAAATCTCCTACAATTTGTTCCATTTTCCTACAATGTGTCTATCGCTTCTTAAGAAAGTATATAAATGTTAACCAAATTTTAAAAATAGAAACAAGCTTTTGGAAGCTATTTTTTTTTTTTAATTTTGGTTTGGTTTCTAAAAATAGAGGTAAGATGTAGACATCAAAATAAAAAAAAAACATATGATAAAGTACTTATTGTAGGCTTAAATTTCAAAAATAAAAAATAAAAAACAACATGGTTATCAAACGGGGTCTTAATTTTAAGCAAATCGTTTGAAGTTTCTTTAATTTTTTTTTTCGTTGTGGTTCCTTCTGCTCTTATTCTTTAGATAAGATCAAATTGTCTAAATCAGATAACAAAGTTGGAATACAAGATAATTGATTGTATTTTCTAGTTTTGACAATTAGTACTCCGTTTTAAATTATAATTAGTCCATCAAAATCTAAGTATAATTTAACTGATTTAGATATATATTCTCGATCAAAAAGTTTGAAGTTTGAATCTTCACACAATTAACTAAAAAGAAAGTCAATTATCAATTTTTTTTTGTGAATAGGATTGAATGTTGTCTCGAAGGGGTGACATAGTGGTTGAAGACTTGGGCTTTGAAGGTATGCTTCCTTCAAGGTTTCAGGTTCAAGATTCATCTGTGACACTACTCCTTCGAAGATGCTTAAGCACAAAAGTACTTACGAAACCATACCTCCTGAATATATTGGCTATGAACGATCCAATGATGCTTGAATTGTTATAGGAAAACTTAGGTATATATAATAGACGTTATTCCTTAATTAGTTTGACTTTTTTTTGTTTTGTTTTGGTATGCTTTTGTGTATTGTTTTAGTTTCCAAGGCTCAACTTTTGAGTTTCTTATAATTTATATATCTTACAACAATTTAGGGTGGACTGACACCCTTAAAACTCAACTTCGAGAGGTACATTGAGAAATATCATCGTTTTTACTCGTTGTCTTTCCTATTGGATTAATCGATTAATGTTTATACTTCTGCGTAAACGTCTTTTGAGCTCGGTTGTGAAATGGACGACGACAACCTCGACAACGTATTTTGGCTGTTTCAAAGAAGTAGCTGAACAAAAAAGGTAACCTGAAATTAGCTCATACCAATTGGAATTCTAATTCTTTTTACTTGAAGAACATGGATTACTATTTATCAATAGTTTTTAATTTCATTTCATGTCTTTTAAAACAAAACAGAGAATTACAGATGCAGATCTTCTAGCATTTGGTATCTGATAAAGTTTCTAAGGAAGTTGGGCATTAGCGAGAAAAAAAAACAGGACATTGTATGAATAAAATGTTGGAGAATTGTGAGTATTTGAATTTACTGTCTCAAGGAAATTTCTGGACAGGAAATTAGAGTTGTGTATTGGTGTATTTAGATTTTGTACTTGTAATTAATTATGTATTTGTGTACTTGATTTGGGGTTTAAGATGAATAATTAGAAATACATTGTACGTATATGGATTCATATGGAAGGGGAGTTATTATGAGATTTATATTTTTCTTTATGAGCACTAAAAATAGTATTTGTTTTGAATTAATTCTTTGAAATAACTCGAGAATATACTTAAAAGCGACATATTTGGCTATATCTAGCATTTGAATAAAATCTTAATAACTTGAGATATTTGGCCTACAAAATCTTAAGATTTGAATTTATAATTTCATGATTAGTAAGTTATACAAAATATCATTAAAACTTAAAATATAATCTTTTAAGTTTTAAAAAATGTATTAGACCTTTATTTTTGTTAAGCTACTTTTTTTCAGCTATTTACTCTCCTCTATATTCACTTTATTAATTAACAAAAATTGAATCACAAAAATTGGTATCAAAGCCATCATCAAAAGATGATTTTTATAGTGATTGATGTAATTGCAATCTCAAAGTGTACTCTCATGTGTTCAAAGTAATCCGAGTAAAGTAATCAATTTAGAAAATTAAGCCACAAATTAAATTAGAAGATGCAAGTTGTTAAGATTTCACTCGAAAAAAGTGGAGACCTCGTAACAATATATTAAGAGGTTGACTACTACTCTCTTGTCTATAATATCTAATACAAGTGATGGTTAGGAACGAAGGACATGGGCTTGAAAATCATGTAGACACAAAGAAGCTTTTTTTTTTTTGTAATTTTGCATAATCAGTCTAATTTATCTTTATAAATGTAGGTAAATTTTAAAATATTTACAAGATAGTCAATAACATATTTAATATTATATTATAAAATATGCATTAATACTCAATTATGTCTTACTAATATAATATTATAAGAAAGTAGGTTCAATATTCATTAATAATAACAACTATATTTACTAATTAACAAAACGATTTTATTTATATATTTTGTTTTTCAAATTTCCTTTTATTTTACTATATTTACAAAGGTTATTTATTATTTTCATTTACATTTCCATTTACTTTCCTTCAGGTGTAATGGAATTGCAGAAAACAGAGTAAAAGAAACGGCTGCAAAACCCTAAACCCAACGCCGCAGCGGCATTGCAGACTGCAAAACCCTTCTTCATCCGCCATGGCCGCCGCTCTCTCCAGAGCTCCAAAACGCCTTCTCGTTCCCTCCAAATTCCTCTCTTCTTCCACATTCTCAACCTCTCCAACTCCGCCGAACCCCGATTCCCTTCGCTCTGCATTTCTCGCAGCCAAATCCGCCATTTTATCCGAATCTGATCCCCAAAAGCTCGCCCAGATCTTCATCCAATCCTCCCACCTTTCCGAATTCCGCCGCTACCGCCCAATCTACCTCCATTCCATCCACAAGCTCGCCCGCGCCAAACGCTTCGACCTCATCGATGAAATCATCCAATCCCAGCAGAGTTCCCCCGCCGCTGGTTCCGAGGGATTCTGGATCCGCCTCATCATGCTCTATTCCAACGCCGGCATGGTGGATCAGGCTCTCCGCACTCTCGATCAGGTAATCCTTAACAAACCATGCGATCTCTCCGAGAAATCGCTCTGTGCTGTTCTATCTGTTTGTCTCGATAATTCCCTCCCCGATAAGGTTATCGAGATGTTCGGATCGATTCCGGAGAGGATCGGTGTTGTTCCGAGTGTAGTTTCGTATAATATGGTTTTGAAGGCTTTTGTTCAGCAAAATGATATGAAATCTGCTCGGGATTGGATTGATGAAATGTGTAAGGATGGCGGTAAAGTCGTCCCTAATATTGAATCTTATAATATTTTGTTAGGAGGTTACTGGAACAGCCGTGATTTTGCTGGATTTGATGGGGTTTTGAAGGAAATTCCGAAGAGGGGTTTGGAGTTCAATTTGGTTACTTATAATTACAGAATTTCGAGTCTGTGCAAGAACAAGGAGTGCGCTCGGGCTAAGAAATTGCTCGAGGAGATGATTTCGAAAGGCGTTAAGCCCAATTCTGGTAGCTATGATGCGATCATCCATGGCTTTTGCAAAGTTGGGGATATTGAATCGGCCATGAAAGTTCTTAAGGGTATGAAGGAGGATGGCCATGTTTCTCCGACTTCGCGAATGTATTATAGTTTGATTCGAAGCATGGTTAAGGAGGGGGAATTTGATTTGGCATTGGAGAGTTTTAGAGAGACTATGAAGAGAAGATGGGTTCCTCCATTTGAGGCCGTGGATGGTCTGGTTCGTGGTTTGGCGGGTATGTCGAAGGTTGAAGAGGCGAAGGAGGTTGTCGAGAAGATGAAGAAGATACTCAAAGGGTCTGCTGTGGATTCGTGGGTGAAAATTGAAGCTGCTCTGCCTTTGCAGAGTTAGGAATATTTGATTTTAATTTGTTTGTAGGCCATGAAGCTTGGAAAAGTTTTATTGAATGAGCCACCATAAGATAACCACCGTTGGGTTTAGATTTCGCATTCGAAATAGGTTTTTTTTTTATCCATGAATGACAACTAACCCTACAACATTTGGATGTCGGAAATCATTTCCTAAGTTTTGCGCAATGCTATCAAACTCTGACATGGCTTTGTTTTTGTACAACGACACACTCATTTGGAAGATTTGAAATGTGTCGTTGGTTGAGTATTTGAATGAAAGCCAAGCAACTAGATGGTGATTTAAGTTTTCTTTTTAGCATTGAAATCTCACTTGTATATCTGGCTTTGTTGCTGCTCCATCGTCCATCCATCATATACTGGTATGTATGAAAGTTGCTAGTCTTTTTTTTTTGTGTGCTGTTCTACCTGTTTTTTCTCTTTTATAAAAGAAAGCAAATCCATGAGTATTTGGGTTAATGAGTTGTATTGAATAGTTAAAAATTTAGAGTTGTGTTAAAAACTCGTTTGGATATATTTTTGTGTAGAGGAGTTATAGTCAAAACTTTGTCTTGATTGTAGATTTAAAAATAAGTAGTTATTTTTAGTAGTTAAAAAATAAATGATTAAAAATGAACGGTTAAAAATGAGTTATTTTGATTGATTTGAAAGAAATGATTAAAAATGAGTGGATAGAAATGATTAAGCTAACTCAATTATGTTATGTAAGCATTTTCTAATTTTATAGGCTAACAAATTGAGTGGTGAGGTTTTTTTATTACTTAATTTTGGCAAAATATCTCTGTGATGACAATTTTTGACAATTCTCTCTTCTAAATCATAATTGGGGGACTGTTCTTCATGCCTTTTGTTGTTAAAAAAAGCACTCTTTTGTTAAAGACCGATAAAATTTAGTTTTTATGGTTTTAAAAGCTAAAATTTAGTTAATTTTGTTGATGGTTTAAAATTAGAATTTAATCCATTGTGGTTTGATGAAGTCTAGAAAGTAGTTTATAGGGTAATGACATACAACTTTAGTATGTGTGTGCTGGTGATCATTTATCTGTAAATGATGCATTTTTTTAATTAAAAATTATATCAATTACTTAACTCGCAACATCATTAATAATATATAAATAATTAACTTTCACATATTTAATTTGTCAACAATTTTAAATGTCACTGTTTTTTACGTTCACTATAGAATTCAAATTTTAATTTTTAAAATTACAGACTAAATTTAAATTAACTATGACATCTTGATTGATGACACAAGTCAATTACTTGATGGATTATACTCACTTAAACTCACTTTGGCATAAATACTCTATTCCAAAAGCATAAAAACATGTTTTTTTTTATATGTGATAATAAATAGAAATCATTAGAAAATCGTTTGAAACGAATTTATCGATTTCCCTTTTACATGGGTTATCCATTGGTAGGGTTTTTATTAAGCTTTGTTTGGAGATTGGTGTGTTGAAGAGAGATATTGTAAAAATTATTTATTTTATTTTTTTGAAACATGTATTATTTTTTATTTTAATCATGGCATATTTATATTAATTAACTAATTTAATATATTTTATTTTATATTATATTATGTGGTTTAAAATTATAGAAAGTTTGATGTGATAATTGATAAGATTAGATAAAAATATTTTATATTATATTATATGATTGTAAATTAGAAAAAGGTTTGTGTGAGATTTAAAATATTAAATAAAATTTGATGTAATGTTAGAGGAGAGGTTAAAGAAGAGTTGATGAGAGGTTGATATCCTCAAAATAAAGTTGAAAATCTCAATTCCTTCTCCTTCCTCTTCTCGACAATGCAACATCCCCTTCCCCTTTTGGATGACTGAGGGAGGGAGAGATAAAATAGAGCAAAATGTTATATTTATGTTTTTTCTAAAAATAAATGTTTATATTTATTGAACAATAATTCAATTGAAATAAATGTGTATTTTGGTCTAAGATAAATTTAAATAATCTAATTAAAAAAAGATAGATTTAAATAATTTGTTTTCAAATAATAAAGAACTAAAACATAAAGACTTGACTTAACCCTATGTATAAGGTTTGTTGGTCTCCCTTCTCCCAATTTATATTATATATATTTGTCCTAGTTTCAGTATTTAATTATTTACTTTTTTAAAAGTGCAATTCTTACGACCACCCTTATTTTAGGAGTGTCTTTTTTGTAATTTGCCCTTATTTTAAATATTTTTTTGAGGAATTAATAAGATATATTTTTTTCATAAACCTTAAAAATGATTAATTTTGAAATATAGAGACAAAATTATTCAAAATTGACTAAAAAAGCACAAAGGCAGGCAATTATCGGTTCGGGTCGGTTTAAATTCAGACGGACCGGACAAAACCGGTTAGCTACTCACAGTATAAATAGCTACCCCAATAAAGTCCAATTTAAAAATCCTCACTCTCACAGAATCCCCTATCGCCGTCGTTTGTACGCCGTCTTCGACAAACAAATCTCCATAGTTTCAGCGAAAATGCGACCAATTTTGATGAAAGGCCATGAACGGCCATTGACGTTCCTCAAGTACAACAGAGATGGCGATCTCCTCTTCTCCTGCGCCAAGGATCACAACCCCACCGTCTGGTTCGCCGACAACGGCGAGCGATTGGGCACTTATCGCGGCCACAATGGCGCCGTTTGGTGCTGCGACGTATCCAGTATGCTTCTCCTTGTTTCCTTTAACCTAATGTTTGTTCGGATTTGGCTAATCGATGAATTGAATTCGAGACTGAGTTTTTCTGTGCGATGGTACTGATTTTGCAGGAGATTCTATGCGGCTCATCACCGGCAGCGCGGATCAGACGGCGAAGCTTTGGAATGTTCAATCTGGACAGCAACTCTTCACTTTCAATTTTGACTCCCCTGCTAGGGCTGTTGATTTCTCTGTCGGCGATAAGCTTGCTGTGATTACCACTGATCCTTTCATGGATTTGCCCTCTGCTATTCACGTTAAACGTATTGCCAGAGATCCCTCCGAACGTAAGATATAGTTCTTCTTCTTTTTTCTTGTTTCGTTTTTTTTAAGCTTCACTGTTAGGTTTTTGTGCGCGGTCGTTGTTCTTCGAATATGAACTCTATTCAAGTTGGGGTGTCAACCATGCACTGGAGTTGTATAATGCATGTTATAATGGATTTGATGGGACGCATTCTCTTTAAGTTCTTCATGGTTATTTTTTTTGTTTCAGTATCCTTAATTTCTTATTAGACTTGTTTTCAGTTATAACAGTTAATTGGCTCATGTGGGGTAGCTACGAGTGGGACTTATGTGTGCCTAATCGCAAAAAAGAAAAAAAGATTGACAAAGTTAAAGACTTTGGGCCCATAAAAGCATTGACTGCGAATGGACCACGAGCAATCAAGGATTGTAGGAAGAAAAAGAAGTAAGGCATGATTCTTAGGATAGATTTTGAGACCATGTGGAGGGGTTTCCTTGATTAAGTTTGTGGAGGAAAACTTTTGGGTATAAGTGGAGCCTGGATTTAGAATTGTTTAAAGTAGGCAAACTTCTCCATGTTTGACAAGGGAAGATTGAGAGGTTAGTTTTTTTGTATTGAGAGACCTCGTGTCAGTTAGTGTTGGTTGGAGTGGAGAAGACTGTGGTGGAGGGTTTGAAGGTGGTACTGTATAGCCTGCACTTGACCCTCTTTCCGTTTGCTGATGCCTTCTTCTTTTCTTTGGAAAAGGAGATTTCCTTTAGTAATCAGAAATGAATGGGTATTTTTTTTTTATCCTTCTACTTCTATGAAGCTATCTCAGGCCTAATAATAATTCGTTGGAGAAGTTCCCTTGGGGAATAATTTGAAATAAGTGCCTTTTTGGAACCCAGTGGTGGAGTGGAGAAGATTCAGAAACAGCTTTGGTCGTGGAAAACAACATATTTTTTTCTTTTCTTTTCTAAAGGGGATTGGCTGGCATTAATCTAGTCTGTTCTGACTTGGTTTGCATTTATTATCTTTCCATTTTTAGGATGAGATTCATGGGAGACAAGATTATAGGATGTGGGTCCTGTCTTTAAAGTCTTCTGAGAATTTCTATTTTTAGTTTATTTTTCTTTATCCTTGGTGCCCCTTCTCCCTCCCAGAGATCCTTTGGCATGTCCTCTCTTTGGAAGGTTAAAATTCCTCTGAAATTTTTTCCTGGCAAGTTATGCATAAAAGGGTTCACTCAAGACTGCATAGAGAGGCTTTCTTCTTTTTTGTTTCGGCCACAACGATTGGTTCTTTGCAGGAGGTATGATGGGGAGGACCCCGACCTTCTTTCATGGGATTGCCCTTTTGTTTTCTTCATTTGGTGTCAGGGTTTCAAGACTTTTTGGGTGGTTTTGGCTTGTAAAAGAGGGATGTTGTTCTATGTTTTTAAGGAATGATTGAATCTTTTGAGGGGCTGAGAGGTGCTTTAATTTAACTCATCTTTGTGGGTGTCCATTAATTGAACTTTTTTAATTGTTAGCTTGGCATTATTCACTTAGATTGGGAGGTGTTCTTGTAATGAGTTTGGGTGGGTTTTGGTAGACTTCTTTTCATGCTTTTGTATTTTCTTTGATTTTTTCAATGAAAGTTCGGTTCTTATATATAAAAAAGAAATGTTCCAGTGACCATTGCTCTATTCAATTAAGTCATTAAAATGCTTATTTTATTTTTGGCTCTAAAAGATTAGTATATGTTTATTGAAGTGTTTCTAATTTGCTGCAGAGACTGGTGAATCTGTCCTCCTCCTTAAGGGTCCTCAGGGAAGAATCAACAGAGCTGTTTGGGGTCCTCTAAACAAGACCATTATAAGTGCTGGAGAAGATGCTGTTATTCGCATTTGGGATTCTGAGGTAATGATTGTGATACAATTTAGGATGTCTTGTGTTAATATCTGCTTAAAAAACTTAATCCAACCCTGGTTTCTTACAATCTCTGTTATTATATATTTTTTCAAGAATGAATGTTTCATATAGTATATTAATTTACAAGGCTGCTACTCTTTGATAAAATTATAAGATTATTCTGTATACATTTAGTTAGACGTTGGACACTAGATCATCATACTGGAGTCTGGATCTACTTCGTACCATTTAACTGAAACTTCATAATTTTGTAATATTTTAATTGGAATGTTGCATACTTCATCATAAATTAGTAAGAACAATTGAAATATGATCTTTCAATGCTATTTATCTGTCTGAAACCTCAAATGAATTAAAACATTGCATTTAAAGACATGCTGAAAGTAAGGGCTAACAAAGAGAATACATAGTTACTAGTCATATAAAAGCATATTAGACGCTCTTTGTGACTTTTTAGTACAGTAAGAAGTAAAAGTTTTAGTATATATTTTTGGAACCGAGGTATTAAGTACGTTTAGAGACATGCTGAAAATAAGGGCTAACGAATATTATATTTCTCTCTTATTTACAATTGTTTCCTCTCTAATCTAATTAACATGTGGGGTTGCTGAATTTTTTTATTGTAATTATTTTGAATTCAATATTTGAGGTAGGGGATTCAAACTCATTATGATTACAAGGTTATAATTTCAAGCCAGTGGAGCACATTCTTGTTGGCAACTATACAACTAATTTATTAGTTGTGACTTGAACTTTTATTAATGTTATTATTATTACTATGCTTCTCGGTGAATATGACTTGTTGCCCACTTAATGTTTAATTGAACTGCAGACTGGTAAACTTTTAAAAGAATCAGATAAGGAGACAGGCCATAAGAAAACAATAACATCCCTTGTGAAATCCTCTGATGGTTCGTATTTTATCTCTGGTTCTTTGGACAAGTCTGCAAGGGTACCGTACAGCTCTCGGATTATTCTTCCTCCCCCTTCTTTTATTTTTAACAACTGGCTGTTAAATGAATTATCATATTTTATATTTTGGTGGTTTAATTACATCTTTCCCTTTCTAAATCCAGCTGTGGGATATTAGAACGTTGACACTCATCAAGACCTATTTGACAGAACGCCCGGTCAATGCAGTTACAATGTCCCCACTTCTTGACCATGTATGTATCTTAATTGCCATAAAGTAGCATTGTAAGAGTTCTGTTTCTGAGATTGATAATGTGTTTTATGCTCGATCTTTTATTATACAACATTTGGGGTTCAGGATTTGAACCCGTAGGCGTTATCTCTTGGTTACTAGGTTTTATATCATGTCATTGAAGCTATGTTCTTGTTGGTGTTGATTGATATGATGTTAAATGTTTCTTGGGTTACAGGTGGTGCTTGGTGGTGGTCAAGATGCTTCATCTGTGACAACGACCGATCATCGTGCAGGGAAGTTCGAAGCTAAATTTTATGATAAGGTGCGATCTTTGGTCCTAGTTTCCATTTGACCTTATAATTAGAGTTTGTTACTCGGTTGTATGATGTTTCTCTTTTGGTGTCTGATAGATCCTTCAAGAAGAGATTGGAGGTGTGAAAGGGCATTTTGGACCCATTAACGCTCTGGCTTTCAATCCTGATGGGAAGAGGTATTATGTCTGCTTAATTGATTGTTTTAATGTGAAAAACAAATCATTGATTGGATTGATGATATGTTGTTATGGACTTTGGTTTTATTGCAGTTTTTCGAGTGGAGGTGAAGATGGTTATGTAAGACTGCATCATTTCGACCCCGATTACTTCAACATCAAGATGTAAGTTTTGTCGCTTTTTTGGATGCATATTCTGACGTAGTGATGATCATCGCGTAGGTATCGTTTTAATGAATGATATGAGTTGGTAGTTGAGAGCCTTGCCTCTTTGATTTTTGCCATGGTCATATGATTATATTTATCAAATTTCTTGCGGAACAATATTTCTATATCCATGAAATGAAACTGGAGACACTAGAAGACCACAGCTTAGCTTTCCGACCAAAAGAAAAGACATCGGAATTTTATTATATCATTCAAAAGTTATGAATGACATTAGAGACTTTTCTAATTATTATAAAGCAAAAGAAGTAACTGTACATAGATGCCACTGAAAATATTCTAATTATTCTAAGCTCTCAAGTTTTTCAAGTACGGTTTGTTAATTTTTTTTCAAAAAAGTGACTACATTTATAATTATTTGCTAGAGTTTGATTAGTCTTATAAGTTTCTCTTATATAATAACAATACCAAGCCTATTAAACCCAAACCAACGATGAAATTAGAGGCCAAGGTATTGAATACCTTTGAATTGCCTCAGAAGCCAAAGAGCGACGAAGTTCGAAGTTGGGAATAATCCACGTGAGACACAAGCTCACGCCAAGGCGTGAGCCCAAGAGAGATAAAAAGGCCCGACTAAAAGTGGGGTCATGTGTGAATAGTGAAAGACCTAACCCACCTTCAGGTCAAGCAAGGAAGTGGCAAGAGGACAGACTCGACCCTTGGTCGGGTCAGGTATGATGGATAGACTCGACCTTGGGTTGGGTCGGGCAAGAGGGAATGCTGGGTTGGGTAGACTTCACCCGACTCATTTCCTTTTTAACTCTAGCTCGAAGTTTCTCCCCGTGCAACATTTTCAATCCACTTTACCCTATTTATGTAATTAGGGGTAGACCCAAATTGGGTTTGGCCTTATATACAAAAATTTTCCTATAATAGTCAAGTTCGTACAACCTATAAATGGTCATTCAAGAGATCCAAGAGGTAAGCTATTCATAACCATGGAAACAACTCTTTTAGACCTTTTTTTACCTAACTAATTCAGGCATCAGAGACGACATGGCTCATACCATGTGGATACCATGTGGGTGTCCAGTTTTCTTCTTTGTTTTGCTGGTATTCATCTCAACGAAATATAAATTCATCGTTAACCTCGAAAACCAAATTTCGACATCAACATATAGTATTATGAAATATTTAATTAATCTTATAAAATATCTAATAAATCTCCTAACAAACCCCGTAAGATATGTAACAAATCCTATATAATTCCTAACACTATCCTATTTGTAAATTACAAACGATCAACTTGAAAACAAAGTCATCAGCACGCATGTTACACACATAGAGATGTTGAACACCACATACATTATTGTACCATACAAATCAGGCAAGTTTAATGAACCGAATAGAACATATATCACGTATAGGATGTTAAACATCAGAGATGTTATTGCATCGTTTCACAAATGGTCGAAGAACCCATAATGATAGCATACTCTTATTTTCCATAAATTGTATACCGTATAAACTTTGCTGAACATTCTTATTTTCCATACATTTTATACCAAATATATACCTATAAAATCTCCAAAGGATTCTAAGATATCTAACAAATCTTATAAGAAACCCCAAAGAATCTAAGAACTATATGAGCAAAAAACAAAACTTGGCAATCAAACCATGGAAAACTTGAGATTCGTTCCCCAAATGAAAAAAAACAAAACTAAAAGAAAGTTGGAAGTTTTCTTGGTAGGCATGCAAATTGCAAAGTCATCTTATTTGCTTTCTTTAATTACAACTTTTCAAAATAAGTTTTTCTTTTACATTTTATCTTCTGACACCAAGCTACCAAAATATCGCACTCTTTTGTTTCCCCATTTGGTTTTATTCACATTTCCATGGTCAAACATTACAACTTAAACCCAATCGTTGTTTTTTCAAATGGAAATAACGCTGTACACGCCGCCAGTTGGTCACCAACGAATCTATACAACTTTCAATTTTTCATACTGAAATAATTTCCAGTGAGATTTAGAGAAAAGAAAAATAATAATAAGAAGTCAAATTTATAAGATTTAGAGAATCAGGAGGTATTATAACTTATTTAACTTCAAAGGAGTGTTGAGTTAAATAAAAAATGAAATTGAGATCTATTTTAAGATTGAATTCTTATACTGGTTTAATATTTAAAACCATTATTGAATGGTGAAGGATTCAAATATGTGATTCATTAATCAATGATATATATTATTTATCATTCAAAACTCATTTTGAAAAGGAAAAAAAAAAAAAAAGAATCATGTTAGCATAAAATATGATCTATATCGAGAAACTTCCTTGTATGAGAGAGTTCATATTTATATTTTTAAATCCTCCATGTGACACTTTCTCATCCATTTTGTTATAGAATATCCTTTGAAGTATCTCGCTGTCACAGTTTAGGGACGGGCCAGTGGTGTCTCGCGTATAAGGAAGCAGAGCTCCGATTTCTCGATTTTCAAAAAACTTATATGATTTATGGCTTCTTTTTTCAAGCTATGTTTTCTTTAAATCTTCTCAAATAAATTAATCTAAAATAAATAAATAGAAAAGAATGGAATGGAATAAAATAAAAGACATAACAAATAAAAAACATTTAGATCTATGTCTGAATATAATTAAAAAAAATTGACTCATATTAAATTATATAAATGAAAATTAATGTTTAAGTTGTCGATATAACTTAAATATTAATGTCCATCTATATTATTTAATATAAGTTATAAGTTATGTACCTAAATATTTATCTATTATAAAAAACAAAGTCTTCGAGCAGCCGTATTTCAAAAAACGAAAAATAATGATAATAATAATTGCAGCAGCCGCACGTAACATATTCAAAAATATTTTTAATTTTTAAAAAATGAAAAAGCAGAAAAGAAGGTATAAAATAAAACCAGAAAACTGGCAACGACTTGAACTCCAAATCCACACCATCCCTGACGTCTGCAAATCTTCAACGTTCCCATTTTTGAGGATTTGATCTCGATTCGTTTCTGAAGAACAAAAACCCTAGAAATCGAATCTCAATTCGCAATCCAATGCAACCGGAGATCGGAACCGAGCAGAATCACAGCCCCGAAAAGCCGATCTCCGTTCTCCCAAAGCGCATAATCTTGATCCGCCACGGCGAGTCTCAGGGCAATCTCAACTCCGCCACCTACACCACAACTCCCGATTACAAAGTCCCTTTGACGGAAGAAGGTCTGCTTCAGGCTCGAATCGCCGGCACCGAGCTCCGCCGATTGCTGTCCGATGACGGAACCAACCCTAATTGGCGAGTCTGCTTCTACGTTTCGCCCTACGAGCGCACCCGGTCCACGCTTCGGGAGATCGCCCGATCGTTCTCGAAGAAGAGGATTATTGGCGTTAGAGAGGAGTGTAGGATCAGGGAGCAGGATTTTGGGAATTTTCAGGTAGAGGAGAGGATGAAGATCGTGAAGGAGACGAGAGAGAGATTTGGGAGGTTTTTCTATCGGTTCCCTGAAGGGGAGTCTGCTGCTGATGTTTATGATCGCGTTTCCAGTGAGTTATTTGTATTTTGATTTTTTCCTGCCTTTTATTCTACTTGCTTGGTTTTGAATGAGGATTTGACTTCGATTCTTATTGGAGATTTAGCTCTGTTTGTTCGCCTATGGAGCTTAGTCATTTAGGATGTGGTTATATAATTTCTTTGACATTGCGTTTTTATTTTGTTCTGTGGTTTGTATTTTTTTTTTAATATCCTAGACTAACCCGCTAACTTACCCACATCTCGATTATTGTCACCTCATCCACATCTCCATTATTGCCACTTTATCCACATCTCCATTATTGTCACCTTATCCATACTTGGACTATTGTCTCCTTATCCACATCTCAACTATTTGTCACCTTACCTATATCTGGACTTTTGTCACCCTACCCATACCTCCACTATTGTTACTTTATCCATATCTAGGTTATTGTCATTTTACCCACATCTCGACTATTGTCATTTTATATACCTTCTGACTTTACAACATTGGTATGTTAAAGAAACCACACCAAATTAATTCCTAGATTGTTACCATGTATATTGCTAGTTATTTTAAGTTTGAGTGAAGGATTTGAGTTTAATTCTTATGTTTGCCAGTTGAAGATTTATCTCATTTCTGGTGCAGGAACTTTTTTTTTTATAGTCCGTGAGTGTTTCTTTAACCTTAAGAGCTCCTCAACTATTTTTTCTGAAAAATCGCCTCACCCTACCATATTTTGACGTAAGAAACCGATGAAAATAAAGTTTTAGATAGATGGTCACAGTAAATTAAACCCAAAATTTTTATTTTTTATTTTTGACTTCCTAATGGTCTCTAGACCACTAAGTCAACCATGATGGTTGATGTAGAGGAACTCTTTTAGGATGTCTTTTGGGTTATATTATGTCTCTATGACATTGATTTTCATGTAGTTAAGTGCTCTGTTTTAAAAATGATCGATTGGGTTAAGCTAGTGTATGATGACCTTGACCCCTATGTTTGTTATGTTAGTGAGCTTATCTTGGGATACCGTTTTGTTAACCCCCTTTAACCGCCTAATCTTCCTTAAGTTAGACCCAAATTATGCTAATCTTTAACCTTCATAAAGACCATATGTTGTATAAATGGTATAAACTTGGACTTTCCAGTTCTAGACTTCATAAACTCTTTTTTTTTTTTTTTATAAACTTGTGAGCCAAACATTTGTCATAATCTCACATAATGGAGCATGTTCTAAGTTTATCAGGGATTTGGATGATATTGATGAAACTTTCCAGTTTCTAAAGTGCGATAATTTTTTAACAGACCATGTGTAGATGTGTAATTTTCATCACTATAAGCTTCATATTATGTTATAAGGTAGATTCTAGAATTGCTGTAAATTATTAGCGAAGAGAGAAAATTACTTTTCTTAGAAAGCTTTTGTTACCATTTGAAGATAAGGTGTGGAACACTAGGTATTGAATATGTTTCATATTCCATCTCTAATTCAGTTATAAAAATGTAGAAAGACAAGAAGATGGAGGCTGAGAACATTGTCATATGGGTTTTTAGATAATACAATATGTAAAAGGTTTCTTCGATTATGAAGGATTGGGATTCTCTTCTAGAAGTTTTAATATCTTTTTGACTATCAAAAGTTCGTTCCATTAACTTTATATTATATATATATATTAGAAAAGCAGATACAGTAACAGCTGAAAAAACAAACGAAAGTTGCTTTCAGTTGAAAAGATAAAACATTATTAATAGTGGGTAATCATAAGGTGGCTGTCACTTCTTAATCTTTGCATGCCACTATTTTTTGTTTTATATCTGCGGACTTCGACTATTTTTAATTGTGATATACTGTATGACTCTATGATAAATGTCCAAGGAAATTAGATGGTCAAATGGATTGAATTCATCATCTCTTAGTTTCTCGAGACTCTCTTGATCCTTAGATCAATTCAAGAGAGTTTTGCGTACTACTATAGTTTTTTTTTTTTTAACCATCATGAAAGGACTTTGTGGTCAAAGATGGTTTTTGGGTGCTAAAAGTGATGGGTTCAATTCATGGTGGTCACTTACCTTAGAATTCATTTCCTACGAATTTCCTTGACATCTAAATATTGTAGGGCTAGCTGTATGTCCTGTGACATTAGTCGAGATGGGCGCAAACTAGCCCAAACAGTCACTGTTCAAAAAAAAAGTTTTTTTTTTTTTTTTGCAAGAATGGGAGTCAAACTCAATCCCTTTTTGAACCATAGGAATCTTCTTTATGATGGGATCAAGATTGACTTATTATCATGTAACTAAATCAATGTTGCTCATCGTATTAAACTTCCTTCTTTTTGTACTTCGTTTAGGCTTAAGAAGTGTTCAAACTGTTAATGCACATGAGATGAATGAATGGTGGCATACTGAAATTACTGATTTGAGGAACATATGGTTTTTTTTTTTCAGGCTTTCTTGAGTCTTTATGGAGGGACATGGACTTGAACAGGCTCCGCCACAATCCTTACCACGATCTCAACCTTATAATTATATCTCATGGGCTAACGTCCCGCGTCTTCCTAACGAAATGGTTCAAATGGACGGTCGAGCAATTTGAGTACCTGAACAATCCCGGAAACTGCGAATGCCGGGTGATGCAGTTGGGAGAAGGTGGAGAATACAGCTTAGCCGTTCATCACACAGAGGAAGAAATGCTGGAATGGGGACTCTCCCCTGAGATGATATCCGATCAGAAATGGAGAGCAGGTGCGCACAAAGAGGAAACTAATGAAAAATATCCCTTGTATTTTGATGCTTTCTTTGATAATCTGCCTGACTCGGACAGCGATGATAGCTCGGACGAACTGCGTCACGATTAGGACGAACTAGTTGACTCTTGTTCAAGTGTACGCCTCACAGAATAATGACTGACTAGTGTTTGATTTATGGTGATAGATACATTTGTTACTATCACTAGTTGTTAATAAAAGAGTCAGAATTGATTTATGGTGAAAAAGGATAGTGGTGGATTTTAAACAAGAGAACTTATTTTAGCATAAACTTGTTGGATAATGTGAAATAGGAGAGTACAAAAATTTGGAAACCGAGCTAGACTGTTCAACCCAAATTGTTAGGGTTGGGTTATAAATTTTTAAGGATTAGGTTGAGTCATCGTAAATGTGTGATAGATTGGGTTGGTCCTCGAATCGATCAATTTGTTTTTTGTGTAGTTCAACCCAACTCAACGTGTACCAAGAGTAATATTATATGAGTAAGATTGATTAGCAAGATAAATTTTTAGCGGTACGTAGTATGCACTAACAAGTTAGGCACCTTGGGTGGGAAGAAAAAAAAGAGTTCAAATATTATTTTAATCTCTAGGGGTATGTTTGGCCCCCATTTTCAAAACGGGCGGTCTGGTTATATTAACCAAACCCAGGGGTCCGGTTATTGTAAGCAGGGTTAACACATAATTTACGTCCCAACATTAGTGAAACGCCGCCCGCCGCCAGATAGAAAGTAAGTTTTTGGAATGGAAAGAGAGGGAGAAAATGGGGAAATATGGTGGGACCCACCTGTTGTAAATCATTTTATTTTCTGAAAATTTCTCTTTTCTTCGCTGTTTTCTTTTTAGCAATTAATTCACCAGATTTAAAAAAAAAAAATTATATACTGCTCTGATATGTAATCTAAGGGTTTTTTTTTTTTTTTTTTTTTTTTTTTTTTTTTTGAAATTGATATGTTATCTAGGTATTCCAATCATTTGTATACAAGAGAGCTATACCATTATACCTATTTTTTAGTCCATAATTATATCAATTTACAATATAGGTCAAATAGAATAATAAAATTAGTCTCAAAAGATTTAAAAATAAAAATTCTCTTATTAAAAAAATAAACGTTAGTTTATTTTGTTCAATGCTAATTAAAAGTTCAATAAAATTAAGTTGTTATATATTTATAGTTTTTTAAAATATAAATGCAAGTTATTATTAAAAAATTGATTTTTTTATAACTCCCGTTATAATAACATGTACTCCAAACACCGTTTATCATAACCCCTGTTATAATAACTTGTACCTCAAACACCATTTATCATAATCCATGTTATAATAACTTTTACCCCAAACACCGTCTATAATAATCCTCCGTCTATCATAATCCTCCGTCTATCATAACCTTTCGTCTACAATAACATAACTGGTGCCCCAAACACACCCTAGAATTTGGGGATCGTTCCATTTTGGTCTCTCAAATTACATTTGTCTAATTTTGGTCCCTCAAAGTACATTTATCTAATTTTATTCCTCAATTTTAAGTCCACTAAACTGAGGGGGTGGTTGGATATTGAATGATTGGATATTGGAGTTGAAAAGAGGAGATGAGAGAAAGTGGAAGAGGGAGAGAAAGTGGAAGAGGAAGAGAACAAGAAAGTTGAGTGATTAGGAGATACGAAATACTTTTTGAAATTTATATATTTTATTTTATATTGTGTGATTGAAATTTAGAAAATATTTAACGTGATATTTGATAAGATTATATAAAAAAATTTAACTTAAAATTGGAGGAGAGGTTGAGAAAGAGTTAGAGAAAAATTAATTAATATACTAAAAACAAATATGGAGTTGAGAAATTTCAGCTACTTCCCCTTTATATCCTCTCCTCAACACCAAAATTCAATCACCCCCAAGAAAAAATTGGTAAAATTTTTTTGTTTTACTCTCTACAACCCTAAAAACAAGTTTTTATGTGCTTCTCCCATTCTTTTCTCTCCTCATCTGTCTTCTCTTCTCTTCGAAAACAAATATCGTAAAACAAGTCTTATATAACCTTGTTTGATAACCATTTTATTTTTAAATTTTCGATTTTTGAAAGTTAAGTTTACAACCACAATCTTATCATGTGTTTTTTTGTTTTTGCTTTTGAAATTTTACTAGCTTTCACATATTTTTTTAAAAAAAGATGAATGTTGTGGGGGAAAAATGAAACTAAAAAAGTTATTAAAGGAGACCGTAAGAATCAAAATTTTCATTCATATATTTTGGGCGAAGAAAAATAGTCCCTCAAAATTTCTCATGGTAGAATATTGGAAGCCCAAATTGTGAGTGTTACAGCAACCCGTTTCATCTCCTCTACCATTGCAAAACTTGATTTGTTTATTTTTTCAAAGAAAATTCCTTATCGAAAGAAAATGGCAGCCATTGTAGAGTCGTGGAAGAACAGAGTAGAAGCTCAGAACAAGAACCCATTGCCATTGATGATCTCCAAATCCAATCTGCACCAAAAAAGGAGATCTCAAACAACCTAAAAACGACGTAGTCTTGGGCTTCTTTCTGTTTTATGAATAGAGGACGAAAGGATGGTGAAAGAGAAAAGAATGGCAAATGAAGAGAGAGAATCAACCATTTTTTAACTCATTTTTTCCCAATTTATTCAACCAATTTGAGTAATCCATTTTAACACCTTTTGGCTTCGATTTCGAGAATTAGTATTTAGCTCTTAATAGTATCATTTTTGTAGGGTTTGTGGTTATTCCCTCCCTAAATTGAGACCAAAATTAGACGATTCAGATTCGAAGGACCAAAATGGAATAATCACCATACTATAGAGACTAAAATAATATTTTAACAAAAAAAGTACAACCCAATAATTTGACCCGACCCAACTAAATTTGAGAATGTATGGATTGGATTGCTCTAAAGTCGACTGTTTGATCAACTCTAAAATTTTGGTTAGTCCAAAACATTTCTAACTCAACCTTACTACATCCCCTAATGCAAAGCAAATGCATAGTTGGTGTTGTGTCATCTCCCTGACCCATCCCAATATTAAGATTCAATATCTCATAATTAATATACCAAAAGACTAATGCTTAGTTATATTATGTTTGACAAAACAATTAAGAGGTTACAAGTTCAAGATCCCAAACTTAAAAAAAGAGAAATCTTTACATCATGCAGCCACTCATGTAGCAAAATCTCAATTACTTTTTTCTTTTTCTTTTCTTTTAAGAAATTGTTCCTCAAAATTAAAAATAAATCAGGCTATTAAGGCAGCATACAAATATTTCTCTAAAAAAAAGGTCTCATAATTAATGCTTATTATTTAATTGTTTCCTGCTATTCCCATGGCGTTAACCAGACGGAGCTACATAAGAAAAGTATTAGTCTTATGTCTCTCAAGAAAGTATTTATGCTGCAAAATGAGAAGCAAAAAAAAAAAAAAAATCATTCATAGAGGATTCATTGCAGCTTGAATTTCTTCCAAAGTTCTCCCCTTTGTTTCAGGTACAAACTTGACAACAAACAAAACTGTGTAGCCACACATGCTTGAGAATATGAAAAATATACCTTCCAAAGTTAACAAAAACACCAAATTACTCACCATTCACATTCAATACAACATATTCAAAAGGTGACAATTGTGGACTTCTTACCTGCAGAGCTCCAATTTAAGAGAAAGTTGAAACTGTATGAGACAATCCAAGAACCTACCCAACTCACTAAAGTAATCAAGCTGCCTGCCAATCCTTTCATGTTTATAGGAAATATCTGAACAAGTGCAAATTGCAATAAATCAAGTCAATTACCAATGATTTGAGTCTAAGCTTTTTCATGATTGAAGTGTTGGACAAATGCCATAGATTGAAAACAAGTTTTTTTTTTTTTTTTTTTTGGATAACTCGGAATCAGAGCTTCACTCTATTAGAAAATATGGGGTTCCACCTCAAAACCAATTGGTAATAAGGGAAATAACCCATATCTATTTTATATTGATGTTGGACTCTCCCACTTTCCAATGTGGGACATTTGTGAGATCCTAACATTCTCCCTCAAAATGGTGCCTCTTTTGAGCTCACCAATCTTGAATCGGATCTCAATTTCATTTTTATTGAACCGATACCCGTTTGGGCTTTATGACTCTGATACTATATTAGAGAATATGGGGCTCCACCTCAAAACCAATTGATAATGAGGAGAGTAACCCATATCTATTTTATATTGATGTTGGACTTCCCACTTTTTCAATGTGGGACAATTGAGATCTCAACACGCTCCACCCACTACATATACAGGACACCTGCACTCGTTCAAGATCGAAACTTGAGAGATAACAAAGATTCTTACGATTAAGCTCACTTATAAATTACGAACCTAAGACCTCCAAGAAAAAATAATTTAGAGACTCAAGTCTGTCAATAAGAGGCTGCTAAGGTCATCCCTTGAAGACGATCGAAGACAAGATTTTGAAAACTCAGTTAAATTATGGGTATAATTTAATTATTTAAGAACATTTTTTATAAGAAGTTTACAAGGCAAAGGAATTATTGATATTAAATCAGAAAAAAATATGCATATCAGTTTTGTGCTGCCAGCAATGAAGTAAAGCCATCACTAAATGAAGTTTCTAAATTCATACCTCTGACATTATGACCCAAGGAATTGCTCCCATTCCCAACGAGAAAGATCCCACGAACGTCTATATAAAAATAATAAAGTCCAAGAAAATTTTTAAAAAAATTACCAAAGGACTCCAAGTTTTAAGAACAAGAGACAAAGGAAAGTTAACAAGCTATTCAATGATCTATCAGCCACTTACAATTTTACTTTTACCAAAACAAGTAGGCTCTCATTTCAATTGATGTGTATAAACAAAAGTTAGACAAATGGCCAATGACAATGAATCTACTGCAATCTTGTTAAGAACTATGTTGTTTTTCCATGGCCAATTCTAATTCAATATGACTCAAATAAGATGAAAGATTGTAGAACTACAACGGTTGTTATAGATCAGGAACTTCGAGCTCGTTTCCGACAGTATTTTAAAAGGCTCACTCATGCGTGCGCCTAGGCTCAAGCCACAGGTTTAGGCCTCGTCTTACGTCTTGAGCAATTTTCTTTAAATAGGCAACACTCAAATAAAAAGGGTGCACACCTTTATGTGATTAATTGTAAAAATAATAACAATAAGTTTTACTAATCCTAAACACAAATCTTTGTGTTCAAGATTTTTTTTTCTCTATTAACTTGAAAAGTAACATTACATATCTTTAGAGTTTTTTTTTTTAATATTCTCAAAATTTTCACTTTTTTCGAGCCTTGCACTTAGGCTTAAATAAGCTATAAGAAGAAGCTGCACCCCCATCATGATGTCATCCATGTAGAGTCACACATTCTTTTTTCTTAAATTTTTTTTTATAATAAATATGAAAGTTAAAAAAAGGAGATGAGATGGGTGGCACCAAATGTGCTACATGGGTGACATCATGGTGGGGGTGCAGCCCAGGCTGCACCCAAATTCTTCTCATAAGCTATTGTGCCTTGATATGTACGTAGTTTTTTAGAACACTGGTTTCGATCGATAAATTCGGCATGGAAAGAAAGAAGAAAGGATACTCATGCCAATAATTTTTTGTTGATCTACATTACCAGTACACCCAAAAATGCCAACATGGGAGAGGCAGATGGCCAAAGTTGGTGATCCTGCACATTCAAAATCAGGGTTCTTTTAGAACATGATGATGACACAAGAAAGGGATTCAATTGCAGATAGAAGCCAGAAGTAAACCTTAAAGAGGAATGATAATGCCACACTTAAACAACCCAAGCAAGTTCCTGTTGCAGAAATCTGTTTGGATTCAAAGTTTTCATCAGCTTGTTTGTTACTTGATGCTATTTCAACCCAACTCATTAAATTAAGCTTTCGAGTTGATCGGTGATTTAACATAATTTCGGCACGTACCATCAAAAGTGGCCGCCTTCCTGATATATCCATCAAAACTACACCAACAGAAGTCATTATTATCTGAAAAATCCATAGGGAACATTGAGATAAAGGGTGATTCTTCCAATCACGTTTGAGGAAAGTGTATAAAGTGATAGTAAAACCTGAATAATAGCCATTGCTGTAGTCCCAAAATTTCCCGAAATTCCTGTCCAAAACCACAGGATTTTGTTTCTTTAAGTTACCTAATGCTTTTGATAAAAGAGCGCTTCAAACCCCGTTTGATAATCATTGATTTTTTAAAATTTAAGCTGATTTCCACTCAAATTATCTATAAAAGAGTTCATCTTCCTCACAAAAATATTTGATTTCTAACCAAATTCTAAAAACAAAATACCTCTCGGAAATCTACTATTTTTTGGTTTAGTTTTTAAAATCATGGTAAGATATATTAGAGAATATGAGGTTCCCACTTTCTAATGTGGGATATTTGTGAGATCCTAACATGCCCTCTCAAGATAGTGCCTCTTTTGGGATTACTAATCTTGAATCGGATCTCAATTTCATTTTTATTTGACCGATACTCATTTGGGCTTTATGGGCTTTGATGCCATATTAGAGAATATGAGATTCCACATCAAAACCAATTGGCAATAAGGGGAGTAACCATATCTCTTTTATACTGATGTTGGACTTTTCCACTTCTAATGTGGGACATTCGTGAGATCTTAACAGTAGATATCAAAGTAAGGAAAACCATAGATTGGAGTAATAGTTGTAGACTTAATTTTTTTAAAATCAAATGGTTATCAAATGAGGCGTTAATGTTTGAATTTTCGCATACCAACTGTAGTGAACAAAGATTTTGCATAGAATTGAATGGCGTTAATCCCTCCAAATTGTTGAAGTGCCATAAGGCCGACTCCTGCCTGACACAGCAGCTCAAAGTCATGATAGAAACAAATGACAAAGAGCTATGGAATACTAAAAACTTAGGTCCCATTTGATAACCATTTCATTTTTTGTTTTTTTCTTTTTTTTTCACTTTTTTAAAAACAGGTTTATTTGATAGCTAATTTTGATTTTGATTTTTAAAATTTTAAAAGTATTAACGAAATTCTAAAACTAAAAAAGTAGCTTTTAAAAATAAGTTTTTGTTTTTGTTTTTAAAAAGATATGAAAAGAACAAGAATAAATAATAAAAAACTAAAAAAATCCAAACAAAATGTAATATTTGAAAATAAAAAACAATTACCAAGCATGTTTTTTTATTTTTCATTTTTAAAAACATAAAACTAAAATGAGTTATCAAACATGTATGATTTTTATTTTTTAAAACAAAAAACCAAAAACTAAAAATGGAATAGTTATCAAACGCAGCATTAATAAATAAGATTAAATTTGAAGCCTCACAATGAGAGAACGTGCATATTGCCTTTGGAATAAATCTACAACACTTGCTTCAGGGAGCTGTTTAAGCAAATCTGTATATTCCTATAAGGTTAAGAAACCACATGAAGTCATTGTTCGAGAGAAAACTACACCAAAAAAGAAAACAACCAGACATTATTAAGCAGAAACCAAAGTATGTATTATAACCTAAGAAATCATGAGCTGAACGAAAAAAGGAAACTGAAAAACATACTTGAATCTCTAACACTTCTGCAGAAATATCTTTACTCGTGCCCCTAAGACGTTGGAGTGCAACTTCACAATCGAAATCTCGATCGTTCTTCGCCTACAAACCATACTATGTTCTTCATTAGATTATTTATAGATTGATATTACAATAATTTAGTGTTAGTTTTTATTCGGTAGTATGATGTTCCATCTCAAAACCATTTGACTAAGTTAGGAGGTCTTCTCCCTTTTCTAATGTGAGGTCCTCAACATGTCTTCTTACGATTGTGCCTCTTTGGATACATTCACCAATTTTGGATCATATTTCAATTTCATTTTTATTGAACCAAATACTCATTTTAATCTAATGAATATTAAATAGTATGAGGTTTCAACTCAAAGCCGATAGTTATAAGAGAAATAGCTCATCCATCTTATAAACGCTATGAATTCTCATTACTTTTCTAATGTGGGATCCTCAACATTTTTCTTATTGTTAGTTTTCTGAACTAAAAGATAAATTTGTTAATTACTAACCATTGTTCTTTACTTTTTACAAAACCAAACACTTAAAAAGAAAGTAGCTGAGTTTTATAAATATGTTTTGGAACAATGAAATAGCTGAGATTCCAAAAAAAAAAAGTGAAGTCATTAGTAGGAAACCATAATTTTAAAAATTGAAAACAAAATACATAAGTATTAGGAAATTCGTTGTAGATAGTAAATTCTTGCATCCCTCTTTTAAATATGACAACTTTTTAAAGATATTTGATACGAAGTAAAATCTTTCAACTTTCATTGTTTTCCAATAATTTCACTTAATTATTTTTAATCCATTAAACTTGATAAAAGCCATCAATTTCACTTGATTGTTTTCAATCCGTTTAACTTGATTGAAGCCATGGTTTTGTCATATTTGAATTTTTTTTTTCTAAAATCTTGACATCCATAGAATTTTTTTCCTTTTTTATTATTCATGAAAATTATTATGTCTTCTAACAAATATAAGTAATTGAACCAGTTATGATTTGGCAGTGTCACATACCAGCCATCTAGGAGACTCTGGAATGAAGGGAAGTCCTACAAGATGTATTAGACATGGAATCGCTCCTGAAACATAATCAAGATAATGAGAAACCATTTTCCATTAAATCATCTTAATTATCATCTTAAGTCTCAAAACCATGTAAGTAGAAACTCTACCAATTAGAGCAAGAGTCCTCCACTTCACATAAGCTCCAATCAGCCATGTTATTGAAATACCAAAACATATCATCAACTGTCCAATCATCATAACAATGTATTAAAGATATTGAGCATATTTTAGGAATTGTGCATAGAATTATGAGATATTTGAAAGGAACCCAAGTATGGTATACTATTTCAAAAAACATGATCATCTTCAAATTGAAATGTATGATGATGCAAACTGTACTCCAAGCCTGGTTGATAAAGGATCTGCCCTGCTAATTGATCTTTTGTTTGGAGAAATTTAGATAGATGGCGCGATAAAAGAAACAAAATGCAGTAGCGAGGAGTAGTATCGAAACAGAATTTAGAGCCCTATCACATAAAATTTGTGAAGGTATATAAATTGACAAAGCGAACTAAAGTTGTTTCAAAAGACACCTAATGAGTATATTGTGATAGACTATAACTTATAAAATGTTTGTGAGATATATTAAGGTTAGTAAACATTTTATAAAGGAGACGATTGACACAGGTGTGTAACGTACATATTTTATCTTCCAACAAAAGAACAAACGACTGATATGCTAACTAAAGGTCTTTCAAAAGGAAAATTTGACAAGCTTATCAACAAGATGCTATGGAAGAAAGAATAGCTTTGTTGTATATTATGTGTATCAAAGGGCTTGGGTCTAGTCTACATTTGATCTAATCTCTCTAAATGGTCACCCCTAAAGACAACTTATATGTAAACTATGATTAAAAATGACTACATATTGAAAAAATCCGATATACCCTTATGGAGTGTTCTTAAAATAAAGTTTTATTAGGGATCTTGCTTCCTTTAATTTCTTTAGAACTCAACGACATAGTTGTACAACCTATAGATTTTTTTTTCTTTTTGATATCTGTGACTGTCCGAGTCAGCTTGTGCGCACCTCGACTATTGTCGTGAGGCATACTGTCTGACCCTACAACATTTGGATGCCAAGAAAACCCGTAGGAAATTAGTTCCTAGGTAGGTGGCCACCATGGGGATTGAACTCATCAACTTATGCACCTCAAGACCCTTTTTGACCAATTGAGCTACCCCATAATGGTTAACCTATAGAATAGATATGATTTGAGCAAGGATGTGATCTTAACTCTTTTCATTACTATCCATTCACTTTTATCCCTCAGTCAACCTTACTAGTGACAACTTTGTTTCAAACACCATGCCAAAAGACATACAAAATTTATGGCTCAATGTCCATGACATAGAAATTCATTAACATTTGCCTTTTTATATCCTTGAGTGTCCGGGTTAGCTTACACACCTCGATTATTCTCAAGAGGCATATGTCTGATCTTATAACATTTGAATATCAAGGAAACACGTAAGAAATTACTTCCTAATCATTTGCCTTTTACCTGATGAACTGTTGTAAATGCTCCTCGAAGTTCCTTTGGTGTTATTTCTGCTATAAAGATGGGAACCTGCTCGATCGGGTCATACTTCAGCTTTCTTTTAACATGTCAACATTAATTAGAGCTATTTTAAATCAACAAGAATTGAAATTCTTGCAACATATACCACGTAAGAGATAACTCCCATTCCAAATCCTACAAGCATTCGTCCTATATCCAACCACCAAGCAGCCTATCAACACCAAGCACCAATGAAGTGAAGTAAGGTTTTTCATTCAAATTTATAACAAAATGGGAAAACTTCTTCCTTATAATGAAAGAGAAACACTGTAAAAAAAAGGGAGGGAAAACAGAAGGAATTCTCTTTTACATAGAACTTCAGAAAGTTATAATTATTTGGCTTTGTGATAATCCTTTGAATTTCAAAGAAGTACATCTTTTATTCACTTTGTATTATTCATTAGCTAAACTATATACATATTGGTTATTCAACCACTATCCCACATTGGTAAGATAAGGGGAAATTCATGATTTTTTTAATATCCGTGACTGTTCAAGTCAACTTACACGCACCTCAACTATTCTTACAGGACATACTCCCTGACTATACAATATTTCATCAAGAAAATCTATAGAAAATTAATTCCTAGGTAAGTGACCATTATAGATTGACCTCATCGCCTCTTGAAATTTATAAAGGAGGGACAACATCTCCACTGATATAAGACCTTTTGGAGTAAAACAAAAAACATAGCCGTAGTCGTGATGGTTATGCCCAAAACTGACAATGTCATTGTCAATGTGGGATCTGTGAAGGTTCGTTGTCCCTAACAATACGTCTACCTTTTGAAGCACTTAAACATAATAGTATGCTTGTTATGCTTGCATTTACTCAAGTGCTAATATAGAATGCATTACTTTTTTGTTTGGTTATAATATCTTGAAGACTCAAAGAGACTTGAAAGTATAACTATCTCAATCGGAAGAAATTCAAACAAACCTCGGAAAATGCAATTAAAAACCATCCCAAGAGGCAAAATATCTCTGCAAAACCCATTGCCTGCTCAGAAAATAAGGGGGAAAAGATAAATAAAAGTTTGCTGAAAGCTCTAAATTACCAAAAATAGTTTTAAGAAAAAGTGGAAATCATTTATGAGGAAGAAAAAAGAAGAAAATGGGAATGAATAACTTACACCTCTTCTACCAATATAATCTGCCAGTTTTCCACTCACAATAGCACCAAGCATTGCCCCAATTGTCAATATTGAACCAAAAACTGAATACTGTAAAATCATCATAAAATGAACAAAAGTTACATTGATCTTTTTTTTTTTGATATCCATGACTGTCCGGGTCAGCTTGCACACACGTCAACTATTGTCACGAGACATACCACTTGACCCTACGACATTTGGATGCCAAGAAAATCCGTAGGAAATTAATTCCTAGGTAGGTGGTCACCATGGGAATTTAACTCATCACCTTATGCACCCCAAGACGACCAATTGAGCCACCCCATGATTGAACTCATCACCTTATTAGACAGTATTTATGAATCTACAACTTATTCTAACAACTATTGAACAGCTGATCTAATAGTTTTAGGAGCCAGCCTTAAGATCTGAAACAGCAAAATTGATCAAGATTGTTCGAAAGAGCAAAAAATATAACCTTCGTTGAAATAATTAAATTTACCCCAACCCACAGTTTAAGCTTTTGAGTTGATCAATGATTTAATATGATTCAACAGTAATTTCTCCCATTTTCTCTCCATCCTTCAATGAAAGCAGTGTTGAATATACTAAATATGGTAAATGATAAGTTAATAAGCACCTAAACAAAACATTTAAAAGCCACCTAAAATTTTGTTTTATAAGTGACTAATCATTAAACTTCTAATTTTGTATTTACAAAGACATATTTGATCAGCTGGTTTCAGAATTATGCTTAGTATAGAACCGAACTTCAATTATTATATATAATAGCAATGAAGAACATAACGTCACAAGTTAAAGAAAATAACAAATCTGTAATTTCCATTCACCTGTGCTACAGTAAGAGTCAGGTCGGTCATGATGCCAGACTGAGAAGGTGATGAATATCCAACCTGATGAATAAATTTAAAAAAAAAACCGTCAGAAACCATAGTATTCGAATCATTAAGCTCCGTTTGATAACTATTTCTTTTTTTTTTATTTTTTTTTCTAATTTTTCATTTTTGAATTTTGGGTTTTTGATAACTCATTTTATTTTTCTGTTTTTGAAAAATAAAAACCAAAAAACATGTTTTATAACTATTTTTTGTTTTCAAACATTACTTTTTATTTATATTTTTTTTTTGTTTTTTTACTATTTATTCTTAGTTGTTCCATGCTTTTTAAACAAACATGTCTTTAAAATATTAAAAATAAAAATAGAAAACAAAAAACGAATGGTTGTCAAACAAGACCTAAGAGAGTGATTTTAAAAAAAAAATCACTAAGATAGTGTTTGGGGTATCCACAATAAAAATAATTGTGGATCTCAAAATTAGAATCAAAATATCCACTAGAAATTAATGAACACTATATTATATTAAACATAAGAGTTTTCATTTAAAAATCAATTAACTATAAATGAAGTAGCTCATATGTCTTATATAGTTACGTGACATCCTCACTTTTCTGATATAAGATCTCCAGTATGTCTTTTTAAGTCTATTTGAGTTTACGATTCTTAGAACACATATTTAAAGTAAATCATCTTAAGAGGAGGGCATGTTGAAAATCTCATGTGGGAATGATAATGATAAGGAGAGCCAAATGAAATCTCACGTTATCAAATATATTATTCAAACGGCTATTCAATCTAATAAAAAAAAAAATTAAAATACAATGTAAGAACGGTGAAACCAAAGAGGCACAGTCGAAGGCCTTACATTGAAAAGCTACGGAGATACCTCCAAACATTTACGAAATGGATTCTTAGAAATTGTCAATTAATTTTGAGATGAAATGTAATACGTTCACGATCGTTTATCGACTACGGTTTCATAAAAATTCAGATCAAAATGTAAACAAAGAGAAAAGTGATGAGCGGCAGAGATGAGTCGTGAAATTAAGACTTACGGCTGTACCGAAAACGTAGGAGCCGGAAACAGCGACCAAAGTGGTGAAAATGATGGCGGTGGTAGCGGCGGCAGCCTCGCCGGAGCCGCCGTGAAACTCATCGATTAGAGGACCAAACTCGCCCCTCTCATCGCCGTGATTCCCCATTTTCCACAGGACACAATTGAACAAATATTGTTTACGTGATATTGTGACTCTGTTATTTATTTTGAATATCTTTATTTTGTTTTTTTTTTAAATGTCTTTCATTTTTTTTTTTTAAATTAACTGAGTCAATTTACCCTTCCTGTTCGATAGGTAGTGGAATAAAGAGTGGTTTAACTTGCTTGGTGAAACTAAAAAAACTGAATTTTTTAAAAAACAAAAAACTGACTTATCTAGCAAGTATTCTTATCACAAAGGAAGACTTTCAATCTTATATCTCTTCTCTTTTTTTTTTTCTTTTTTTTTTTCAACAACTGGGGGGGACTTTCATTAGATAAGTGAAGGTGTATTCTTTTTTTAGTCTATTTTAACTATTTTCATGAAACAAGCGATCTTATTTTTAAGAAAGTAGTTGTGCGGATTTAAAACTTATAATGTCAAAGTTGTCTAAAATCTTCTTGATAGTTGGTCAATTATTTTTTAATTTAAATTTGAGAGGAGACTATAAATCTTACTTACATATAGAGTATTATTATTTTTTAATAAAATAATAATTAAATACCGAATTTTAAAGTAAAAAATATGATTGTGCAATTGAATTGAATTACATTCAATCGACTAAGTTTATAAGTTATTAACTCTTTCAACATAACTATGTGAATGGATGACATGTTTTCTTCATAGGCAACCTTACTAAGGCCTAGATTAATAATCTTTTTTTATTAGTATCTCACTTTTGGTTTTACTTTTTTGTAAAAATAAATTTATTTTCTTTCACTTTCATTGTAAAAGTTTTTTTTTTTTTTTTTAAATGTCATTATAATGGTTTTGTCTCCCCCAATGAACATCGTAATCTTAACCAAATTTTTTTTTTTTTTTTTAAACATGATTTAATTTTTAAGAATATAGATAAAAAGTGGAATAACCAAATAATGAATATAGTATAGATTGGAATATTATTTTCAAGTTTAACTTTAAAAAATTAGATTGAAATATATAGTTTTTGAGTTTTTTTTTTAACAATTAATGCAGAATGATTTAAACTCACGACTTTAGTTCATAGGGCACACTAATATTGTTGAGCTATATTATTTTAGTTGGCATTTATAGTTTGAGTTAATAGTTAGTTTCATTAAATACGATTATTGTTGCTTTGTTTATTTTTAAGAACACACGTAGATATACTTCTTTGGGTATAATACAATGCACTATTCTCACATCCTTTTTTCGTTGTAATAATTATTAAACGGGTCTTAATTATTTTTCTTAAAGTGTTTATATGTCTTATAATTAATAATCAATCTATGAATTGATCTTTTCATCTATTTTCTTAATATTTATATATTTTCTTGCGAATAATCCAGATGATGAGTGTATTAACTAATGTGAACACCTTTTCAAAAAAAAAAAAACTAATGTGAACATTCATAAATAAATAAAAAAATATCAATACTATTTCCACATATATTTTATTTTTTTTGTTTTCTACGTCTTACCTACATTTTCAAATGAATTAATATTTTTCAAAACTATTCTATCTTGTAATTTATTATTGCTTTAGTTTATCACTGATTTGTATTTATTAATCAACAAACTTATGTTTCTTCTCCTCATTTATTTCCTATTCAAGGAATCTCGGATCAGAACCGGTCGTAGTTGAAAATCATAGATGCGAAATTTGATATTTTTCAACAAAATAATAATGATTTGCAAATATTGTTACATAAATATCTCTTTTTCAGACCCATGTTTTTTTAGTACATTCGGAATCATTTACATATGTTAAGATTCAGTCTTATCTGTTTGTTTTATTTTGTATTTTTCCCTTTAACTTCATTAAATGTGTGGATATAATTTGTTTATTATTATTTTTTAACGAATGTGTGGATATAACTTTGGAAAAGAAATTATATTTTTTAGTATAAATTAGAAGAGAATAACCAAAAACCATACATACAAATACAATTATCGTATATATAAGAATCAAATATTAATTTTCATGATATAAATTGTGATTGGACACCGAATCAAATACACCACCAACCATTTGCTTTGAAATATTTAATTATCATCAATTGTGTATTTGAAAGTGAAAATGTTGAATAAGTAATCTATTAATTATTATATTATACATCGTTTCAGTTGAAATTTTTTTATTTAACTTTCATAATTTAAGGTCGCTGATCTACGGGCAAAAAATGAGCTGTTTCTTTTTTCTTTTTTGGAGCATAAGGAGAAATTATTATTATTAATTTTTTTTTTTTGAGAATAAGGAGAAATGAATTACATATGCCTTTTCAACATGCATTGGCGTAACGTCACAGAAGTTCCAATCCAACCCCGTTTTTAATGCAACTGTATTATTTTATTTGCACAAAACACCCTAAAAGTTACTGATATTGACGCTGGGCCCCTCTTCTTTACATTATTATAACTTCTACCATGAAGTAAGGCAGTTGAATTGAATTCTCAAAAAAAAAAAAAAAAAAAAAAAAAAAAAAAGAGGCAGTTGAATTGAGTGTGAGGAAATTTCCAATTTGCACCTACACTTTTTTCTTTTTCTTTTTCTTTTTCTTTCTCTTTAATATTTATATTTATTTTATTTGCCCAATTTTGTCATTTCGCCTCTAATACTTTTGATTGCAATTTTGGATTCTAGACTCGTGATTTTGAAAGGAAGATACTAGATAGCATTATTTGATTTTTTAATGTTTATTATTAGCTTTAAATTGTAGGTTAAAATACCATTATGATTTTTAAATCATTTAATTATTGAATGGATATAAATTCGGATGAGTGAGTGTTTTGGTCGGTGATTGTTAATGTGTGAATTTACATCACATTTAATTCAAGACAAAATGTAAAGACTTTGTCATTTTTGTGTTCAGTAATATTTGGAGTTAAATCTTATATAATAAATAAATAAGTTAATATGATAAAATAAGTTAGATCTTATATAATAAATAAATAAATTGAGTCATAAATGTAGAACAATGTGAAATAAGTTGTGCCTAATGACATGGTAGTAACAACAGGTAATAACTTCAGATTCTTCCCTAATATATATATATATATATATAGTGAAATAAGATGTTTTCAAATTTACTAAAATTGTTAAGTTTTAAAATTCTATAAAAATATCGAAATGATTAGTGGTCTAGTAGTTTCATTATTTAGTGGCAGTAGTGCCTATAAAATGTGTCGATCCCCTTCCCCTTCCTAAAAGAATTTCTATAAAAATAAGATTTTTGATGAGTAAAACAAAGAAATTTTGTTTAAAGGTGAGAAAATTTTAGGGAAAAAAAATCAAATACATTCGAAACTCATTCAATCAAGTTAGTATTTTGCTTTGCACAAAATATTTTTTAAAATTATTATAATTAAAATATAAATGTTATAATTTTCTACCTAAAACCAATTATATATATATATATATATAATAATGAAGAAAAATCATTCATTAAAAAAATATATATATATAAATTTGGAGAGAAAGGGTTCACAAACACTACATAGATGATGTTATTATTCTCAACTAAATTAGACATTTTAAAGCATTTAAAATTCTAATGATTATAAAGTCGTGCTTATAAATAAAAGACAAAATTTAGAAACTTACCTACGGCAACCAAACACACAAGTTTACAAAACTGATTTCATACATAATTTAAGCCCAAAGCAAGAATATTATATTTACACTAACGTAAATAAAAAGATGAAGTCAACCCATTACCAAAAGAAGCATAATTTAAGTGATATAATATATAGATTAATATCAACCAAAAGATTACAAGTTGAATCTCTCTAATATTTCAGGTCGTTGAATTTAAAAAAAAAAACCATTACCAAAGAATTCTTAGAAAACAAGAAGTTTCATAATCCCAACTTCAAGTTACGTAATTTTAGGATTTAATCTGTAACAAACAAAATCCTAATTTCTTAAACCCACAAATTGATCTATGCAACCAAAGAATACAATAAATTGACATTTGACATTTAATGTTTAAGCCATGGAAGATATATGTTTATTAGTGTTACGTACTTACGATGATAAATAAGTGGGTATAAATTTTTATTAAAATATGACACAATGATAAATAAGTGGTAAAGATTATTTTGTATTTAAGAAATAAAAATCTAAAAACTAACATAAATATAGAATTGGAACAATACAAAAAATACTAGCATGGTTTATGTGCAAGGATGATGCGCAAATCAAAAAATGGTATCATAGTGCAACTTTTCTCAATAAGATATCATTCAAAGATGAATAAGATAAAAATTGTCACATATAAAAGTTCAAAGTTATAAAATCTTCTTAAATAAACTGTATCACATTTAAATGAAAGAGATTTAGTCATATTTAAAAGACACTTAAAATAATTTATTTATATTACATATACCAATTTTTTATACGTTCATTTTTTATGGCTCAAGTGTAAGAACTTCACAATTATACTTAACTTGAAACAATTTTTGGTTGGCTATTTGAAATTTCCTATCATAAAACATATGAATAAGATTTTGTGTTGATAAATATGGGATAATTTTCACTTTTAGAAACAATTCTAAAGAAAGTAGGTAATGCAACTAAATTATAAGAAATGATAAGATTTAGAGAAGCTGAATGGAGATTTCTAATCCTTAACTAATGTTGAAATAATTTGAAAATACTTTCTAAGTAGATATCTTATTTGTAAGTTATACCCATTTGAGATGGTAAGTCAAATGTCAAACAAAATGTTAAAAGCGAAATGCCAAAAATACCCTTGACACCACATGAGATATAGTGTAATATTAACCTATACGGCGCACACATCGTGAGGTGGAAACACATGACATTAAAAAACAAAATTAAGTAAACTTGAGAGATTATTCAAATCTAGAAATTAATTATAAATAAGTAACTTTCAAAAGTTAACCCAATATAATAATTGATATTAATAGATAAGTTAAATTATCAAAAATACTTTTCAACTATGATATTTGTGTCAAAGTTATCTTTCAATTTTGAAAAGTTTTAAAAGTATTATTAAATTTTACAAAACATTTAAAAAATATCATTATCGTTAATTTTGAATTAAAGCAATTGAATTTTTGTTTCAAAAATACTCTTAAACTTTAAAGAGTTTTAAAAATACTCTTGGTCGTAAAAAAATAGAAAATTTAACTTTCTAAATATTTGGATTAATGTGTCAAATTTTGGACGAAATGAATACAAAATTCTTGATTACTCATAATGGCTTTCAACTTGAACTTTGTTGTTTATTATTACATCAAGATTAATACTATAATTTAGAGTTCATTTATAACCTTCAAATTTATTTAAACTTTTCGATTTCTTTTGATCAATTGCAAATGTATTATTAAATTTGAAAATTTAAAACACGTTACAACAGATAATTCAACCAATAACAAAAAAACTAGCTAGTTTTTATCAATTGCTAACATTTAATGTAACGGCCCAGTTTTCTATCCCGGTTCTCGAGGAGCTTCCGGTTCAGATTCAGTGGTTCGGTTGGGCCGTTAAAGCTGTTTTGTCCCTTAGGGGCATTTTGGTCTTTTGCTCCACAGGCGGGATTTGTGGATTTTCAGGGCTCGAGAGGCAGCTCCCGCCTTTGCGTGGCTTGTTTGGGTTGGATCTGCGAGTCCCGAGATGTTTGGGCTAGTCGTTTGGGAGTTGGTTGTGATTTGGGATTTTTGCTAAGTGATGGTTGGTTGTGTGCTTCCTTTGGGGTTCGAGCAGGGCCTTTAGTGTTGCTTTGGGAGTTGGATTTAAGTGAGTTTGATTTATTGGAAAAGATTGCTTGGTCGGGTCTCGAAGGAGGGCTAGGAAATGGGATTTTGAGGTTTTAAGTGGATAAGGATGGAAAATGGAATTAAAAATCCCATTTTCCCTTTTTTCCCATTTTTCCTTTTTATTTCTCTTTTTCTTTTCTTCTTTTTCCCAAAATGCATTTTTCTCTCTCTCTCTCTCTCTCTCTCTCTCTCCCAGAGCCCCACCTTGCCGACCTAGCCTCGCTGCTGCTTGGCGCCCGAGCCCCCGCCTCGCACTGTCGCCCACGCTTGACTGGCCCGAGCCCGGTGTCGCGCGCGCCCGGCCGGCGTCGCGGCCCGCGCGCGCTCGCCTGCCTGGGTCGTGTCCTCCCGCGCTCGCGCGTCGCCTGTCTTGCCGCCGCTCGAAGTCGTGCCTCAGAGCGCCGTGTCGAGGCGCGCCGCCCTATCCGAAGCTGCGCGCCGCGCGCGCGCGCCTCCTCTCTCGCTGCTCGCTGCGCGCGCAGCGCCGCTAGCTGAGAAGCAGTAGCGCCAGCGCTGGCAGCGCGTGTCGTGCGCGCCGCGGCAGCGAGCGTAGCCTTGAGCGCTTTTGCCCCGCGCCCAGTAGCGCTATCTGCGCCAGTTCTTTGCCTAGCGCGTCGCGCCCGCCCGTTCGCGTGTCACCGTGCCTCGTGAGTTGCTCCGAGTGAGCCTTGTTTGTTTTATTATATTTGGGCCTTTTGATTGTAATTATTGTTGTTTTTGTTAGGTTCTCGCTAGCTAGCTCGGGTTCGATCATGAGCTTAGGTTTCTTGTGTTTAGAGGTCTTCGGCGGTAAGGATTTCTTCACAGGAGTTGTGTGGACCCTGCGATATATTATGTGATTCTTGATTGTATGCTTGTTTGTGTTTATTGACATGTTTGGTGATAAGTGCTCTAATCTGAATTCAGATTAGCATGACTTTCTGGTTAATTCTCATGTTAATCCATGCTAGGTCGTTCCTTTACGGCATGCTCATATCACATTTCTTTGCCGTAGTATCATGCTAGGCTCGTTGTATTCTTTTGAGCACGTATTGGATTTTATGGAATTGTTTGCCGCATTTGCTAGAGGCGTGTTAGAAGTGCGGTAGATAGCATCATCAGGGCCCGATGCATAAAGAACCTTGCATCCATGGCGGGGACGTCGAGCAAGTCATTCCGTCCCCTGGACCCCGTGAGGATTAGCTAACCAAGCGGTAGGCCCCGCAATCTTGGGTGAGGAGGCGGTTGTTAATGCCCCAGCGGTCGGGATGATGACTTGGCATTGCCCGCGTCCGGCGTGCCGGCATGTCTCGGCATGTTTGGCGTAGCCCACGATTGCCACTGTTAAGGCAAGGGCGGCTTCTGGTGTAAGCCTACCACGACCGTTTCTTGGCCCCAGTGCGGTGGTTCGGCCGACATAGTTTACGTGTCAGTCTCACACCCCCATGTCGGTGACACCGATCCAAAGATTTAGTTAGGCGTGGTATTGGATATGGGCGGCTTGCCTTGGACCACAGCAACCCCCCATAGTGCGAGAGCACGCGGTGCATGCTTACGCTCATTACTGCACGATGGAGAGCTCCTCGGGATTGTGAGCGGTGTACCTTTTCGTCGACGATGAAGCAGTGGCCGGGACTTGTTTCTCGTATAGGGCGACTTGTGTGATGTGTTGTGTGGTGTTTGATTTCCGGACTAAGACCCTGAGTTGGCATCCGAGGCCCAAGTGTGGGCTAAGCTATGTGCTCTATCTGTGTTTATATTCATAGCTTGCATATCTTTCTCGCTAGATGACCATGTATATCGTATTGTACCCGGTTGGGGATTCTTCTTGAGTAATTCGTTACTCACCCTTACTTATCTTTCAGAAACCATGGCGCGAGGCGGATGGATGGTGGAGGAGGAGTGTGATCATGGAAACCCGTTGTTCAACTCTGAGATTTATGTTTATGATTTAAATGTCCTCTGAATGCATGTAGTTGGGCACGGAGCCCTAGGGTGTTTTCTGAATGTATTTCCGGATTCTAGCATTGTTGTAAAGTTTGTATGTTTTAAATAAATCTCTCGATCGAGTATGTTTGGAAATGTATTTGTCTTGGAGCAGTGCTTGGAAACAGGGACGAGTTTCAAGAATTTTGTATTGACTTTTAAATGAACTCTTGCGGTTTTTGGTTTTTACTTAGAATCGAAACAACCCTATTGCAAATTCTAGTGTTGATTTTTATGCATGCATTGAGGTAATGGCCTATTTAGAACCCCATTCGGTCGGGTCGTTCTGATTGGTATCGAGCTCGTGAGTCATAGATTCTGTAGGATCGACCTTTGTTGTAGGTCGTTTTTCCATGATCACCTAGCACTGGCGGTCATCAGTGTACGCCTAAGTTTACTATTTGTTGTTGAAAAGGGTTAAGAATTTACAATACTGTCATCTAGTGTATGCCTTGTGTAGTGTTGTGGAGCGGAGACGAGCAGCGAGTTCGACTCGTTGTTGGTTTGGGCTTAGAGAGCCATCATGCCAACTTCCGCGGTGTGTGATGTATGTTGTGGCTTGTTGAGGTATCCAGATTGATTCGGATGCCCAGGACATCGTCCCCGTGGGAGAAGCGAGCTTGGACTCCGTGAGGCCATTTGTGGCCCGGTTGTTGGTTTTCCCTAGTGAGAGGGTGGAGGTGCTTTGCCTTGGAGTGCTACTCCAAGAGAGGAGTTAGCTATCATTTTGTGCTTATGTGGATGTTGTGGAGCAGTCCCCGTGTGGACTAGCACTTGGGTAGCTCAAGTGTTGATCTTGAGCCTTAGCGATTGTTTGATTGCCCGGTGAGTAGGCTGCGAGTTGGCGACCTTCGAGGAGATTGTTGAGGCATCTTTGTGCTCCTTTAAAGTGTTGTTGTTTGCAGCCCGATGGCGGAACCACGTGGTTAAAAGTGCGATGAGTCGTGTTCCCTCGGATTAGATCCGTTGGTGTTTTCCTCGGATGTTTGGTTGAGTTGAGCACTCTTCCTTTGGTGAGCTCTGGAGTGGGGCTAGGCTGCTGCATGTTGAGAGAGCGGCGAGTTTTGTTGAGCATCATGTGGAGATGCTAGTGTAGGCCGTGAGCCTTCGGTTTGATGAGATGCCGTAGGCATGGTTTTTGAGTTGGAGCCCTTGTATTCCTAGCCAGAGTTCGTGTCACTTGAGGTTGTGACCTTGTTGGCCCCATTGGTAGTAAGATGTGGTTTTGGTAGTAGTGGCACTTGAGGTGCATTGGTTGGTGTGCCGCTTTGGCACTAAGTCTGGCTGAGGCTTGAGTTTGGCTTGGGCATAGCAGATGGTTCTATGCCGTTCGGAGTTTAGTGCACTCCTTTAGCCTTGGATCCGTTTATGGCGTGCTTTGTTTAGGTCGTGCGGAGGGCTAGTTCGGTGGTAGTCGATGGACTACAAGCGAGAGGATGCTCGTGAGGAGCCGGAGCCTTTTCCCAGTGTTACTGGAGGTTGAGTAAGTCAGCAGGTTGGCAGTTGGCAAGTGTTGGTGCGCGTGAGTCTCGCGCTAGTGTTAAGGCCAAGAGATTTTCTTTGTGGTTGGTAGTGCGGTCAACTACCTTCGAGTGCCTTAATCTGAGGAGAGTTGAGCATCGTAGATGCGAGTTTGGTCCAGCAGAGGGATCCTGAGTTGGATGCTCATGAGATGAATTTGGATGCCTATGAGGCGAGATGAGCTGATGCCTTGCGAGAGGTTTTGGATGCCTTAGGGGTAAGCACCCTTGGTAGAGGCTTGGTACAAGTAAGTTTGGTTTGGCATGATTATGCTTTGGTAGAGCAAGGTTGCCTCAGCTTCGAGTATCGTGTGGAGATGGAACTTTTGGTGTTCCTTGGATTGTTTGTATCTCTGCCAGGAGTTAGCGTTGCTTTTTGGAAAAACGCTTGTTAGTCTTGGATCTCTAAAGGAAGGTTGAGAGTTGTGCACACAAGTGTGTTTTGTGTGGTTCGTTAAAGTGGCGAGAGTTTCATATCCATGTAGGGTTTGCTTTGGAGATCTATTGCTCAGTTTCTGGAGAAGTTGGACTCCAGGTGGATGTTGTAAGGCTTCAGCGAGGTGGTAAGGATACCGTGCTCGTGGTATCAAGTTGTTGCTTAGGCAAGATTTGTTAAGTTGGACCTAAGCTTGGTTGGTGGATCTTTTTGTTGATCGTTGGTTGGAGTTCGATTGGAGGCGAACAAGAAATGATGGTAGCTAAGCCGCGTGGTTTACGATCGTCATGGCTAAGAGAGTTGTTGGATCCTTCCTTGGGTAGAAGTTGTTGTGGCCGATGCTTTGAGTAGGAGGATGGCGCGTGCTGTAGCGTTCGGGTCCTCTAGGTTCCCAAGGAATTGGAGTTGGCAAAGCATGGTTGTGATCTCGAGAGAGTTGTACTGTTCGAGCGATTGGTTGTTAGATCGTTTTGCCTAAGCGAGTGTGTGTGTCGAGGGTTGCCGAAGAACCCTAGGTTGTGGAGAGCCTCTCCCAGAGCTCGGTCGAGCCTGTGTAGTGAGTTTAGTTGGCCGGTGAGGCGTGTGGGTTGTAGCCTTGGTTGAGTTGCTAGATGATCTTGGTAGACTGACAAGCTAGTAGTTGTTTGGAGTAAAGTCCGGATTGGTTCTGGTGTGGTGGCAGGTTGATGCTTGGTGTTGGCCACGGTATGGATTGGAGTTGCTAGAAATTAGTTTTGCTCGTGGGGCGAGTGGTTTGTGCCCTGTTGGTTGTTTTCTGTTGCGGGATGTTGAGTTGCCCGTTTGGCTTTTGGAGGTTTGGTGAGATGGGCCCTGTTGTTGCCCCGTGAGATTTAGATGTTGTTGCTCTAGTGGAGCAAGGCAGTGAGCGTATGAGGAGCTCTCTGTCCTTCGGTTGTCTGCTTGTAAGAGCCGTTTCCTTCGGGGAGTTGTCAGGTTACTCCCTTGGTCTTAGAGTTGATGGTGGAAGCGCTAGCTTGAAGGAAAAGTTTGTTGGCTGCTTGGAAGTAGTCGTTTGTCCGATTAAGCGGATTCTTGGATGGTGTTCTAGAATTTGCAGTAAAGGTTGTTCGCCTCTTGTGAGTGTTTGGCCAAGATTTGGTTCTCTTGTTATTTCGAGAGCTAGTTCGGTTATTTGGAGGGCGTTGCCACGAGGTCTTGTTCTTGATCGAGAAAGTTTGGGAGTTGACCCCTCCTCGCGATTGAGCAAGTCTTTGTTAGTTTCGGATTGGTGGTCCGATTGGTTGAGTTTTCTCTTGGGTGTTGCTTCCAAGAGAGTTGGTTCTTGTTGCCTTGGGTTGAGCAAGTTAGCGGCGTGTGTGAAGTTCATTTGCCTTCCGAGTTTGCTTCTTTGAAGTCGTTTCCGTTTGGCGTGAGTCGGCTTAGCTCCCGAGTTGTGTAGTTGGTCATAGTAAGCAGCGTGATCAGCTCAATGAGAGTGTCCACGCTTTGTGTTGTTAGCAAGCAAGAGTTGTTTGTTCCGCAAGGGCGAGGCCGGCGAGTAAGAGTTGAGTTGTTACGGCAAGTTGTTGGTTCTTTGGGAATGAAGTCTTCGTTTCCCCTAGCCTCTGTGGTGGTTGAGTTGCTCCTTGGATGCCGTCTCGAGTGTTAGCTCACGAGGTAGTCTTGCGGATTCGTGTGGCTCCAGGATCCGTAGTAAGCTTGGAGGTTGTCGTCGGTTCGTTTTCCTTGCGATGTTTCGTGTGTGGAGTTTCTAGTCGCAAGATGAGTTAGGCTTTGGCTAAAAGGAGGAAGTCCTTTGAGTAGCTTGATTGGACTTAAGAGTTGAGTGGTAGCTTGGAGGCGAGCTTTGCTCGCGATGAGCTGAGTTGAGTTCTCTTTGAGCAATTCCTTCTCGGGCTTTGCTTCTTGTTGTTGTGCTTTCGCGATTGGCGTTAAGTGAGCCTCGATTGAGAGAGAGTTGGCACAGAGTTGCCGTGGCATTGGTTGGTTAGCCTTTTCAACATTTTCCTCAAGTTGTTGTGTTGTTGGTAGCCCTATGAGGGTTTAGTCCTTGCGCCCAGAGTTTTCCTTGAGAGGAATTTTGGTAGGTTTTCTTTGGAAAGTTTGCGCTCGGCCGTTGAGGAGCTCTAGTTTGTTGGTTTGGCCGAGTGGAGCACGTGCTTAGCTCTGGTCTTTTTAAGGCCGTAATTGAAGTTCATTTGGTGGGAGTGTTGTTAGCCAAATGCGGTGTACCAGGATGGTGCCCTTGCCTTTGGTTCGGCGTTTTCTCCTTTAGATGGTTGCTTAAGTGTTGTGGTCGCGTTCTAGTTGAGAAGTTTGTTTTTGATCGATCGCTTGATTGGTGATTCCATTGGATTTCGTAAGGTTTTAGGCAAGATTTGAGGTTCGCTGGTCTCTTGTGAAGTAAGAGTAGGCCGTTTGGTTTCTGGAATCTAGAAGGTTCTGTTGTGGGCATTCAGAAAAGTTTTGCCAGTGCGTGGTGTAGAATTTCAGAGCTTGTGGCGATCCTCGAGTTTCTTTGTGAGTAGCACCGTTGAGAGTTGGTGCGAGTTGAGGATGTGGTTTGCCGTCGTCGATTTTCGCATTTGTTTTCCTTCGGTGTTTAGTGTTTGGCGATCTGGATGGCATTGTGGCCTTGAGCCTTTGAGAACCCAAGAGGGTTTGGTTTTGAAGAAGGTTGGTGTTGTTAGCGAGAAGTTGGTTGGCTAGGAATCGGTGGAGTATTCCTAGGGCCGTTTCGTCTTAGGACTTTCGAGGACGAAAGTCTTATAAGGAGGAGTATTGTAACGGCCCGATTTTCTATCCCGGTTCTCGAGGAGCTTAGGTTTGATTCAGTGGTTCGGTTGGGCCGTTAAAGCATTTTGTCCCTTAGGAGCATTTTGGTCTTTTTTGCTCCCAGGCGGGATTTGTGGATTTTCGGGGCTTTGAGGCGTACCTCCCGCTTTTTGAAGTGGCTTGTTTGGGTTGGACCGCGAGTCCCGAGATGTTTGGGCTAGTCGTTTGGGAGTTAATTTGTGATTTGGGATTTTTGCTAAGTGATGGTTGGTTGTGTGCTTCCTTTGGGGTTCGAGCCGGGCCTTTAGTGTTGCTTTGGGAGTTGGATTTAAGTGAGTTTGATTTATTGGAAAAGATTGCTTGGTCGGGTCTCGAAGGAGGAAGCGGAAATGGGATTTTGAGGTTTTAAGTGGATAAGGATGGAAAATGGAATTAAAAATCCCATTTTTCCCTTTTTCCCATTTTTTCCTTTTTATTTCTCTTTTTCTTTTCTTCTTTTTCCCAAAATGCATTTTTCTCTCTCTCTCTCTCTCTCTCTCTCTCTCTTTCTCTCCCTGAGCCCCACCTTGCCGACCTAGCCCCTGCTCGCCTTGTGCCAGAGCCTCCTCGCACTGTCGCCACGCCACGCCCCTTGACCGGCCCTGAGCCTGTCGCGCGCCCACCCGGCGTCGCCCGGCCGCGCAGCGCGCCTCGCCCCGCACTGGTCCGTGTCCTCCGCGCTCGCGCGCGTCGCCCCTGTGCCGAGCGGCGCTCGAAGTCGTGCCCTCAGAGCGCCGTGTCGAGGCGCGCGCCGTCCTCAGGCTTTGAGCGCGCGCGCCGCGCGCCGCCGCCTCCTGCTGCTTTGCCGCGCGCGTCGCGCCGCCAGCGCAAGAGCAGTAGCGCTTGACGCGCTTGTCAGTAGCGCCCAGCAGTGGCAGCAGCAGTAGCGCCAGTAGCCGTGTCACAGCGCCCAGTAGCCAGAGTCAAACGCCCAGCGCCCGCCCGCCGCCCAGTAGCGCTGTCTGCGCCATTTCTGCCGCCTAAGCCGTCTTGCCAAGCCGTTCGCGTGTCGGGCCGTGCCTCGTGAGTTGCTCTCGAGTGAGCCTTGTTTGTTTTATTATATTTGGGCCTTTTGATTGTAATTATTGTTGTTTTTGTTAGGTTCTCGCTAGCTAGCTCTCGGGTTCGATCGCGGCTTAGGTTTCTTGTGTTTAGAGGTCTTACGGCGGTAAGGATTTCTTCACAGGAGTTGTGTGGACCTGCGATATATTATGTGATTTCTTGATTGTATGCTTGTTTGTGTTTATTGACATGTTTGGTGATAAGTGCTCTAATCTGAATTCCGATTAGCATGACTTTCTGGTTAATTCTCATGTTAATCCATGCTAGGTCGTTCCTTTCGGCATGCTCATCATCATTCTTTGCCGTAGTATCATGCTAGGCTCGTTGTATTCTTTTGAGCACGTATTGGATTTTATGGAATTGTTTCTCGCTTGCTGCTAGGGCGGAGTTAGAAGTGCGTGTAGATAGCATCATCAGGGCCCGATGCATAAAGAACCTTGCATCCATGGCGGGGGACGTCGAGCAAGTCATTCGATCCCCTGGACCCCGTGAGGATTAGCTAACCAAGCGGTAGGCCCCGCAATCTTGGGTGAGGAGGCGGTTGTTAATGCCCCAACGGTCGGGATGATGACTTGGCATTGCCTCGCGTCGGCGCCGGCATGTCCTCGGCATGTTTGGCAAGTAGCCACGATTGCCACTGTTAAGGCAAGGGCGGCTTCGGTGTAAGCCTACCACGACCGTTTCTTGGCCCCAAAGCGCGGTGGTTCAGGTGACATAGTTTACGTGTCAGTCTCACACCCTATGTCGGTGACACCGATCCAAAGATTTAGTTAGGCGTGGTGATGGATATGGGCAGCTTGCCTTGGACCACTGGCAACCCCATAGTTCTGCAAGAGCACGCGGTGCATGCTTACGCTCATTCAAACAGGCAGCCACGTGGAGAGCTCCTCGGGATTGTGAGCAGTGTACCTTTCGTCGACGATGAGACAGCAGGTGAGGCCGGGACTTGTTTCTCGTATAGGCGACTTGTGTGATGTGTTGTGTGGTGTTTGATTTCCGGACTAAGACCCCCGAGTTGGCATCCGAGGCCCAAGTGTGGGCTAAGCTATGTGCTCTATCTGTGTTTATATTCATAGCTTGCATATCTTTACGCTAGATGACCATGTATATCGTATTGTACCCGGTTGGGGATTCTTACTGAGTAATTCGTTACTCACCCTTACTTATCTTTCAGAAACCATGGCGCGAGGCATGGGGATGCATTGGAGGAGGAGCTGTGATCATGGAAACCCGTTGTTCAACTCGAGATTTATGTTTATGATTTAAATGTCCTCTGAATGCATGTAGTTGGGCACTGAGCCCTAGGGTGTTTTCTGAATGTATTTCGGATTCTAGCATTGTTGTAAAGTTTGTATGTTTTAAATAAATCTCGATCGTCAGTATGTTTGGAAATGTATTTGTCTTGGAGCAGTGCTTGGAAACAGAGGACGAGTTTCAAAATTTTGTATTGACTTTTTAAATGAACTCTTGCCGGTTTTTGGTTTTTACTTAGAATCCGAAACAACCCTATTGCAAATTCTAGTGTTGATTTTTATGCATGCATTGAGGTAATGGCCTATTTAGAACCCCATTCGGGTCGGGTCGTTACATTTAATGACTTTTTTTTAAAAATAGTTTTATGCACTCCTTTAGTACATATATAGGACTAGAGAATTGACCAATCAAAAAAGTGTGGTTGGTCCAAATTTTATATAACCCAACCCGAATCATGTACACTCCTAACTGCTACATATTTAATTGTAAAATAATTTTTTTATCCTTGTATTTTTAATTTATGGATTACTTTTATATTGACATTGGTTGTTTGATTAATTGAATTGTAAGTATGATGTTGAAATTAATTTCTTAATATATTTATCTTATGATTGGTATTTATCAATATTAGCTTAAAACTGACTAGTATTTTCTAATTGGTTGTATTGTTATTTACATCTTCAATTTAATGTTATATTTACATTTGATAACGAGAAACTCAGAAGTTTAAATAAATTACAAGGTTATCTTGATGTAATATTAAACAACAAATCTCAATTTGAAAGCTTTTATGAGTCATTATTTTTTTTTGTCCATCTTGGCCAAAGTTTCACAAATTAAATTCAAATATTTCATAACCTAAATTATTTAAATTTTATAATTTTTTTAAGACGAAAAGTATTTTTGAAATAAAATTTTAATCGTTTTCATCTAAAATTAAAGACAAGAATACTTTTGAAACGTTTTTGTAAAGTTCAAGAATAATTTTAAATTTTTTGAAAGTTCATAGGTAAATTTAACATTAATGTAATAGTTTATGAGCATATTTGATAATTCAGCCAAATAAATATTAGAGAATTTATCATCAGCAGCACATTCTACCTCTTGTATTATATTTGTAGCATAATTTTTAAAATAATTCATCTATAACATATTTATTTATATCACTCACCTTATGATAGAACTCAATTTAGATTTCTATCACTGATAGAAAACTTAAGGAGTGATAGAATGAGTCTATCATTGATTGAATTCTATCACTAATAGAACTCAACAAGTGATAGAAGTCAATTTGGATTTTCTGCTACAAATGAAATTATTTTAGATTTTGTGCTATAGATGAAAATATTTTACCTTTTTTTGTTATACATGCAAAATCCCCTAAATATTATTATAACTTTTTTTTTCATAATAATAAATATTTATAATACTAAATAATTAAACTCATTATGATGGGATGATTACAATTTTCAAATTTTAATTTTTGAAAAGGAAAAAATTAAAATAGAGAAACGAAAAGAGACTATTGAGTTTCCCAATAGAAAGAGAAAGGAACCGTGTTTGTAAGCAGAGGTCAAACTCACCCAAAACGACACAACCACCACCAACACCACAACGAAACGACACCGTTTTCTTCTCCGGCGAACTCCACCACCGCCACCGCCACCGCCATGTCTTTCCTTCTCGTATGCTGATTCCCGATCGCCCTCCGCCGTGGTCTATTTCTCCGGTGACGGCCGGGTAATCCAGCCCGTTCTTTTTCGCTTCTGATTTGATTATGAAGAGCTACGCCAAGGCTAACAGCAACAACAGTAGCAGCAGCAGCACAAACAAGAGCGCCAACGGATTTCTTCCGAGTTCATTGAAATTCATCTCGTCCTGTATTAAAACTGCTTCTTCCGGCGTCCGCTCCGCCAGTGCCACCGTCGCTTCCTCCATCTCCGGCGACGCCCACGACATCAAGGACCAGGTTCACTTTAATTTCTGTGTTTCGAGTTTAGATTTTTGTGGAATTTGTTACTTGTGGAAGTGATTTTGCATTTTCCCCTAATTTGTGTTTGGATGTGTTGATGATTGATTTGGGAGAAAATATGTGTTTGGAGGCTTGTATTGTATCGATGGCTGTTTGGAATGGTGGAGGGAGGATAAGAGAGATGAAACATTACTTTGTTCATCAAGTCAAGTTGTTTGTAGCTACTGCAGATTTGGTTTTCTCAAGGTTCTTGAGGTTATCTTGGAAAGAAAATGAAAGTTGAGGAGAATGTGAACTTGTTACTTAGTTTAGCGGGGTTTTCCTCTTCAAATCGCCTATGACAACCGCTGGTTTTTTTTTTATGTCGTTAATTGGCAATTTTTATCTAAGGTTCCTGTTAGTTTAGGATTTCTTACCTTTGTATTTTTGTATAGTCCGAGGACGTTCTTTCAAATTTCAAATTTTTTGGACTTCAATCCTAGAAACATGATGTTTTCTTTTTTTTTTTAACCGTCATGGGGTGGTTCAATTGGTCAAAGAGGGTCTTGGGGTGCATAAGGTGATGAGTTCGATCCCCATGGTGGTCACCTATTTAGGAATTAATTTCCAACGGATTTCCTTGGCATCCAAATGTTGTAGGGTCAAGCGGTTTGCTCCGTGACAATAGTTGAGGTGCGCGTAAGTTAGCCCAGACAGTCATGGATATAAAAAGAAAAGAAAAGAAAGAGTCCACTTCTTTTTGACACAAGGTAATTGTGACTAAGTACGAGCCGCTCCCTTTTGAGTGGCTTGTGTGTCCCGATTTTTTTATGGAAAGATAAGTGGGTGGGGGATAGACCCATCTGCTTGGTGTTTCCTTGTATGTTCCATTTATTTCTTATGAAGAAGTGCTTCGTGGGGGATATTCGGGCTCATTCAGGGTATCATCCTTAGCTTTTGTTGGGTTTGTGCATCTTTGGTATGATAGAGAGACATTGGGTGTTGTCGTTTTACTTTCTTTTTTGGTGAGTCCTTAGCCCAACTGAGGGCTTTTCGTGTCGGTCCTTTTTTTTTTTTTTAAATTTTAATTTTAATTTTTAAACTTACTTTTTAGGTTCTCCATGATTAACACTTCAGCACTGATTTTATAACTAATGTACGTGTGCAATGAACTAAGAAAATATTATTTTTCTAGTGGATTTTTCTGTGATACAATCATACAATGAAAGTTTAGTACAGCAGAACCTATTCTATGTGGAAAATATTTATTTTCTGCATTTATGCTTTTTATAGTGCAATGCAGTATGTGCAGTTCAATAAGAATTTAGAATTGTGTTCAAACAGGTATTATGGGCTGGATTCGACCGACTTGAGCTCAGTCCATCCTTTTACAAAAATGTGCTTTTAGTTGGTTATACAAATGGATTTCAAGTTCTTGATGTTGAAGATGCTCCCAATGTCAGCGAACTGGTTTCAAGGCGGGATGATCCTGTCACATTCTTGCAGATGCAGCCTCTTCCGGCTAAGTCTGATGGTCAGGAAGGCTTTGGAGCATCACATCCAATACTTTTGGTTGTCGCAAGTGATGAGACCCAAAGTTCAGGTCTGTTGCAAAGTGGCAGAAATGGGTTGGTGAGAGAGGGATATCCTAATGGTCATTCAGAGAACATTGCCCTCTCCCCTACAGCCGTTAGGTTTTACTCGTTAAAATCTCGCAGTTATGTTCATGTTCTGAGATTTCGATCAACTGTATACATGATTAGATGCAGTCCCAAAATTGTGGCAGTTTGTCTTGCATCACAAGTAAGCTTATATTACGCTCATCAATATTTATGAATTCATAATTGAGAAAAGATATATGATCCTATTTCTTTCTGAGACACAATTAACCATTTAATAACACTTGGCATACAATTGATTTAATGATGGACGTGCTTTTCCCCCAAAAAATCGAGTGGATGAATGGTTGCAGGGTCTTTTAGTTGATTAAGATCGTTTTCTGTGGGCTTAAAAAAAATCAAGACTATTTTCTGGTGGATTATAAAAAAAATCAAGACTATCCTCTGATAGCTTTGCTGCTTAAACCAATCTCGTGTATAAATATTAAATTTAATCATGAAGGCTGGTCATTGTTTATATTTCAATTTCTTTTAATCATTTATTCATTTTTCTTACAGATTTATTGCTTTGATGCTCTCACCCTCGAGAGTAAATTTAGTGTTCTCACTTACCCGGTCCCTCAATTGGGAGGCCAAGGAACATCTGGAGTTAATCTTGGTTATGGACCTATGGCTGTGGGTCGTAGGTGGTTAGCCTATGCCTCCAACAATCCTTTGCAGTCAAATACTGGCCGTTTAAGCCCACAAAGTCTTACACCTCCTGGTGTAAGCCCATCAACATCACCTAGCAATGGAAATTTGGTGGCCCGATATGCCATGGAATCGAGTAAACATTTGGCTGCTGGGCTAATTAATTTGGGAGACATGGGATATAAAACATTGTCTAAATACTATCAAGAGCTTGTACCTGATGGTTCCAGTTCTCCACTATCATCAAATTCAACTCGGAAAGTTGGTCGGCTGGCATTACATTCAACAGAAACAGATGCTGCTGGAATTGTTAGTCTTTTGTTTTCAGGACCGTATAATTTTTGCTTGTGCATTGAAAAGTAGTCTGATATATTTTCTTAAAATTGTTATTTATGTTTATTAAGATGTGATACCTTCTTTTGATATTTCTGGAAGCAGTAAGATATAAAAAGTAAATGGATATTTCACAGCATCCTACTAAGGTTTGTGATTAAAGGATGTTACACATCCTGTTCTGTGAATGACTGAAGTTTTTGGGTATTGGCTACTAAGATTTGACTAGCTATCCTATCATGTTAGGGAGCTCAGGTATCCACTACTTATATAATTTATGGGACAGTATGAGTCTGATCGTATAAATGAGGACATGTTTATACTTATTGTATATGGAAAATTCATAGTTTTATACCAGTTTTCAACGTTTCTCTTTTTACAGGTTGTTGTGAAAGATTTTGTCTCCAAAGCTGTTATATCACAATTTAAGGCTCACACAAGTCCAATTTCTGCTCTTTGTTTTGATCCAAGTGGGACCCTTCTAGTTACTGCCTCAACCCATGGTAGCAATATTAACATTTTTAGGATTATGCCATCCCGCATTCAAAATGGATCGGGCACTCACAGCTATGATTGGAGCTCCTCTCATGCGCACCTCTATAAGCTTCATCGGGGCATGACATCAGCTGTAGGTTCTTGCCTTCACTTTAACTTTTCATTATATTTATGTTCTTACGAGCTGTCTTTTTTATTGCTTTTAATTCAGGTAATACAAGACATTTGTTTTAGCCATTATAGTCAATGGATAGCTATTGTTTCATCCCGAGGAACTTGCCACATTTTTGCTCTTTCACCTTTTGGAGGAGAAACTGTTCTTCAAATGCACAATTCTTTTGTGGATGGGCCTAATCTTGTACCTGCTTCATGTGTCCCTTGGTGGTCAACTTCATCTTTCATCACAAACCCGCAATCCTTTTCTCCTCCTCCTCCTCTTCCTGTCACTCTTTCTGTGGTCAGCAGAATTAAAAATTGTAACTCAGGTTGGCTTAATACTGTCAGTATGGCAGCTGCTTCGGCTTCTGGAAAGGTTTTCATCCCGTCAGGTGCTGTTTCTGCCGTTTTCCATAGTTGTATACCTCAGAATCTGCAGTCTCCTCAATTAAGTTCAAATACTTTGGAACATCTGTTGGTGTACACTCCTTCTGGTCATGTGGTTCAACATAAACTGCTTCCATCAATGGGAGGGGAGTGTGGTGAAACTGTTTTGAGAAGCTCAAATGCTTCAATGCAGATGAAAGATGAGGAATTGCGAGTGAAAGTTGAACCTATTCAATGGTGGGATGTTTGCCGAAGAGCTGCTTGGCCAGAGAAAGAGGAATGCTTATCTTCCATTACTCTGGGGAGAAAAGAAACTGCAGAACCTGCTGTGGATACATCCTATTTACAGGAGAATCATCTTGAAACCCAGGAGTTGGTAAAGCCACATGACTGTTCTCTCTTGTATCTATCCAATTCCGAGGTGCAGGTAAACTCTGGGAGGATACCAATCTGGCAGAAATCCAAGGTATTGGTCATAGTACCCTTTTGAATTCTTTTTTTTGTTCAGGCATTAATTAAGTCGCGGTGTTCTTTGTCCTTCCTATTGTAGGTACATTTCCATGCAATGAGTTTTCCTGGGCCTAATGAGCAAACTAGAATAAAAGATCACATCAATGGGGAGATAGAGATAGAGAAAGTGCCTATTCATGAGGTTGAAATTAAGCGGAAGGATTTGCTTCCAGTTTTCGACCATTTTCATGGGATACAGTCTGAGTGGATTGACAGGTGATGATAATCGAGTCTCATTTCATTGCTGTAAATTTGTGTTGCCATATTCTTTCTCATATATCACTTGCTCATTGAACTGTTTGCTTGATTACTTCCAAACATGACTTTAAAATACTCGAGAGGCAAAGTACCACAAATATTTAGAGAGGGGTGTTAGATTCAAACCATAGTGACCACCTCTATCTGATTCTAGAAATTCATTTCCTATGGATTTCCTTGAAAACCAAATGTTGTAAGTTTAGACAGTTGTTCCGTGAGAATAGTCGAGATGTGTATAAGCTCGTCATGACTCTCACAAATATGAAAGAAGAAGAAAAAAACGAGTGATGGGTATCCAATAAGAGGAATGGAAAGAAACCCAAATGACATTAGGAAGAATCATTGACCATCCAAAAGTCGCCAAGATGAAATTCTAGAAAGCTATGGTATAGAGGTAGGAACAGAAGAGGTGCATTCAATATTTTTCTAAGGGTTTGATCAAGAATCGTAAATTGTGAAATAATGATCTTCCATGTTTATCATCACCTATTGCAAAGCAAAGTAAGTCACTCGGTCATTATCCGTTACTCATCTCCAATTTGCGGAGGTCACCATTCTCTTCTCCTCCCCAAACCGAGTACACATTGCAAACCATTAACACTAAAGGTATACATGGTCTAGGTTGGATTGGGTTAGGGGAATGTTTTGGACCAATCCAAATTTCCAGGTTGGTCACTTCGCCAACCCATCCAACTCTATGTATTAGAGCACCCAACTCATATATTTTTGGTTGGGTTGGGTTGGGTTAGGCTTTCGGGTTGTGTTAATCTCCATATTTCTTTCTAAAATTACACATAGCCCACAAATATGTAAAAAAAAATAACGAAGAAAAATTGCATGATACTATACTTAAACCTAGGTTACCTATCTTGTTAGTGCATATTCCTTACCAATATGCCAAGGATCTATCTTATTAATTAATCTTACACATTCATATAGGTATCATTCTTAGTTTGGATTGGGTTGGGTTAAACGAGCTAAAATTTGGCCAACCTCAGAACTGACCTATCCTTACGGCTTGTGTTGGGTAGTCTAGATTGCTCGGGTTATCGGGTTTTTTGTACACTCCTATGCAACACTATCATGGACTGATGAGTATGGCCTTCAATCCCCTGTAATTAGCCAACAAAACAGAGCAAAACAAATACCCAGGACAGAACAACAATAATCCCAACAGAATAGCACAGAATAATGAATTCAAACCCAATGTTCTTAGCTGAAAAAATAGAGAAGAAACAACAAGATAACTAGGAGTTTTCTAGAGCTCCAACCTCCCCAAATTCCCGAGAGAAACCCAAAAATACCAACCAGCCAAAAAGTGTCTCTCCCTTTCACAACCTCACCTATATAAAACCTATAGACCTGCCCTTCTAACAACTTGGGCCCCACCACACTCACACCCACACACTAACACTCTCATAACATATTCTCCCTTTTACCCTTATTCCTCCGTGTATACACTTTTAGCCCTTAGGTCCTATCATTACCCTGCCCCCAAAGAACCACCTTGTCCTCAAGGTGGAAGTCAGGAAATTGCTCCTGGATGTCAACCATGGGAGCCCAAGTTGCATCGGCTTCAGTCATGCCTTCCCATTGAATCAAGACTTCCTTCCCTTCCGGATGCTGGTTCACCTCACGGACTCCTAACACAGCCACTGGTTTCAATAGTACCTGTAATTTGGTTGTTAAATTAGGAGGAATTGGCAAATTCAGAAAATTCGGTCCCAATGCCTTTTTTAGAACAGAAATGTGGAAGACCGGGTGGATACTACAATGCGCAGGTAATGCCAATTGATACGCCACCTTTCCAATTCTCGCGGCCACTTGAAATGGCCCTATAAACCGAGGCGCGAGCTTTGGGTGTTTTTGATAATGAAGGGAGGCCTGCCTGTAGTGTCGTAGCTTTAAGTACGCCCAATCACCCACCTCGGGCAAAACATCCCGCCGTTTCTTGTTTGCATATGTAGTCATTCGTTGTTGGGCTTGGAGCAAAGACTCTTTTAACTGCTTCAACATTTCATCTCGAGCCGTTAATTGCTTGTCTACTTCTGCGACCACACTACTCGTGGTATCAAATGGCAAAATCAGCGGTGGTGGTCTTCCGTATACTACCTCGAACGGGGTCAATTTCACTGACGTGTGATATGCTGTGTTATAACTAAACTCCGCCCACGGTATCCATTTCGCCCACTGTTTCGGATTATGCATTGTGAAACATCGCAAGTAGGATTCCAATCCCCGATTTACAACTTCTGATTGACCATCAGTTTGAGGGTGATATGCTGTGCTACGCCTGAGTTGGGTCCCCAATGCTCGAAACAACTCCTCCCAAAATAGGCTAGTAAATATCTTGTCTCGATCCGAGACAATACTCCTCGGACAACCGTGCAATCTCACCACCTCTTTTACAAAGATCGCCGCCACAGAGCAGGCCGTAAATGGGTGTTTGAGTAGAATGAAATGTGCATATTTTGACAGTCGACCCACCACCACAAGTATCGTGTCAAACCCTTCCGACTTGGGCAGCCCTTCAATAAAATCCATAGCAATGTCTTCCCATACTCTAGTAGGAATTGGCAACGTCTTTAATAACCCAACTGGGGCTAAGGATAAAGCCTTTGCCTGTTGACAAATGCTACATTCTTCTATAAAGGCTCGTACTCTAGCTTTCATCCTGACCCAATAAACCTCTCGTGCTAAGCGTTGATAAGTTTTTAACACACCATGGTGACCCCCCACAGGACTATCATGAAATTCCTTCAGTAGTAAAGGAATGGTGACCGAATCCGATGGGAGAACCACTCGTCCTTTGTAGCACAACACTTGATCCTTGATCGTGTAACCAGATGTTGTAGTCAACCCATTCTCAATATCGCTGTAAATTTCGCATAATGTCGGATCCGCCATCACTTGTTCCTTAAATACTGCAGAGTTTACCTCTCCGACGACTCTTAAGACACCAAATTCCATAGCCAAGGGTAACCGAGACAGAGCGTCTGCCGCCTTATTTTCCAACCCGCGCTTGTATTCTATAGTGAAGTTATAACCCAAGAGTTTCGCAATCCACCTCTGATAATCCCCCGCTACAATGCGTTGTTCTAACAAAAAATTCAAACTTTTCTGGTCGGTTCTCACGACAAACTTATGCCCCAACAAGTACGGTCGCCATTTCTGCACGGCAAACACAATTGCCATTAACTCTCGTTCATACACGGCTTTCACCCGATGTGTCGGCGGTAAGGCGCGACTAAAAAATGCTAACGGTCTCCCCTTTTGCATCAACACTGCCCCGACTCCCACACCCGAGGCATCCGTCTCAATGATAAATAGCTCTTCGAAATGCAGTAATCCAAGCACTGGCACATTCATCATGGCTTGCTTTAAATTAAGGAGAGTTGCCTCGGCCTCGTTACTCCATTTAAAGTTCCCTTTCCTCAAGAGCTGAGTCAACGGGAAAGCAATACTCCCATAGTGTGCCACAAACTTTCTGTAATATCCGGTAAGGCCCAAAAACCCGCGAAGCTCCTTAATATTTCGTGGGACCGGCCAATTCTCCATGGCTTCTAATTTGGTTGGGTCTGCTGCAACCCCATCTGCCGACACCAAGTGTCCTAGGTACTTGATTTGTCTTGCCCCAAACTGACATTTCTTCACATTTGCAACTAACTGGTTGTTCAACAATTCATTCAACACGGTGGATAGATGCTCTACATGGTCTGCCATTGATCTACTATAGATCAGGATGTCATCAAAGAAAACTAGCACAAATTTTCGCAAATAGGGTCGTAGCACATCATTCATGAGTGATTGAAAAGTAGCCGGCGCGCTTCGAAGCCCGAATGGCATCACAACAAACTCATAATGGCCCTCATGAGTTCTAAAAGCAGTCTTGTGGATATCTGAAGGTCGTACTCGGATCTGGTGATACCCCGACTTCAAGTCAATCTTTGAAAATATTGTCGCCCCCCATAGCTCATCTAGCAACTCATCCACGACAGGGATGGGGTATTTGTCTAGGGTTGTAGCTTGATTCAGAGCCCTATAGTCAACACAGAATCTCCAACTACCATTTTTTTTTTACTAAGAGAACTGGGCTGGAGAACGAACTTTTACTCGGTTGTATAAGGTGTGAGGAGCATCTCCCGTACCAACTTCTCAATCTCATCCTTCTGGAATTGGGGGTATCGGTATGGTCTCACATTAACAGGACGAGTATCGGGTTGTAAGTCGATGGTATGGTCCTTTGACCTCGTGGGCGGAAGTCCTCTGAGAGGAACAAAAACTTCAGCCCTCTGGTACAACACCTGGTGTAGTTCCGATGGAGTATCTTTCAAGTGTTCTCTCAAATCCGGCTTGGAAGCCTCCCAGCCTTGCGGTTCCAATTGATTCAATTCAACCAACATACCCATATCCTCTTCTCCTATTGCTTTCATCAAGGATTTTAACGAAACCTGGGATTTAACAAGGCTACGATCTCCGCGGAGCTGAACCAGCCACTCATCCACATGAAACTGCATCTCGAGCAAGCGATAATCAAACTGAATCTTTCCCAGGGTTGCCAACCACGAGACTCCAAGTATGACGTCTGCACTCCCTGAAGGAAGGGGAAGAAAATCATGGATAACAGTTAAGTTAGAAATTGTAAGGACCACGCCTCGACAAATTCGACAGCCTGCACTGATTCTGCAGGGCCAAATGTCGCACGACTTCCTCAGATATGAAACTGTGCGTAGCACCTGTATCGATCAAAATTACCACGTTCATCCCGCGTATTAGTCCTTTCACTTTTAATGTTTTCAATGAGTTGAAACCCGCCAGAGAGTTCAAAGACAAATTTGCCACTTCTGGTAAAAATTCAGTTCCTCCCTCCGACGCTATAACAATTGCTTCATTCGTGACTCCGTCTTCCCCTACGACCTCCTTGGCGTCAATTTTCTCATCCTCATCGAGTCCTTGGACCACCATAATTTGCAACTCAACTTTCTTGCACTTATGGGTGGGGCTATACCTTTCATCGCACTTATAGCAGAGGCCTTTGGCACGTTTTGCTTGTAATTCCGCATCGGAGAGTCGCCACACCGGTCCCTTATTTGCAGAACTTGTCGGCGTCACCGTTGTTGAGCTGGTTGCAAATTGGTGATTGGGTGTAAATGTGAAGGCTCGTGAATTACTCCCTCCAGATCCACCAAATCCAGTTGACCCGACCGAAAGCCCGCTACCCGTACTTGCGTCGATCCAGATTTTTGGCCCGAGTAGAATGAGGTTCCTTTCTTTTTTTGTTGAACCCTTTGGTCATCTTCAATTAGTTGGGCCATTAACATCTTGGCCTTGAGGCCCACCGGCCGTAATTTCCTCATTTCACTTTGAATTTCTTCACGTAGCCCACTTTCAAATTTACCCTCAAGGGTCTTGTCAATCACCCCTCGCAGCCCTTTCGCGAGTTTCTCGAACATATGGCGATACGCTTGCACGGTTCCATCCTGTTGCAGTTTCATCAATTGAGCACAACGACTCCCGTAACTTGACGGTCGGAATCTTTCCAATAGGCGATTCTGGAAATCGACCCAACTTGCAATCTCCTCTCGTTCTTCCTCATATTGGTGCCAGTCAAGGGCTTTGCCTTCCAAACACAGTATCGCCGCCTCGAGTTTATCTCGCTCTGTCAGCCGATTCATGATAAAATATCGTTCAACTCGGTGTACCCACCCATCGGGATCTTCGTCTCCTTCACCCTTGAATATCGGCACCTCTAGCTTCCTTAATCGCATATCAAACAATGGTACCTCTCGCACTGTGGGTGCTCGGATTCCCCCGTCGCATTCATCCGACGGTTTCTCTTTCTCCCTCGCTCCGCCGTGTGATTCCGCATCCATAACTCGCTTGCCTTTGTCGGTGATCGTCCATTCGGAGGTCTCCATAGCTCGTTCTGTGCCTTGCTGCTTGCCCATGGTCTCAGCCAGGTGAGCAATCTGTTCGTGAAGAATGTTGAACTTCGCATCCAACCTCAACGACAGTGGCGCCTGTTTTTCACCAAAATCGTGAAACTGTAAGTCCCTTCTCTCCTTACTTTCTTTTCTCTCTTGGTTAAGTCCCGCCCATTTTTCCTCTAAATCAATGATCCTCCCTTCCATCTTTCCAACCATTCCCAGAAGAAATGGCTCTGATACCAAATTGACGAGTATGGCCTTCAATCCCCTGTAATTAGCCAACAAAACAGAGCAAAACAAATACCCAGAATAGAACAACAATAATCCTAACAGAATAGCACAAAATAATGAATTCAAACCCAATGTTATTAGCTGAAAAAATAGAGAAGAAACGACAAGATAACTAGGAGTTTTCTAGAGCTCCAACCTCCCCAAATTCCCGAGAGAAACCCAAAAATACCAACCAGCCAAAAAGTGTCTCTCCCTTTCACAACCTCACCTATATAAAACCCATAGACCTGCCCTTTTAACAACTTGGTCCCCACCACACTCACACCCACGCACTAACACTCTCATAACATATTCTCCCTTTTACCCTTATTCCTCCGTGTATACACTTTTAGCCCTTGGGTCCTATCATGGACTTCAAGAGATCCTCGGGTTTGAATATTAATTGCAAGAAGACAAAATTTCTATCAACAGGATTGACCACTCAAGAATCTTTGAGTTTGGCCTAGCTATTCGGTTTCAAGATAGGAATTTGGCTTACTACATATCTTGGTCTTCCCTTATATGGGATACCAAAAATATTGGTATTTTGCACTCTGGTCATCTCAAAGGTTGAAAATAGGCTTCATAATTAGGGATCATCAAACATCTCTTAATGGATAGGCTTAAAGTTAAACTTACCAATGCTATTGTGATCTTAGAGAGATTGTTCACAAACTATCTTTGGAGAGGAAACAAAAGAAAATCCAGAAATCGAAGTTCCTGATACCTAAAAAATGTGAAGATATTCTCATATCACACAGTAGAGTTGCGGCTGTCTATAGTAGTGTCACAGAAAAATGCACGTTAAGCCTAAAAGACCAGCAAACTACATCGTTGAGCACCAATATTGTGACCCTCTTGCCTTTTGTGCAATTCTATTTCTAGCAGTGCGGATCGGTGATTTTGTTTTGGCTCTAATTTTGCGCTCAAATGTCAGATTGACCTCTGGTTTGTTGTGTTTTAACCATAATGATGTACTCTCTTTAGACACCCTACTTGCTAAAAACATGCAAAAGAGGTATAAAACAAACATAAAAACATTCAAACTAGCTAGAAATAGGTGCATAAAAGGGGACCAAATTTGGTCCGATCAGTGGTGTATAAACCATGCTAAAGTCTTTTGTATTTAAAGCTTTTTGATGATGGAAGACTAATCTTTGATAATTATTTGGGGAGGAATTCACCCCTTGCCCTTAGGTTGTTTTATGGTACTTTTAACTATTATAGATCTTTGTTCCTTATAAAAAAAGAGATTTTTTATATCTTTTGCACGACACTTGGCATTGACCGTTGTCTGCTTGTGTATCCTGCAGAAGATTTATGTTGATGCTTTGTGTGTTTAATTGTTGCTTATTTTAATTGTTGCAGAAGATTAAGGATACTGCCAATGTCTTAACCCAATTTTTTTTTAATTCCATTAGCCTTTTTCCGTTGATGTGTGCATTTCTTGCATAATGTCTTTAAGAGAGTGGTTCACATGTGTAAGATCTGTGATATATGTATTTGACGCTTGCTTGCTGCTGAATTTCTGCAATTCCATCTCATTTAAAAGATTGTGAAGACTCTTAATTGGCTGAAAGTTGGAGTTGGTTTCTTTTGCAGGAGTAATGCTGGAGCAAAAAGCTCTAGCCCAAGCTTAGATTCTCTCAGTGCTGGAATGAAGTATTCAGAAGGTGGACTGATATCATTTCAGATTTAAAGTTGGACTCACCTGGCTTGGAGGAAAAATCTTCTTCTTTTTTTTTTTTTTTTTTTGGAGGAAAAATCAGATGGATATTATAAGCATTTGATTTTCATGTTTATCAATTCGTTATATTCCAACGTCTCTTTTTCCTCTAATCTTCTAATATGATTTTCAGGTATATCTTATCCATCCATTGTCAAGTCTGTGGGTGACATTAAGATGGAAGAAAAAGATGGATCTGTTTTGTTCTCACCAGTAATGAAAGAGAGCTCTTTTCAAGAGCGGGCCTCGGTTTCTTCTAAACAATCTAGCACTGGACTTTCCCCAGTGGAAGGCAGTGATTTTACTAACAGCCCATCAACTGTAACAAGTTGCTCGCTCTCCACTGATCGAACTATTTTAAAAGCGGTTCAGTCATCAAACTGTGGAGGGGCAAGTGATGACTCAAATACAAGTTCCAACCGTTCTGACTTGAGTATGAATATTCTTGGTGAGGGACCAATGGGCGACTCATTTGATTACGAACCATTCTTTCAAGAGGAATATTGTAAAGTGCCAGGTCTTAGTAACTGCCGTGATTCAGCAGAAGCTGTAACCGACGATATCGACAGTAGTGGTAGTCCCCATTGCAGGGAGAAATGTGAGGAAGACGGGGACACTGATGACATGCTTGGTGGCGTATTTGCTTTCTCTGAGGAAGGTACAAATTGGGTGAAATCCTTAATATTATTGCATTTTTCTTACCTCTAGCTTAACTTGGCTTGCGAAAACGAAATCTTCTGTCCTGTTAGTTACATGGGTAATTGGCTCTGGCAGTCTAATTAATGAATCAAATTAAAAAATTACTGAATTTATTAAGACACACACAACATTTAGGGTGACAGTATTAAAGGTATGTTTGGATGTAATATAAACGTGCTTTTGGAAAACAAATCAAAAGCATTGAAAGTGCTTTGTGAAAAGGCACATGTAGAGTTCTCTTGGCCCAGGAAAGTACTTCAAAACTAATCTTAATGAGGGTAAAGTTAAATACTAAAATGATTTGTTATCTTCTTTACAAGATAAAACACTTTTCATTGATGAAATGAAAAGAACACAAAGCAATAAAAATACAAGAAAACTGTAAAAAACATAATATAATTTTAAGAACATGATACGATCCCGGCAACATTAAAAGTATATTCGAGGCGGAGCAAGAAGTGAAGAATAAGTTATTTACTATTTTAATGTATTTTATTATGCGAATTTAGGTTGTAATGGGCCTATGGGCCTAAATAGAGTTATTTACAGGGTTAGGTTAAATCCTAGGAATGCTATAAATAGGCGAACTAGGTTACTCTTTGGATTATCGAATTATCATCATTGTATTGCGGCTCTTTGAGAGATTCTCTCGAGAGGTTTATCTTATTTTAATAGAAAAGTGTGGTAGATTCTATCAGAACACAAGCAAACTAGAACTACTGAGTCACTGACATCTAAGTAAAAAAAAGGAACCAAGGAAGATGAATAACGGATGGAAAATATCCCTCGAGCGTGCAAGGAAGATTCTTTTAGCTGCATGATTTCAAGAATAACGTAACGTAACAGTCTATGGGATTATTTTCTAGAACCACGCCCCCCCTGCTGATGCCCCGGATGAATCGACTTATTTATTATCAATCACATTTATTTTTCTAGAACCATTTATTCCAGCACTCCAAACTCACGCTTGCAGAAGACATTTCACCAATAGTGCTAAGAGATATCTGGAGGTGGTTGTGGTTCATTGAAGTGATGGGTTTATAGATGATTACAAAATTGGTAGAAAGAAACCAAACTTATCTCTCTATTATATTTCGAGTAAATTTATGGTTCCATTGTTTTTATTTTCCTGATGTGCTCAAAAGTAGGATATAAGTAAATATGTTGTGCACCCTTCAACTACATATTTGCATATAAAGTTATGTTCCTTCAATATCGGGTTAAATCTTGAACCTCTAATAATTTATGTCTCATATTTGGTTTACTTATATTGTTCATGTCTATGGCTATGAAGTCCTATTCACAGCATCCATCTTTAACTTCACATTGGAAATTTTTTCTTGCAGGGTAGTGTTCCTTTGCGTGTCATAATGTGCCCGTAATAATCGACAATTGGCTTTAAAATGCCTCAGAAAACGATCTGCCCGTTGTCATCGTCATCGTAATAGAGTGTCAAATCCTAAATGATATAATTGATCTTGTTTGGTTTCAACGAGTACAATTCTACTGACAGAAGTAATTTGTTATTTGATGGTAGCACTGGTGGGACTGATACCTGGTTTCCTCTTTTTCTCTCTTCTGATTTGTGTACATACTGTAAATTGAAATTTATAGTTCAAATGATCTGTGTGGTCAGGTTCTTACCAAAGCTGTGTATTATTATTATATTATTATTCATTCTTCGATGAAAAAAAAAGAAAATAAAGTGGAAAAATGAATCGTTGATTGCGGTACAGTATTTATTTTCTCATTCAGATTTGAGGTTCTTGTTTGGAAATAGACTTTTCAGATTGTGGAGGCTGTTTTGTGTGTTTGTTTCTGCAGGAACTGCTGGAAGAATGTCCAAATACCATTATATGTTTTTTTTTAATTATAAAGAAACCTTTTTTTTTAGTAGATATCAAATAATTTTTTTGTTTTCCTAAAAATTGGTAAAAATTTGACGAATGGGCACATGTTTTTCTATCAAGAAAAATTGAGTAATTGTTTGACAATTGATATTTATTGACCTTTTATAGTACTACGAATTATTTAAAAAACAGTGGACAAATAAGTTAGAAAATGATAGAAATGGGTTGGGAATGAGAATCTCATTTAGATCTATGGTGATAAATGGATTTGTCAAGTTTCTTTAATTTTTCTAATTTATAAATCTCGTAGCTTAGCCCTTGTCGATCTGGAAATGATTCAGGGTGGTTTGATCACAGGGAATCATTATTTCTATAATCATATTTTTTCAAAATTACTTTTCTTTTTTTAACTACCTTTAATTTTCCTTGTAATTATTTTTCTATGGCATCATACTTACTATTTTATTTTATTTTTTCTGAATTTCCCTTTGGCCCAAATAATCATTCTAAAAATGAAAATATATATATATATTCTCCCCATGATAATTTCATTCACTCCAAACACAAATAATTATTCTTATTTTTTCTATAAATCTCATTTTCTCATAATTATAATTATTATCATTCTCCTTCATCCAAACATGTAATCATTCCTATAGAATCTTTACCTTTAATTCTTATGTAAGTCAATCCTCTCTTTTTTTTTCTTTTTGAAAATCGGGAAATCGGAGCTGTCCTATACTCGAGGCATCATTGGTCCATTCCTAGACTATGATACTGAGATACTTTGAAGGGTATTCTAGTTTAAGCCTTCCCAACAGCTTCGAACTAGGGATCTCTAAAAAAAGCATATCTTGAAGTCGTTAGTCTCAACGGTTGGACTGCCTCTCGGAGACCTCCTTAGCTTAACAATCTCTTCATTCTCTCGTTTATTTAGTAATTAGAAGATACTCTAGGCTTTGCTAAGCTACTTGACTTTGTTATTACTATCTAAAGTGTCGAAAAGTGGTAATTAGGGATAAGTCGAAACTCTTAATTGCCATGATGCTTACAAAGAAAAGTGGTTAAGAATATTTTTCCACTATAAGGTCAAGAGCTCTTTTATTTTAAATTGGCAACCATTAGAAAAGTGGTCCCTTTTGGACACAATAAATCCAAAATCTCAACAACCATTTTGTATGAGACATGAACCTTTTTTTTTTGTTTTTTTTTTTCCTTTAAAGATAAGCTAAATCTTTGTATTTTATATCATTCCCATCTCCATATATGGCATTCAAGAATGGACTATTGAACCAACTCATTCTTAACCCAATGATATGGACAGGTAAGGCCTTCTATGTTATATTTTAATTACTCATCTCCAAAGGGAGGCCCCCTTTCCTTTCTCTACACTTGTCTCTTTCCAAACATGCCTTTCTTTTTTTTCTACTTCTACTCCTTTTGAGAGGTGTCATTTTTTTATTAGTCATGAATAGTTGTCAATGTTAAATTATAAGTTTAGTCATTGTAGTGGCATGAATATGTCTATTTTTTTCGTTCCAAATTTGGTCTTGTATATGATCCTTTTTTTCAATTCTATGATATTGGAGGGTGAGAAAACTCGAACCTATGACCATAGATCATTAAACACACATTAATGTTAGAGATGTCCACGGGATGGGGCGGGGCCAGGGAATGGCTTCCCCATCCCCGTCCTCGCCACTTAATTTAATTCCCGTCCCCGAAAAAATTTCTGATTTTTTTTTTGGGATCGGGGCGGGGATTCCCCGGCGGGGCACCGGTAGAGATCGGGTCCCCGTGGGGATTTTTGCAATTTTTTTGGACAATACTTTTAAATAATTAGATTTTCTTAGAAAATATTTATAAATTTCAACTATAATGTTAATTATTAAAGAAAAATACTTATACGCATGGATAATTTCATTAAAAAATATTTTTTATTTGAAATAATAGAGGTAAAGTATAGAAAAAAAATATTTAAAAAAAAAAAGTAATCGGGGTGAGAATCGGGGACGGGGAATATTAACCCACGGGGAATTCCCCCCGTCCCCGACCATGTTCTCCGCCCCGTTTTTCCAGCGGGGACCAGCCCCTCTGGAAAAACGGACATTTCTAATTAATGTCGCTAAGTTATTACTTTGGTTAACATCTTGTATAGGTTTTTGTCACATCATTATTGTTGTAATACGAATTTTGAGATGATAAATTGATTGGAAAATAATGACATAACGGAGCACAAGAGAATGGGTGAGCTAAATTAAGACCCAAGAAAGGTTAAAATTTGCAATTGAATAACGTGGTTGTATATATTTAAAATTGGTTCTATGGAAAAATATTATAAAACTATGATGTTCGTAACTATTACCTTTAAATTTTTAATTTGATTGACTAAATTCTCTAAAGTTTGATAAATGATTCAAGTAAAAATTATTTTAAAGAATTCTTTTTTTTTAGCCCTCTTCTCCAACTAATGAGTTAACAAGAATAAAAAAAAATTGCAAAAAATCAAAGACAAAAAAAGAGAGGAAGTGACAATATTTTTATAATGATAATTTGTCTTCTCTTATATTACTCAAAGTCAATTGCTAACCTTAATCAAACTTTAGAGAAATAGCTCAAGAGGTAGCTTCTACAATTTTCTATTTTATTTTTCAACTCACTCATTTTTGTATTATATTCTTGGTCAACTCCCTAATCCCAAATACTCTAAACTTCCATTATTGATACAAATAAAGTTATATTGTATTTTGATTTTTTGTCAGACTTGTACTCTACCTATCTAACTAGTATTATTTATTTATTAATCAAAATTTATACCAATTTCACAGCTAAACATTTTAAGTAGAGAAAATTTAAGATCACTTCCACATATCTATCTTTTTTCATATTTACATATGTAACCAATTGGATCGAACTACCGACATCTTACAGACTTTAATGTTAACAATTTAACTAACCTTTTCGACAAAGTAAAATTAGGTAAACTGGTATTATTAACTATCAACTTCGCAATATCTTGTTCTTTATTTTATATAATTGGCAACTTCTTGTTTGATTTCTGGAACTTCAAATCTTCCATTTTATTTCTTACTCTTGAATTAAAAAAAAATATATGTTTTCCCTTCCCAATAACTTATTATTGATGGTTCAGGAAAATAAAATTCATTTGGAAATCTTGCATACCAACTAGCCAACTTACAAAATATATTGCTTCAAATAATAATAATAATAATAAGAAAGAAAAACATAGTAAAATAAATAGTGTGGAGCATAGAGTTTTTTTTTCTTTCTTTCTTTTTTTTTTTTTTTTTTTGAGAGAAATGATGCATATAAAATTACGTGAAAAGGCTTAAATTCGCTAAAGATTTGGATTGAATCTTCACCCTTTTTGCAAGTGAAAATTACCAGCAACTGAGATAAGAATAAAAAATTTATGGTCAAAGCGGGTTGAGTCCAGTAATTGTCATGTATCTTTGACTTAGAAATCGTAATTTCAAAACTCCTAAACCTAAAATATTGTTGTTGTACTTAAAAAAAAAAAAGGTTATTGATCTCTTGATAAAATCTTGTAGAAAAAACCATCACCCCCCAACTTCATAAGCTTGCTTCTTGTATAGTTCTAATTGCTAATGACATGTCGATAACTACACTCCGCTATCGAGCTAAACGATCAAATCGAGAGAAAAAAAACCCGAAAAGGAAAAGATTAGTGCAAAGTAAAGAAAAGACCATGAGCAAAAGTTAAAATAAGCAAACTTTTTTATATATTCTAAAGCATATGTATAAACATATAGAATCACAATATCATGGATGTTTCCCCCAACCATGTTCTGAAATTAGCTATATATATATAATGTGTCACTAAACAGGAATGAAACCAAGCTACCGAAAAAATTACCCGTAAACTTGGATCTTCCTCTACGTCGCGTTGCAGCAGGATGCCAGGGCCGGGTAATGTTAAGCTTGAACTCAGCTGCACTTGCTGCCATAACAGCCATAACAAACAGTTACGTAAAAAATCTAGAAGATAGCAACCTAATCCAGCTAGATGCTGAAGCGTCGTGCTGGTGAGTCAGGTGAGGCGACCGAGTTTCAGACATCTTTTACGCCAACAAGAACCAGACCCAAAGGAAGAAGACAAATTACATGATAATCAAGAAAATGGTAAGTCGTATTACTACACAATCTTATAAAACATGCCCCCCTTATCACGAGGAATGTTACGGTTCTGTTAGATGATACGGCTGCCAGTAGATGGTATCAACTCAATAATCAGTCAAAACTCACGAATTCACTTATCTCGTCCATAACGGTATAGAAGTGCTCAGTATTCGGTAGCAAGTAGAAGCCAATGGTTGCCTGCTCAAGATATAAAAGCTTCACCTTCTGGCCATCCTTCTCAAGCCCTTTGACATAAGCCAATTGCCAGTCTTGGATGAGATCTAAACCGGCCACCACAACAAGGCTCTTTGGGAAGTTGATTCCTTCGAGGCTATTACCCCTCGAGCCGAAGGGATTACATGCTGGATGATCTCTATCTTCCCCTTCAGGGAGGAAAGCCCTCCAATACCAGTCTCTATCCCGAATGGTGACGAAATACTTTCCATCCAACTGAACCTCAGATTTAGTTCTTTCCTGCCCTCCAAACATAGGATTGAGAAGTATATTACCTAATACTTCGATCCCCGACTTTACCGCTCTTGATGCAACATGGTGTACGATGTTGCCACCCGAACTATCGCCAGCCAGATAAATATAGGTTTTGGAGTCTTTACTTTGAAGCCATGATCTTGAATTCACCCAATTGAGTGCAGTCCATCCGTCATCATACGCACATGGATAGCGATTCTCGGGTGCACGCCTGTAGTTCACAGAGACAACAACAGCTTTGCAAAGGCTGACCAATCGGCGACATAAGGTATCATAGATAGCACTGTTAGCAGACGAATGAGCAAAGCTTCCACCATGAAAGAACACAATAACAGGAACAACAACCTCAGAATCCACAGGCTTCTCAAGATCAACAATGTTAGTAGTCTGAGGTTCACCTCCAGCAACAATGGCCGGTCGATAAATTCTACAGAGGAGACTCGTAGCACGATCAATAATGACATCAAACGAGAAAGTCCCATCGACAGGGTTAGCATTGGCCGGGACTTTTCGATCGAGAAACTCTGCCAAATGGCGATTGAAGGTCCCATCAGGGCGACGAAGAAGATTGTAAGCCAACTTAAAGTTGGAAATAAGAACCCAGGTATTAAGTGGAACCACCATCTATGCAGCAAACAAGCAAGCACATCCAAAACAATCTCAGAAATTCACAAACATAAACCCCAAATCAAACACCCAAAAAAAAACCATATCTCTAAACAGCTAACAAATGGAATTACCAATCCCCAAATCAAACACCCAAAAACCATAACGCTAAACAGATAACAAATGAAACCAATCTTGCCACCATATCAGCTAGAACACCCACAAAAACACACTCAAACACTAAGAGAAACCTGTCGGCCAATCCCCAATCAACATCAAACCCAATATTATTTCAGATCAACACACAAAACCCACATAACAAAACATCAAAAAAACACCCACAACCCCTTTTTTCAACGATTAATCACCCAATAATAGAAAAAAACAGATAAAAAAAAAAGGGAAACGAAGTAAAGGGCAAGAACAAAATTAGAAAGAAAAACGAATTAAAGAAGAAGAGAGGAGGAGTACCCGGGAGTCGTTGAGATTGATTTGATTCGTTCCAGCCATCATGAATCTCAAAGGGGGTTTACAGAAATGGAAGATGAAGTTCAAGATCTCGAAAAGGAAGCGAAATCGGAGTTCAAAATCGCAAACATGATTGAGGAAGAATGATTTGGCGCGTGAACTTGGTTGTATGTGAGCTTGAAGATCAATGATAAGAACTCCGGCGCAGATTAGTGGGGAATGGAAGGAAATTGTTAAGGTGCGCTTTGGGGGAAGAACCCAGACGAGTGAGAGAGAAGACGACAAATTGAGAGGCCGATTCAATACCTGTTGAGTTGACTGGGTCCCTCCCAAACTCCAATCCTTTTTTATTTTTAGCTCTAATTAATTCTTTTTTCTAGACCTAAATCCCTTTTTATGACGTAATATATTTTGGAGAAAATTATCTCTTTAATCCATGATGGGTGTGTTGGTTTTTTGGACATCACGACAACTCCTTAAAAAAGTTCGTTTATTTTTTGTATTAAATAACTACCGTTAACTATTTTTCAATCTATTTTCAATTTTTTTATTAAATCTCACATTAAATTTTACTAAACTTTACATTAAATTTATCATTTAATTACTATTAAGCTCAATTTTCAAACAAGTAATTGATTACTTCGTTATTATTAACTTTAATCCACAAACGAGTACTTAACCATTTATAACTATTATTAAAGACTTCATTACCTTCCATTTCATTCTTTTTTTATAAAAAACAAACACACCTGTATTTAAGTGTGGGTTTTTATTTGATTCTTGTTTAATAATGTTTGAATTTTAGTGTAAAATCTTTAATTATATAAGATAATATTAATTAAAATATGACTCACTAAATTTAAATACTAAATATATTGGAGTAATCATTTTAGTTACTACGTAAATTAAGTTATTCAAAAAAAAATAATTATAAATGTAAATGTAATACCTGGATTACAATTGAATGAAACGTCAAATTTAAAATTTTTTATTTTAAAATGTAAATATTAAATATAAACTACTAGACTACAAGTGTACTTTTTATTAAAAAAAATTGGGGAAAAAAAAATCTGCATCTATTTTCAATTTCTTTTCTATCATTGTTTTTCGTTTTGAGGTTTTAATAAATAAAGAGTAAAACTCACTTTAGTATAATTGTACAAGAAAACCCACATTTTACTGTGTGTTATAAATTAAAATTGATTTAGATGAGTAAATTAATAGTGACAAAATCAATAAATTTAAATAAAATAAAATTAATAAACTTCAATCCAATGAAACGAATAGATTTGATAGCTACCCTCAAGTTAAATATATACACGAACTTGGAATCTTGAAAGAAGTATATTTTTGAAACCTAAGTTTTTAATCATTGTATTACCCTTTGAAGACATATTTGACAAAATGTTAAAATTGTCAATAAGAATCATTCTCACCAAATAATGTATACTCAGTGACTAAAATTACATATGTTCAAATTTCCCAATTTTAATTATTATGATTAAAAAAAAAAAAAAAGAAGTTGAAACTATATTAAAAAAAAAAGTTTGTCTGCCTTGCGACGAGTGAACAATATTTCGTAGATCTACCTTGAACTTTCAGTTTTTTTTTTTTTTTTTTTTTTTATATTGTATATGGATTATTTTTATAAGACAAATATTTGAATAACAAAAAATCTGCAAAAATATCACTATTAATTAATTTATTACAATTACACTTTAATTTTTTTATTTCATCAAATGTTGTTATCACCTTCACATATGTTTGTTGTATTTGATGAATAAACATCGTAAAATTAGTTAAGTATTAAAATCAACCTTATATGTATTCATTTTATATGAGTTTTATTGACATTTAAATATTATAGAGGCATGCGGTACGTGTCGTGACATTAATTGATATGCACGTAAGTTGACTCGAACAACTATCAATACCAAAAAAAAAAAAACCAACTAGAGATAAATTGCAACATTTTACAAAATATAATAATATAACTGCGACACTTAACAAATTTGAGAAATTCTATGAATCATATTCAAATGTTACAATAATTAACAAAATACGAAGACCGATGGATCAAAATAAATGCTTAAAAAGCAAAATTGCATACGTATTGATCGACAAAGTTGAGAGTTTAGATGTGCGATTGCAAAATTTGGTAAATATAAAGTTGGGTGATAAAATTAAGCTTCAATTGTCTAACTACTTAAAAATAAAATTTCACTTTTACTATTAAAATTAACTTATAATTTATAGTTATTCATCTATAACTACTTAATACAACTCTTTATTTCCAAAATATTAATTTTAAATTATTCAAAATAACTTATTTTTAACTATTCATTTTTAATAATTATTTTTTTTAACAATTCATTTTAAATTTATATACAATCAATGTTTAAATCTAATTATTCTACTAAAAAAAATATCAACAAATTTTTGCTTACAACTCTTAATTTTTAATTAAGCTCACTAAACTAATTCTTCATCAAAGTCACGTCCAAACACCACCTCACAAATTCTATAGGTTGTTTTGTGAGCTTAAAATTAAAAAGAAATAAACAAAAGAAAAACAAAATACCGCGAAATTAATCTTAGAGTGACGAACTCTAAAATTCCAATTTTCTTTTTCCCGCGAATCCAAAACACATTGCCACGATGGCAATCCGCGTGATCCGTCTCTCAACCAATCAAATCTCTCTCTCCGTTTCTATATAAACTAAAACCCTCATTTCCTCTCAAAGCCTCCCACCGCCAAAAACCCAATCATCGCAACAACCCAAAATTAGGGTTCTTGATTTCGTAAGCGTTTTCTCGAATCTCATCAGTTTTTTTCTTCCGATTCAACAATGAGTTCCGCCGGCGGTTCCACCAAGGGAGGCAGAGGAAAGGCCAAGGCCACCAAATCCGTTTCCCGATCGCACAAAGCCGGCCTCCAGTTCCCCGTCGGTAGAATCGCAAGGTTTCTCAAGGCCGGCAAGTATGCCGAGCGCGTCGGCGCCGGAGCTCCGGTCTATTTGTCAGCTGTGCTCGAGTATCTAGCAGCTGAGGTAACCGGATCCTTTGTTACTGTGCTTTTGTAGTTGTGATTCCGTCCTGATTTAGTTGTTTTGTGATCTAAAAGGATTCGAGATTAAACTGCTCTAAAGAAAATGAAATCAACCTAACCTGAAAATATTGATCGATTTAGTTGGATATATTTTGAAATTTTGAGTTCTTGTGCCTTTTGTAGTTGTTTTGATGGAATTCCGTTCTGATTTAGTTATTGATCCAAACGAACTTACGATTAAATTTGTCTAAAGGATATGTAATCAACCTACCTAAAATTCTTTATCAATTTGGTTTGATGCATGTTTAATTTTTGTGTTCTTGTATTTTTTGTAGTTTTTTTTACGGAATTCCGGCTGATTTACTTGTTATGTGATCTAAACCATCTTTCAATTGAATTACCTTAAAGAAATTGTGATAAACCTAATCTGGAATTCTTTATTGATTTAGTTTGATCGATGTCTAATTTTTTGTTGAATGGGAATTAGGTTTTGGAGCTTGCTGGGAATGCTGCAAGAGACAACAAGAAGAATCGTATCGTGCCGAGGCATATTCAGCTGGCTGTGAGGAACGATGAGGAGTTGAGTAAGCTTTTGGGATCTGTAACCATTGCTAATGGAGGGGTTATGCCAAACATTCACCAGACTCTTTTGCCCAAAAAGGTAGGCAAAGATAAGGGTGATATTGGCTCTGCATCACAAGAATTCTAGGGTTTTGTTTTGAGTTCTTTACTAGAGATGGGTTTATTCTGATGTTAAATGAATGGGGTCTGCATCTGACTTTTCCATTTGTTAACTCCTCTTTGCTGGGTCATCTTGATATGATTTTGTTTGGATGAGATAGTTAGTTTAAATCCATTTGAGGTTGTTTTAAGAATCATAATATGGATCAAACTTCCTGTCACAGTTGATTGTATGAAATGAAAGTTCTTTTAGTTCTAAACATTCAATTTGGGTGATATTTCCACTTTGTCTTTATTTTTCAAGTAGAATTGGTAATGCCATTTAATTCTTTGACAATAAGAAATATATTGGTAATCAAGATAAGTTGAGCCTCTCATGAATTACTTACAATTGAATTGCTTGGTCAGTTGATATTTTTGTTTATAAGAATAGTTGAGAGATGTGTAAGCGGGTTAGCTTGGTTAGATGTATTTAAATCAGCTTGGAAACTATGAATATAGAATTATCTAAATTAGCCTAGACACTATGAATATCAAAATCATAACAATTGTGAGTGAAATTTGAAACTATTACCTTATGGTCAGGAATGGAATTATGCCTAGAGATGTTCCTATTGGGTGTGGTTATGCACATTTCTCCTGGTTTTGAGTTTTTGCTCAACAGTTGAAATAGATTTGAGATCATTTTAGAGATTTAGCAATAGAAGTACTATGAACATAAGCGCTTCAAAGGATACTAGGAGATCTCATTTTGGTTTTTTGAAGCTAAATGGGAGTTAAAATTCCCAATCTCTTATGCTCATAATGTAGGTTTTTGGGGTTTCTTCTTTTATGCTTACTATATTAGCATCTTCCAAATTAACTAATTAAATTTCAAAACAAAATAGATCATTTAACTTAATTGTTAATCTTGACATATTTAGTCTTATTGGTGTTTGACATATTTAGGTAGTTTTTAGGTTAATGAGTTATATTGAGAAGTTATGTTGAGGAGTTAAAAATTGAGAATTGTGTCAAGAACTTGTTTGGACGTAGTTTTTGTATATAGGAGTTAAATGTCAAAATCTTGTTTGGATGAAGATTTGAACATGAGTAATTATTTTTAATAGTTAAAAAAGAAATGATTAAAAATAAGTTATTTTGATTGATTTGAAAGGAAGGATTAAAAATAAGTTGTTAGAAATGAAAGTTATTTTTAAAAGTAAAAATGAGGAGTAGTTGATAAAAACTCGTTTTGATGTAAGTTTTTTAGGAGTTAATAACTTTTCCTACTAACTCCTACCTAAATATGTCAAACAAACCGCCCCATTATGTTTTATTAAGTATTCATTGTTTCTTATGAATGAGAGAAATTTAGATGCTAGGCTGCTCCCACTTTTTTTGTAGCCTAGCCAAGTGGTATCATCTAAAGTCCTATTTGATAATTATTTTATTTTTCATTTATGAAATTTAAGTTTATAATAACTATCTTATTATATCTTTTTCTTTATTTAGATATCTATATTTGTTTTTATTTTTAAAATTTGATTTGTTGAACCTACGATAGTAAATTTGAGTAAACATAAAATGTGGCCTAATTTGTTGATATAAATTTTAAAAATTAATGGTTAACGCTGGCACAGTCGATGTTAATTAGTTTGTTTTTTTTTTTTTTTTTTTTTTTATATCTAATTAGAATTGGAGAGGACTAAACTTCTGATTCTCTCTCCTCCCTTGCCGTCGCCAGATCTCAGATTTACGCAGCCTATGATCTTACTTCATAATAACAAAACTAAAAGGGTATCTTAATTTGAAGATAAGTTTATTGTGATAAGTGAGGGAGTTCAAAGAAACCTCTGGATTGGAAACTCGCCGGAAAATTGATTGTTGCTGAGATCTAATTCTTGAAGGGGCGACCAATTTGTGAAATTGTTGGGAATTTCGCCGGAGAGTTTATTCCGGTAAGTGGGGGGGAACGATTAATGTGTGTTTAATGATCTATGATCTGTGGATTTTGACATTCGTTTTTGTAGCCCTTTGGGCTTTTCTTGTTAATATAAGCTCTTTGGTTAAAAAAAAAAGAGGGTATATATACACACATTGTAAGTGTTAAACTCTTACAAAAAGGAATATTTTAAAAATGAAATATTGTTGACGATTTATTACATTAATGGTTAGTGTATTTTGAACTTATTATAAAATTTAAGAATATCAATGAAAATTGGGAATTTCATGGGTATTTCTCTATAATTTAGCCTAAAAAGACAGACTTTTTAAGGAGAGCAAGCTCTAATTTCTCGATGTTTTTCAAGTTTCCAACTAAATAATCTTTAAACTGATAAAAGTTGGGTGCTTTTGTAAGTTCATCAACTATGCTGCATTGCATTGTTTTATTATCAAGCCAAATCTCACAAAAGAGTTTTCATACCTCCTTTTCCTGCAAACAGTTTTCGATTATGTCAATACAGAGCCCGACCGGTTTCCCCGACGCCATGGCCTCGGCGAGTCTTGATCTTGTTTCGCAGTGTTGGGTCATTATGAATGCGGTATTGATTGCTGCCCATTTCAAATGAAGATCAGCTTCAGACTTTGGAAGGCCAATCCATCTAAGAACACTCTCCAGCTGTTGGAAATAAGCAAGAAATTGGTACAGGAAAATGGAAAAAAGAAGAGAAGAGTCATAAGAAAAGCAGAAGTGGCTTGGCTTTACTTTGAGTATATCTGCTAGATGTCCATCAGAACTTCCAGCTACTAGAAGCTCAGCCACTAAACCTCCTAATGTTACACATGAAAACTGCTTCAATGTCTGAAACAGCAGAGGACAACAAGATCATCTTCAAAAAGGATATTTCAGTGATTTCCCACTTATAACTCATAAGTCATTCATGATATTTAGGACTTCTCGGGATTAAGATTGGGTTGGCCTAGTGATCAAGAGGGCCTTGAAGAACCAAAAGCTTATCAATTCAATCCATGGTTTTTTTTTAAACAAGAGTAACCACACTCATCCTTAGACCAGACACCGGGAGACATCGAAGGAGTAATGTCACATGTGAGTCTCGAACTTGAGACCTTGAAGGGAGTATACCTTCAAAACCTAAGTCTTTAACCACTGTGCCACCCCTTGGGGACCAATTCAATCCATGGTAGTAAATTACTAAGGAATTATTTTTCTACAGATTCTCTTGACAGTCAAATGTTATAGCGTTAGGTGGTCTATTATGTGAGAATAATTGAGATGCGTGTAAACTAGTTTGAATATCTACACATTAAAAAAGAGAGAAGATATTTAGGACTTTTCCTTTCTATATGCACTTTTTTTAAACTGATGGTAACCACGCCGTCCCTAGGTCAGGTACCGGAGACATCAAAGGAGTATCGTCACAGGTGAGTCTCGAACACAGGACCTTGAGGAGAGCATATCCTCAAAGCCCAAATCTTCAACCACTGCGTCACCCCTTGGGGACCCTTTCCTATGCATTTGAGAGGTTTGGATTGAATATTACTTATTTCTGGTACTATCAGGATTTCCTAGCTCCAAACAGTAGAATTATTTTTCATAGAATTCGGTTCGTTTGACAGCTTGTTACACAAAAACCTATTCCAATGGGTGAAAACCTGCAAACGAATTGAAGGCTTTAATAGCATGTAGAGTAAAATTTAGGAATTGAACTTTTCACCCTTGAGGAAATTCTGTCTTTGTTGGCCTGCATGATCCAAGAACAGATTAAAGCTTTAGGAATTGAGGTCTATGTATCAAAATAAGCAACATCGAAATAGATTTCGAATAAACAATAACATGAGAGAAAGATCAACTTCTTCATGTTACCAGGACAATTATTTTGGTATTGTTTCTATAACCAGAAATAACCATTCAATCGTATTAAAAACTTGGGAGTTGCATATGAAGAAATCTCACCCTACTATGAAAATTTCTGATATCAGCATTTTCTCCCAAAATCTTAACTGAATCAATCTGTGCTGCATCGAGGGATTTAAACAATAAGATTTTCTTTAGTTTTTAATCAGAATGAATGAGCATTAGTTTTGATTCAACAGGCAAATGGAGCAGAAAAAATTAGCAGAACTCAGCACTCTTAAAAGGGTGTTTGGGCCTAGGAGAAAGAGAATATGAGGGAGAATAAGATGGAAATGATTAATGGAGACGTCCGAGAGTATAAATATCAGTTTTTGGAGTGAAGGGCATTAACCGATACTTGTGTTTGTCATGTAGAGAATGATTATAGGAAGAATTACTGCTTAGATTTGAGGTGCGAGAAATGATTATGAAAAAAACAAAATAGTTGCTCATGAGAAGAATAAAAAGTGATTATGAGAGAATGAAAAGTGATTATGGTAGAATGAATAGCGATTATAGTGAGAGTGATTGACGGTGGCCAAAACGTGATAAGGGGGACTATCCGCCACCTCCTCGATTTAATCCCTTGCCCCAAACACCCCAAGAACATGATAATTAACCATATAATTCTTTTGAACAGTGAGGCAAAATCCAAAGAGTGTTTTAAGAAAATTTTCAAAAGAAGCCATACAAATAAAAAATATACAGACAGATCCAAGAAGTCTATGTAGAAAGCCAGTTTAAATGTTGATGAAAACCACTGACACAGACAATGAAATGGATCTTACTTCTCCAAGAAATTCAAAACCAAGAAACGAAACTTTTCCCCCAGCAAATCTGTTTTGGCTCAGAGCTTGAATGCTTGGCACTTGATATTCTTTTGGAAGAACACCCATCAAATAGCCAACTAAAAAATGTCCAGCTTCATGCTAAACACACAGAATCCAAACTTCAAATCATAAGTGCAAGAAAACTCACAAGAAATATTAGAAACATCCATGAATGGATTAATAAATTTAGCTCACTTGTGCACATATGAAGTGTTCTTCTTCATCACAACGAGAAGAAAGTCTATTTTCAGAAATCAAACTCTCTAGCCTTTCAGCAGAAACCTATAAGATCAGAACAAATAGAGTGTAGTTCTTTCCTAGAATCACAAATGAAGAGCTATCTACACCCACCAAAATCTTCTGATAATAAAAAAATGCAAGGAAAAAAATACAGATTTATATGATTTGCTAATATTGTGTTGTTAACTATGTCCACGCACAAGAGTAGAGAAACTGTTTTATTTAGGAGTTTGTGAAGTGATAATAAGAGTTAAAATGACAATCAACAACCTATGCGATGATAAAAAAAATGTAAAAGACGAAGAACAAATATACAGAATTTACGTGGTTCACTAACGTTGTGTTAGCTAGTTCACGGGGAGAGAGAGGATAGTGTTTTATTAAGGAGAACGAAATACAGATTGAACATACAAAATGTCATAATACGACTAGAGTTTAATTAGAGTATATATACACTCTCATTAAACCCTATTACAGAATGCAGATGCGTAAGCACATGCGGAATGCGCAATAGAATGCGGAAGGCTAGAGAGTTTATATGGTTCACTAAGATTATGTTAGCTATGTCTACGTGCAGGGGAGAGAAACCATTGATGTAGGAGATCATGAAGAATATAAATGCTTGATAAAGTAGATAGGAGTTTATATAGTGAAACCCCATACAAAATATTCGTAGCGCAATATAGTTCGAACCCATTTCATCACCTTCATAAACTTGCATAACAAGAAGCAAAGTCATAAACCTGCATAACAAGAAGCAAAGAATGTACCTCCTCAAGTACAGAAATCTGAAGACATCGTTGAATTGAATCCAGAATCGAATCCACCAATGGTTGGAGGTTGAGCTCTGGTTCGTCCATTGCTGAAAACCTCTTGTTCTTGGTTATCTACGCCATTTTCAATAAGATTTCAAAGATAAAAATTGTCAGCATCGATGAATGTATTGTAACTGGAAAGAGATAGGGGTGTTTGTTTGTTGAATTTATGGAGATTTAGAGATGAGTATTTACTAAATACTCCTAAAAAAATCACATCCAAACGAGTTATTCTAGCTACTCAAAACAACACTTCACTTCTAACTACTTAAAATAACTCCTCGTTTTTAATCATTCACTTCTAACTACTTAAAATAACTCCTCGTTTTTAATCATTCACTTCTAACTACTTAAAATAATTCCTTTTTAACCACCCATTCTTAATCACTCATTTTTAACTACTCAAAATTATTTTTCATTTCAATTCACATCGAAACAAATTATTGTCTCTACCGAAAAAAATCACATAAAAACCAATTTTTAGCTCCAACTTCTTCATAAAATTCTATCTTCAAACGAGTTATTACAAAAATCTCAATTTCTAATTACTCAAAATAACTTCTTAAAATAATTCCTAGGAATGGTGCACTTGTCGGGTGTCTAGGACTTGACAAGGTGCTCTCTTTGAAATCCTAAGTTCAAGACGCCTGTGTGGATTAATTTTTCATTCGATCATTAATTTCACTCACAATTATGTATCTCAGTGTCACAGTCTAGGGACAGGCTGCAGCCGGTGGTGTCCTGGATTTAGAGAAGCAAGGCTCCAAGTTCCCAAGTCACGAAAAAAAAAAAGAAGGAAAAAGATAGGGAGAGAGGACCTGTTTGGCAGCACCGAAAGCACGAAGGCCATCAGGTTTCCCCTGCAACTGCTTAACCAACGAGAGAGCGGATTTGTATTGACGCTTCGACAGTGCTCGATCCACAAGCTTCAAAGCACGACGTCGTTTCGCCGACGATACGACGGCTCCGGTCGCCGGAATCCACCGATGAACTTCACCGGTGCGTGCGAAATCGCATTCCGCCGCAGTGAAGTACATAACTCTCTTTGTTTACTGTTTGGATCCCAAAAAGAAAGAACTAATCGACGGAGACAGAACCAAACGACGTCGTTTTCGATTCACCTTCTGAGAATTTCAAATTATCCGTAGCTGTGAGGTCGAAAACGATCGAAGAATTTCACGAAATCCACAAAATCTCTTGAAATTTCTGACGACAACGCAGTTTCTCCTCCTGAAATCGCTTCGAATCGGGAAAGGAAGTTCAATGCAGTGTTCAGGTTTGTGTTACCGTCCGACCGGAATCTGGAGCTGTTCATCGGAGGTCGGTGTTCGGCGCCGGCAAGTGGTTGAGCAACTGGACAGAGAGTTAGCGAAAGGTGATGATCGGGCCGCTCTGTTCCTCCTCAAGGAATCGCAGGGCAAACCTGGTGGCCTTCGATGCTTCGGCGCTGCTCGCCAGGTCAGTAATCGCGAAGATTTTTCCATTTGATTCTTGTGGTTGTTTTGCTACGCAATCTTCATATTGCCTTTAAACTGTTTGTTGAAATGCTTCAACCAGATTGATGGGAGATTTTACTTTGAAAGTTGTGATGTAGAGTTTAATCTTAGTTAAGAATGAGAAATCTTTCGATTCTCAATCTTTGGACTATCCAACATAGGTCCATTAGTCAAGTTGTCACGAGAACATAGTTAACTTAAATTGTTATTTGTGATCATGAGTTTGAATCCTCCGCTTGTTGAAATGCTTCGACCAGATTGATAGTAGATGTACCTTTTCTTTTTCTTCTTTAGGCTCGAGTCGATACTTGTCATGGTAGTAATGTCCCGAGCAGATCCCGCTCCTAAGCATAAGGGATAGGGGGAAGGTGACCGGGCCACATGAGCTTCTACATGTCGCCCAATTCGATCGACTTTGGATAACAAAAAGACGAAAATTGGGATGATGTAGAGCATAATCTTACAAATGGGAAATCTTTGAACTCTCCATTTTTGGTCTCAACCAACATAGCTTAACTAGTCTAAGTTACATGTTTTTGCTATGCTTTGTTGAACCAAAAAAAGAACTCTCAATTTAGTTAAATTTCATTTTAAGTTCAATAAATGTTGCCAACTTGAAATGGTGTTGAGTTTGAAGGAGAGAGGTTGTTTTTGTGCAGATTCCACAAAGACTTTACACATTGGATGAGCTAAAGCTAAATGGAATTGAAACTTCATCTCTTTTATCACCATTGGATGCAACCCTTGGCTCCATTGAAAGAAATGTTCAACTTGCTGCTGCTTTGCTTGCTGTTTCTGCTTGGAAAGTGTTTGACATTACTCCCCAACACATCTTCTTCCTTTCTCTTGGATTCCTCTTTCTTTTGACCTTCGATTCGGTAATAATTACTTAATCATCCTCATACTACGTTTCAAAAACTCAATATTTGTTTGGTTGTGGACCGGAAGATATTGAACCTTCATCTCTACATTCTCTAATCCTCTAACCATCATGGTTTGGCCTAGTAACCTAGAGGTTTTGGAGAATCAATAGGTTATAAGTTCAATTCATGGTGGTCACTTATAAATTAATTCTCTATGGGTTTCCTTGACAACCAAATGAACACTATTGTGATAATAGCCGAGATGCACATAAACTAATCCAAACATTCACAAATATCAAAAAGAAAGAAAAATTGTTCTCTAATGTCTAATCCTCTAAACTACGATATGACTACACATTGTCTAATAGTTCATAACCGTGCACGCTAATCCTTTAGGTCGTGTTTAGGACACCGATTGTGTTATTATAAATAGTGGGTTATTATAAATTGTGTTAGATGATGTTAATTTTCAACCTCAACAATTTGGTTTCTAGGTGGCATTCAATGGAGGAGTTGGAAGTTTAGTTCTTGATACAATTGGTCACACTTTTAGTCCAAAGTATCACAATAGAGTTATTGAAGTAAGAATTTTTACTTTTCTTACGTCATTTTGGGCCTGTTTGAAATGACCTTTTCAAGTATTTTATAATCATTCCAAACATATCCTTCTTTTGCATTTGAAGCTGACAAAATGTAGTTATGAAATAGCATGAAGCTGGTCATCTCTTGATCGCCTACTTGCTCGGAATTCTTCCGAAGGGCTATACATTGTCGAGTTTGGAAGCGTTGCAAAAGGAAGGATCTCTCAATCTTCAAGCAGGCACTGCTTTTGTTGATTTTGAGTTCCTTGAAGAAGTAAGTTTGAGAATTCTAGTTGAAGCCAATTACATGTTCTTCATATCATTGTACTCATTGCTAACATCTATTGATCTCACAGGTCAATGCAGGAAAAGTTTCAGCAACGGTACACTTTCTACTTCTAGTATCCTTAATTTAAATCTTTTAACCTTTTAGCTGAGTTTTGTTTTGGTCGCTAAACTCTCAAATGTTTGTTTTCGTCTCTAAACTTTAAACATGCTCTGCTCATCCTAATTTTTTCCCCCCTGTAATACTGTGCATTAACCTTTCAGAAATCCTTTTTAAGAATCTTAAGTAGTTTCAAAACTCAACCCCGATCAGCAGGCGTAAATTGGCGGGGTTGATTTCTTTATAGACAGATATTAGATATATATGCAAGATTGGAAAGATGAACTAACAAAAATGATTAAGAAGGACTAAAACACTTCCTATGTAAAGTTGAGGACTAGAATGTGGAATGTAATAGACTTAAACTACCTCATATATCAAAATATTATTTAAATATTTTTTATTTTAAGAGAATTGTTTGATTTGGGATTGTTTGTTGTTGAAGTATGGTAACCACCAATCAATCCAAAAGCTTAATCTGATGGATTAGGGTAAATTTAATTATATCAACTAACATTTGTTTATTAATCAGATGTTGAACAGATTCTCGTGCATAGCACTTGCTGGTGTGGCTACTGAGTATCTTCTTTATGGATGTGCTGAGGGAGGCCTTGCTGATATCAACAAGGTTCATGCTAACTTTGACCTAATTCATATTATTTTGATAAGATTTTAGTGGCCTTTAGTAGTCGATTTCACTCGCAATCTAATCGATTTGGTAGTGTTTCTTCTTCTTGTTTTAATATTTTGGTAATTCAAAACCATCACGGATTGGAGTGATTGGAGAGATCCTTGAGAATCTAAAAAGCTATGAATTCAATCTATATTGGTCATCAACTTAAGAATTAATTTACTATAAATTTTCTTTACGCCAAAATGTTGTAGGATCAATAATCTGACTCTTGTGAATATAGTCGAAACATGCATAATTTAATTCATACACTTATGGATATAAAAAAAAACCGGTAAACCAGAAAGAAAAAGAGATACGCGTATGAAAAATAAAAACCAAACCAAATCGAACCTAATATCTTGGGTAATGTAGATTTTTTTCATTTGAAGGAGTTAAATTGGTGCAGTTGGATTTGTTGCTGAAAGGGCTAGGGTTTACACAGAAGAAGGCAGATTCTCAAGTAAGATGGGCAGTTCTAAACACTGTTTTGATATTGGGCCGCCATGAAAGTGCTAGAGCTAAGCTTGCTCATGCTATGTCTTCTGGAAAATCTATAGGGATTTGTATTGACATTATAGAGAACAGTGTTGATTTTTCTGATATCTAAATCAAATCAATCACTTTTTCTTTTACTTTGTGCTAAATTATTGGGAATTTACAAGTATAGGATGTAAATGTTTGTTCAAATAATTGATTGAGAAGAGATTTATTATGGCATATTCAAGTTGTCAATATTATTAATATAGCTCATCTAAGTTTAGAGAATCAATGAATTTGAGAAGAGATTACTATGCCAATTAAATGTGTTTTCATGTTTGTTGTTGAATTTTTTAAAAAGAAATCATTATCCCTAATTCAATTTTTAATATTATTGTAGCCCATCAAGTTGAGACATATGCTCAAAATTAAGAGGTAATTTTTTTGAACTTTTAATCATGTAAGTTTAAACTCCTCTAATGAAGTACTTACAAACTTAAGTCTCACAATAATTTTTATGTATCATCGACGAAAATATTGTAGGTTCGAATCCCCAACTAAATATTGTTAATGTACTTCTCAAAAAGGGAAAAATAGTACTTAACTATAATTTTTATTATCCAAGGGTTTCTTGTGATAAAAATATTTGAGGTAGATTGGTGCATATGTTATCATAAGAATAGAAAAAATAATTAATCCTAGGATTAAATGACTTATTACTCCTTTGTAAAGTATCCTCTTCCCCAGGATTTAATGACTTATGAGGCAAATACAAATATATGAAACTACAAAAGATTGCTAAAATTTATAGTATAAGTTTATTAAATAAATAAATTAATGTAAAGAATGTCAAGCATCTGGGCATTTGGTCTAGTGGTATGATTCTCGCTTTGGGTGCGAGAGGTCCCGAGTTCGATTCTCGGAATGCCCCTTTTAGTTTCCTTTTTCCCCATTTTTAACATTTAAATTAATACTGTTTAATTTTCGTTTGATTTGCCGATTTCAAATGGGTTATATTCCTCTTAATTTTTTAATCTACCCACATTCCTTTTTTGTTACAATCTTTATTTATTTTTCGTTTTTTTATAACAATGATATTCTTAAACAAAAAAAATTTACTCAACTATAATACATTTTGTTGTACAAAATCACACCATCTAATGTGCATTACCAACATAAACACAGAAACAGTATGCACAAACACAATATAAATACAACAATATATATTTGATTTGTGTATATGCAAATAGAAACACAAATATTTTGAGTCCCCAATAAACCATATAAAAAGCCAGGAGGTAAAACAAGATAGATGGGTATATTTAGTTACTATTTTCTCGTAAATGAAGATTGTGCATCAAACATGGAAGTTTTGTAGTCATTTTAAGAAAACAAGAGGCATAAAAAGATACACATCGTCAAACCCTTGTAACGCCGTCTGTGGGGATCGAACCCACGACCACGTGGTTAAAAGCCACGCGCTCTACCACTGAGCTAAGACGGCTATTGCACATTTATAAGTAATTGTAAGCATGTTTGGAAAACCTTTGTGAAAACTTTTAGTTGCTGACGGTCTGAATCAGGAAGAGAAGCCATGATTTCTTGTCATTCTATTTTTATTATGTAAGTAATGATTCTTGAATGGCAGGTGTTAACACAAATTATGAATATAATTCCAAATTTTGAAGGGTAAAAATCTCCTTTTAATTCTTAAATCTATGGTTTCTAAAACTTTCATTCCTATTCCTTTTTTTTTTTTTTTTTCTTTTTTCTTTTTTCCATTTAGTACACAGGGCTAAGGGTGATTATATATCAGTTATACCAGTTAATACTTAAAAAAATTAAATATTGAGGCATTTTCTTCATCAACTAAGAAAAAATCTTTCATACCTTAAAAATCTTGCTTGTAATATTTGTTGAAATAACTCCAAACAGTCGAACCTATAAATGATGATGGCTATGTAACTAATGCATAAAAATTTGTGTTAGGATTGCAACGGTAAAAATATGAAAATATAACTACATTGCAAAATAATTTATATAAGAACAAATTATACGAACCACTCTCTTAAACTATAAAATTTGTTATAATTACATGTATTCTGCCATCAAACCTAATTGATCATCATAATTTAGGTGTTAACTAATTAACCCTTATCAATTAGCCCAAAAGGCAAAAACTTTAATTTAATCATTTTTTGTTGATAAAAAATTGGAGCTTCCCTCTACTACTTGCTAAAGACACATGTATCCATTTTGAGGTTTGGATCCAAAAGACAACAAGAGATTTTATGATTAAATTCACTTCAAGAGAAACACAATTTAATTTAAATATCTCGAACATCAAAGAAAGATACCTTGAACACCTTATCAAACCTCTACCAATAAGACGAATTGATCAGTGCAATTTTCCTCATCTCTTAAAAGTCTCACAAAAGCTATGTATGAAAGATTCAAAATCACACGAGAAACATAATCTCATAGGCCTCATTTGATAATCATTTGATTTTTTGTTTTTGATTTTTGGAGTTTAAATCTATTCTTATTCAAATTTCTTACAATGTATCCCACATTTTCTATAATATATTCATCTTTCCTTAAAAAACTATGTAAAGCTAACTAATTTTTAAAAACAAAAATGAACTTTTAGAAACTTTTTTTTCTTCAAATTTTGGTTTGGTGTCTACAAATATAGGTAAGATGTAGATATAAAAAAACATATGATAAGATATAGTTATTCTAGGGTTAAATTTCAAAAACCAAAAATTAAAAAATCAAATAGTTATCAAAGAAGCAACTTTACAAACATCATTACCAAAAAGCACATGAGAATTAGATAGTAGAAAAGACAAGGATAAACATGGGAAGATCAAAGCTGATATGAATATATAGTGATTACATAATCAAAAGGCCTCCCTCCATACACAAACATTTTCCATCCAAAAGCCACTGACATTTTTTCCATACATGAGTAATTTCATCCAAAATCCACTAACACAGTAATCCTTTAAAAGTGAGGAAGCCCCCCTCTGTTTTGACTCTACACCTACACTAAAATGTTGATAACCAAATTTACAATTTCTGCTTTTGCAGATCAATCTTCAAGTTACAAAGATTACCTGAATCAACTCATTGATCCTCCCATTTTACTTGATAGCTTAAATCTGATAGAAGATGCCTTCGGATCTCTCTCATCTACCTTCCACTGTTCGATGTCTGAGCGAAATCGAAGTTGTCTTCAGCTAGAAACTTCGAAACTCAAACTCGTCGACAGATACCTTCTTCCTGAAAAGGAGCATGAAACAGTGTGCTTGAGAGTTGTGTAGAACAAGAAAATAAAAAAGAAAGGAATGGATCAACTGCGACTGCTCTCACTTTGCAAAGAGATGAATACTTTCCATTCTCTAAAGCAAAATCTGTCCTTAACTTTGGTTGTTCTCACTCTCTTTCATACATTAACCTGTATTTTTCTTGGCCAAATCTCTAGGCGATCTCCTTAGTATCATCGTTTCTCTCTCGATACCATTCTTCTTGTGTTTCTTTGGAGTGGTCGTTCCTTCATTTATATGAATCACACTGCTTTCCTTGTGTGTCGATAGGCCATCTTTACTTGCGACTTCACTACCATTATCTTCAGGCATGCACCTATCTATGTTTACCTGAGTATCTTTTTTGGTCGTGTTTGACTTCTTCTTTGGAGATCTTTCAGTAGGTGGGGCCTCAGTTTTCAGATTACTCTTCTTTGAGTTACTTTTCTTTATGTTTGCAGCCTCATCATTTTCAAGACAGATCACTTCCACTTCCACTTCGGGAGATTTATGATCATGAGATGGATCGATTCTTTCGGAAGCAGCAGTATTATCAGTGTTCCTCTCTACATTATTAAGACCGGCATCGACGTGGTCGGTAATATTAGGGGGAAGAGAAGCAGGATCTAATTCAAATGATCCTTCTGGAACACCTTCCCTTTCATTTCCAGTCATTCTAAAGGAAGGAATTTGATGAGAAAATCTGTACAACTCATTAGGTGCAATCTTGAAGGAGTTTAATCTATCAGTAGACTGAAACAAGCAGACAAACCCTTTAACCTTTTCCATGTACGAAACCGAGATGCCAACATCCTTGACATAATCGGACAAGATCTCAACAAATTCATATTCAAAAGCTTCATGTTTTTCAGGTTCAGAGTTCCATCTAATATCCCAGTCCTTGAAAAGAGCCCATGTATCCCCTTTTCTGGGATACATCAAGTAAGAATTCTTCCTCAATCCTTGTTTGGGGCAATGCACCAAATGAGAGAACATGGGAAGATCAACGGTTTCCTCAGTGTCTCCTAGAGTGTACTTGCCACATGCAATCGGCAATTCTGCATCACTCCAATTAATTTCATCTTCTTCATCAGGATTTGGTTCGAACCAACAAATTTGAAGCTTGAATGCAGGGGAGAACACTTTTCTAATGCGGGCATAAAACCTTGGCATGCCGTCAATGGTATCGTATATAGCCCATACCTGATTGACAGCAAAACAATTTTCCATTTTATCCTTGTCAAAATCGCTAAACTCAGGATCGGCACATTCCAAAACTACACTCACATTGATTTTCTCTCTACCAACATCTTCAACTTCAGATTTGCTATCATTTATATCTGACATGTGTATTTCTTCTCCCTTTACCTTTGGTTCCTCACCATTACCATTTGATTCGTCAACTTTAGATGCTGCAACATCTGCCCTTGCATCTTTCATCTTCTCTTTCAGGTTCTTAGATGAATCACTGCCATCATCATCACTTAAATACTTGTACGATACATGGTTCTTGTTCCTTGAAGATCTCTTTTGACAATTGCCTCTGGTCTCGCCAGGATCCTTTTCATATACATCATCATCCTCAACTTCTTGGGCATTAGCTGACTTTCGTTGTCTTTTCCTATTTTCCCTCTTGGGAGCTCTTTTCTCGGTGCTTGTTGCTGCATCGGACCTGGGCTTTACTTTCCCAGTAATTCCTGCCTCTGATTTGGGCTTAACACTACCACCCTGTCCATTTTCGACATCCCTATGTTGTTCCTTCTGTTTTTTTCCAGCTTTAGCATTCGAATCATTTGCGGACCTATCCCGAGATTTCTTAGCAGAAGCATGTTCGTTTGGTGCAGCTGGTTTTGAGGGCCCCGTCTCAGGAGCTACTTTCTTCTGAGGGCCGTGATGACCTTGGTGGGATGGTGGAGGCCTATTGTGGTTATCCATATCATGGGAGATAAAACCCCTCCCACAATTATGGCAACGCAACATCTTATTAAGATAACATTTGAGGTACTGATATCTCACATTACAAAATGGGCAGCAAGTCCAAAAGGCCTGCTGTGGCGGTGGAGGTTTATAAGAATTCCTTTCAGGGAAATGTGAGAAAGGAACGCTTGAGTAACCATTTGCAGTTCCACTCTCTTGCTTGTTCATGGTTGCATATCTGTTCGACTGATCGTGAGTTGGCTTGGAAGGTGCAATGTTCCTTCTTGCAGCTCCACACTTCATGTCGTATAGCTTACGTTTTGACTGATCAGAAAGCAGCATGTGCGCTTCACCAACAAGTTTGAAAGCAGCTTCTGCACCAGAAAACTTGTTCTTATCTGGGTGGAGTAACAGTGCTAGCTTCCTGTATTGCTTTTTGATAGTCATTTCATCTGCTGATTTTTCTATTTGAAGAATCCCATACCAGTCATTTTCAGATCCACATATTCTATTCTGAGCTGAGCAGTGAATATCACACACTGTTAGCAATTGAGTGATGTTTTCAAGTGTAGGAAAGAGTCTGTGTGATGTCTGAGCCATCTTCCTCGCCCCAAAAAAATCACTAATTTCCAGCTTCTTCTCAGCAATTTTCATAGCCTTGACGGCCTCCTCCTTGTTGCACTCCATTACTACCACGTTCTAAGTATTAACCATTTAAATTTTAAAACACAGAGGACGTTGGAAGAACGGATAGCTCTACTCACCCTGCTGACAGTCCAGCGCCAAAAGCTAATAGTTTCAGTCTGCATTAAGGTAAACCACTGAACTTAGAAAAATATTTCCCAAGAATTTTTAGAAACAAAGATGCATCACTCTTCATGAATTGAAGTGCAGACATGAAATTACGTTTCAACCGGAGAAAGAAACTAACCAGTAATCACCATCAATCAAAAGGATTGTAGCTACAACATCAAGAGTTCGGAGAATCCTAATACTTCGAATTAATATCTGCAAGTACAGTTCAAATATGAAAAAAATCAGAACCCCAAAAAAAATATATGAGCAAAGATGAGAATTACTAGCAAATTCAAAATTTGGAACTCCAATACAACCCCAAGCATTATCCTTGTAACCTTGTCATATTAGTTCTCTATTTATTCATCATGATTGTAGGTACTCAGACAGTCAATATATAATTGGCTTGGATTAAGATGCTCTTCAGAGAGATCATCAGCGTAAGTTTTTCAATCTAAAGCTTATTTCTTATGAAGGATAAACTCCCATTAGAAATTTCCTTTTTTATTTAAAAACTAGTTTAACTGGTGAGAACAATCCCAACATTCAATCAAACTCATACCACAGTATACAGTTGACGCACACTCCAAACTCAACTCTCTACAGTCTTCATCAGTCATAATGACATCTCAATTCTTTCTTCAAATTACAACAAAAAAAGGATTACGAATTGAACACTCATAAGTTTCAATGATCAAACCCCTTAATTAATGAAAATGGAAAAATAGTTACCTAACAAGTACACAGTACACACAGTATAAAATTCAAAATTGAAATGTTCAATGAAGATGATCCGAATTTAACTAAGGAAGAAAACAGTGAATCCATAAAATACTATCAATGTTTTAAAAGAAGGTTAATACCCTTCTCTGGACAATGACCCAAAATATGGAAGAAATTAAGTGAAGAGAAAATAAAGGATTAATTTAAGGTCAAGCAAAATTTTCAACAAACTTAAAAAATGCACCTAAAAAGTAGAAAGGTCGCTCTGACACTTAAGATTAAGATGGTACCCTCATTTAGGCGTGTACCAAAGCAGGCCAAAATACTTTCTCCTAAGAAATTAACCCTAAAATATGTTCTGAAACCCTCATTCCCAAGCAACAACCGACAAAATAATTCTACTTTATAAAAATGACTTTATTTTATAGGAACAAAAAAATAAAAGTGTTACAAGAGAAAGGGCCATTTTTTGAGCCTATAAGATAGCAAGGAGAGATATCTCATGTTTGAGGATCCAGGAGATGTAACTAGAATGTCAAAGATATTTCCACTGGATATGGCTAGAGGGAAGGAGAACAACACCATTCCCCTTGTTGGAGCCAGTGGGAGAAAGAGAAAATTGAGGAAGATACATCAAGGGAAGTAGGATCTAACACTCAAGGAACCAAGTGTCTAAGAAGCACAAATAGGGGCACAAAATACCAACTCAAAACAACGTCCTCTGTGTTTTAAAATTTAAATGGTTAATACTTGAATGTGGTAGAGATATCTCACCATTCTTTAAATGCCTACTAAGAGCCCATAAAATAAATTTTATAAGTCTAAACCTTAACCATCTCAAAATATTTTAGTTTTACCTCCCCCATTCTATTTTCTCTCCTCTCTTTTCCATATTAGTCCATACCTTTGATGGACTTCATCGTTGACTGCCTCCACCAATACTACCCCATTGTCATATCATCAACCACTTGAAACAGATAAGTTTAAAATGGTGTTTGTGAAGAGTTCATTGTATGTCTGTGGACTATTTGAAATTAAAATAATAATAATAATAATAATAATAATAATAATAAAGGAGGACATGAAATTTCAACTGTCAAACACATGTCTAAAGAGTATCCAGAAGTATCGATATCAGCTATGTGTCTAGCATAGATATTTTGTCAAAATTGAAGTGTCCGTGCTTCCTAAGAAAGTGTAGCTCCACTATCCTTGCTCACACAACTTTCGCTCCTCTCCCTATCGATCAAGACTTCGCTCCTTCCCTTCTTTAAGACATTAAGCCGGTGTTCAAAACCAATAGAGAGGCTATGATGATTGAAGGTTGTTCAAATATCTTTAGAAAGCGAGACCAAAGGTGCGTAAGCTACTCAACCATAAGGTTTCAATATCAAGATTGCTCCTACTCCTACTTTTCTCTTTCATTTTCACAAGGGGATATCTGTCAACAAGCCAATTTACCTTGTATTGTATCCATCAGCCAACCTGTAAGCATGTGAGAGTCGAAGCCCCAAAAGGGGAATTTGGCATACTTTTTACAACCTAAATGTTGAACTATTGACCCTACTCGTTCGGATGGGTGCTCACCCCATTTGTTGGGGGGATGGATCCATTATAATTCACTTATCCTAAAAACACAAAAAACCTGATTAGGTGGGGTAGGGCCCTTTAGATTCTCTTGCAACATTGTCTATTACTAGTTCTGACAATACTAGGAAAGCATAGTCATTCTCAGATAGAGGAATCAATTCCAGAAGTTCCAGATGGACTATACTAGGGCTAGAAGTTGCCATATTCTAGGAGCCCAAACTATGTGATTGAATTAATCCTCTTTTATCTGTTGCGGGTCGAGGACTCCTTTAACGTGGGTATTCCTATGTATGAGAACATATTAATGTGGAAGGTAATAGTCGAAATAGTCGCAAGAACATGTACATATAAAATACAAGAATTTCAACCTTGTTGAAGATCTAGTGGTGCTACCAAAAGACTTAAATGATTAGCAATTAATTTCAATGGCTATGCTACCCACACAAGATATAGAACCTAAAAGAGCATGGGTCATATATTTCATTCTCAAGGCAGAGGAGGAAGGGTGGCTTGCAGGTACCACAAGTGTTGTTCTTTTCTTGAGCCTGCTCCAAGGCTCTACCTTGGCTTTAAACCGTCACCCTTTTTTATTTTTTGTTCTTTGAATGACAAGATAGCAACAACCATTTCATCCAACATGTGAATGATTTTCGTCAGTGAGTACCATATGGCACTACCATGGGCCTTGTGGGCAATGCATTTGATTGCACTCCTCCAAGGTTCGCTCGTGGCGCAAAACTGTCTTCAACTCTCCTATTTAGTTCCAATCCATCCACATAGCTTTTGTGAATCATATGCAATTATTCTTTGTATCCTTCAAGACAATATGGAGGTAAATAGGCTACATCATGGAGGAGTCAATTCTCATCATGATCGATCCATATCCTACCTACGTGTCTGAAGAACCAAGCTTGCTTAGCAACCAAAGCTAGTTTACTAAACTCCAAAATATGCCTACCTAATTGAGGCCTAGGCTTATCGGCATGAGGTCTTTATTTAAGATGGCCAATTGTCTTGTAATTCTAAGTCAATTCTTCCCATCTGGATTGGCAAAAGGAAGCTATACTCGTTCTCATGTGAGTCAGTTACTCTCATGTCATGTCGGGAGATCCTATATTATCCAATCAAAAATTTTCATGTGTTAGGCCCAATATGCATTCGATATCTGGCCATCACCAAAATTGAGGAGCAATGGACCATAAGTCCACTGATAGTCAGATCTTGAAACACACACACAAACAATCCATTGTTGGTAGCTCACACGGTTTTAACCACATGCATAATGCATTCAACGCCCAACAATCACCAAAGCCAAGGTTTTATCGCTCAAGGAGGAGGGATATGCTTCTAGTATAGGTATTCTAGAACCATATAGCAAAGAAGACGAATGATACCATCACACTTCGTCGTGCAAATCTCATCCATCTATGGGTTTCACAAGTTTACCTTCATAGCTCATTTGTTTGCAACCCAAATCGCAATTTTTGTGGGTCTAACCTTCACATCTCAAAGGCTAAAAACATACAGTACTGAGGACCAACCCGCTTTGTCATGTAGGACCTGAGGACCTCATCAAAAAGTTTCGAAGCACTCACTGGAGTCGAGCTCAAGTCGACATCTCAACACACAAATGCGCACTCTAGCGTGGTGCCATGTTTCAAATCATCTCTTATGTGTTGCAAGAGCTCAAATATCCAAGATTTGTTTGCCATGAGTGGGCTGACAAACCTAAGAAAGTCCTAGGATGTGATCGCGAGTAGAATTCAAGCCCGAGTAGAAATATGAGGGAGGAAAGAAAGTGATCATCGAGCTACTGGGTGACATCAAAGGTCCTCCTTCTGCACATATCAAGGCAACATCAGAGGGGAGAGGATTTTTTTGGGGCTAGGGTTTTCTGGAGACGTTTTTTAGAGAGAACCCTTGCTATGTTTCAATAACTTATTGTTCTTAATACTATATTTTTTTTAGTGTACCTTTGAGAAAAAGAACCCCTTGCTTATCTGCTGTCATACTTGAGATCAAAAGGGATTATGCACTGATCTGGCTGCCTTGAAAAACATACTTTCAACAAAAGAGACATAATTTTGAAACTATCATCACTTAGTCTCCATAGCCTGAGCATGTTGCACTTGCACCTAGCTGCAAGGTGCGTTAAGACACATGCCTTAAGCGATTTTTAAGACTATCAATAATACAGAAAAAAAAAAAAAAAGTTATTTAAACTCATGCTCTTCCTAAAAGACACTAAAATTAAGGTCAATTTTGATTTCTTTTAACCAAATTTAGAGATCTCTTGTCCACTTGGTTTTCCTGGTATTAACCAACCTAAAAACCAATGACTTCCATTATTGAGCATATAGAAAACTCTCTAAAAGCAGGCCAGTTATCCATTCGCGAAAACAACACAAGAATCAAGCAGAAAACAAAAACAAACATTCAAAGTCAAACTCGTAAACAAAATACAAGCGAAGCACAAAAAAATTACAGAAATCGGCATAAAAAAACAGAGAAACCAGACAAACAGTCAAACAAACTACAGATCAGACGCAAGAAACAGCATAAGGAAATAAATGGAAAAATCAAGGAGATGTGCGAAATGAATATAGAAGACAGAAACAAAAGAGCAAGAAGAGAGAGATTTACACAGGAAATGATGAGAAAACCCTAGAAATGAGCGTGGAAGCAAGAAGAACAGGTAGAGAAGTATGGAAGAGAGGGAAAACGGCGCGGGAAAAAAAGTGAAAAAAAGAGAAAAAATTGGGATGAAGGAACTTAAATAAGTAGGAGCCCCCACTCCCCAGTTTTCTCTCTGAAACTCGCCGCTGATCGCGTGTGTTTTTTCTGTCTTCAACCCCCAAAAAATATTACATTTTCCGTTTTATTCTCTTTTCGTTTTTTTTAAAACCATGCTTCTCTGAGGCCCAAGCCCAAACTTGAACCCAACCCATCTAACGCTTCCTTCATTTTTTTTTGTTTTCTTTAAGCAAACAATAATTACTTTATCATATATTTTTTTATATGATATTTATATCTTATTTATATTTTTATAAATTAAAAAAAAAAGTGAAAATAAAGAAAAAATAGTTTAGAAACGCTTGTTTTAAAATTTGATCAACATTTACCTACTTTTCCGAGGAAAGATGGATGTTGTAACGTATTGTATTTAAATATGAATAAACTTAAATTTCAAAAACCAAAAACAAAAAACCAAATGGTTATTAAATAAGAATTTAGTTTTTCTTTTTTAAAGACCATTACGATAAATATCAAATGTGAACATATATGTTAGTTTTTTAAAAGAAAAATAGACATTTTTCCTTAAATTTTAATTTTAATTTTAAGTTTTTTTTATTTTATTATTATTATTTTTTAAGTTTATGTTGATAACCATTTTGTTTTTTGTTTTTTGTTTTTTGTTTTAGAAATTTTAGCTATCTTATAAATCAAGCCAAAATTTGGAAACAAAAAAAGTTTCTTACAAAAGTTTGTTTTTATTTTTGAAATTTAGTTTGGATTCACATATTTTCTCAAGTAAAGTTAGATACATTGTAGGAAATATAAGTAAAAATAAGTTTAAATTTAAAAACAAAAAAACTAAATAATTATCAAACTGAACCTAAAATTGAAATTGAATAATGTGGGGTAGATGTCTAGCATGAACGGAAACCATCACCTTAAGCAAGGCCAAGGCCTGACCACTTGAGTTACTCCACAATGGTTATATCAACAAGAATATTGAAATACTAGTTTTTAAAATAAAAGGACTTTTCATGAGTTAGTAAAAACATGAAAAAAGAAAGTTATAAGAAAAATTGATTTGATACCGAATCTGTCGATGACAGAGTTGGTATCTTAATGGGTGTTAATCCATTTGAACTTTACGGTCACAAGTTTGACACAGTTGGTATCTTAATGGGTGGTAATCCATTTAAACTTTACGGTCACAAGTTCGAACCCGAAAATTCAATATTTGATTCTCATATTATTTGAGATCCGTAAAGACCCATCTGGAGCTTGGTTCGGTTTGTAGCCTAGAGGCATCTTTTAAGAAAGATGTAAACGTTTTTATTAAACTAATTTTATGTTTCCAAAACATCATCGCTTGTTGCTTTGTGTACAAGTCATAGTGTACTACAAAATGTTTAGAAAAAGAGCTTTGGGTCTAACCTCATAAACTCTGCGCTCCTTCCCTTTCTTCGTTCCTCTCCGATCTTTAGTAATCTCAGTCGATTCCTCCTCCCCAGTTATTCGAGGTAGTTTTGAAGGTTAAGAATTTCGATGTAATCCACGCCTTCAAATCCAAATAGCTATCAAAATTTTAGACATGTGCACAAAAATGGAGGAAGAAAAAAGAAAGGGATGGAGGCTTGAGAGAACTTAAGCGAATTGGAAGCAAATTGAAAATCGAAATCATCAAAGTGGTCAGGGCTACATTTGACAAGAAAAGGGATTTAATTAAGTCAAAATCCCATAGCTATTAATTTACGGAAATGCTAGTGTTTAATTTATTTAATTAACCCTATTAAAACCAAAAAACGACCTTACCCTTTCTCGACACAAGGTCTCTAGGTTCCTTTATCACCAATTAAATTTATTAAACCCGATAGGATTGGAGCCCGTGGGTCTTTATTGTTGTGTTATTATAGTATAGCTTATATAAAGTATATGCTTTAATATTTTGCCATGTATAAATTATTTTTTAAAAGCTGCCTAGAGATGATATAATTTGCTATCTAAAGAAAAAATTTCTTAAAATAAATTATTTCTTTAAAACCAATTTTGACCTACTATATGGATTTGAAATTTAAATCTCAAAATCCTATTTTAGGTTTTATTTATTCCTTATTTAGATTTGTTAGACATTAAAATAAGATTTAAAATTTCTCTCAAAAAAAAAATATATATATTTCTTTCCAATTTTTTTTTTCTCCTCTCTTAATCATCTCCCAATTAAAATAAAAGAATTTTCAATTTTGTCCATAAAGGATGGCGTGTAGTTGAAGATTTGGGTTTTGAAGGTGTGCTCGGATTTACCTGTGATATTAATTTATAGACACTACATGTGTTTACATTCCTTCGATATTACTCGATCCCTAATCTAAGTACGAGCATGTTACTCGAGTATGGTGGAGCGAAACTTCAATTATGAAACTAATGAAATCTATAAAATTATTATATATACACTCCAAGAGCTTTAAACTAATAAAAAAAATGTGAGAATAAAAATGTTTGATTTTGAAATAGATGAACTAACCCTAAACTAAATAAAAGCAATAACCAAAATCTAAGACCAAAAATAGTAATTTCCCCTTTTTATTTAACTTTCCATCTTTATCGATTCACTCCTCCCATTGAACAGGAGAGATAGATGGTAAGAATTGTTAAACAAAGTTTTCCTAAGAAAATGGAGTCCTTACTAATAATGGGGGAGTTATTAGTTGATTTTTTCAATAAGGGATTGTTTGTTTGACATATTTAGGTAGGCTTTAAGTTAAAGATTTATATTGAAAAGTTACCAAAATTAAAAATTGTAGTCAAAAACTCGTTTGGATGAAATTTTTATGTAGATGAGTTAGAGTCAAAACTTTCTTTAAATGTAGATTTAAAATGAGTAATTATTTTTAATAGTTAAAAAAGAAATTATTAAAAATGAGTGGTGAAAAATAAGTGATTAGAAATGATTGAGTAGTTATAAATGAATGATTAAAAATGGATGGTTAGAAATGAGAGTTGTTTTTAAAAGTAAAAATGAGGAGAACTTAGTAAAAACTCGTTTGAATGTAGGTTTTCGAAGAGGAGTTAATAAATCTTAAAACTAAATCCTATCTAAATATGCCAAGCAAATAGCCTCTAACAGCTTTCTAATATATATATAGTTCTGTTCTTGCCATTTGAACATCAATTTGAGCATAAGAATTTGTAGGAGTGTTTGGTAGTTGCACACAAGGTCTCATTCCCTTGGTCAAGAATATCTCAAATTAAGAAACGATGAGTTCAATTTATAGTGACAATTTATTTAAAAATTATCTTCATATGATTTTTTTTACATCAAATTATTTTCATAAGATGAAGCTCAATTAGAGAATTCAATGATGGTTAATAAAGGAGTTGGTTCAAGAGCAAGACCCTAATGAAGTCGAGTGCCTTTAAGGTAGCGATCGAGACATTTCAAGACCTTCTAATGAGGAAGAAGATGAGCTTATTTACATACAAAGCGATGTCATGACGACTATGTTTGAGATATTGCAAAGATCTCAATGTGCATTTGTAAATTTTTTTTTAAAAAAAGAGTTGTTTGCCCGAGAGCATGGAACTGGCAACATGCTTAATGTGTTGCGACTCGAGCTTGGTTAGGAGATCGTGAACACCGAACAGAGTAGCTTGGGACAGCAACAAAGCAGTACCTTGTCCCATTACCTGTGAGGCGGTCTCGAGAGTCATAGAATTGCACATCCATCCTACACGGAGTTGATCGACAGTGGTGCAATACTCATACTCAGGGTTAGCCATAGTCAGTCCAAGATTTTCCTCCGTCGATGAAAGAGTGATGGGTCCAGTTAAGACTGAGGCTTGAGCCATTTAAGTGCCTATCACGCTTGTACAGTATGGTCATTACAATGTTATGCCATGAGAGAAATTTCTATTTGTCAAGTCTTATGAAAGTTGAGTGATTAATGAGGTTGGTGTAAGGAGGACAACTCTATCGTTTGCTCTTTAAATCGAGCAGAACGAACTCGTCTATCTGTTTCACGAGTCGTGAGACGATTCGAGGGCTGTTGTGACAACATTATATTTCTTTGGGGCCTTCTCTGCAGAGATGTTCTAAGGTAATCCTTCTTTACTCATAGAAGCTGGAAGATCGGCCAATGAGGCTCAGACACCAAGATTGGTTTTAAAGAATGAGTTCGCAACAAAAGATGAAAGGCAAAGAAGAGATAACCTTCTTTACAAGAGAAGCAATTAATGAGAAGTTGACTATACACTAACCTAACCATCTATATGAAGCATAAGTACAAGTAAAAAGTATAATACAATAAAGAGGGTAGGGAAAATCATGACTTAACGCACCTCATTTCATAAACGCGCCCCAAGCACGACATTAATGTTCGCCCTAGAATCAATCTGGGATAGAAATTTTACTCCATCCATCATCTTGATCCTCACTTTGAGAACAACTTCCATATCCAGTTAATTATTAGCAAATATAACAAGTACACAAATGAGAATGAATAATAAAAATGCATATGAAATTATAAAACTGAGTTCATCAGTCTTGTTACGTGATTAAAAATGCATATGCAAAGCTCCACTAATCTCAGGATGTTCTGTAATATTCAGTCATCTAACAACGCATAAAATTTTAACATCCTCATCATGAGATATGAATTCACGCTCCTCAAAAGTTCATGCATGTCACTACAATCTCTAAAATTCTGAAAATTAATTGATATATTGAATTTCATACATACACAGACGTTTGTCCAACAGAGTTTTGTGCTTCAAGTATCAATAGTTCAGAGATGAAAAAAAGGACCATTACAACTGAAGGGAATGGTGTGGCGCATCTTCATAACCCACAGATAAAATCTACTTTTTTTACCCACTTCTCGTCAGGCCTTTATACGAACAACAAATGAACCTGTTTCACAACGCAAAGCAATTACAACAGGTTTTTTTAAAAAAATAATAATAAAAATCAATAACATATAAAGGTGGAAAGTTTGAGAGAGAGTTTTTCATGGCCTATCGTTCTTCTTCCAAGAGGCACTCGATCACTTTTAAACATCTCTCTTGGGATACCCTTTCAAAGAAAAATAAAAGATGCTTTGGAAATATTTTGTGAGAGCCACATCTTTGGAAATATTTTAGGAATGACAGAATTGACACTGACACTGAACCGACCTATCTAACATCGATGGTGATATCTTGGTGTAAACTCCCTCCTATTTTTCATGATTATAGCTTTGATTAGGGGTGTTCATCGATCGGTCGATGTCGGTTTTCGGTAAAAATTGACACCGAATTGACCTATCAGTTTCCTAAAAAATGAAACCGTCACCGACCGGTCGGTTCGGTCAGTAAAGTCGGTTAATTCATATTAACTTTTTTATTTTTTTATTAAAAGAATATATTCATCATACAATTTTGTAATGAAAATTAGAGAATTAATTTTTTTTAAAAATGAGCATATAGAATAATTTTCAGAAACATATTTTAATTTAATTTAATTTTGCAATAATTTAATAAAGAATATATTTAATGATAAGAAAATATCAATATTGTATAAAGAAAATTTTCGGTTAACTGACTGACTTAACCGAAAATTTTTCAGTTAACCATTTTTGTGACTGACACATACTTGAAAACTGACCGACCCTAATTTAGTCGGTTTGGTCGGTCGAATCGGTTTTCGGGGGAATGTATGAACACCCCTAACTTTGATATCCTTATTGGTAGCTGGATTTCCATTTTGTAATTGTCTATATGCCCCCTGTAATTTCATAATTATAATGAAATTGTTTCTTATCAAAAAATATTTAAAGGTGGAAAGATTAGAATTTATAACCTCCAAATTATTAGGTCATAGGTCATTCACATTCTCAATACTCAACTCAGAAGAAAGAGCAGTGGGAATCATGGTTGATTACTTACATGCAGGAAGATTTGAAATATCAGCAGAAACCGCACAAGGAATTCCCAAATTTGAAAGAGCACCCCTTATGATTCCACATGGGAAATATAGATGCATGCTTGTCGCCTGAGACGACTTGTTTTCACCATCCGCAGAAATTTCCTGTGGTTCACTTTGAGGAGGATCCACCGACATGCGTGTAAGCCAGCGAAATCGATTATCTTGCAAAACAAAGGTGCCCTGGGAATCAAAACAATTTTCCAAATTTAGGCCAAGCTCATGTCAGATTTTAAGTACAGGTGATAGAGAAAGGGCTGCTCCTAGGTTTGGCTTTGGATCTTACTCTATGATTTGTTTTCAAGTTGTCTATCTGCTTTTTGAAGAGTTCAGACCAGAAGTCCTTGCAGATAAATTTGATTGCCTCAAGATGATCAGTGAACCGAGGCCGCTCCATTGTATACCTAGTAAGAATAGAGCATAGTAGTTATTGTATTTAATCATCAGTTAGGAAAAATGGAAGCTAAAGCCAGTATTTAAACTAAGCCATAATACATAGACTACAGGCAGAAAATTTAAATGCAAACAAATACAAGCTAAACAAACATCACTCGGGAAAGATCAGAGAGTTCCCCTAGCTCTCTCAGGTTCTACCTTTTCTACCAATAAAACTTTACCCTCCTAACATCTTCACATCTACTATATACTTCTCTGACTGGCAACTTCTCTATTCCCGAACAGTCACAACATCGGTGATATTCTTGCATTAGTAATATGCCCATACACAACCTTCAATGCAATTCTATTTCCACAATTGGCACAAAAATTCTGATAGTATCCTACTGGCCAAGAATCCTCATAACCCAATTTTTTTTTAGTGCATCTCATTGATCCTCTGCAGCAACTGTTAAAGGATAAGGGGAACGTCATCAGCTTAGCTAACATGATATGGCCAAATGCCAGATGTGGGATAGTGCAAACTGACACTTTATACCATTGGCAACTAACTGATGCTCCTCAATAACTGCTGCAAGAAGCTCAACATGATCCTTCAAATTGGCACTATAGATCAGAGTATCATGAAAATGAAATAAAAATAAATTTTAAAAAAAGAACAACCTGTACGAAGGGTCGAGGGATTTGGATATCATTCTTCAAAGAAGGAAAGTTAAGGGAATAGCAAGACCGCATATCAAAAGGCTTCTTACCTGATTTATGACTATCTGGTGGTAACCTTAAAATTGATTTTGGAAAAGATATTGCCAGCATAGAGTTTGTCTAGCAAAAAGCAAGACCGCATATCAAAAGGCTTCTTTCCTGATTTATTACTATCTAAACTCGGGTTAGAATCTCAACAGTAACGTCTCTCTTAGATTTTCCCGGGGTCTGCACTCCGCTCTGTGGCATGAAACTGCCTGGAGGTCATGAGATCTCTTTACCTATTACCCTTGTATATGTTTTTCACAGTAGTAGAGGGTCAGGTACCAAGCAAAGTTCAGCTGTATTCCATAATCATTATTCAGTTTAGAGCCTTATAACTAAACCAACATAAAATGTCAGTGTTGTCTTAATCAATCAAACGGGGCTAGGAAAATAACTAGTGCTCAGTGGAAGTTGGAACTTGGAACAAGTCTGACCAACTGCTTAACTTCATCCTCCTCTACATCAGTACGCAATGGTTCCACTTCTCCCTAGGGTAATCAACCACTATACTCTCAGTCACAAGATCACAATAAACATTCGGCACCCACTAATCCCTCAACTTTATTGATCTAGGTTAAATTATATAAATTTGGTCCTATAACTTTCATAATTGTATCCAATAGGTCCTTTCATATCGATGAGTGTCTAGCCAGCCACCTTGCATGCACCCAAACTAATCGCACTACTACATTTGGTTGACATGAAATACATAGGATATTAAATCCTAGATAGGTAGACATCATAGATGAGTGTCTAGTCAACCCATGATGTTTGTGTCCATAGGTCCTTGAATTTTTAAGTGTAGGCTCTTGAACTTTTAATATTGTGTTTAAATTTAATATGTTTTTGAATTGTAATCTATTTTTTTTCAACGAGAATGGGTGTAATAGGTTCTTAAACTTTGAAATCGGTGTAATAGGAGTGGGGGAAGGCTTGTTGTGAACGGAGGGCTGGTTTTTTCGTAGACTTGGTTTAAGGAGACAATTCCAGCTCTTTCTAAGTGCTGGGGTAAGTCATATTGTGGGTACTGTTTTCCTTGTTCTTGAGTCTATTTTAACTTCATCTCTAAAGCAACTTCTCATATGCTTCTACTTTTTGGTCCTTCTTATAGCATAGCAAGCTTTTGAATCCTAGGGATATATTCTCTATCTTCTCAATACTACACTTTTGGGGCGTCCATTCAAAACAATAAGACGTCTCTCTGGACCAAGTTTATTTACTCCTTTTAAGGGAATATTTGGCTTGAAACAAATGCTAGAGATAGAGAAATAACGGTGAGTATGATCGATGAATCTTAACTTTTAGAGAGAGAAATCAGAGAACTTTTTTCCATAACAGCAAGAGAGGTCTCAAGTATTTCTCCAAAAATATATATGTTGGTTTGCTATAACAGAACCAGGGATTCTCTCCAGGCACTTGGCTACGAACATGAGAACTTAAAATTTTGAAGAAAATTGAGATTCTCTCTTTGAACCATGTTCATGGAAAGATCAACTCCTCATAGAATTTAAAGAAATAAAAACCATTTTGGAGTTTATTGCCTCATAGATGGAGTCTATGCAACAATAATACCAACCAAATTTAAGAGCACTAACCAACAATACCAACATTATTATCTCATTGGAGGAGTACCCAAATCCACCTTTTCTGAATACCGTTTTGGTTACTGAGTTTCTTTCAAAGGTGCACTTCAACTTATCCTCCAAAACTCAACCTTTTTTCCTCCACTAGTTTTTTTTTTTTTTTTTTTTTTTTATTCGTGACTGTCCGGGCCAACTTGCGCACACCTCAACTATTATCACAGGGCATACCGTCTGACCCTACACCATTTGGATACCAAGGAAACCCGTAGGAAATTAATTTCAAGGTAAGTGGCCACCATGAGGATTTATGCACCTCAAGGCCCTCTTTGACCAATTAAGCCACCTCATGATTCCTCCGCTGGACTTTTCAATCACACAAAAAATTATTTTCCTTTAGGGGTGGTGGTGTTGACGAGAGAATTAGCCCACCTAGACTATTATCCCAAGGCATAACGCATGACCCTACAACATTTGGATGCCAAGGAAACCCGTAGGAAATTAATTCCTTGGTAGGTGGCCATCATGGGGATTGAACCCATCAACTTAAGCACCCCCGAGGCGCTCTTTGACCAACCGAGCCACCTCATGATGGTTCCTCCGCTAGACTTTTTCAATCACACAAAAATTATTGAGAGAATTAGCCACCTATCTCACAAACGCCACTTTTACAAAGCGAGATCCAAAACCTAAATCTGGAATTGAGAATCAAGGGTAGATTGAACAAATGACGCAGGAGAGATGGGAAACCTAAATCTGGAAGTGAGAATGTAAGCAAGAAAAGAGGGGGAATACCGTTCGGAGAGCTGATGGCCGACCTGATAGCCGATGGCCTCAATGCGGCGGGCGGCAAGCTCGGGCTTGTTGGCGTAGAATCGATTGCAGTAAGTGGAAACCATTTCCGTCAATAGGCTGTCCACGCAGCTCTCCGAAACCTCTCTCCCCATTCTCTCGATGGAATTGGAGACCAAACAACGAGCAGGGTGATGATCCAGTGATGATTTCGCTCTTAATCCTGATTCACTACTACGACGACATGTCGTATGAATTGATTCTAAGAACTTACGAAAATTGTCGTTTTCTTTTTCTTTTTTTCCTTTTTCCTAAAATCAATTTTAATCTCTATCAAGAAGGATTTTTTTAAAAAATAATAATTGAAGAAGGATTTTTTTTTAAATAATAAATGAAGAAATATTTAATAACCCATGAGAAATGATCTTACATGCACCCTCATTAAAAATAATTATAAAAAAAAAAAAAAAAAAAAAAAAAGCTATACCATTTTTTTAGAGAAAAACTTACCTACACATGGATTAGTAGGTAGACCCAACTTATTAACCATGTGTCATCATTTTGAACTACACATTTTTTTATGGAGTAATACTTCCCTCCTTATGTCTAAGGAGAGGGAGTATCCTTAATATATATGTGGCATCATTTGGTGCCACAAATTTTTTGTTTAAATAATATTAATAAGAAAAAAAATAAAAAATTTGCCACATATATGTTAAGGATACTCCCCCTCCTCAGTCATAAGGAGGGAAGTATTACTCTTTTTTATGTATATAAACAAAAAGGAAAAACAGTTTTAATTTGTGTAGTTCAAAATGGTGACACATAGTTAATAAGTTGGATCTACCTACACATTCATGTGTAGGCAAGTTTTTCTTTCTTTTTTTTGTTTTAATATATTCGTGATTGTCTTAACCAAAATATAACACTCTTATTTAATTTAGGAATACTTATATTTTTTTTCAATATTATACAACTTTTTATATTCATAGATATCTCATAATTGACTTTAAAATCAGAAAAGACTTTTCGTCCAACACTCTACAAAATTCTATTTCAACCATAATTTTTAAATGTTAATGAAACAACAAATCAACGTTGCACTTCAATAACATCTGACAACTCTAACTTACCGATGACTCTAAATATAATGCCGACAGATGTTTACTCGGTAATAGCCTCATGTATTTTGCATAATAGCCTTTAGGAGGTAGTTAATTGAGGCTATCCTAGTTGATTAATTAAGTAGTTAATTAATGAAGTTAATTGAGGCTATCCTAGTTAATTAACAAAGTTCTGATTAATTCAATCCATCAAGTACAAAACACTATAGCGTCCAATTTAGTGGATTGATTAAAATCCAAATTAATTATGGGTTGAGAACATATACGTAGAGAACCATTAGGGGCTCTTCGACTTAATCAAGCTTCAATTAGTTGTTTAAACTCAATTTGTGGTAGTTTAAATTTTTCTTAAAACAAAATTTATAAATCAATCGAACCATTTTAGGTTGGGTTGAGTCAATTTGGACCCAAACAACTTCGATGAGTCTAAAACAATGTATCAATCTTAATCCATAAACACCCAAGACCACTATTTTTTTAGATAAAACAATACTTATTGTAATTAGAAACAAAAATATTTTCATTGATACGGAAGAAAATATTAGAGACATTTTAAGCCAAGTTATGAGCATAACATTAAGTAATTCCATCCGAGATAAACAAAATAACAAGACCGAGAAGCAATGAAAGCCTCGCAAACAACCAAGCCAAAGAGGCATGAGAAGCCATCATAGGGTCATCCGACGTTAATCCGAGAATAACCCCAAACTTCGGTATGACATCAATGACAACAAATGAGGAAGCAATAGCCAAAGAAGAGATCCCCACAAGCAATTCGAAATACATGAAAATGGAAACATGAAGCTCATGGATTTTTTAGGACAGAATGAGGAAACACAACCACACGTTTTCTTTGGAATTGAATTTGAACATTCCTGCAAAAGCTTCAAACTTTTGGTAAAGCAAGTGCATGACCAAGTCAGAAAAATGCAATCAACTAACGAAAGCATCAATGGATTCTAGGCTTCAATTGACAGTAATCCCGTTGGAAAATTCGGGGATCGGCTCGCCCTACTACATACCCAATAGCTCCATGCCCGTCCAGACCCAAAAAACAACAAGAAATTAGCAATTAAGAGCCGTGGATTTCAATCCAGGACCAACCCAAAAATTCCAACCCTAGTTGTAATTAAGGACTACTGGAAATCTTTTTTCAACCATTCAGACTAGTGGATGATATGATTTTTCTCGATTCATATTTCCTATCAACATAAAATGAGATAAAAATAGAATAAAGGTGAAATGTAGGACCAGGTTTGGAATCTGATGAAGAAGTACAAACTAAAAGTTTCAATGCCTATCTAGTTTATGGAATCTGGTTCTTCAAAATCAATACACCGACCGTCGAACTTTCCTTGACACAAAGTCAGACTTTAGGTTATGGGAATCAGCATGGACCATTTGGATTTTGGAATGAACTTTTAGTCACTAAAAGATAACTCTTGAATTGGGCCCAAAAGGCAGATAAGAATTGTCTAAAGAGGATTTTAAGTGTTTTTTTTATTGAAAGTATTTGGTCGAATCAAATACTAGAAAGGATGGGAAATGGAATCATACACAGAACTCGATTTCCTCTTTCTTAAGAACTCGGTTTCTTCTTTGGTTGCTTCAAGCATCGGACAAGATTTGTTTTCAACTTAGTTTCGTGAGAATAGTTGAGATGAACGTAAACTGATTCTTGCATGAGGCTTCTCATCTTTTTGGGTTTAATGATTTTGATTTAAAAGCAGAAACCAAATTCCAGAAATATAGCAATAAAAAAGCAGTACATTTAAGTAAAGTATATAATCATCACAAACAAAGCAACCAAGTACTGTGTTTTTATTCAATAACGAGAGTTTAGGACTCTTCCTGAAAGGTAAAGAGCACTTGGATTCAATGCTTTGATAACAGCAACGAAATTCAACCTTGCAGTCCAATAATGCCTGAAAATGAATATACAGCAAACAAAAAAGTTAGCTTTAAAAGGGCAAAGCTGAATGAAGGAAAACGTAGAATCTTTCAGGCCTTAGGTTTGCATACCACAGGCTATGCGAGCACCAGCATTTCCTGTAGATAAGCTGAGTTCGTGTCCACCTGAATATAAAAAATGACCGAACTAATAAGAATTAAGCAGAAAAATGTACATTTGGGTATTCTTTTAAGGTGCTTATAGCAAAAACACCTTAGTCAAATGTGTTAAACAAAATACTTAGACCCCATTTGATAACCATTTTGTTTTTTGTTTATGAAATTTATGTCTATTTCTATTCAAATTTTCTATCATGTGTTCCATCTTTCCTACAATGTATCCATCTTTCCTTAAGAAAGTAAGAGAATACCAACCAAATTTCAAAAAACATAAACAAGTTTTTGGAAGCTACTTTTTTTTATTTACAAATTTAGGTTTTGTTTATCAAAATATAGGTAAGATGTAGATATCCAAATAAGGAAAAAGGTATAGTAAGGTAATTGTTGTAGGCTTAAATTTCATAAACAAAAAACGAAAAACAAAATGGTTACCAAACGGGACCTTAACATGCATTTGAGAGTACTTCTGACCAAACAATCACTCTACAAATGCTTTCTCACAGACAACTTTGAGTTACTTCCAAACATGAATATTATGGGTGAAAATACCCAACTTAAATTTCTCATTACCTAAATTTGAACCCTACAATATTATTGCCCCTTATATTATAGATAATCACAACCTATTGAGCGTTGTGCTAATTTCCAAACCCAAGAGGTGAAGAGTGAAAACATAGGTAAAATTAAGCAGTACGGACCACCCAACATCTCCAAAAAAGTATCAACAATTTAAACCAGCACTGTGAGCAGTGATCACGTTTAAAGCAAATGTAATCTCAAGACAGCATTAAACCAGCATTCTTTCTACTACTAAAAGTTTGTTCTCATCACCTCCATACTTTAGTCTTTGAATATAATCATCTTTCATGCTTTAGTCTTTTGAATATAATCATCTTTCATGCTTTAGTCTTTTGGACATAAACATCTTTCATGCTTTTTTAGACTGTTCTAATTGATCACATATAATCATTTGAATTATGTTATATAAATCCTCCAGTCCATACTGCAGTTCTAAAAGCAAGTTCATGAGCCTCGCAGATGAAAGAAAAGAAAGAGGTAATCACAACACATTTCCCAGAAAAAACTATGCTGCAGCCTTTCCAATTGATAATGATTATCTTTGGTTTCGAAGTATGACAGAAAAAGACCACCATCAAGAAAGCTCAAAGTACAATCAAACAACAAATGATTAGAGAAGTTACCCTTGCCAAGATCATCAGGATCACCATGAACCACAACAGCCCTTCCAATGATGGAGTTAGGTCCAGAGAGAGGAATCTGCACATAACATCTAAAGCTTAGAAAATGGAGCAAGAACCATATGATTGGCAGCCTTGGGCCACTTAGATTGCAACATTGGCAGCCATGGGCCACTTAGATTGCAACAGTAATTAAACAGGAGCAGCAGAAAAAACCTGACAATCAGTAATGGTGAAGCTAGATTTGCCTGTTCAACACAGTAATTTCAAAGAGTTAGCATCCAACAACAATACCATAGAACAAGGCATTAGATCCGACATCAAATTAGGTGCATATGAAATAAATTCCCAGACAAGGGCTCTTACAGAAATAGCGTAAACAAGTATAACATGAACATCGTACAAAAAAGACAATAGAACATAACAAGCAAAAACTATACTTATTCTATGAAATAATATGAAACATACCATCTCCATCAGCAGTAATGTTCCCTAAATCACCAGCATGGCGAATTTCATCCTCAGGAGCTCCATGGACTTTTCCAGCAGGGTTGTAATGTGGCCCTGAAGTAATATTGAGAAACTTTAATATGGTAAATGAAGGTAGAGAGTTAAAATAAAAGAACCTAAAGTCTCCAACAATACCAGTTGACAGGCAACCATTGGTTGTGTCACCTAAGGCATGAACATGGAATCCATGAAGCCCTGACTTGAGACCGGAAACATTGCCCGTCACAGTGGTTGGACCTGAAACCGTTTTGAACTAAGTACAATACTGAGAATAAATCAACATAACCATGAGATGAAACCAAACACCAAATTACCGTTTCCTTCTTGGGAAAAAGAGATTGTTCCACTAACACCCTCGCTACTGCTAAGAACAACTACAGCCTTCACCATCTTTACTGTGATCTATTCAATGAAAGATTATGCCTTCAGTAACTTATGAATTAAACCATGGAAACATGAAATAATTTCGCGAGCTAGGTATAAAATTCCGACCGATTATGATCAGTACCCACATGTTACGTATTCAAATCAGGTAGGTGGCATTTGTTTGATGAATTTATGGAGCTTTTTTTTATAAACAAGGGTGGCCACGCCCGTTCCTAGACCAGACACGAGGAGACATCGAAGGAGTAACGTCAAGCTGAGTCTCGAACCTGAAACCTTAAAGGGAGCATACTCTCAAGCCCAAGTCTTCAACCACCGCGCTACCCTTTGAGGACGAGTATTAAAATGACTATTTACCAACTACTAGTAAAAAAAACAAGTTTCTGAAACTACTCGAACCAACCCCTCATTTTTAATATTAATTTATAACTACTCAAAATAATTACTCATTTCTAACCTATTTTAGAAAAGCTCTTTTAAAATCATTCCTTTTTTAATACTCAAAATAACTAAACCACAACCAAACACAAGTTAATGTCTCTAGCTCTTCTAAAATCCCACAACCAAGCCAATTCTTTTGCCACGACTCTCAATTTCTAACAAATCAAAATAACCCATCAAAGGAACTCCTCATTCAAACAGCTTTCTAGATTATTAGTCGATAGCTACATAAAAGCTCGCAAAAATCAGTACAATGGTAAAACAACAAATCAGTCAACGATGCCCAAAAAGAATAAATATGAAAAATCGCAATGAAAGAAGCAGTGAATCACATCATTTCGATAATCGAGGTGAAACCACTCATCGTCCAGAAGCAGAACAGATTAATACAGCAAAACCTAGTTCAGATTGATGGATCCGAGAAACATAAAAACTGTGAGAGAGAAAAAGAGAAAGCTCACCTCAGGTCGCCCCTTGAATGTCAGAGAGAGAGAAATTGAATCGGTGGAAGAAACTGGGAACGAAGGAATGTTGGGGCTCTCTGCACTTATATATGGCGGTTTCACACACTGGGGTGGATTGGACAAGTGATGTGTAGGCTTTTATTTTATTTTTATTTTTTAGAAAAATTGAAATGAATAGTTTAATTTCACAAAATAATTAAATATTTTAAAAATATTTTGTATCGATGGTGAAATATAATTATTAATCATTATATGATATAATTGAAAGTATTAATAAAATATTTTGTATTTTTAATACAATATTATATGTTACTAGTTCAGTACTAAATATTTTGTATACGATATTATTATATTACTAACCTTTTTTTTTCTAGTATTTGTAAATATTTTTCCATCCAATTACAATAAATTTATATGTTTTAATGAATTGAATCACGTGCAAGTCATAGATTTCAACCAAGTGAAAACTAATAGGATTGAATCAAATGAAACTTAAAATTAATTGATTTTTGTCTGATTTGGGGACAAACATGTTTATCCTTATTGCAGAAAATTATTTGGTTTCAATGAAATTAAATATTCCATATTTCATGATTTAAGAAATATTTTTTAAAATGTTACCTATAATTAAAATAAAGATGTTATAATTAGCTATTTACCATAATTCTCCTTCTTTTGTTTTTAAGTTTGATAGGGTTTTATTCTACCCATGTGGAACAAGTTTTTCTTCGCTGAAACTTTTTTCCATTTTTGTGGTTTTTTTTTCATTTCAACTTAATTTTTGTTAGTCACCAATTCATGATATAAATTTACTCGTATCTTAAATTATCGGGTAATTATAAGGTTATAGTCACGTCTTCCATCTATCAATATTATTGAATTAAATAAATATAAATATAAATATATATAAAAATATAAATATAAATATATATATATATATATAAACCTTTCACCTCAAACAACAATTTCACTTTTCTTTTTGCTTTATTTGCTTCTTCAATTTTTTTTTTTTTTTCCTTCTCTTCACATCCAGACGCGGTTAACATGTTCTTCTTCGCATTTTATTTTTTCCCCTTCACATCCAAACACATCTACGTATTATTCAAACACTTAAAAAATGTTGTTTTCCAATGTAAAAAAAAAGTGGTGCTGTTTCTAAAACCATCCTCTTGCTCTGGATTTGTGGTTATGAAAGAAAAAAAAATAATTATAATAATTGTTGCACCGTTGTTATCAAGTAATATGGAAGTTAAATACCGATTTTTTGACTCAAACTCGTGATTGTGAAATTAAAATGAATTAACATCAAATAAGACGATTTAATAGTTTAATGGACTCATTCAATGTGTATTGAAACTTAGTTGACACTTGATTTATTTTATGCATCTAATACTCTTATATAATGTTGGTAGGCGTATTTGTTAAAATTCTAAAAAAAAAGCCAATATGAGCTGTTGTTGAGTGACACTAGTTTATACCTAATAAATAGAGGTTGTGAGTTCGAATCTCACACTCCCAATTGTTGTAATCTAAAAAAAAAGTGCACTTGTTGAATGTACCTAACCATCAATAAACAACCATGTGAACCCTTCTACGTTACAAGATTCAATTATTTCTCTCTAATTGTAAGAACTATATAAAAATTAATATTTGTAGTCGACTAATGTACCATTATTAAAAATCTAGTAAACTTTTTGAATATTTTCATATTATATATATGATTGATTGTGCCAACACGTGCACACTTAGTTTAATATCATGGGATATAGGAAGTAGGGAGACTTGTAAAAAAATTAATTTTTAAGTAATTGATTATATAAATTAAATTAAACTATCACTTCTTAACATAACAATGTTCTTTTGACCACTATACCCCTCTATGATAGTTTTGTGTATATGTTGTGTTTTTAATATCGTAGACAGATCACAATGTCCTATACATTTAACTCTGTTTACTCCGGTAACAAAAAACCGAGGAAAATATTTAAAATATATTATAAGGTTTTGTGATGCAAATATTTGTTGTATCCCTTGAAAATAATTGTGGATGATACATAAAAATATTTGTGCCCTTAGATATGCACGACATGGTTGAATTGGATTGACTTATATTGTTATGGTCTGATGCAATTTGATTCGGTGGAACAGTTGAATTAACACCAAACCAAATAAATTAATCGTGCCACCAATCTATATACATAATTTTGATCCTACTAATTTATATTAATGATATTCATAATCTAATGAGAATTTATATTCTTCTTTTCTAATTTGGACTTCGAGTAATTCTAGGGAGAATTTTAATATGAAGTTGGAAGTATGCTCAAATTTAAATGATTTTAAATTTTACTTAGTTTGATTTGTGACAAAATTTTGTCTACCCAAATGCAATTTTGACTTGAATAAAATTCAGGGAAATTATTGTAGGCTTTTTGTGTTGAATTATTGACAGTTTTTTTCCTCGAAAATAAATAAATAAATATTGACAGCTTTCTTTTTTTTTTTTTTTGAAAAATGACAGCTTTCTTACCTAATTATAAATATCTATAAATTCTAAAATATGTGTATGTATTATTATTAATACATTTGAATTCAATATTGTACAAAAATACGTTATAATATTTATTAATATCAATTATTATATTTACGGTTATTTTTATCATATTTATAATTATTTTATAAGCTATGATATACTAAAATTTCAATTTTACGTAAAACTAGGCTTGAATTTGAATTACTTTAAAATGGGATTTCCTTGAACTTTGATTAGAGATATGTTTTGGATTATGCGTTGAGATAAAATACTAATAATAATATTTGGGATAAGATTTGAACTATGCCTGATATATATTTTAAATTTTGTTTTATTAAAGTATAATTAAAACTGTAATCGAATTTTGACTGAACAGAATAATTTGAATTTGACCTCAAATTGTGACTTCAAGTATATTATTTTAATTCAGTTGAGACTTGATTGAATTTAGGATAGAACTCCTCGTAAAGAAAAAAAAAAAAAAGAACTTGAGCTCTTTTGGAATTTTGTATTGACTCTTAACCCATAATTGTTTTTTGAGAGTTATAAAAATTCGTTATTTTGAACTCTAAGGGGCTGTTTGGCGTGTTGCCAGCGGCTGGCCGCGGGATTGGTACTTGTTTGTTTTTTTTTTACAACTTAAAAAGCGCGACTTGGGCAAAATACAAGGTAGATCACGTGGCTCAATCTCAATATGCCACGTGTCCAACCTTTTTTTTTTTTTTTTTTGGAGAATTTCTTTTGAAACTTCCTATATTTGTTTTTTTAATTTTTGTTTAAACAACTTTTAATTTTCAATTTTTTCAAATATTGTATTCTTATTTCATTTTTTAGCATCTTTTTATTTAATGATTCTTTTTTAATTTTTTAAACATATTTTCATTTTCACATTTTTTTTAAAATACTTTATATTTTTATAAAAATTCTATCTTGATAAATTTTTATTTTATTGATATTATTATGTATTATACTCATTTTCTCAATATCATGATTTAAAAAATATATTTCTTAATTTTTTTTATAATTTTTATATATTTCTTTAGAAAATTAATATTTTAAATTAATTAATTGATATTGTTTTTTGTATTCATTTTTAAATTTTTTTTATCTAATATCTCATTATACTGTTTTCTTTCATAATTTCATGTTTTTTATGTGTTTTTAACATTTTTATGAAATATATATATATACATATATATATATATCATGATTATATTTTCTACTCAGTCACTTAATATTTAATTTTATAAATTTGTTTACATATATTTATTATTGTATTTTTTTTTATCTCTTATCTTTAACTTTAAAGAAGTTAATTGAAATTTATTTTGTTAAAAAATATATTTCATTTTTAATTATTTAATATTATTAATCTTCAACTAATTAATAAAAGAGTATTCACGTTAATAATATCATATTTTTATAATTTATTCCATAATTTTAAAATAACTATAGTTTTATAAATTATTTGTTTTTATTTGATTTTTTTCATCTATAGACTATTATTAATTTTTATAATTAGCACAAAAGGACCATTAAAAAGTAAATGAAATTATTTTATCGAAAAAAATAAGGTGATATTATCAACAAAAAAAGATTTTTTTTAGGATAATAAAATGATATTATCACAAAGATATAAAGGCATTCTTAAAAACTTAAAATATAAAATATAAATAAAATAAATAATTTTAAAAGAAAGTTCAAAGTATAAAAAATAATTTGGAATTTTAAATAAAGTGAAAATATAAACTATTATATATATAAAAAATTTATTTGTCTAACAAAAAAAAAATATATAAAAAATTTATAAATGTCACATCATTAAAAAAGTAACAACCATCTTCTACAACTTCTCAGATTGAAAATCGCATTCAAACGAACTATTAATAATCACTCTATAAAATACTATGAAAAACTACATTCAAACAAGTTATTAATAATCACTCTTTGAAACACTCCTCTAAAATCTCATCCAAACAGCCCCTAATTTAACCTGACAATTTAGGTTTGGTTGGATTATTGGGTTTTTGAGGTTGTTTGAACATTTTTAATGTCAAATTTTTAATTATTCGATTTGAGAACATAAATAATTTATTTCTCGATTGCCCGCATGTTGCAGCTATGTGGGGTTATCTTCTTGCCGGCTTTTGGTCTTCGTCTCCAATTATGACTGTGGTAGATTTTATTTATTCAAAGGTGGATACTAGGCCTTCCTTTACCCACAATATTCTTCAATCTAATTTTGTAGGGGATGTGATGTGGTGTACTTGGAAATAAAGAAATGCTCGTTTATTTTAAAATTTGTATGTCCATACTCTTCGATCTGTTCTTTTTTAAAATATTTTGGTTCGTATGTCTTTTAGGTGTTTCAAATCTAACTATTTTCTTAGATACAAAATGACTAGTATTGCTCTAAATTGGAGATTTGTTTTTTTTTAATATTGAACTTTAAACTTGCTTCTCACTTGCTCCTTTTTTTTTAATGAAATCTTATATTTTTTTTGCAAAAAGACACTTATATTTTCGAATTGGGTTAGGTAGGCAACTATGAATATCTTCCATCAAATTAGTGTCAATTGTGTATAAACAAATGCAATCTTCGACAATTATTATATGAATATAATAAAATTAATATAAAATTTAAGTAGACAAAATATCATAGCTGATATAGAAGATCTCAACTACTAAATATAACAACAGAAATATTCAACTTAAGTTTGTCCAAATTATTTAAACATCTCTAATTTGTATCATTGATTGAAAACTATATATACACAACTTGAAAATTACCTATTATATCAATGGAAGCCAAGAGAGCATGAATGCCATAATTTTTTACTATACATAATTTTCTTCTTAAAATATTGTTATCTTTTTATCATACATGAAAATTATTTTACAGTGAATGCTAAAATATATTAAGTAAAAATAATCAAAATTTTATTAAAAACCCAAATAAAATAGTTGAAAATATTTAGAATCTAAAGTTGCCATCTATGATCGACAAGAAATCGCACATTAGAAATTTGAAGCAAAACTCAAAATATTGATATTAAATCAAAAGAGCAAATGTAATTCAATATACAGCAAAATTGATATTTGATTCTCATTTATACATGCGAGTACCGCCTTTGATTGTGCTCTCTTTCTCAAATTAATCTAAAATCTGGAAACCCCAATTCTCCATGTTCATCAGCTCGCGTTGAACCCTAACAGAAGGTTATGGAAATTGGAAGAGATCAAGTTTCAGAGCCTCTTCTCCCGATCCCCGTTTCAACGAGTCCGAACTCAACCCTAGGCCATGGAAATTCTACTCCCAGTTGGCTGTTCGAGTGCCATGGATTCTGGTACAAACTGTTCCTGATTGCGCCCAGTCTTCTCTTCGTTCTCTACTTGGCGTTTCGGGCCCGGAAGAGCTTGTCCAAGCTCTCCAATGGCCGCTCTTATATCATTCTTGCGTATTACGGGACTCTCTGGATCGTTACCTTGCTCAACTTCGCTTGGTGCTTCTTTCAGGTTCTTTCTTGTTCGTATTTCTTTTGTGTTTCTTCTCTTAACCATAGTTCTATAGGAAGAACCTTTTGATGATGTATGTATAAGATTTGGATTTCGGTTCTACTATTGTTTGGATCGAGCTGGAGAATGTTGTGCAACTTTTATGTGGGACTTTTGTCAATAAAGAGTTGAGGGTTTTTTTTATTTATGGAATTAGGTAAATGCAATGTTATCTAACATATGGTGAGAGTGAAACAGTAAGATTTCTAGGGACTGGAGGAAGATTTATGATTTTACAATGTATAATAGTTTTTGTTGGGCTTCTATAGATAAGGAGTTTGAACCTCACTTCTCTTTGCCAAGCATAGCTCATGTGCCAATAACCAATAGGCCATGTGTTTGAATCCCCTCACCCTTTGTTGTTGAGCTAAAAAAAGCTTTCTTCTCTTCAATAGTCACTTCAAATTGGGAGGACTTTCTGAAGTCCTTTACCCATCTGTTATAGGGTAGAGAACTGTTTTAGACACCTTCAACCAACCAGTATCATCTACCTTGTCATATTATCTCATTTTTGTGACTAAAATTTTGTTTGCTCAACTCCTCTTCCCTTGGTAACTGTGTTATTGTCAATACTTTGGGAGGCGTTTGAGCCTTGATTTAAGGGTGAATTAAGTTGGGTTATAAACCAGTGGGTTAGCTTATAAGTCATCTTCACTATAATAACCCTCCAACCTTGTTATAATACATCTCTATGTTAAATAATCCTACGTTATAATATCTTGCACACCAAACATAGATTATCACAATCTTTGTTATAATAACTTCCACCCCAAACGCAAGTTATTATAGCATCCCTTGTTATAATCTAGGAAACAGGGACACTTTGGTTTTGACAAAGTATCCGTGTTAGACATGCGTCCGACACAGATACTCGGACACTCGCTAAACACGTGTCCGACTGGAAAATTTTAATGTTTTTTAATTATTATATTAATTTTAGACACTTCACCGACACTATTTTAAACTTATACCTTCAACGAGGTATTATTGATGGAGACGGTCAATGACGACGCCCATTTATGGTAAATGAACAAAAAATGGAAAAGAGAAAGAAAGAGAGAAATATAATCGAGAGGAGGAAAATGAGGTAAAAACTAAAATATTTTGAAATTGTTAAGGATTAGATTGTTTTGTAGGCTTTTAGTAGTATTTAAAGAATAGCGAGGTTTTTTTCTTGATTGGATTTCAATGAACTCATATAACTAACTATGTGGGTTGAATTCAAACGATAATTAAGTTTTCAATTTTTATTTAATTATTTTTCGTAGTTAGTTGATCTTTTAACATTATATAATAATAAATAAGTAAATAACGTGTGCCCAACGTATTCAGTGTCCTACATAAAAAAAATGGCGTGTCTCTCTCGGCGTCCTTGTCCGTGCTTTAGAGGTTATACTCTCCCTGGTATATTAAATGGTGTGTCTACATTCTTTCATTTTTGTCCATTGATTCTGGTTGCTTGATTCCTGTGTTCTTGCCCCTTATCATGTTATTATACACAATTTATGTGAACCTTACCATGGTTTAAGCTGTTCGAGAGCATAGTGTTTGTTCTTAATGTGTCTAGATACTTAGGTGCTAAGTTCCAATATCACCCATTGGATCATAATTACCACTTAATTCGGTGTCGTGCTTTGATTGGTGTAATAAACATTACTACCTTGAATTGTAACAGGCATGGGAATGCACTTCTGGGAAAGAATTAGCATGGAATATCTTGTCTTTGTCCACAACATCTGGAATGCTATTCTTGGAAGTTAGTTTGTTGGCCTTTTTATTCCAAGGAAATGATGTGGGCAGTGTAGAAGCACTGGCACGAACCTTCATTATCTCAGGAATTTTCGTTGGCCTGGACTTGGCTCTGAAGGTATATCTCAGAAAATACTGTAATGACTCATTTTCAGGCGCCTTGCAGTTTGCCTCTGGAAAATATTGTGATGAATAGAAAAAGTTTGATTTTTTCCTTCCTATCATATGATGTGATGGTATTGTTATGAAAATGAAATGATAACTTGATCTGCGACTTTTGACTCTCTTAGTTTTGTAAGGATTGGTGCTAGAAATAGATAGGCTTTTGTAAAATATTCTAAACTTTAATGATAAGCTCAATCTTTTCTTTCTTTCTTCTTTCCTTTCGTTTCATTTTTCACTTCTAATGAGTATGAGATGACTATTGAGAGTTGTATTTGGGGTGGTTGAGGCAATGGGGATGAAAATGATTATGAGAAAAATCACTCACTTACTTAGCTTGCTTGGGCTACCAAGAATTATTGCCTCCATAATCTTATTTCACTATAGCCACTTTTTATTCACCCCAGTCCTCGTAGCCACTTTTTGTTCCCTCTATAACGACTTTTCATTCACTTCATATTAATTTATTTTTTCCATAATTATTCTCTTCACCTTAAACATAGATAATCATTCTCCTTCATATTCTCTCCCTAATTCTCATCCACCCCATAATCACTCTCATTCTCCTTGAACAAATCTTCTATTTACATTTTGAATCACGAGAAATACTTCTCTACACATGAACAAGTAGAGTAACTCTACTTATTGCTTATGTGGCATCACTTAGAGCCACAAATTTCTTTCATTTCAAAGAAAAAATCAACAAAAAAGAAAAATTAAAAGAATTTTGTGACTCTAAGTGATGCCACATAAGTAACAAGTAGAGACCCTCTACTTGTTCATGTGTAGAGAAGTGTTTCTCTTTGAATCACCTACCAAGTGTTTTTAGATACATGCAATTTTCAAAATCTATTCTGAGTATATAACTTAACACCATTAAAATTTTGAAATGAATTTTAACTAGTTAAAAACATAATTCACCGTTTCAAAGTCGTTTCTGGTGATAGTTAAACATGTTTTTAATTCTAGATATTTACTTTATCGTATAGAAGAACTAGTTCTTAATAAAATATTCATGCATTTAATTTTTGGGTTCATACATGGTCGAGATCTTTCCTTTGGAGTTCTATATATAAATAGGATGTTTTTGCGGCGTTTAAAGTGCGTGGACTAGATAATTAAAGGGAGCTAGAGAGAGTTGTGAACTTTGTAGTTCATTGAAAATTTTCAGTACGGGAGGACTTTATTTATTCTGATATTTAAAAAAAAAAAACTATTCTGATATTAGTCTTGTTTGATTGTCCATTACACACTTCCACCAATCCAAACCCACCTTTAATGTTTTGGAGTTAACAATTTTTTGAGAGGCCAATTCTTCATATATTATTGATCCATATAGCCTTCTTTTGTTTATTCTCTTTTAGGCAATTTATTTGTTTGGATTTGGAGTTTCGTTATTCATTTTAAGCGGTGATAGTACGCATCAAACCAAGTGGAACTTGTGGGTGATCCACCGTCTGCTAATTACAGCAGCTTATGGCTTTATATTGTTCATGTACCATTCAAGCCATAGAGAAAAATTACCAGGTATTAATTGTTTTATCTGAACGCTTGAATGAGCTGTTTTATCTTGGAGTAAGTATTTTTCTCTTTTAACAATTGTTTTTGCAGCAAGACCTGCTTTCTACAGATACGTAGTTATCATGTCCTCTTTGAACGCATTAGCACTGTTTGCTTGTGGGCTCGCTGGAAGTGGAGCTGGTTTTGGTTATTGGTAATCCTGGACTCGAGGTTAAATCGCCATTAACAGTTCCTATGCTTTGTTTGGTTTCAATTTGGTCACTTTAAAATTAAAATTTTCAATTTGGTCTCAATGATTTGGTTAAATCTGCCCATGATTTGGAAGGATCGGATGAGAAAGTAAATTCCTAAAGCCAGCCTCTTCTTAATATCAAATTAACTCCCAAATTTTAGAAGACCCCTTGTTTTCATTTTTCAAGCTACTTTTTCGTTCCTCTTAAAGCCTACATACTTCTAAATTTTACAACATTAAAATTTTATTACATTCTGCCTAATGCACATATACCATACGTTGTGCCTAGGAAGCACAAACACTTCTATTTTGACAATGTATCCGTGTCGTACTCGTGTCCAACACTCAAAATTCCGTGTCCTCTTTTATTATTATTATTTTCAATTTCGGACACTTCATGGACACACTATGGACACTTCATGGACACCTCAATTAAGACTTATTTGTTTCCAATGGCGGATGACACGACAACAAATAGTGTTGGTAGAGGCCGTCGACGGCGATGTCTATCAAAGATAGATGGACTAAAATGAAAAAATGAAAGAAAGAGAGAAAATAAAATGGAGGAAAGGAAAATGAGATAAAAACTAAAATATTTAGAGATTGTTATGGGTACGCTTATAACTAACTAAAATATTATGGATTTCATCTTTTAATAGTATATTAAAAAAAATAATAATAAATCACGTGTCCTCGACGTATTCGTGTCCTACATTTTTAAATAATGGCGTATCTACGTGTCCGTGTCGTGTCTTATCCGTATCTCGTGTCCGTGTTGTGCTTCTTAGCGTTGTGCATCAGATTATTGCCTCCCTCTTCTATGTCTAAAGAAAACGTGCATGCAATAAACTGTTAGTATTTGGCTAGCCAACATGAACTGGTCAAGACATATATCCTCAACCGAAAAGTTACGGTTAGAATTCATGTCCCCCACATTGTACTAAAAAAAACAAACTGCTTACATTTGGAAATGGGAAGTGCTCGGCGAAATTTAGCCAAAATATGGGGATCCAAATTTAAAATTTCAAAGCTTGAGGGACCAAATTGAAATACAAGAACCAAACGATAGGGACTCAAATGGTAATTTAACTCTTTTTAATATTTGCTAGATTAGAGCTGATCATTTTGATTCTTCTCTCAGATTCTATATCATGTTTGGTTTCTTCCCAGGCTGTATGGTGCCACTATCGTCTGTTATCATGCCTTCTATCTTCCACTTTTATATGAACATTTTCTGGCCGACTTCTTCCAGGTAACGTTATATCACTCTACTTTTATAGTTATTTCCAGGAAGGATTGTTTGTTTTTGGGTAAATTATAAATTTGGTTCCATCCCATATAGTTTAGAGAAGATTAGAATTTAATCCTCAGTTTTAAAAATAAAATTTAATCTCTATGAGTTGATAAAATCTAAAAAATAATTATTATCGTTCGTAATCGTTGGAGAATTAAATATCCGAAAGCTAGCTTATTCATGTATCAACAATAACGGTCCAAGTTAAGTGATTGATTGCACAAAAAAGTTATATGATTTACGTATGGATAGTAATGATTCACCAACCAATCACGAATGACATGAATGACCTTGTAGACTTTCTCAAATCATAGAGATTAAGGCCCCGTTTGATAACCATTTGGTTTTTTGTTTTTGGTTTATGAAATTTAAACTTATTTCTACTCAAATTTCCTACCATGTGCTCTATCTTTCCTACGATGTATCCATGTTTTCTTAAGAAAGTAGGTGAATACTAACTAAATTTCAAAAACAAAAACAAGCTTTTGGAAGCTACTTTTTTTGTTTTCAAATTTTGGTTTTGTTTATTAAAATATATATCCAAATAAGGAAAAAATGTATAGTAAGGTAGTTGTTGTAGGCTTAAATTTCATAAACAAAAAACGAAAAACAAAATGGTTATCAAACATGGCCTAAATTAATAGTTTTTAAAACTATAAAGATTAAATTCTAATTTTTACCAAATCATAGAGAGCTACATTTTAACTTTTAGAAACTAAATGAAACCATATTAATCAAATTTATAATTTACCCTTTTATTTTTCGTTGAAAGGACGTCTGTAATCTCGGTTTATATATACATATATGTTGTAATTTTTCAGGAAGATGATTTGCATTTGGAAAATGTATACTATTCGGAGATGAAGGATGCTGGTTTCTTTGACACTGACTGGGAGTGAGGAATGGCCATTCCAAACCAAAAAGATATGTAAATTTACTCAAACATATATGATATATATATATATTGAAAGATGCAGGTGTAAGAATTTGCAGTGAGATGTCGTAAAATCCTGCATCTTTCCTTCCAAAAAAGGCGTTTAATTGAGGATTCTTGTTTGGTTAATCTGTAAATAATTCAAAGTTAGTAAGAAAGGGAAACAGAGAATTGGAATTTAGATTAAATTACGAATTTGATTCTGACAAGTTTAGTTTAAATTTGGGCCCTTCGGTTTAAAAATTCCTGTTGATTAGAGCTTCCAAGTTGTTACTCTATATTGAATATATGACACCAATCTATATATGTGAAAGTTTCTACATCGTTGAATGTGTCACCTAATTGTAATGGATTCAAATTGTAACCTTCGTATTTTTCGGAGGTAGGAGTACAAAAGAATCGATAACCCGATAAATTTGGACTATTCAATTCAAACCAATTTGAATTTTTTTGGTTAGGTTCGTAGGTTGATGTAATTTTGGTTTGATTTAACTGGGATCGAATCCGTATATATTAAATAATTTCCAATATTATTAAAGATGCTTAATTGCTGTTGATCGTGGTGCTGATTTGTTTCATGCTCTTCCTAGGTTAAAGCTTGGAAGTTCACTTTTATCAATAAAAAAATATCTATCTATATATAAAATTAAAATCTTACGTTTGAGCAATATCAAATATTTAAGTCTTGCATGAAATATATATAATTTATTGTTTAAAATAATTATTGAAATTTTCATTTAATATTTTCTTCTTTTTTGACTTTTTGTCTTTTTTTTTTTTTTTTTTTTTTTTAAATTTACAAAAATGCTTATTTATGAATGGAGTAGTATGATTGGGTTATGTTGAAGTTCAAAAATTGGCGAATTCAAAATTTTAAATTTGTTCATACTTGGGAGGAAGTGAAGAAAATGTGTATCGAAAATAATGATTATGGGCAGGTAATGCTTACTATTAATAATTTTTTTTAAAAAGTATCAAGAGTTATTGAAAATATGGTTCCAATGATGTATATAATGTTTAGGAGTAGTTTATACAAGATATTGTCGGAATAGAGTGGTGAATAATGGAGTGAGAAGAGGCCGGCAACCTGAAGCGAAGTTTAGAGAGATGAAATTCTCTCTTTCTCTGTGATTTAGAGAGAGAGATACTTTGTCGGAGAGTGTTAATGGGCACCCATGGGTGCGTTCTTGGGGCCCCTCCGTGCCTTGTCGGAGTGGTCGTTCTTAGGCTCGTTGGAGAGCGAGGAAGGAGCTGCTCCTTTGCTGTTTGGGGAGCGAAGGAAGGCCCCTAGTTTTTGTGATGGTTACGGTGGAGTGCCTTTTTATGTGTCTAGTTTATGTTAGGTGGAGTGCCTCTTTATGTGTCTAGTTTATGTTAGGTTTTTTCTTAGCAAGTTGTATTTGGTGGTTTGTTTAGAGTTAACTTTGGTTAAAAAATAAGCTTTTTTTGTTAGGTGCTTCCATTTTGGAACTAGTGGATAAAGATAGTCTTTATCAATGGTCGGTTTGGTCGAGCCAGGGTAAGATTAGATCCGTTTTTGGAGCTATTCTACCCTTCTTTACTTTGGTGGGGTCACGTACCTCAGTATCCTATATGCTCCAAGGATTATCCCCCAAAGTGCATCAAAAGTCTACCCTTGTGTTGTTGACGATGTTTGTTCAGTCTTTTTTGGATTATTTGAATTCCAATTCCTTATGGCTTTGGTTGCGATTATGCTTATTATTGATGTTGGCAAGCTTCATTTCTGGTATTCCATATGGTTGGTCGGTCACCTTCCAGGTTGTAGTTTGGGGCCTTTGGCGTTATCGGGGGGATGTCCCTGTTTGTGGTTTAGCCTCTTTTAGAAGGATAGGTTGTATGGTTTTTTTCAGTTAATTTATGGATCGTTTTCTTTCAAAAATAATAATAATAATAATGGAGTGAGAAGAGAGGAAAAATTTCCAGCAAGGTAAATGAAGATGGAGACAAGGGATGTATTCTCCATTTCCAATCCTCATTCCGTTTACTTCTTTTTAATTATTATTTTTTTTTTCTCAATTTAATTTTTAGTTATAATTTCTTATTTGTAAAAATATTTATTCAAATGTATATTTCCTTTAATAATTACCTATCTAACTGAAGATTTTTTTACCCTTCCATGAAAAATTAACTATTTAAAAATTAGAAAAAAAAAATTAAATGGGAAAAAAATTCTCCATAGGAAACTCAATTGTTTTCTGACCCCTTCCAGTTCCCGTGGAGTTTGGTAAGTTAGACATTTTGTAGACTGAACTCAATTGTTTTTAGGTTTGTTCAACCTAAATAACTTCATGAAATTATGAACCCATCATGAAATATTTGAGTTGAGTTTGTTTTGATTGTTAGGATCATGATATTAATTTTTTAAATAAATAATAAAAGATAAAATATCTACTAAATCAAACTCATAAAAATTTTCTGGAATCATTTTTTTAAAATTATAACCATCATTATTTGGACCAAGTTCGTGATGTCATAAAAATCACATCAATAAGCTATCCTAACCATGCAAAATGCAAGAAAATCATCCATTGAATTCAAGCTCCTAATTTTTTTTATTTTCCAAAGACAACATGCAGAATATGAACAAGCACATTGAACAAGAGAACTGAAATTATCCATGACCATGTTCTATATAAACTATTAATGAGAAATATATAATGGAGATTCAAATAATGTACATGGCATACAAACTTTATAAATACTAATAAAAAAAAACAAGAAGAGATCATAAGAGGGCTTCAAGGCCAATTCAACTTCACACATTTTTCTTCTAAAAAAGAACGAAAATACAAAAATTTAACCCATTTCCATATCATCCTTCGCACTATATTGTCATTACAACAACAAAAAATTAAATAAAAGTTAACAACCAAAAACTAAAAACCAAATCATACGATTTGTGCCAAAAATAAGAGGGCAGAAAACAGTAGGCAAGAGGGAATCGACACAGCGCCTGTGCCCCGTTCCCAGCAAAAACATGCGATACGCATGCTGCCTGCCTACCCTGGTCTGCTGCTCGAAAACTTGATAAGTTGAGTAATTTATCCATAATGATTTACATATCTTACATTGTACGGAGCGTCCTGGGGGTTGTTTCATTCTCAGTGTCGACTCCCTTCGGTTGGCGATCCTGGAACAAAGGGGACGAAACCCCGCCCTCCGAACATTGGACGCATGAAGGCATCATCGAACTTTCGCCAGTAGCGATGAACGGTGTGTGTAGGAGTTGCAAGGAGTGCACGGATACTGCTTGGACGAGTAATGTGGGGAACGTCAAGATCCAACTCTGAATCCTGTGGATTTCCTAGTAGTGGGACCGAGAATGATTTCGGAGTCCCTGGATCTGATAGCATGCTGTTGGAGTGTTTAAGGGGAGGTAACAACCAGTTTATAAGAGGCTTGGTCAATAACCCAAACACCTGTAGACAATGATCACATATATAAGAAAAATTGTCATACACAGATGTTTTAGGCTTAAGGATCATATAAAACACCAAAATTATGATAACACCCTTGCTAAACGAATTAAATTGGCATCGCATCATACCATCGTGCTGAAAAGAACAACTGTTGTCGTACTAGTTATCATCATTGCATTCCCCCGCAGTTGAGTGTGCCCTGCTCTGGTGAACTGCATTGTAACGAAAACATTTTTTTTAATATCGGTGAGCATTTGAGTCAGTTTATATGCTTCTCGGCTATTTTTATGAGACATACCGACTGACCCTATAATATTTAGATGTCGAGAAAATTCATAAGAAATTATTTCTTATGTAAGTGATCATTATGGATTGAACCCATAATTTTTTTTTTTTTTGAAACCGGGAAATTTGACCTTTGCTCCACTATACCCGGGGTAACCATGCCCGTTCGTAAGGTAGGTACCGAGAGAACAACTTCTTGGATCTCCAAATTCTCTTTGATCACTCGACCAGCTCAGGACAGTTAAGAAAATACTTTTAAGTGAAAAATTTCGGTTATAAACACTAACTAGGTGCTGCAGAATCAGTTTTCAAAATGAATTTTAAAAAGAGTTCTTCATTGGGTAAAAGTATATCTCAACTCATCAAAAGTCATCACAAAACCCACCCTTGAAATGTAATGTTTTTCTGCATCAGGGTACAAGAACTTGTATTTGAAACAAAATGCACAAGAAAATCAATATTTCCCACAAACTACCTGATGATAAGCTAGAGCAATAGAGACAGCCCCTCTCATGAGACCAGCCCACCAAATTATAACCTACAAAAGCAAGAATTTGTAAGTAATTTAAAGATAGGGTCATAATTACTCATAAGAGAAGAAGTGTTTAAAGTAGTGAAACCAAGTTTTATAGAATGCATACTTGTTGCTTGAAGGTAATTTTCTCGGAAGCCGATTTTTTAGCTAAGTTGGATAAAAATGATAATGGAAAAACAAAAGCAGCTCTTCCAACCATAACCAGGCCTAGTAATATTGCACTCACAGCAACAGATGTTCCTGGACTGCAACAACCAATAAGAAGACAGTAAAAGACGGGACAATATTTAGTAAGCCACATTGTCGGAAAAGTGAAAAGATCATCTAGCATTTATAAGATGTATGAACTGCTCGACCCTTGACAAATTATTGATTTTGAGATAGAACACCATGTCTAATACATATATTCAGTTTAAATAACTATTTCAGTTTTTGAAATCGGGAAATTAGAGTTTCGTTCCACTATACACGGGGGCACTCGTGCCCATACCAAAGCTCGGACCTGGGAGACAACAAGGGATTTTATAATTAAACTGACTTGTGGGGCTCGAATCTGAAATCTCTAAGGAAGTATACCTTGAAAGCCCCAAGCCTCACCCAACAAGGGTGTCACTTGGGGACATTCAGTTTAACTAATTTGACATACCTATCACTAACAAAGCTCCACTTCTCGATGTCCAAAGCATCCATGCCAACATAAACAAAGATAAATGCCTCCGAAATGAAGGATAAGGTAGCAAAAGCATGCCTGTTATAACAGATGAAAACGTTTTAGTTAATGAGAATGAAGAGTTTCAGTAACCAGTATTATTAGAGAGAATTACAAAAAGTTCAGCATTGCATACTTGGTGGTAACTCTAGAACTCTCAGTCACATTGTGCCAAGTATAATGTGACATTACAATTCCACAAAAGAACACAGTGAGAATGCCACTCAAATCTAACAACTGCATATAATATCCACCAAGTAAAAAAAAACGACGATGGTCCCTGGCAATGTATTTTGAAACCATTAGAGTTCGATATAGTAATACACATTACTTACTTCAGCCAGCATATATGAAAGGTATGCCATGAGTATCATTAGAGCAACCTCACGATCTGTCGAGTGCCTGAATTTTATCAGAAAATTAAATAACAAAAGTTACTTCATTCCATCAAATTCCGTGTGAGAAGAGATATCACACAAAATCAACCATTAAAAACAGATTTAAACCCTTAGGAGCATAAATCGTCAGTATTGCTGTAAGTTACAAATATCATAAGTCGTCGGTATTATTGTAAATTTGTAACTATTGATGACAAAATGAAACTTTACTTAGAAATATGTAAAGTTCTAACTGCAGTACAACAAGTTACTTATTTGTCACATGCTAAGGCTTGAATGCCCAAAGAGAAGGATATAAACGAATTAAAAAAAATTAAACTTTACAAAGATATACCTGCCAAAATATAACTTTTTGATTGTATAAGCACTCAGCAGCCCAACCTGTAACGGAACATATATGTTATTCCATATTATATTACAATAAACAGATTACTTCGATTCCAAACAAGGCAGTAGAGAGAGATTGATGAATAGGGAAAGGACTCACAAACACTCCGAGTAGAGTGCTCATCGAAAACAAATAAAAGAAGCTCCCGAGAAAATGAAAACCAACTGTTGCATCGACTTTACTGAGGTCTAAGCTCTGAATTGCATTGAAAAGCACCACAGATGTAGCATCATTCACTACACCCTCCCCAAATACTAGACTGTAAAGTAGAGGCGTTTCATCCTGGTTTAATATCTGCACCATCAAATGTATTAAGATTAATTTCCTTGGATGCCCAAGTAGGCTAACTACTATAGAAGTAAATAAACTATAACATTGCTATATCTCGCACCTGCAATGTGCATACGGAATCTGTAGCAGCAAATATAGCTCCAATTGCTGTAATAGAATATTAAGACATTAGAGTCTTAAACTAGAAAATTTACAAATGTGACAGAAAGGAGATAGGTAAAAAATAAGGATGTACCTAAAATATCAGCAATATCTAGTGATCCGACATCCATTATCTTAAAGAACTGAAAAGCTCCTGAATCGAGCACCACAAATGAAAGATCAATTATTGATAACTCAAAAACTAAAAGACAATTACAGGTAATTAAAAAAGAGGAAAATTTGGGTGCAGGACTGCACCCCACCCATGAAGTCAACATATGTGGCACCTTTGGTGCCACACATATCAGCCCACTTTTCTCTTTTTTTTTTTAATAAAAAAATATTAAAATGTGTATAAAAAAATATTAAAATGTGTGTGTGACTTCATGGGTGGGGTGCAGCCCTGGCTGCACCTAAATTCCCCTCATTAAAAAAAGTCATGATAAAACTTAGTTGAACTTAAGATTTAAGCATTGAAGAAAGTAACTAGAACAAAAAAAAAAACATTACCGATTGGATGCTAAAACAGAGGGTCAAGATGTGTATCCATAAGTTTTTTTAAAAAAAATTACAGAAAAGGCTTTCTCATTGTTTTTTTCAACATTTAATTAAAGTGGATATAGTTGGCCCGTCAGGATTCTGGAGACATCATAGGGTTTCAGGGTAGCATTGAGCATCAGCTCAAGCAAAAACTAATCGAACATTAGCTACAGAAAATTATCGACTAAAATAAATAATGAGAAGAATGTTTCTAATTATTGTTTTACAAAATTCATTACCAAAATTAGGCAGCATTCATCATATGGAAGAACACAAAATCAAAAAAAGAAATATAGCTAGAAGTTATACCTAGCGAGATGATTAAACAAGAGACCAGTGTACCAATTGCACCAAACAGCATAATTGTCATAAAGTTAACAAAGAACTGCTTCTTTTTTACCTGAAACCTGATGCAGAAGGAAGAGATCAGCCAAAGACTCAGCACTAGAACAGGGTAGTATAAATTATGCCTAAAAGTGGCCTTTATTTAAAACACCAGCACAAAATGAAAATTATTTTGAAGGGAACAATTAGAAAAATCGTTAAAATCACAAGAAATATGGATGGAATTTATGCACTTCATACATCTAACTTTATTTAATATTTATTTAGTTCCTCTTCCTGGATCAAAAATAGTAGAACACTTCTATTACAAAAATCAAGCAAGAGAATACAAAATGGAAAGGATGATTACTATTTTGTTAAATAAAGTGATTAGATTAAACCAAGATTTATTGTGATTTACCACAAATCCAAATCACGCAAGACTCTTGTTTATAGGGGAAAATACTTCTTCAAAGATGAAAATGAACATACAATGGACCAGCAAAATTTGGTTGTCCAATAAAAAAAAGAAACCTATTAAAACAGAAAGATACGGGAATGGCACAGAAAATAGACTACAAGTGAATAACAAAACAGGTACAAGGACAAATTTTTTTTTATATCCAGTTAAATCACAAGCAGTAAGAATATGAGATAATAACTCAATTAGGACCTACAAAAAGCATTCAAAAGGAAGTATTTTCAATAAAATGAAGAATTTGAGTTTCACAAAATATCAACACCCATAAACAGTTTGTTAAATGTGCATATGCTGTTTGAAGTTAGAATAACGAAAGCCTAAGGAGGTTCATATGATTAGTGTTATTTCACTATGTTCAACCACGACTTTATCAGCCAAAAGGGGCTGAGCTCAACTGACATACGTATGACCTGATAAGCAAGACAAGAGCTTACTAGTTCAAATCTTCCACCCTCAATATTATTGAATAAAAAAAAACCCACGACTTTATTAGGCTAAACACATACAGAACAACAATATATTGGTTAAAATCAAATGACCCTCAAGGGAATATGTTTGCTTACATTTCTAGAGCAATATATCAGATAAAAACTTTTGAGTTACCATGCACAGAAGAAATGACAAGTAGTTTAATTACAAACTGAATCCTTTATGAATAAACCAGCACAAAGCTACATATACAGATTAAATATACTTATCATCAACAATCATGCATAAAGAAAAGTAAGTCACCCATTGCATATGAAATAAGCACTAATGTAAATTTTTTCCACACATTATGAATCCTGAGGTGTAGAAACTTTACCCAGCATTGAATATGATAGGTGGCAGAAGATAAATAAAGAACACGTCTTCGCTAAAGAGCAATAGATGGGAACTTTTACCACCACTGACCAGTAAAATAATGACTCCGGTAAACAGACCCTGAAACAAAAGGATAAAAACAGTCATTCACATTTACACAATCAAGATCTATGATATCAAAGATAATCTTCTATTTCCCTTTTTTTTTATTTACACTTTTTACGATAAAAACTGTTAGAATCCCACATTCAAAAAGTGGAGATCTCATAGCAATTTATAAGAAATGTGAACTACTCCTCTCACCGCCAATTGATTTTGAGATAGATATCTACACTATCTAATATGGTATCAGACCCCATCAAACCCAAACGGTTATTCGGTCCAATAAAAGGAAATTGTGATCCGATTCAATATAGAAATGCACCATCTTGAGGGGGCATGTTAAGATTCCACAATTATCCCACATTGAAAAAGTGGAAATCTCATAACAATTTATAACAAAGATGGACTACTTCTCTCATTGCCAATTGGTTTTGAGATGGATGTCCAGACTATTTAATACAAAAGACATAAGATGAGAATAACAAACTCACAATTAAGAGGGCAGTGATCGACTCGTTCAACCACCGGGTCTCCTCAAGAAGATGACCAATCACAATACAAGCACATAAAAGAGCTACAAATAAGTTAATGGAAACCACAGAGGCATGATCAGAAGTGGCCAACGCTTGCCACTTGGACGCAACATAGCTCAAAACAGGCACCATTTTATCAGCCTCTTCGATGGAAGGAATCAAATAGCCAAGAAAACAAAAAGGAGAAATGTTCCAAAATCAAAATATTCCCACTTCCCTTTATTGCACAGAATCTATATCTCCGAACTGTCCATCCAAACAACTATCCATTCTCATTCTCATTAACAACAAAGTCCCTGCATAACAACCGCATTTAAATCAACTGTTTAAATTGGATCAAACATAAATTTAATCCTAATTGAAGCATTTATTGAATACTAAGCCTAGAACAATCGAAAACAAATCCGCACAGATCCCGTAGTTAATTGCAGATAAACAAATCGGCTCTATTCTCTCAGCAACTTGAAAACGGATAAACACGCATCATAACTCCCATGCATAACATCATTACAGAAAAAAAAAGAAAAAAAAACCTCAAATCGACATGGACGAACGCCAAAGCTCCAAAATCTCCGTCGATTCAACCGAGCAGCCAAGATTCAGAGAGCGAATTCAAAGACGGATGAAATCCAAATTTCGAATTCCGATGAATCAAAAAACAACTTCCAGCTCCAGAAATCAATGAAAACACAGCGTCTCGTAGAGAATCAAGAGCTTGAAAACGATTAGAACGAAAAGGAGAAGCGAAATTGTGGCCAGAAATCTGGTGTTGTTCGAATGGAATCGACAGATAAAAAGGCGTTGTGTTTATGAAAAATCGGGAAATGTTAGAGAAAATGAGACGACGAGAAACAAAACAACTTTTTAGAGAGAGAAACAGGGAGAGATAGAGAGAGAGAGAGAGGACATGATTGGAACATGAGTTTTTATATGCTACGCCTCTCCTATACCATATACAATACACGACTTATTACGGCCGTTGATCTTTCCAAAAGAATAAATCAATTATGACCACAATTTGGATCCACATTGCAATTTTTTCCTTTTTTTTTGTCATCTATAATTATGACATATAAACAAAAATGGTAAATTTAGGTGATTTTTTTTTTCTTGAGTACATAGTGGAGGAGGGGGACCAACAAATCTTACATAAAAGACATAATTACTCAATTAACATCAGATAAGATAATCAACTGTGCCACTGACCCTCGATAATTTTACTCATGATTAATATCGCTAATTGAAGGTTATCAGCTTAGTGAGGACATTATTTTCTTTTTTCTTTTTTTTTAAATGCTATTTGTGATCTTTTTATTATTTTTAGTTATACATATAAAATTGTTTTTTTTTTTAATATATTAATGTCCGGTCAGCAGTTTACATGTAAAATAATCTAAACTTATAAGTTTGATTGTCATTAATTTTGTGAATAAATAATCTTTTAAATAAGCAGCCATAGTAGATTTTACGTATAATTTTCTAATTCTTTAAAATCATTTTGACTACTAATTCAATTCATTGTAATTGACTATACCTCATCTTTTTTTAATTCAACGAAGTGATGCATATACATTGCAGATATAGTGTTTTGTTGATAATTAAGCCCTCATTTGATAATTATTTATTTTTTGATTTTTTGTTTTTGTTGTTATTTTTTAAAAAACAGATTTGTTTGATAACCAATTTTGATTTTTGTTTTTAAAAATTTAAAAATATTAAAGAAATTCTAAAAACTAAAAAAATAACTTTTAAAAATAAGTTTTTTGTTTTTTAAAAAATAGGAAAAGAATAAGAATAAATAGTAAAAAACTAAAAAAAATCCAAAAAAATATGATAATTGAAAACAAAAAACGGTTATCGCACTTATTTTTTGGTTTTTAATTTTTAAAAACATAAAACTAAAATGAGTTATCAAACATACACGATTTTTATTTTTTAAGACAAAAAACTAAAAACAAAAAATGAACAACTATAAACAAAAAATAAAAAACGAAATGGTTATCAAACTGGCCATAATTTAATTCATATTTCATTTTAAATTCTTAAGCTAATGTTTGGTCTCTCAAGTGTGAAAAAAAAAGTTCATTAAATTTTATTTTTGAAAACAATATTTTGAGTGAATGACTCAAATTTATAACTTTTTAAATATCCAATGATAAACCATATCAATTAAATTCAGTTTTTATGGCGTTTAGTAAATTTTTTAACTTTCATTTTTGTGTGAAATAGAGTTCTTTTAAACGTAATATGTAAAATAAGTCCTTAAGTTTATTAAATTTTGTGAATTGTAAATTTTGCATCATCTATTATGTGTTTAATATTTATTCGACTTTCTTTTTGAAAATTTGGCAAAACTATGAGATTAAAAATTGGGAAATCATATAACATGTCTAATTCTCACAAATTATTTGTCAAAATATCTAAATTATAAAATATTAAAATGCATATCTATTTTCTATTTTATGGTAGGAGGGATAAAACTTTTATTCTATTTGTATCCTTCCCAATTTAATACGATTTATAAAAATTAAAATCAACATTTTACCCGCCATTTTAGGATCATGAAAAATTGAATAAACAAAATTGAGTCCCTAGGACGTAGTTTTTCTCCTACAATTGTGCAACCACATTTCTTCATTTTTGTCCGAATCAAATTCCAGATCAACCAATTGCCTCCACCTCCATCCTCGATAGGCTAACGAATTCACAAGTCCATTTTTCACCGTTTTCCACATTTTTCATCCACCATTTTTTTCCATTTTACCCTATCACTATATTTGTTCATACTCCCATCATCAATTCTCGATCTCTATTTTCTCTATCAATTTTCAGTGGGTTAGTAAGCTTCCATTTTTTCATTTTCGAATGGATGTTACATTGGTCACGGTCGTCTTTAATGACAAATGGGATGAAGGAGATATTTGCTTGAACTACACAACAGTCGTGGTTGGTATCACACACTACACTTCCCTATCCCTACTAATATTGGCTATGGAGGAAAAGTTGGTTTTGGACGAAAACTAAAAAATCATAAGCATCTCACTACATAAAGACGAGGCACACAAGGAAACGTCAAAGATATAGAAGGATGACAGAGACGTCCAATGGATGTACAACAGAATTGTTGGTGGCATGTACAACGACTGTTGTCTCTTGGCAGACATCGTCCAAACACGTACGGAGATGTACATCCTAGACTTAACTGGGGGTATCACTGTGTTAATGACAGGTGCAATGTTCCTTAATAAAAGATGAATTGAAGAAGCAGAGTTTCAATACAAGACGGTGAAGTTTAGTCCCAAAACATTTACAATATGTTGCATTCACAAGACATGTAATTGGTATATTCGGGCATCGGTGTACATGAATGACAATTGATTGGGTAATTAGGAAGTTTGTCGATTGGAAGCTCGACGGAAGAGGGAGAAGTGGAGGTGAATTTTACTTGGGACGACAAAACTTTTTCAGATCGATGGAAGTGAAAATGATGGGAAGACCGAACTTCCCATGGGTATGTGTTTCGACCGTTCGGCTCCAATATTTAAATTGATGAAAAAAATTAAGTATTGTAGCGGCAACAGGTACATGTCTTACTGTTTTGTGATTTACATTATATTTTGGGAAACCTGGGGCCGCAGATGGATGTACTGACATGGACATGTATGTACGCATGTTCAACTTGGTGGAAGGAATTTTTTTTTCAAAATTTAATATATTTTTATAAATAATTCAAAATCTAATATCTTTTTAAAAAATCCAAAGTTGTTTAAATTTTCAAATTTTGAAATCAAGATCTTTAGTTATTTTTAAATTTAGTTGGTTGTTTAAAAATAAATATATCTCTCATGTTAGTTAGAACATAATATTATTTGAAAAAGTTGGAAAAAAATGAGTAACAAAATAATATGGATATTTTAGACTTTCACATTTACGCATGAATTAATTTTATATTTAAATAACTAAAAATAGACATGCATTTTAATAGTTTTTAATTTAGACATTTTCTTAAATAATTTCTTAAATATAGATATTTACCTAGTTTGCTCTTAAAAATTTAGGGTCAGTTCTAAAAAAAAAAGGGACTCATCAAAGATAAAATTGTATAGACTATAAGATTTGAAGTTTTTTTCCGAGAGAAATTTAACAATATAGAGAGTGAATTTCAACCACCTCTTAATTATAATCATCAATTTTCCAAGAATCTATTTTAGTACAACCTTCCTTATTCAGTTGTTCATAGAATTATTAATTGATTTTTTTTTCCAAGAATGATTAATTGATATAAAACATATGAAAGAATATACACTTGAAACGTCACGGATATTTAATACTATGATACACTAGTTGGAATCAAGACACGTGATCACATCTAAAGGCCCCACAAGAGTCGTACTCTCTTTAACTTCCACGCGTTTCCTACTGTACGTCCGGTTTCATCCTACCAAAACCCAGACTTCATCATTCACAGATATTTTTTCTTACAAATTTTTTTTTATTACAATTTTATTTTAGAAACATTGTTTACTTAAAGCTTTTTAGTTTGAACCTTCAACCTAATTAGTGATGTCCATGGGTACCGTGAAGATGAGGTGATTTTACCATTTCTATCTTATCGTTTTTTAGTTTTACAATATTTTTACGGTTTAAATTTTACAAAAATATGAATGGAGATTTCATGAGAGGGATCAAATTCATTCATGAAATCGTCCCTCATTTATTTTTTGTAGACATCAATTCAATTTTTTTTATAAATAGTTGAATAGTTAATTTTTAAACTTTAATCATAGTTATCTTTTAATTGTAAATATTTATTAATGTTCAACTAGTTATATATAAATGTGCGGAAACAAAAATGAAAAATAGATTCTCAGTCCTTATTTTGATTTAGCTTTCAGAGATTTTTTTTTCTCCTTACTCATTCCTCTATTCTTCTGCTTATATGGATTCAACGTCCGATTAGAGGAGGGTTAGGTGAGGCCTGATATCGTAGAAAAAATAGACAATCTCTAAACCTAACTTTTCTTGGTTAGTAACACATTTGAATTGCATATTATGAGTGACACTACTACCGAAATTATAAATATCAAAGAATTATCAACTTTCACTCCACTCATTTGATTTAAACACTTAAAACTCGTTTTTTTTAAAATGATTTTGAATGCTTCACTCAAAATAGTTTATTTCTAAACTCAATTTAAAAAAAAAAAAGAAAAGAAAAGAAAGAAAAAAAGAATGGTTGAAAATCTGATTTAAATAACTTTAATGGTAATAATAATGTGCCATTATTCTCATAGTACACACATTTTTATGTGTGTAAAGACATAATCAATTTAAAAATAAGTGACCCAAAAGTTTGGTTAAATTGGAGCATGAAGATCTAAAGAAATAGTTTAAAAATCTTTACAATCAAATTGTAACAATCTTGAATTTGTGTACAAAATTAAGAATATAATAAAAATGTAAATGTTTTTTTTTTTTTTAAATGTGCGTGGCAGAAAGTTAATGGTTGAGTCAAATCTGTGATGAATTTTTTCAAAAGCGAGATAGATGGGAATCACATGAATGGATCTATCAAACTTTGTTTAGTTTGCTGGTCGAATCACGGACCTGACCTAAAAGTTTCTTTTACACATATGTTCACAAATGTTAAATTTAGTTTCCGTTCCATTGAGTTAGTTCGGTTCGATTTGATTTTGTCGGTGTCAATTTGTTTTAGATTATAATAGTTAGGAATGAGAAGTATTCGATTTCAAAATCTTTTGGTCGTTGGTATATAGTAATATCACTAAGCCACTGTTCTTCTTCACCTTTTATTTTATATTTTATTATTATTATTATTATTTTCTATTCTAGTACTTCCTCTAAAAAATATTTTAAAATAAGAATTATTTTTTTAATATAAATTGGGGAAGGAGATTACAAATACCGATAATAAAACTGTGGTCAGTGAAAATAGATTAACATTATACCAGATGATTAATCGCACCACTAATCATTCAATTAAAACAAGATTTCTTACCCTTCATGAAACAACTTTTATTTACCTAAAATCCCTTCCAAAAACCAAGAACAAAAAAAAAACCTAAAAGTTAAAATAGAAATGGTGGCGGATTTAACAAATGGAGACAAATTAATATTTGTTTTTAGGATATTATTTTTTAAAAAAAGAACTATAATTTTAAAGATTATTTTGTCATACAATCATGTGATAGAATTGAGACCTCCTCACTTATTTATTGTGGGATATTTCATATATTTACCTATTTTGTTTAATTTGCTGATTTTAATTATATTTAGTGTGCAGATTCAAACATCCAACTTGTTCAAACTATTTAATTACATTTTTATTATATTATTATTTTAGTTGCAAAACTAGTGGTTATTTATGATTGATAAATAGTGGTTTATAAAAGATACTTTTATAATGCGTTGCTTGGTTCAATAATTGAGGGCAAAAAATATCTGATTCTGACAGTATCATTCCACCAACTTTTACTTCGTATTACCCTAAAAAATAATTTTTTTTTTGAAAAGACCCACAAAAATAATATATAGTCCAATGTGTATGTATAATTAACACATAATGAATTCAAATTTCATATATAAATTATTATTAATTAATAAAAATATTTTCTCCGTATTTAAATTATTTAATTCTTGACAAATTAATTACTAATCACTCGCGCTTCACATTCATAATGTTTAGGTTAAATTATTACTTTAGTCTTCTAGTTTTTTTTTTTTACATCTTTATAGTAAAATCTATGATCATTGAATTTCAAGAGTAATAAATTGCTATAAGAAAAAAAAAAGTCTAATAAATTTGAATAAATTCAATTTTGTAGTCATATAATAATTAGTTGATTTACGTTTTTTTACATGAAATATAATACATATACATGATCAAAGTTATGGTGTTTTCATTGAATCAAAAAAGGAAAAAGAAAAAGTAAGGGTGTTTTCGTGGTATGAGTATAAAATAAAGGGCAAGTTTAAAATTCCTCAAGATTATAAATTTTATTTTTATCTTCATTTTTCAAAATTTTAAATTTAATTATAAATTTCTTTTTTTTTCAGACAAGTTATAAACTTGGATGTTTTATTTCATTTTAGTCTAGTCTAGTAAATCTTGAAATTACTCACAACAAATTTACTGTTTAAATTTCCAAATAATACTTAGTGATCACTATTATAAATTTCAACCTAAAAGTTAAAAAAAAAACATTGGGTCTTTTATTAATTTTAATTAATTTTAATTTTTGTATTTAACAGAGACAATTTTTTAAAATGTTGAATAAGTTAATGTTTGATATATACAAAATTAAAATTCTAAGAAGAAAGTTAATGTAGTAATGTCTTATGTAGGATTTATTGGTCCCCTAATTTGCAACGAAAAAAGGATAAAAAAAAATAAAATTCTAAGAACATAGTAGACACTTGCGGTTTAAACTTTAAAGATTTATGTGATGCAATTGAAGAATTTATAAGAGTACTTTTTTATAGTCTTATTCTATAATATTAGGTTGTCAAAGAAAATTATTTATTATTTTTTAGCTAAGTGACTACCATAAATTGAGCCTACAATCTTTTCATTTTTTGTATTGTGCGCTTTTAACCACTATGGTTATATAGGGTAATTCACACCATATTGAATTAAATTTTTTTTTTTTGCTTTTCAATTTATTGTTTCCATTTTTTTTATTTAACAATAAAATGGTAAGTGGAAGATTTAAACTATGGTGAACACACTTATGTAGGCCCCGTTTAATAATCATTTTGTTTTTGAAATTTAAATCTATAACAACTACCTTATCGTATCTTTTTTATTATTAATATATACATCTCCCCTATATTTTAATAAAAAAAAAACCAAAATTTATAAATAAAAAAAAGTAGCTTCCAAAAATTTGTTTTTGTTTTTGAAATTTGGTTAGTATTCACTTACTTTCTTAAAGAAAAATTGATATATTGTAGGAAAGATGAAGCACATGCTAGTAAATTTGAATAAAAATAGACTTAAATTTCATAAACAAAAAACAAACAACGAAATGGTTATCCAACGGAAACGGGGCCGTAGCAATTAATTTGTTATGGATGTCAAATTTTATTTGTAAATTCATAAGTACTTATATTATTGTTTCAATTTTCTAAAAATATCTTAAATTGTATATTAGTTCAGTCACCATGGAAGATAGATTTAAACTTTTTTTAATATATTAAGAAGTCGAATGATTCAAACTACAAATTTCATAATCTAATTTTATAGAATTTTATTTTGACTGAATGAGTCAATGATGCAATGATTTTATTGTTTGGTTCTATATCAGTTTAACAAGAACGTCACATAGTCTAAGAATCGGTATTTGTCCTCCCTCCCCCTATATATACTAAAAAAAATAATTTGAAATAGATTTGAATTTATGATATTTTAATTATAAGTGAACATTCAATATAATTTTGTTGGTTAAAATTTGGAATATTTGTTATCAACACACATGGTTGTTTATTTAATTAAAAAAAAGTATAACAAAAATCTTTAAAAAAACACATCAGTTTTATTAGCTGGAAAATTTGAAAAAGCAAAAAACAAAACTTGAACAATTTCAAGTACTAAAAAAAAGGGAGTCCAATTTGCACTATAGGAAGTGGCCTACAAGACTAAGACTGAGCATAATTTTCAAAGGATAAATTAAAAATGTACCAAAGTTTTCCTTATCACACTCTGTACTTTTTGTTTTTCCTTGAAGATTCCATATCTTTATGTCTCGTTGTAATGTGCTTTTCTATCATTTGTGTAAATAAAAAAAAATAAAATAATAAATAAATAAATAAATAAATATATATATATATATATATTAAAAACATAGAAAAAGACAGAGTTTCCAAAATGCACATGAGATAAACTCTAGATTAAATTCCAAGAATGTCTAAAATTCTTATATTCCATCTTCCTTATCACTAATTTTTTGAATTTCTATCTTTTTCATTGAAACATTATATATATATATATATATATATATATATATATATATATATATATATATATATATATATATATATTTTGAAAAAATGAGTAAATATTTGTTTGTCCAATGAATTAAAATAAATCGCAATTATGACCAAATGGGTTAGTGGCGCGATTTCATTGTTTGGTTGTATACTAGTTCAACACTAGCGTCACAGCTCAATCCTGAAAATCGTTATTTGTCTCCCTTCTTCGATATGTACTAAATAATAATAATAATAATAAATCGCAATGATGTGTCTAAGGATAAAAATAGTGTTCACCAAAGTAAGAGGCATTCTCGATTTATGTCCCTTAATATATATATACATATATATATATATATATATATTTAATGGAAAAAATTAATTGGTTTGGAGATTTAATTTAAATGAATATATAATATAATATTGGAATTTATTAAACTTAAATGAATATTTGATTCAACAAAAATGAAATTCCCAAAAATAGTATTCTCCTAAGGACATTGAGAATCATAAATTCAAAAAATGAAGAAACCTAGAATAATTTATAAGATAAGTGAACTATCTTTTTCATAATCAATAGATTTTAGTATAAATGTTCTTACTGTCTAATAAAGATCGATACCTAAGTATTGAGGATGACTTTCCGGTCTAATGAACGGTTGAAGCCCCACTCCTAGGGTGTGTTTGGGCCCCCGTTTATGTAAACGACTGACTTAGTTATAATAATTAAACCGATGTTTGCACCACCGGTTATTATAAATGGTGGTTACTTAAACCTACGTGCCCGTTTATCTAAACTTACGTACCCGTTTATCTAATCCTTATATATAAAAATATATTACTTTTTGTTACATAACCAACTCCTCAAACACCGTTTATCATAATCCATGTTACAATACTTGTCCCTCAAACACCATTTATAATCACCCAACGTTTATCATAACTCACTGTTTATCATAACCAAACCGGTGCTCCAAACACACCCCTAAGAATTTGGAAAACATTTCTGTGACCCTTCTTCATTAGGCCATACTTTGTCTTCTTTGGGCTCTTTTGTTATTTTTAGGGTCGAAGGTAGATTTACTTCAATTATTTTTATTACACTTTAAATTTGTTCTTAGTTCAACAAGATTTTGCGGTAGGAAATTTAAAATCAAACATCTCGATTGGAAGCATATATTTTATGTATCAGTTCAATTCTATACATAATATTAAAAATTCGCTTTGATAGTTGATACTAAAATTAAAACTTTTGAAGTGTTTAAGAAAAACTTTTAAAGAGTTGGTACCAAAATTGAAAGTATTCCAAATTAAGTTACGAAAATCAAAGTTGTAATATTGAATCGGTGAGTGGCGTGATTGGTAATCTGATTTGGTGTTAATTCATTTTCATTCCATAGTTACAGGTTCGATAATTGATATTTGTAATTCCCACAAATCAAAGTTGTAATTTAATATATATTCAATATTATATCTAACCGTCCTATCTTATCTCTAAAATTTTATAAACGCATGTTTCTTCTCTATTTTTGTTTGGAAATTGTCGGATTTTTTAAAATATTAATAATGGAGCACACGATAATGAAATAAGTAGTCGGGTCATATTAAATAATAATAATAATAATAATAATAGTAAAATAAAACAAAAGGTTGGCCACGTTAATAAGACAGGCTTGACAATTTCCACAAAATGAAACGATTAAAGAAGTTAAAGAAAATGTTTCTTTGAATACTATCCATAATTCGTTTATTTTCTTTTTTCTTGTAAAAAGAGTACGTACTTTCACATTTTATACTTCAGAACCCTAATTCGTTTCGAGTTTTTGTTCTAAACTCTATTCATTTTAAATATCTTGATAAAAAAATTTATTTATCCATATATTTCAAAATTAAACACTTTTACTTCAAACATTCTAAATAATACTAAATTTTATTTTTATGTGTTTTTTAATTTCGTTTTCTAAATAAAATTTATATCAAAATTAAAATAATCTAATCATCAATCTATTAGAATTTAAAGTCATCATTTTTATCTTCCTTTTCTTTTGCAAGTAAAGCCATCATCTTTACCAACATTTATTTATGTCGCTAATTGGATATATGACTAAGATTAAATATTATTTAAAATGTGAAAAGATAAAAACATTTAATTTTTGAAACATAAGAATTACTTAATAGAAACATTTTAATACGAAAAATGTATTTTTTTTCCTATTTAATTATTATATCATATCCAAGAATAATGTAACATTCAGGTCTTCAAATAATTGACTTTAATTTTTTATTTTTTAAAAGTAAACTTTATCGATTGGTCTTAATTTTCATTATTTTAGAACACTTATTGATTCTCAATCAAATTTGAAAAATAAAAATATATTATCTGGATTTTCTTACATCTTTAAAATTAAAACAGATTTTAAGAAAGATATTATAATGTAATTTTAATTTTTTTATATATATAAAAAAATGCTACGCATGGTTCTCATTGATTGAGAACAAAAAATCAAAGAGTTGATTACAAAAAGAATCGAAGTATTATCAAGTTTATCTTTTTTTAATAACAAAATATAAAGGGCTTTCGTTTTGTAGATAATTTTTTAAATAGTTTGTTTCTTTGTAGCTCAATCCCTCACACTATTGTTGAAATCAACGCAATAATAATAAAAATAATAATAAAGTGTTTACAACAGTTCTGTCTCAATGTTCATCATTTTTAGATAACATATTTAAATCAAAATTCATTTTTAGAGATAATTTTATCTGTATTACATAATAATTAGTTGGTTAGAAATTCGTATCTTAAATATTGTTGAGATAAAAAAATATATAAAAGACAAATACTCATCCATCTGTCCTGAATTTAGAAAATACTAAAAACTCAAAATTGTTGAAGGTATGAAGTGATAAACAAAGAGATAGAGGCTGGGCTCTAATTTAATTTGTACTATTTATTTTTTAATTCAACTCTATTTTTTTTTAGTACAATTAGTGTGAGAATTAAGTATAAATTTTCATGGATTGAGTTATTACTTATATTGGTTGTTGAATAAGATTAAAATTGTTATATCTAAAAAAAAAAAAGATTAAAATTGTACTAAAAAAATCAACTGATAATTATATTATTTAACAGTACTTTTTTTGAGCAAATATTAATTAACAGTACTTTCAACTTTTTTAAGAGATTCCTCAAAAAAAAAAAAAAAAAAAAGTGAATCAATTTCGATAATTTTATTTAAGAAAACAATAGTTAATTTGAACTATTTGTAAAGTGACTCATACGTATTTTTATTTAATGTTGTTTACAATCAACACAAAGTTTCCTATTATTTCCTTAAAAGTTAAAAGTATACAAAAATACGAAGTAGAATTATCAAGTTTTTTTTTTCCAAATTAGTAGAGAGAAATAGAGGAAAGAACAAAAGATAAATAACTCCTAGTATTAATTAAATATGTTACCATCCATTTGATTCCCAACATTTTATTCTAATATTATGTAAATCACTATATGGATATTTTTTTTCCTTTTACTAAATAACTGTGTGGTGCATTGATTATCTTAATTAATGTAATTCAATTCAATTCTATGATAATAGAAAGAATCTTAAAAAGCAGTATTCAATTCAGTTCGTAGTACCCTCGTGAAGAGTTTGTGATCAATCATTCAAAAAATGTTTTTTTTACATTGTAAATTTAAAATAAAATAAAATAAACTTATGTCTAAATGCTTGGACTTTCTATTGATATCATTATTCCTTTAAGATTTTAATTGATTTAACCCATAAATTTCGAATTTAAAAAAACCAAGAAATTTCAACTTATAAATGGATTTTTTTTCCCTCTCACAAAAAAAAAAAGAAAAAAAAAGGGTATTGAGAAGATTCCAAATGCGAGGTGAAATGATTTCCATCCACACTTTGGCTTTATGCAATAATCTAAAATTGTTGAGTGTGGTTTAAATAATCACGCCTCTACTTTTCAACAACTTATTTGCTACGTGGCTTACTTAGGCAAACAAATCAATGACACCTACATATATTTTTTAAGAGATATTTGGATAAAGTTTTGAACGAAAAGTTATTTTGAGTAGTTAAAAATGTAAAAATGAGACAAAAATTCGTTTAGAGATGTGAATTCTATTGGTAGATGAGTCATAGACAATAAATTATTTTATTGTAAATTTGAAATGAGTTGTTATTTTGAATAATTAAAAAAAAAATGATTATAAATGAGTTGTTAAACTTGAATTATTTTAAGTAATTAGAAATAAATTGGTAGAAATGAAAAGTTATTTTGAGTAGTAAAAATGAGGAGTTATTTTTAGTTACAATAATTCGTTTGGATTTGAGTTTTTGAGAAATAGTAAATAAATACTTATTTTAAAATCTTTATAAATTCAACAAACAAACACCCCGTTCGTGTTTAATAAAGTTTAAGTGTATTTTGGGTAAGAATCTTACGTTGAATGTATATATTTATAATATAAATGAGTAAGTTGTTCTCTCGACACCAATTAATTTTATGATAAAATTATATACTATTCTTTTTTCTTTTTGAGTACATACTAGGGGAGCGGGACAAATATCGATTCTCGGATTCGAACTTGTGACGCTGGTGTTGAATTAGTTTACAACTAAATACTGAAATCATTGCGTTACCATTCGATAATTATATACTATTCTAATAATTCTAGAATCTTCAATTGTTCTCACAAGTACTTTAAGAAGATGTTTGGTGGGAAATAATTTAAGAAAATTTGTTCTCGTCCACAACTTTTAAATTGTCAATTATAATTACATCATTTTTTTAAAATTAATATTTTAATATTTTATCAAAAACAAAATTTTAGATGTTTTTTTTTTTTGCATGTTTCAAGAATGTATATGACACTAATTAAAGACTATTTGTAGCATTGATTGAATATTATATATACATTTATTTAATACAATTTGTTGTACCGATTAAAACTACGAAATACATGAATTTTTTCATCCCGTAAAAATGGTTATCCATGTTTATATCATTTACTTACTGATTTGTATATACCAATATATAAGAATACTAGCTTAAAGGAAAGATACATATTATTGATATAAAATAATTACTGGTGTAATTGTGGGGGGATACGTGAGAATATAAGGGTGGGCAAAGATTATTAAAGGTTACGATGTTATAAATTAGGGTAAAAATTGGTATACCTTGGTGAAAATTGACTCTCTCTCTCTTTTTTTTTTTTTTTCTTTTTTTTTCATTCTAAGCTTACGAGGTTATAAATTAGGGTAAAAATTGGTATACCTTAGTTAAAATTGACTCTTTTTTTTCCTTGTAGTTTTTTCCTTGGAAGTTTATTTCTTTTGGTATCAAAAGATACATTCAAGGTCTACCCAAAAGAAAAAAGATATGTTGAAAGTTTTATTTTTGAATTCAACAATTGAGAATTTGAGTAACCTCCTGATAACTAGATCGTGTATGATATTATTAAAGGTTTGCGGTGTTGAACAAAGATATATTCCAGGTTAAAATATTACTCTAGTCAGTATACTTCAAAAATCATCTCATTTTAGTTTAAATACATTCTATATATTTTAATAACTCATATAATTAGTTCTCGTTATTAATTGGAGTTCATTTCTAAAATGATAAATAAAAAGCAATAATTTCATTCCGGAAAAGACATAAGATTTTTCAAAAAAAAAGAAAAGACATAAGATTAATATGTTTCTATATTTATACTCAATATATATATGTGTGTGTGTGACTCATGATAAAGAGTAATTTTAAGAGTTAATTGGAAATACAAAAACTAAAATATGGCATTTAAAAGCATAAAAGTTAAAACAAAACTATTACTTTTACGTATAATTTTACTAAAAAAAAGTTGTGCTAAGAACTAAAAAAAATCGCTATAAATTAATGCCCTTTTTTTTTGTCTTAATATATTGATATGATTGTTTTCATATCATATAAATTTATTCATTTATCAATATAGATAAATAGCCAAATAAATTGGTTTTTTTTTTCCAGTTCAGGCATCTTTTCCTTACCTAATAGTACAAAAGATGCTAGCTTGGACCATGTAGGTTTATGACCAAACTACTGACCTTAAACAATCAGACAAAATATGTCAGAAATATAAATTATATGTTTAAAGAGCATTGTTATTCATTCATAATCATTCTATATTTGTCTCTTTATTTGTCCTCAAATGTCTTTTATTTTAAATCACATGTGCATAGGTTCTTAGAGTTTATTAATTAGGATTTTTGGTTTAACCTAAGCTAACTGCTAATTGAGTAGGGAGTTATTGATTTTATTTTTTATTATTATTTTTTTTTATAATTAAAGAGGACCACAAATCCTACTTAAAATACTGCTGCTTTCAATAAAAGAAAAGTTAATTACTGATTTTCAAGATCGAACTTATGATTATAGAGTTGAATTGAATTACAACCATATCAACCAAGCTAAGATTGAACTCATGATTATAGAGTTGAATTGAATTACAACCATATCAACCAAGCTAACATCCACCGATCCTTTCAGTATTCAAGGATCATTAAGGAATGCCTTCATCATTTTGTTGGAGTATTATGCTCTACCTTGTCTCTCAATCTTAGTAGAATTTAATGTTTCATGAGGATATTAATGTTATTTCTGGTGTTTCTATAAGATTTTTTTCTGAATTCAATAATTTTTTAGTTGGTATTAGAGACTTGATTTTTTAAAAAAAAATCAGTTTGGGTTTATCTTTTGTTCTTCTTCTTCTTTATGGTTAAATAATCTATTTCTAACAAGGATGGACGTGCCAGACCTAAGGATGGATGTGATTAGCCTTGTTTCAAAAAAAAAAAAAACTAAAGTTGAAAGAGCAAATTGACAAATATAAAGATTATATCAGACTTATGCCAATTAATTATTCTTTAGTAATGCCTTAATTTTATGTCTGAAAAATACTTAAATACTCTCTCTTATTTTCTTACCTTCATTATTACATAATTTTGATGATAAAGTTCATGATTTAATGAAAAGAATTCTCAGGCGACCATTCTAAAACTAGCAGAAAACAAGAAACAGTTTCTAAACAAAAATCTATTTCGAACTATCAGACATGTTTAAGGAGAAAAATTATAGTAAATAAGTTAGAAAAAGGGATAAAGTATAACGTGGAGGCACTTGATAACAATTTCATGGTTAAATGGCAGAACAAAAAAAGAAGATTATTGAAAGGCTAAGAATGATTTTTTACTCTCATGGTCACTAATTCTGTAAAATGTCTCACTATAACTTCAACAAGGAAAATTTGGGATAGAACAAATCAACATATACATAACTTTGTTAAATTTCTCATCATTTGAAAGCAAACTTATCAATAAAATTTTCGTACCTTTTTCGAGGTAGGAAAAAATTAGATCAAAGCAACAATGGATATCGAAAAACCGATGCCGGTCGACGTCTCAGACCTTAAAATTCATGATCTTCACAGCTGAGGGCAGGCCAGGCTGATTGATTAGCAATGTTTTGGATGAACAGTGGGAAGAATTTGGTGACACTCCTATCAGCAAACAGGCAGTGCAATCACAATCTTATCAAAATTTTAGACCATGATCTTCTTGCCTTTACCTCCCACATGCTTCTTGTGCCTAGAAGGAGCCTCAGTGCCAGAACCAGGAACCAGTGGACCAGACCAGGCTTGGATTGGCTCCTTAGAGTAAGTGAACAGCGTCGAGCTGAATGGTATGTCGGGAGGAACACCGGACGGGTCGATATGACGGGAATATCCTAGCGTAAAGCCAAGTGCTCCATCCTGGTGTGGTGGGGGGAACTTTTCGCTTTTGCTCTTTGCATTTGCATGTGTAATTAAGCGTCTTCTCTGTTCAAGATACAGCAATTTCAAACAATTAAACACTAAAATCTAAGGAGAAATGAAATAATGTATTATTAGCTCTGGTCAAAGATTTTGAACTTAGCAAATTAATATTTACGTCGATATTTGTTTGTATTTCGGCATTGGCTTCGGGTGCTGGAATAGCCCTAACACGAGTGCGAGTTTTCTTTACGCCATTTCCCTGAGCTTTATTAGCTGCCCTTAGTCTGCAAAACCAGTTTAGAATGATGCTCAACAAAAACACCAACATTCTCACAGAAAGTTCATAGGACTAAGAATAATAATAGCAACTATTCCAAACTTTGTCAAATACAAAAAATAATAGACCTCACAGTGGCAAAATTTAAGCAACTGAACAGAACTTCAGGACTCAAGTAATCAACCCAGAACACATTCTTCAGCAATGCAACCTTCATCTTTGTTTTCCTTGTCCTCATTTTAGTCACAGCACCAGTAGAAAGCTAGAAAATGGACTGTTTGCTTATCAACATAACTACATGGAGCTTCCACGAGGTGTTGGAAAGAGTCGATTCGGTCAATAGAGTTCGCAAAAAGTTGGTTGTATTTGATTTCATATATCTTAAAACCATAAATACCTAGACCGAACTCTATTATGGTTTGAATAGTCAATTTATACTAAGTGGTCAGTGCTGATGTTTCAAACACTTGATCTGCCTAGTGCACACGTATGTGTTGGAGGAGAAACTTAACATTCTTACTTAATGAAGTTTATTTGCAAACTGTCTAAAAAATTAGTTTAAAATGTATTCTACCAACCCATCCTACCAATTTTTTTTACCCCACTTGCTCCTCTGCCACCTGTTATTATATCGGACGAAATCATCCTTTGTTAATTCAATGAGACGCTACATCAACATTTAAGTAAAGGAATCACATCAAAAACCTTTTTATCGTGAGTGTTTGGACCAGCTTATATGCATCTCGACTATTCTCACGGGATAATCTATCTGACCATACATCATTTGAGTGTAAAAAAAAAACCGTAGGAAATTGATTCCTCGGTAGGTGACCACCATAGATTGTATCCATAACCTCTTGGATCTCCAAAGCCTTTTACAACCACTAAACCAACCCATGGTGGTTTAAACACCATATCTTTTCCGAAAAAAAAACACACACACAGTCTTCGACATTATATTTGTAAATTAAGATAGGAGGTATCGTCAGCTCCTCTTCCATGGTAACAAATCAAAATTCAAAATTCAATGAACATAACTCAAACCCTATAAACTTCAAGAATTAAATAAAGGCCAGGCAGTATTCTGTAAATTTAACCAAAACTAGAAACAGAAGAGACATGTATCAAAAGCTTCTTTACAAATAACAAGACATTTGTATTATAATGGCTAAATCTTTGAAGTGATAAAAACCTATGTTAGGGAAATGATAAATCTCACGAAAATAGCTTACGCAAAAATCTCAATAGCTATAAGAAAAGAATCGGGCATATATTGAGCAGAAACTGAAAACAAGGCATTCATACCTCCGAGCTTCATCGTCCCGTTTTCTAGCATCCATCTCCTTACTGGGAGGATATTTCGGGAGGTTGGAGGGTGAGCAAGCTAAAGGCTCTGTCATGAAGAACTGTATTGCAATGGAGAAGGTTTTAAAGGCATACAAGAAATATGGAAGAAAAAAAAAATCAGAGGTGAAAGGATATTTAAAAAACTTTTACAATATGACTGCAACTTGAATTCAAACCAAAATTTGCATTCTACCCTTCTATAATAGAACATAGTATTTTGAATGAATTTTTTTGGGGGGATATTTTAGAGAGAGAAATGAGATTGTTGAAATTGTTGAAAGAAAGAGTAGACATTTACTTGACATAGCTCATGCATAAATAGGATGCCTAGTAAGATTTTGAATTTTAAAGCTTTCATTGATTGTTTTCAAAATAATTTTCCAACCACTAAATGGTGATTGTAGAAGGATCTCTCCTTCAACAATATCTATTAAGAGCCAGAGTAACAAAAGAAACAAAATTACCCTGATATCTATATAGAATGTGGTACCCGCTTATAGAGAGAACACGCCATTATGGATCCAAATCAATACTTCAACCCCTTGTAACCCTAGAAACCCTCCAAAACCCGATCCTCTTAGGGATAACAACTATGTTTGAGTCAGTTTAATCCTTATATGTTTAGAAGATCAAATTCGTACCAATACTTCAGTTTGTTAATCACAATGGTCAATGCTTTTTTTTTTTATAGAAATTGAGCTTTCTTGGAGAAGAAATGATACAAGGACATAAAAAGTGATCTCACTAAAGGAGGAAACCTGCAAGAAAGGCCTCCATCAAATCAAGCAAATTAAGACCTAAACACAAATTTTAAAAAAAAACATTCACTACCAAACTTCAAAGAGAAATATAATATCTAATAAGAAGCAAATATCACATGGAGATCTCTCTATCCTTCAAAAGATTTTATTGTTTCTTTCTCTTCAAAGCCCCCACAAGATAGTGCACATGCTGGATTCCCACAAAAACTTCCATTTTTGATAAAAAATAAACTCCACTTTTATTTTTACAAGAAACAGATACTTTTCATTGATGTATGAAAAAGTACAAAAAAGTGATCTAGACTATTACATCATTTGTTGTGAATGGTTATCTCCCTCCAATCCCTCTACCCAGAAAGAGCAAGTTCAACTCTGTAAGGAACTGACTCCAAACATCATAGGCGACCTTGCAGCAATAGAGAACGTAATCAAGATCCTCCAAGGCCCCACCAAGGTAGGCACATTCTTCGACACAATATCTAAGGCATTATCTCTTCTGTGAAGGATGGGTCAAAGCAAAACACTTAACCTTCTTTGAGATTTTCACCTTTCTTAGAAACCCCCATAGAAGAAGAGGGAAAGAGATTAACAAGACAAGAAAAAGACTTGCACAACACAAGAAGTCTTTGAAGCTAAGGCCCAACAGCAAACATCCCTCCTCTCCATAATACAACTTTGTGGAATACAACAAAGCTCCCTCAAAAAAAAAAAAAAAAAAAAAAAAAAGAAGGTTAACAATATCCAATGTTTTCTAATCGGACAAAGATGTCAGAAGCACAAAAAAGGTGAGGGATTTGGCCCAGGATGAGACAGAATATTAGCCACAGAATGATTCTTCATCCAGGAAAAATGATAACGACGAGAAAATGCATGGCAGAGGGGTCGATCCTCTGACCTTAACTTCCTATAAAAAGTGTCTTTCTCATCTCCTAACTCAACAACGTATCTTAATCCCATGCGAAGTTCACTCGAAAGAGGACAACATACTTGCTCACTGAGACCTCATGGCTTATACTAAAGGAAAGTAGACCCATGATGAAAATGTCACAAATATTTTGCCAATAAATAGGTGTTAGAATGGAAAATTGAATTAGCACGAATAAAGACTAACATGCATTAATATGACCACCAATTTGTTTAGCACTCATTAATGAAAGGAACTATCACGACATAATGAAATCAAAACTTATAGATTTTCTTTTTTTTCTTTTTTTTTCTTTTTTTTGAGATTAGAAACCTATAGATTTTCGAGGACAACATTGATGCAAAGATGAAAGTACAAGGACATAAATATAATCTGACTTCAAAACAATAACGAAAGTTGGTAATATTTCAAACCTCAAAATGCATTCATGTATTTGAATATGAATGAATTCTTAAATATTTAACAAATTTGGGGTTGATGAAACATGAGTCATGTAATGCGTTTGAAAACTAGAGTACAAAAGGAGTTGATTTTTTTCTCCATTGTATCATTTTAAATGTTAAAATTAAATTAAAATACAAGATTAAGACTTGCTTGAAATTTAACATACTTTGACTATCGCACAAAGAACACTCTTAACCAAACACATTTACTTCCCTTTATTTTCCTGCTCTAATTTTTCTACCCTTTCTTTTACAACTAAATATTAGAAACCAGAACATTTTTCTTTATTGGACAATGCCTATGGTTCAAATCAATCCCTGAAAAATCTTCCTAACCCAACAAGAGAGTGAAAAACTTTGTTGAACAATCCCACTAACCCCCTAAGAAGTGGGGGAAACGAAAAATGCTTTAAAAAAGAACCAATATTCTCATGTAGACTATAGAGTCCTCATTCTCCATGAGACAAAAGGATAAAATACACCGTCTTAATGAAACCAAACGAGAAAAGGTATAGGAAGTGACAACATTTAGTTTGATTAGTTTGATTGATAGATATGTTGAGGACTCCAATCATTGTCAATTGGTTTTGAGATGGAACCTCATGTTATCTAATATGGTAATATGATATCATAGTCCATTAAACTCAAACAGGTATTACTTGAGGTGTTGAGGATCCTACTTTAGAAAGGTGTGAAGACCTCCTAACATTTATAAGATAAATAGGTTACTCCACTCATTATCAATTGATTTTGAGATGAAATATTGAAACCTCATGATATCTAATACGATACAATGGGAAGATTGGTGTGTATAGTAAATGAAACCACAATTCAATTAGATTAATGACAGAAGTGAAAATCATAACTGAGATGTATTCTGATAATTTTGGAGCTCACCTCGCTATTTAATGCATCTGTTGCCGTCTTTCGTTCTGCTGGATCAATTGCAAGAAGCGTTTCTATAAGTGGCAGTGATGATGGCGGGAAATCTTTAAACGTCTCCTTTATACATCTTTTATAAGGATCTCGGGGCTTAAATAAGGTTGCATTTGGCAGTTTTGATCTTTTCCAATATTCATCTGAAGGGGATCCACATAGCTTGTATATCTTGTGTAGCTGCTCTACCTGAGTGAGCAAACCAGTAATCATCAAACACAAATGTTAGGAAAATTCAAGTTAAGAAAAGATGAGTACAACCTATGTAAAAGTTTAAAAAAAAAAACATGCAGTGTTCCTGAACTATATTAAGATGTTCAATTATAATAAAAATAGGCGACGACTCATTTAGTTTTAGATTTGAAAATTTTATTCATTGATTAAAATGACAGTATCTATGGAGCTGGCCAAAGCTATCAGTAAGAGAGAACATTAAAGTAAGTTATACCTTTAAACTGTCACATTTCATCCTTCAAATTCCAATTTATGCTAATTTTGAACTTTCCATACGTTCATTTCCGAAGTTAAGAGTAGTAATTAAATTGCCAACAAGAGCACAGCTCTATCGGCATTTTGTACAACCTAGTAACCATGAGGTTATAGGTTTGAATTCCCCTTTTCTAATATTGTTGTATAAGAAAAAGAGTGGTAATTAAATTGAGCCGCAGAAATACTCTAGTTTTGCGATTGTTGTTGTTGTTTTTTTTTTTTTTTTTGATAGGAAACAATTTCATTGTAAATATGAAATTAGATTAATCAAGACAGAGCGGCTATTATATTTTTCTTCCATGATTCTTCTAGTTTAGTGTGTACAACCTGAAAGGTATAATTGCACGATACATCTTGAGACAACTATTGGTAGGAAGCTTTTAGAAAGTGCATAAAAACAAATGGATACTCATTCTCTCTATAACTCTCTCTAGGAAAACGCTCCCAACCAAACCCTAACCCTTTCTCGTTTTACTCCCCACAACTCTTCTACTGATCTATTCCATCGTTCTTTGGTCATCTTCCTTGTTTAACCTCTACTGATCTCTCTCTCCCAGGCGCGCAACAGCTTACCACTGGGCGATTTTCCTCTTCACACTTTTTCTGTTGTTCCGTCGGTATCGATACCTAGCCATCCTCCACGTTTCTCTTATGTGACCTCCCTTGGGCAGAGACTTGGAACACGAATTCACCTGCGCTCTTCCTTTTCATACACCAGTGTTAATCTACATTTCCATTTCGAGCGTGATTCCAACCCCTTCGACACTGGATTACTTTGCCTCCGTGCATGATTCCTCCAGCATCGGTTGTTCCCGATCTTCTTCTCCACACTAGTGTTATGGTGGCAACTACCCTGAAAATATGTGTGATGACTTTCCTTTCTCCCTTTTGATGCCTCCGACGCTGATCTATGCTGGCTAATGTGTGTCAACACCGTTTTTCTCCTTGAACCTGTGTCTGATGTCTCCATCAGACGCTTTCACGCCCAATCATCGTCAAGATCATCTCGCCTTATTGCCTTTGTTGACACCAAGCCTATGTTGAAACCTACTGCAATGTCTTTACGAGCATTGGCGGCCCCAATCTTCTTTACCTATGTCGTGCATGAGAGTGGGGTTCGGTATCAATATCACTCATCTATAGACTATCATATCGACGGAAAAAATCGGGTCAACGAATTTCTCCTCATCAGCAAAAGCATGTCATTGGCATCTGTTCCATTGATTTTTGGGAATTGTTTTATCGCATATTTCCTTTGTTTTTCATTTATCCTCTAACAGCTTCAACCGCGTTTCTCACCTATATTTCTACTATCACATTTTTCAATAGGTCTATATAATACTTTTATAAATCCATGAAATTGTTTTGTTTCCAAAAAAATTAAGTGCAGGCAAACTCTAAACTGAAATTTAATATTTCATTATTAACTCCTAACACAAACTAATAACTATAACTTTCTGTAATTTTTTTTTAACAAGAAAAAGTGAACTTCCAACCAACAGCAGAACCAACAAGACAAAAAAAAGAGCTTCAAACCAAAAAAATTGTCAAAGAGGATAGTTACAAAATTACATATTTTTCACTGCACTACAGTTTATCAACATGACTTTCTTAAAACTTCCATATATGCAACTTAAAACCATATAGTTCTACTTGCAATACAGTTTATGAGCATGATTTCCCACCAAAATTTAATTTAATTGCATGTGCTCGAACCAAGCTATCCTAAATGTTACCAAATCAAACAAGAACATAATGAACTATTTTGTACGTCCAATAAAAATAGTACTTAGAAAAAATTCTTAATAGTGAAGATTAGAACTCAAGCAAGATTCACATTAAAAAATTATCCACATGAAGACCAGATGTGAAGTCATTGAGGGTAATTAAATGCACTAAAGATATTGAACAAACTTACTACTTATTTCTTATGATAAAAACATAATGAAATATTCTGTACGTCATGGAATGACCTAGTGGTCAAGATGGTCTTGGAGAGCTAAGAGATGATGGGCTCACCTACCTAAGAATTAATTTTCTATTAGTTTCCTTGACATCCAAATGTTGTAGGGTAAAAAATATGTCCCGTGACAATTGCACGCACCTCTACTATACATACAAGAAAAATAGTATTTAGACAAAGAAATGCTTTACATTGAAGATTAAAACTCGAACAACATTGGTGTTAAAAAATTAGTACCAGATGTCCTAAAGTCATTTAGAGCAATTGATAGCATTAGAGATAGTGAGCAAACTTACTACTTATTTCACATGATGAAAATGGAAGTCTGAGCTATGAAGCTAAACAAGGGGGAAAAAACCGCAATTACCTCTGTACGGCCAGGCATGATAGGCCTCCCAGCTAGTAACTCGGCCAATATACACCCAGCACTCCAGAGGTCTACCCCAACACCATAATCAGTTGCTCCAAGAAGAAGCTCAGGAGGTCGATACCATAAGGTAACTACCCGACTAGTCATTGGGTGCTTGTGATTTGGATCAAAGATAGAAGCCAATCCAAAGTCAGCAATCTTAAGCACTCCCCCACTGTCAATGAGAAGATTAGATCCTTTGATGTCACGGTGAAGCACACGACGATTGTGACAATGTTCCAGTCCAGATAGCAGTTGTTGCATGAAACATTTAACCTACAAATAGACATGCACCAAAAGAACTATTGTTCAGCCTTTGATTTTCTGGAACAACTGCACCAATGTTCGGTTTGGATATGAAAACTGAAAGAAAATATATATATGCTAACCTGCGATTCAGTAAACTTTATTGTTGGATTTGCAGCAAGACCAGCTAAATCATGTTCCATATACTCAAACACCAGGTATAAACTACAAGACATCCGCGATGTGACCAACCCCTCCAATTTCACAACATTATTATGATTTAATCTCCTAAGAATGAGAATCTCTCTAGCCATAAATTTCACACTTTCCGGTTCCAAATTGTCAAATCGAACCTTCTTCAGTGCAACAATTTTACCTGTAAGTATATCTTTAGCTTTATACACGTTGCTATATGTTCCTTGTCCAATCTAACACCAAAAGAATTATGTTAGAAGCATGTAAGTTAGGGCCTATTTGGAATAACTTTCTAAGTGCTTAAAAACACTAATTTCGGCATTTAGAAGGTCATTCAAAATAAGCTCTTAGTGGAGTGTAAAAATAAAATTAAAGAACAAAGACAATCATGCATTACAGGAGGATCATACTACAAAAATTAACTCAAACTGAAATTACACCTAATGTTAGTTGATTACCCACCTTATCAATTTTTTCAAATGTATCAGCCTTCCTTGGAATCCAACCATTGAGAGCCTCCCCACAAACTGCTGTGAGCCATGCTGGCCATCCAGCAGCAACTTGCTCTCCCTGGGATTGGTTCGGTAAGTTACCAGGCCTCGGAACCTTCCTCGACTTTCTCCGTTCTGCCCGTTGGCGATCCCGATCCCCATCAGCCTTCTTCTCTTCCTCCTTGCTCACATTTACATGCTCCTCTACATTAGCACTAACATGCTCCACTTCTGTTTCCAGGACACGCTCAACTTGGACACGAGACTCAGTAATTTGATTCCTCTTCCCATTATCAACAGGGGGTTCTACACTTCTAGCAGACGCTTCTTTGCTAACCAAACACCCCATTTCTCAATTCTAAGAATTATCCCCCACCATAGCAACCAGCAGAACCAGTTCAGTCATAGATTTTCTCACTACAAATCAAACAAAAACAGTACACACAAATCACCAAGTAAACTAGCAATCGAAAAAACGAAACCCCACAAACCAAATAGCCTTATTAACAAAAACCCACAAACCAATAGCCTTATTAACAAAAACCCACAAACCAAATAGCCTTGTTAACAAAAACCCAAAACGAAAATCAACAAAAAAAGAGCATAAAACGATAGAGAACGTACCAATAAGTAAAAAGCAAGAAAACCCCATCAAAGAAACCGATCGATGAAAGCAGAAACAGGGAAATCAGAGCTGGAAATTGGGAAAGGGGGACTGATCTGGAGTGAAATCAGAGTGGAAAACTTGGAAATGAATTGCTGTGATGCATAATTGTGGATTTGTTTGCGGTTGAGTGTTCTTGATGTTGTGGGCTCTGCGTTGAGCTGTCTGCGAGAAAGTGGAAATAGCCAATTGCAAGAGCGAAGATCTGCTTCGCCGTTTCAGAAAGTCAGCTTCAAATCCAAATCTGGAATTTCTTTCTTTCTTCTCTCTCTGTAAATTTAGCACAAAAAAAAAAGAGTTTAGATCCTTAATCCCTAAAATGATGGGTTTTCTTTCTTTTCTTATTTTATTTTTTCCTTTTTGGAGTTCTCTATGTTGGGTGTTACTATTCATCAATCAATTACTTACTTTTCCCTCAAATATCAACAACACAAATTCAGTCATATGTATGTACATTTGACCCTTGTTCTTTTCCAATGAAAAAAAAAAAAAAAACCAACTTTACTATGTACTTTTTTAATTAATTTTTCTCCTGATTTAGATGTGATAATTTGAAATATAATATATATATATATATATTAGAGAATTGTAAAGTTTCGTCTTAAAATTAATTATAATAAAAAAAAAAAAAGTAATGTGTATATTTTTTAAGTGTTGTAAGCTTTGTTCTTTCTTTTTTATGTGAAATCTTTAATATATATTTTTTTATTTTGGAAGTCGTCGTCCCTTTAATTTAAAATTTATGTTTATTTTACTTTTTGAAACATTTTGGTTCTATATTTTAAAAAAGAAATGCACAGATGAAATTAACCAAATTTCAAAATATATAATATAGGAAGTGGCTAATTTAGAGAACTTTCCAAAAATGTTAATCAAAATACTTCAAACTCTCTTCCATAAATGAGTGACAACTTTTTATTTATAACGAATTGGAGAGTTAGTAATTATTGAAAGTTTACATCAATTTTCGGAAGTAAGCATTTTTTTTAGTATAAGTTGGGGAAGGGAATTACAAATACCGATTTCATCTGTTGGTTTTAATCTGATTTAATACCATGGTCATGAATTTAATTATGAAAATCAATATTTAATTCTAATTTTTTTTACCAGCATCACAAATTTGATCCCAATAATCGGTATTTATTCTCTATTTTATGATATGTATTAAAAAGAAAATCAAAACATTAAAATCTACTTATGGTCTCTCTCACCGAGTACCAAAAAAAATGTAAAATCAAAATATGTTAGAAATACATATACATAAAAATAAAAAGTAATAGTCAATCATATTAAAAAACAGGAAATTGAAAAGGACCACTTGGCAAATATAACAAACAAACAAAAAAAAAAAAAAAAAACAAACAAAAATTAATTAGTAATCGTAAATATAGCAACTACTTTTTTATTTGCAATAAAGCAAAAACAGAGGTCCAACCATATGAAACGGTGAAAAGGTCAGTCATATGATTTTTTTTTTTTTTTTTTGAAAAGAGGTCAATTACATGATTAAAAAGTATAATTTGTTATATCATGAAGAAACATTTCATATATATATAAAGTATGAAAAATAGAATAATTAACCTCACTAATTTGGTATTTAATTAGACGTTGGATTGATTTTTCCTTTTTAAACATTCATTGGTTCAGTTTGATTCTCTATTTCTAAGAATTTTTTATAAGAAAATTAATTATAATTTAATTGTAGTTATACTATAAATTAAATTATTTACATATCATATCTGTTAGAATGAAAATATAAATTATGCTTTAATGATGGTTGAAAGTTCAATACATGACAAAAATAAAAGTTTATATAAAAATAAAAGTTGAAAACACATGTATTTAAAGGGGGGGAAATCAACGGGAAGATTAGTTGTTTTGTTTTTTTTTTTTTTTTGGTATAAAACTCTCTATAATTTAATTTATTTTATTCTTGTATAAACATGATATTTATATAAAAAAAATTAATATAAGTTGGAAAGGTTGAACCACAAATCTTACATAGAGATCATTGATGACTAATTGACATAAATTTGTACCCATGATCATTGTTGTTAAATTATAGATCCATTTCGAGAAAATTAACTTTTTGAAAATTAAAACATTATATAAAAAATAAACATAAAAACCGATATTTTAGGTTAAAATATCATCCTAATCATTGTATTTCAAAGTTTATTCTAGTATAATCATTGTATTATTAAATGTTCAATTTTATTTCATCCACTTATAATATAATTTAAAATTAAGTTATCTCGTGTTAATCCATTTCTACTTCATGGTCACAAGTTCGTTCTCTGTAATCAGTATTTGTAATCTACTTTCCTCAACTATATATAAACATATTAGAATCTTACTTGTATTCAAATTATTATCATTATGAAAAGATCTCTATTAGAATTAATTTAAAATTTATTAACACAACCAATTTTAAACTTTATGGAAAGTAAATGAATTAAAGTATGTTCATCGTCATATCTAGCTAATTATGTTTCTTAAATTGAGATTCTCAACTTAGTTTTCAAACCATCGATTTGGACAAGATTCTAACTATCTTTCTTGACAGAATAAGAAACACCATTTAACTAACTTTCTTTCTTTTGCAAGCTTGAAGGTAAATTTCTGCTATCAACAATGCAAGTTTCCAAAGCAATTGAGAAATATTTTCATCCCAACACAATACTTCAAGTATTAGAAAAAATGTTCTGTTTGATGTTGATCAGATATTCCATGAAATTTCAATACACAAAATGTTTCTTTTTATGTTGATCTTGATCATACAAAAAAAAAAAAAAAAAAACCAACAAAAGATTAAAAAGAATTTACTTGAACAGAATATGAGCCTAACAAATGGTCATCTTTTAACTCCAAAAATTTACTTTTGGCTGCAAATTCTCCCCTTGGCACACAACATATAGACTAGATATTTACTTCAATTAAACTATATCCCGAAATCTTTGCAAGTTCCTGCTCGGTCATGAGTCCTCGGATATACTTTACCGAATCCCATCGTCTCGCTTTGGCATATATATTCGACAAGGTAATGTAGATGCTGGGATTTCTAGAATCCAAGGAGAGTAATCTATCAGCAACTTTTAGACCCAATTCAATGTCATTGTGCATCAGACATCCATTCAGCAGAGTTTCAAGTATGCCACTGGTTGGTGTGAACGGCATTTGGTTGATAAATGCCTCGGCTTGCTGTAGGCGTCCCGCTCGACTTAAAAGATCTACAAAACAAGCATAAAGTTTATCGGTAGGCGTTATGTTATGGTCATTCTTCATATTGTGAAACAGAGAGATCCCTTCTTCCACCAGGCCTGAATGGCTACAAGCAGATAGCAGAGAAACAAGGGTACTTTCATTTGGCTGAAGTCCTTCTCCATTCATTTGATGGTAGACCCACAGTGCTTTGTGCCCGAGACCGTGTGTTCCATAGCCCGAAATCATGGAGTTATATAAAATCACATCCTTGGGTGTAAAATCGCACTTGAATACCTTTTCGGCTGAGTCTATTTTGCTGCATTTTGAATACATATCAATGAGAGCTGTCGCAACGACAACGTTGCAAGCAAACCCAAAGCAAAATAGCATCGCATGCACACTTCTCCCTTCGTGCAACGAGCCTAGGAGCGCACAACAGTTGACTAGACTAACTAAGGTGAGAGCATTGAAAGTAACCTTCTCATTTTGCATTTGATTAAATAACCTTAAAGCATCTCTAGCATGCCCATTCTGTGCCAATCCCACAAGCATGGCAGTCCATGAAATCACGTTCTTATTTTTCATTCGTTCAAAAACAGAACATGCGTAGGCCAGGGATCCACATTTAGCATATAGATCAACAATTGCAGTAGACAGAACCAAATTTAAATCAAGTCCCTTTCGATAAATGCAGCCGTGAAGAATTTTCCCGCCATTCAAATCAGCAGTGAGAGAACAAACCTGGATGAGGCTAACAATGGTGCCAGAATCAAAACCTCCATCACCAGTAACCAACATCTGAAAGAGATCTAATGTTTCATTGAGCAAACCGTTTTTAACGTAACCCGAAATCATAGCATTCCACGAGACCAAACTCCTCAAGGGCATTGTATTAAAAATCCATTTAGCACTTTGGACATCAGCTGTTTTACAATACATATCAATCAATGAGGTTAACACCCTTGTATCACTACCCATACCAAATCCAAGAACATAGCCATGAATACATTTTCCAAACTCTAAATTCTTGGTCTCCCCACAGGATTGAATCAAGCTTGTCATGGTCACAACACTAGGCTCAATTTCATTGTAAATCATATCAAGAAACGCCTTAAAACCTTCACTAAACAAGCCTTCTCGCATGAAGGCACCAATCATCACGTTCCAGCAAACAACATCTTTCTCAACCATTCGTTCAAAAAACCTTTGTGCAGACATGATATCACCAGTTTTCACTAAAAAATTCAAAATTGAAGTTCCTAAAAACCGACCTCTATCCAATCCCTTCCACACTGCTAATTTAATCACCTCCATCCCCATCTCATAATCCATTAAGAACGTGCATGCTTTAAGAGCAAAATTACAAGTATAACTATCTATTTTAAATTCACATCGACCCATGATCTTAAACATCTCAATGCTCTCGTTGTAATGCCCACTCAGCAGATACCCATTAAGCATGGCATTGCACAGAATAGTTTTTGGTTGAGGAAATTGATCAAACAGTTTTCGTGCATTATCCAAACAACCCAGACCTGAGTACACGGCAACAAGCTTTGCAGCCAAAAATTGGTCAACGGATATGGCTTTGGTGATAACAATCTGGGCATGTATGGATTTGACACACAAAATGTTAAGGGGAACTTCTTGGAGAAGCAAGAAAAATGGTTGAAAATTGGGTTGTGGGTTGAATACGGCATTTTTAATGAAGGATGTTGAGGCCTGTGAAATGAACCTTTTGAGAGGCAAACAAGGCAAGTGAAGGAAAGGTGGCATCAAAAGGAAGGAGGATGGTTGTCAAAGAAAGCCATAGTCAAAGGACTTAAACCATCGAAGGATAATTTCCGCTCCAAGCAAACACTACAACAAAAACAAACTAACAATTTCAAACCACATTTTCATCTGGCACTATAAAATATAAATTTATGCAAAGTAGTAGAATCACATTTTCTCTTCATTTTTAAACATGCTTGCTTCATGAGAACCTACAGTTCATTAAATAATAAATTAAGTTGATAGTAAACTTAAAACTAACCAATAAAAAGATTGTAAATAAACTTAATAGCAACATAATAAAAAAAGTCATAATGACATTCTAATAAAACTTGACGCATGAACTCATTATCTGCTAATATTAAAACTTCATAAAAGAACTCAAATTTTCTAAATACCATTAACCAGTCCCAGCAAAATTATATAGCATATACAGTTCAACCAAGTTTAAAGGGTTGTAGTGATGGCCAAAATATATCAATCTGCAAGCATCGAATATGAAACTAAAAAACAAGATGATCAACATCTTCCACTAGAATAATTGTGAGAGTGAGAGTGCCTACACTACAGCACAGCCATCTGTGATATATTTCCTACCAAACCAAACTCATTTTTTGAACAAAAACAATTTTCATTGGAAATATAAAAGAGAAATATTCAAGAAGAAACCAACTCTCAAGGGAGTGGGAGGGAAAAGAAAAGAATGATATCTATATGTATGAACAAGCTAAGCTGGTTGGTTTGGTTCCTTGATTTCATGACCATTTAGAATAAATTCAATTTTGACCTTCACAAGCAATTTTTTTGCTATTCCATCATGGTCTTTAAAAAAAAAAGTAGAAAAAGAAGTAGATCGTCATCTTCTTTCTAATTCTCATACTCATAAAACTGCTTACTAATTCTCATACTCGTAAATGATAAAACTGCAAACAAGACCGTAGCTCCAAATCCAATGGCATGATGTATAACCAAGTAAACAAGAGTTTACGGGTTCAAATCTGCCAACCCAAATGTTTTTGGATAAAAAAATTCTCATAATCATAAAACTAATGCATTGCTAAGCTTTTTCTATTCACTTTATTAGAACATTAGCAGCAGGATTTTTGTTTTTAAAGTCATATGCCACACAAAAAGTAATAGCACGGTGATTTTCCACCAACATAACCAATGTTTTAAAAGGCTACAGGAGGCGTCAAAACTTTTTCTCTTAAACAAACGAGGCATAAGCCTTAAGGTGGTATGAGGCGTAAGCTTCAATTTTAATCAAAAACATTACAAAAATTCTAAATATAAAACATAATACTTGCATAAAAATACATCAAACATCGCACGGACACTAAAAAGACTGAATTTCTTTTAGAATAAGAAACAATTTTGTTGATGAGTGAAACATAAGTGAATTCTCCAAGCCAATTAGTGAATACAACACAAAACTCCAAAAGGAGATGCAAGAGGAAAATAAGCCAACAAATTATCAAAATTAAATTGATGGTTCAAAACGATTAGAACCCTTATATTATAAAGAATGGAAAAAAAAGTACTATTGTTCTAGTGATTCTACGAGGCATGGGGACTTTAAGCCTCACTTCGTTTTTTTTTTTTAAACAAGACCCGGGGAGACATCGAAGGAGTAATGTCACAGTCTTGAACCTATGACCTTAAAGGTAGCATACCTTCAAAACCCAAATTTTGAACCACTGTGCCACCCCTCGAGGACATGCCTCACTTCATTATCATAGAGGCGTAGCCTCTCCTATGTGATGAGTAAGCCTCTTATGATCCAAAAAAAGCCTAAGACCCGAAGCTAAGAGTTAGAGCCTAAGCATAACCAATGCAAGCAATTTCCAACAAGACTTGTTCAAGAAAGAGCAACTTCAACTTCACACTTCTAATTAGAAAGAGAATAACAAACTAGACACTAATAATCCCATTTACGATATTCGTAATCATTCAATAAGGGAAAAACAGATAAAAACGTGGATTTAAGTACACAAATTGAAAAGGAAAGGGCAGAGAGCCATTCACTAGAATCACCACGATTGGCCAGGACAGATTACACTAACTTAGCGGTTGTGGAATAACCATATGAAACGCAAAATTTCAGAGGAAAAAGAAAATGGTAGAGAATGGTTCGTTGATATCACTGAAAGAGTAATCTGCTTTCAAAACCGCCAATGATAAAAGGTAAGGTAGAGTAGACTGTTACCGGAATCTGTACGGATGGATATCGACACTTGACGACGGCCGGTGAGATGTCGATGATGCTCGACGGCGAGATCGGCCGGACGGGAGGGTTTGACGAAGGAACAGATATCTGTAGAGGAACGGGACGGAAGGAAATCAAAGGGCTGATAATGAACCTTGTATTTAAAACGACGTTGTTTAGATAGATTTTGGCTTTCTTTTTTATAAATAATTGCGGGATGCAGCCAGTTATGATTTTAAAAAATGATCATTTAAAACTAAAAAAAAAATTAATTAATTGTTATAATTTAGATATAGCTAAGGCCGTTCATGGTTCGATTTGGTTCGGTTTTGGCTGAAACTGAAGATCGAACCGAATCCCTCGGTTTTTTAAGTGGCGGAACCAAGTAAACCGAAATACTTTAGGTTTTCAACGTAAAATCGAACCACTTTGCTTCCGGTTCTTCGGTTCGGTTTCGATTTTAAATCGATAAAAAGGATGATATGTGGGTGAGGACATCGACGGTGAATGGTAAAGAATGAAACTAAGCAAGAGAGATGAAGGGGAAACTTAGCTCCAACAAGTGATTTCAACTTTTCTTATCATCCTTGAGTTGTGATTATGAGAAAAGAAGTGTGAGAAGATAAAATAAACTTCTTTTGTAAAATTAAAACTTACCGTCTAAAAATTCTGAAAGATGAGAAAATATTAGAAAAAATGTAGAAGAGAGAAGTGGAGAAAGAGACTTGCAGAGAAGAAAATACTAGGGAGGTGTTTGGGATTTGGTGTTGAGAAGAGGAGAGGAATGACAAATTTAAATCCTATGTTTGTTTTTAGGACGTCAACATCTCCCCGACTTCTCCTAAACCTCTCATCTAATATCACATCAAATCTTTTATTTAATTTTTAAATGTCACATCAAACATTTTTTTTTAATTTTCAACCATATAATATAATATAAAATATCTTTTATCTAATCTTATCAAATATCACATCAAATTTTCTCTATTTTTCAACCACACAATATATAATAAAATATATTATATTTACCAATCAATCAAAATCTACAATAATTACATTATAAAAAATCAATATAAAATAAATATTTTTACAACATCTCCTTTCCAAAACATCAATCTCCAACCAAAAACTTTATATCACCAAATCACTCTACTTCCTCTTTCTCTTCAACTTTCTCTCCTCTCCTCTTTTCAACACCAAAATCCAAAGACCCCTAGAACAAAAGAGAATGATTTCAATTAGAGGAAGAATATGAAAAGGTTAATTAAGAAAAAGAAAAATGACAAATAAAATGACGTTTTGGAAAGAGGAGACGAAAAAAGTACTTCTCGGAAAGAGAGAAATTTAATGAATTTGCATAAATTAAGGAGTAGAGATATAAAAAAAAGTTGTAATGTTAAAATTAAAAAAAAAAAAAAAAAAAAGTTTCTTAAAATTTGTGATGGACTTTAATAAAAATATTTTGTGTATTATAATAATATGTTCGGTTCAGTTTTGCAGTTTATTAAATAAGATAAATCGTGAACCGAACCAAAGACTTCGGTTTTCATAAAATACAAACAAAAAAAATTGGTAGTTTTCTAATAACTGAACCAAACCAGTCGATTCGGTCAGGTTCGTCAGTTTTTTCGATTTGTTGAACACCCCTAGCTATAGCTGCCCTATACAACATACAATTATTTCTCTTTTTTTAGTTCAACAACCAGGGAATAGAATTGTAAGTTATGACTTTTTTTTTAATTCATGATCCTAGCCTAGGTTTTAAAAAATATCAACTAGGTTGAAATAGAGTTTTTTTTTTTTTGGGAAACGGTTGAAATAGAGTTGATATAGAGATGTCTATTTTTCCTGTGGGGTCAGAGACGAGTGGAAAAAATTCCCCTTGGCCAAATCGGGGTCGGGGGCGGGGAATGTAGTCACCGTCCCTGATTTCCCGATCTCTGCCCCGTTTACTTTTTTAAAAAAAATATTTTTTCTATAATTTACTCATTTCATTTTCAAATAAGAATATATTTGTTGATGAAATTATCTATGCATATGATTATTTTTCTTTAATAATTAACATTATAGTTTAAAAGTATTGTAAAAAATATATATAAAAAATGTAAAAAAAAAATGAAAAATCCTCGCGGGGACGGAGATTAAATTAAAAGGCAGGGACGGGGATGGAAAAGTCATTCCTCTGCCCCACTCCGCCCCGTGGTATATATTTCAATTTGTATTAAAAAAAAAAAAAGGTTCAAATACAATTTTGGTTCTCATTTTAAACTATAAACTTTCAAATATTTAATTTTAATCTTTAAATTTTATTTTATTTTAACCACCAAACTTTTTATTTGTTTCTTTTTTATTGATAAATATCCAAATATTCAACTTTGGTCCCTTAGCTAATTACAACTAAATAAATAAATAATTTCCAAGTTGACATCACTATAAACCATGACAATGGAATATAGGATCTTAAGCAAAATTGGAGTTCGACTCAAAACATTTATGGTGTGTCTGGAGCACCGGTTTGGTTATAATAGACGGAATGTTATAATAAACAGGGTTATGATAAACGCTGAATTATTATAAATGATGTTTGAGGGGCAAGTTATTATAACAGGAATTATGATAAACCGTCGTGTTTGAGGGAGCTGTTTATGCGACATGTAAGGTTTAGATAAACGGGCACGTAGGTTTAGGTAACCACCGTTTATAATAAACGGTGGGGCAAACATCGGTTGAGTTATTATAACCAATACGGCCGTTTACATAACGGGGGCCCAAACACACCCTTAGATGTTCAACCATTACCGCTGTTCTACTAGACTCAAAGGATCTGAAATACAATACATCTATATTTAGGAGCCGAACACTTCTAAAAAAATATAATACAAAACTTAAATTTGACCACCCATCAAAGTACAAAGCTCAAAATTGAAGAGCATGGTGGCGAATGGTTTCATTTTCCTTTTATGATAATTCAATTCAATACCATGATTATAGATTCAATCATAAAAATCAATATTTGACTCTTATTTATTTGAGAATAGTCGTAACTTTTATAGGGTTTGTGATTTGTGATTCCCTAAAAAAAATGCAAAACTCAAAATCTCAAATCCCTAGAAAAATCTTTCATTAAAAAAAATAGATCAAAGTTAGATCGAATAAAAGAGAATTTAAAATCAAACTTCTACAATATCTCTCTCTATCTCAATTACTTAAAAAAAATGAAAAAATATATATATATATCGTTGAAATGCTAATTATCATCGATTAATCTTCTTCTTTTTAGATTCAACATTATTTTTTAAAAATATCGCCAATGCTTATAACTCCCTCAAAAAACCACAACTCCCAAATTCAACTGCATAACACACAATTCCTTTGTGTGTTTGGTTTTAGGAGTAACCATATATGGCCACATTTTGTTTCTTTAAAATTGTGAGTGAAATTTAGAGAGTGGAAATCGGAGAAGAAATGGCTCCGCCGTTACGCCGCCGTGGAGGAGGCAGTTTCCGGTGGCTTTGGCCGCGGATTTATGGGTTATTAATAGCGAGTATTGGGATTTGCACTTTGACGACGTTGCTGTTTGTGCCCACAAAAAAACCTCCACTCTTTTGCCCTTCTTGCTACTGTGATTGTTCTTATCATGATTTTCTTCCTCTCAATTGTCGTAAGTTTTTTTTTTTTTTTTTTTTTTTTTTTAAATGTTATTCAAATATAATATTCATCTTAAACCTGTCAATAAAGTTAATTGATATCATTGAGGGGGTATTTTTACTGAGTAGGACAAATTGAAAAAATATTTAGTAATTATAATTCTATCATATATAAATTATACGGTATAATTAATACATAATATTGTATTAATATACAATATTATACTACTTTCAAAAAAATATAGATACAATTTTATACTAATAATATATAATATTGTATTAATAATACAAATATTTTACTAATAATTATGGATGCAAACAAATTTCAAATAATTGGTCCAAAAAAATTAAATTTGTTTACCTTTGCAATTATTTTGTGAAATTGAGTTATCAATTACAAATTTTTTATTATTTATATTGTATAAAAGAAATTGATATTATTTATATCTTCATAATCCATAGATTATAATTTCAAATTCTCTCATTTTAATACCATAGATGATGTGGGATATAGTAATTGCATAAAAATATATCTAAGACATTTGTGAATATTTGAATTATGTGACCTAGTTTTTTTTTTTTTTGTGACCTAGTTCTTAGCAAATCACTTAATATGATTTATTTGGGCTTGGCTAACTCTAGGTTTAATGTTTATTATTTGGCCTTTTATCAAATATTAAAGAAATTCTTGCCAAATGTTAGATTTTCTTTGACCATTTTTTAATCAATTTTTTATATATTATATATTCAATAAATATTAAGTTTTTTTTTTTTTTTTTTTTTTTAAATAATTAACATGCATAGATATTTTGAACAGAACCTACCCAATCATAATTTTCCATATGATCAATTGATTTCTAACAATGGAAACTATTCTTTTATTGCAGAGTTCGTCATGAACGACAACAACTCAGTTACAGGTTAGTTCACTATTTAATTTCATCCATCTTCTATTATTATTTTTATTTTATTACTTCTATTATAATTTTATTGCAATTAAAAGATTGATGAAAAATGATGAGCTGTTTGGTCTGTTTTCAAAAAGAACTTTTCCTAAATTAGCTTTTTTTTTTTTTTTTTTTATAAATTATTTGGATTCACAATCTGTCTTAGATTTTAAATATGAGTAGTTCCCATTTGCTTTTAAACATCCAATTTTAATTTAGAAAACAAAATTAGTCCTTTTGTTAATATGTGTATTAAAAAAATTACTTTTTCTCTATAAATTTTAGAATTTGTTCACATTTTATCTTTGATTTGCATTAAAATTATTATTATCATTAAATAAATTTCAATGAATATTAACTTTAAAAGTACAAATTTAGTTAAAGTCATAGTTTATTTTAATTGATTGAGAATATATGTAATTTACAAAGGTAGATATTTATAAGTACAAGTATTAAAATAGAACATGTTCTAATGGATGGGGATCAAAACAGTACTTTTGGCAACTCTCAAATATAGATAGGAACTACTTTTGTTTCTATACTGCAGAGATCGATGTAGAAATGATAGAAGAAGTTCGTAAAGATAGATCGACGTTAATAAAAGAAGAGATAGATTTACTACAAATAGTGAGTGATGAAAATATGCAACGCTACAAATCATTGACGAACATTGCAAAGAAATCTTCATCTCAATATAAAAAAGAAGCAGAAAGTTGCAACATTGGAGTTAGGACTTGTGAGGAGGCAAGGGAGCGAGCTCAAGAACAACTCGTCGAGGACTGCAAACTCACTGCGTTGTGGCAAAAACGAGCCGAGATGCTTGCAGAAACCTAGTTCTTTCTTCGTATTTTAATTATAAACATATACATTATATTGTTCAACTTTGAGCTATATTTTTGTTGCTCTTCTTTCTTACTTTATGAAGATATTGAATGAAATCTTGTTGGATAACTTTTTGGTTTTTTAAATTTAACCACTTCTCATACAGGAATTTAAATCTAACCATCTAACCAAACTCTAAAAATCAAAATAAGTTCTTGAGAGCTATTGTTTTAGGCACCATTCGATAACTATATTTTGTTTTTGAAATTTAAGTCTATAACAACTACATTGTCATAGATTTTTTTCTTATTTGATTATCTACATTTTACCTATATTTTAATAAACCAAATCAAAATTCGAGAACAAAAAAAAGTAACTTCTAAAATATTGTTTTTGTTTTTGAAATTTGGTTAGAAATTCTCCTACTTTCTCAAGAAAATATAAACGAATTATAGGAAACTTTTTAAATTTAAAAAACCAAAAACAAAAAATCAAATGATTATCAAATGAGACCTATATCAAAAATTGAAAACAAAGTTTAAAAAATATATATATAAGTTGAAATAATAGTTATAAATTTAATTTTCAAAAATTGATAGTCCCCAAAGGACAACCTAATTGGTCGAGACTACCAATTCTAAAGCATGCTCCCTAAATGTCTCTAAATCGAGATATTTAGGAAGCGCTTAAATTAGAAAACTCTTGAAGTATTCTAAATACGGGCCTTGAGATGTTGTCAGTATAAGGGAGCAAAGTTTCCATATCCCAATTCTAAAAAAAAATTATGCTTGTATAAATTATGCTATGCAATCAGTTCGTGTAAGAAATGAATAAGAACTTCTGTGGTTCTTTATCTTCTTCATCGAACCCCCTTTTTTGAGAGTATCAAAGCACATTAGGGTTTAAAAATAAGTACACGACAACATGGAGCAATTGAAAAAATGAGAGAAATGCAAGTTTATTTCTCTCGATTTGTTTAGTCAAATCTTAATTCCAATCCTAACTTGGAAATTCATCATCAAACTCACGAAGAAGACTTATTTAGCTTGGAAATTCCAAGTTCATTTGTCAATTAAAAGGTTAAGGGCAAGAGAAACATATTAAAGAAGAGCTAAGAGTGGTCCTCAAGGGGTAACGCAATGGTTGGAGACTTAAACTTCGAAGGTTAGGTTTGAGACTCACTTGTGACATTACACTTTCAATATCTCTGATGCTTGGTTTAGGGATGGGCGTGGTCGCCCTTGTTTAAAAAATGAAGAGCTAAAAGTCTCAAAAAAAAATTTGAGACAAACAAATCGTCACATGTCCATGTCTCATACCATAAACATTACCCATCAAATCAAAACAAAGTCCATCTCGAACTCATTCAAATTCACTCACCTTCCGTTCACTTCATAGAAAATGATAATGATAGATATAAAAAATAGTGAGCTCATTCAAATTCACTCATCTTCCGTTCACTTCATAGAAAATGATAATGATAGATATAAAAAAAAAAGTGGGCTCAAATGCTTACTGATATCAAGTTACAAATTTGAACCTGACTTTGTACTTTTATAACTCAACCTAAAGAAAGGGAAAAGAACATTGTAATGCAGTCCCTTGTCGTCTCTCCCAGGTCAGAATGTTAGGCCGGGGTGAGTACCTCGTGTATAGTGGACGAGACTCCATTTTTCCAGTTTCAAAAAAAAAGAAGATAGAACAGATCCGATTCAAGTAAGGTCGTGAACGGGCAAAAGTAATGGAATCTGAATAATTGGTTTAAAAAACACCACCGGGTTCATTTTTCATTCCTAAGGGGGGAGGGGGGATATGAATGTTAACATACAAATGCAGAAGTCACCATTTCAATCCAATTGACATAGTTAACAATAATAATACGACGAGAGTTGGCATATCAAACTTCAATTGATAAACCAACTCATAACATAAGACCAAAGCAAATAAGATATCTAAATAGAGAGGGCTTAACTGCTTGTGGCAGGCTTAGGCTTAGGCTTTAAATGGCATCAAGAGCTTGCAGAATGTCAGCCTTCAAATCCTCAAAGTCTTCGATTCCAATGCTGAAGCGCACCAAATTGTCCTTTATCCCATATTGAAGCCTCTCTGTCTGATTCAGATCCCTATTTCATTTCCATCACCATAAATTTAATTACTTCCCGCACCCACATAACAAGATCACATCAAATATTCTCCTGAATTTATGTGTCTAAAGCCAAAAATAGGGCACTTACCAATATGACATTATTGCCGGCTGGTCTATGATACTCTCGCACCCACCAAATGATGGAGCAATGTATGGAATTTTTAATGAGTCAATGAATTTCGCGGTGATCATTAAATCGCCATCAACCTGCACCAGAATTAAGAAATTTATGAACTAAAACCTAGTGAAGTAATAGACTATGGAGATTAACCCTTGAAATGAAAGAGATGGGTTAGTCATTTAGCTAACCTCAAAACTAACTACGCCCCCAAAACCAGTCATCTGCCTTTTGGCAAGATTATGTTCAGGATGACTTGGCAACCCAGGGTAGTAAACACATTTGATCTGCAAATAGAAGAGTAATAGTGATTAACCATGTCACATTTTAGAAGGCAAATGAATTCATGAGCAGTTGATTATACCCAAGTTAACAAAAATGTTTTTGGTCTCCTCACTGATAGATTTTGAAGGAAATAATATCACAGTTTGAATATAACATATGCTAATTTCTTAACAGGTTCATGAGAAGTAACTCTACTTTCTTTTTTTATATTCGTGAATTTTTGGGTTGGCTTACGCGCATCATTCTCACGAAACATACCATCTGACCCTACAACATTGGACAAGAAAATTCGTAGGAAATTATTTGGAATGAACTGAACCCTATCACCTCTAGCAGCTTAAGCCTAGGGGTTTATGACTACACGTTTGCCATTAGAAGCCTCAAAAGCTTCAATAGTTACTTACTTTTGCTCCTCTGCACTGCCTTGGTCAATGATTAGATAATACGAAACAATACGCAGTTGTGTTTTTCCTTATAATACAAGCATTGCGGCTGGATATTCCTTAAATGGCATACCTTGGGATGAGCCTCTAAAAGCTTTGCCATCCTCATAGCTGTGGAATTCTGCTGCTGAACACGAAGATGCAGTGTCTTCATGCCCCGAATAATTAAGTATGCAGCATTCTGCAGAATGAAAAAATAGCTATTGATTAAACATTTAGACTGTAAGGCTTGACGCAAAAAAAAGGCTGAAGTCAGAAAACCAACGGAGAATTCAATCATCAATAAGCATGACACCACAATCAATAACTGAAAAGATGGTACAACTAAACAGGATAAGAGAATGACTCACAGGATTTAATGCACCACCTATTACGTGATGAAGATTCCGAATCTCAGAAATCAGTTTCAGAGGACCACTTACACAACCAGCAAGGACCTAAAAGACAATGATTGGTAAATTCCTTTATTTTTAACGAAATTGCTCAAAATGCTCTCCATTGAACAACAATTTAAATCCAGATTATTTAAATTAAAAAATATATATCATATGTGGGCTTACATCATTGTGGCCCCCAATATACTTGGTAGCAGAGTGAAGAACCAAGTCAGCCCCGAGTGAAAGTGCTTTCTGGTTCAATGGTGTTGCAAAGGTACCATCTATGCATACCAGTGCTCCATGCCGATGACACAGCTCTGAAACGAATTTTATATCAACACATCTCAGAAATGGATTTGTTGGGGATTCAGTGAAGAAAAGAGAAACCTACAAGGAAGGCAGAGATAGGTTAACATCAATTTCCATCCAAACCAAACACAACCTTGAAAAAAATTGAAAAGGGATGGCCAAATGGTCACACATTATTCTCTTTCAGAGCAACTTCAAGGCCATTCATATCCGCAGGATCAATGGTGGTAGCCTGCATCCAAAGTTATAGTTACAGTTACCAAATGAGAAAATTAACACAACATTTGAGTAGGCAAAACATTTTCTGCAACCTCATGGTTTTTACACGAAAAAAATATTCTCGTTTCTGTTTTACATTCAACTTTAGCATTATATTGTATTTATTGACTAGCTGTGACATTTGTACAGAAATTCAGAATTAACGCAAAACCACATGAAAAGACATATGGATCAAAGAATGGAGCTTTCCAACAATCCAGATCATGAGACGCCAACTTATAAACAAGTTTGTCCAATTTTCTTTTGAGATAGGGAATCCCATATAATTAGAAAAGTTGTCAACAATAATAATAATTCTTTAAAAAATCAGATTAATCACTACAAATAAATAAGATGAAGAATGTTTTTTTAGTACAACAACAATATTCAAGGGTTGGGAGATTTGAACGTTGGGCTAAGCCTTTGGCCAAGAGGAAGATTGTTAACAGAATCTGAACATTCAACTTCAAAATTCTCAGATCTGCATCTCTATCTAACCAATTTGTTTGATATGTTGTTTTTTACAGTAAAGAAAAGACCTCAATAATAGCATTTTCTTGTATTCTTGTTCTTCATTAATTCTATTTCCCGTTGAAAAAAGAACTGACAGAAAGAAAATAAGTAGCCAAAAGTAGGCACAAGACCAGATAGACTTGCCCCCCCAATGCGCTAAATCTTGAACCTGAAGGTAATATATACACAGACAATCTTATCAGGGGGAAGCCAAATTTACTTTCTTTTCCAAATTCCACCAATGTCAACTATTCTCTTTTTAGTCTACAATACACACAGACTGACATACACATACAAAAATTGCTCTGTCAATCTCTGCCCAAAACTAATGCAGGAAAAGACTACATTTTCATACAAGAAAAATCAAGTCGGCACCCATTAATTCAAGAAGACAGAAAAATGTTAAATAAGACTAACATTAGCATAATAATTAACTAACCCACTAAAATAAACAGACCCATGTGAATAGGTATAAGGCCAACAAAAAGCTAAACTAATGACTAAGAGCCTCATGTGTTTGAATCTCCTACCCCAATTGTTCTCCAAAACAAAACAAAACAAAAAAGTGAAAGGTATAATACCTTGATTCCCATTTTGGGAAGAAAGTTCTCAATAAAAATCCTTGTCTTCCTATAGCAATCTGTGGTGGTCACAATATGCCCTCCAGCTGGAACCAAGGCCAGCAACATCATGGTGCTAGCACACATGCCTGAGGCCACAATCAGGGTAGATTCAGCCCCTTCTAAAGCACTGATTCAAAACCCAAAAAAATTACTTCAACATTCAATTCTGTTCTGCAAGTATTACAAAAGAAACAAACATCTAGTTCAGAAACAAAACCTAATCTTCTCCTCAGCAACAATGGTAGTTGGATTTCCATAGCGCCCATACTCGAAACTTACGGTGCGCTTCTCCTGCCATGGATCCAATGTGTACTAAAGAGTGAGAACGAAGATCCAGATGCTTTTTTGTTCAATTATAAACAACAAGAAAATGATATGAAGCGCTATAGATTTGAAGTTAGCCATTTCGAATCAACATGGAATGCTAATAAGTACCTTGAAATCAATGAGATCAGCAGTTTTCTTAAAGAAATAAGCGGAAGTATTAACCACCGGCGTAGTAATAGCGTCGTCGGATCTACCACGGCCAAATCTTTCGCCTGAAATCCGCACCGAAACATCAATTACAAGTTGCTAAATATCACAAGCATAAACCCTAAGAACGATTTAAAAAGGAAAATGAATAATAAACAGAAAAAGGTTTATAGAGAATCTCAAAGAATCAAACACATCGAAGTCAAAATTCTTACTAAACCCTACCAGCGTGAATAGCAACACTCCCATCGGAATCTAAGACGGAGGTTTTGGAATCACCAAAACTCCCATTCCCAACGCCGCCTTGTAGTGCCGCCGCATCAGATGCGGCAGGCACTGAGGCAGCGGCGGAAGCGGCGTCGACGGCAGTAGCCGCCTCCGCCGAAGAAGGAAGGGAGTTGTTCGACCACGAAGCCGCAACGACCTGCGCAACACCAATATTGCTGCAGTTCCTACGCGCTTTGATACTGAGTTGCCTGACGAAATTTGGCGGAAACTTGAAAATCCGGGAAGAAGACCAGTCGTGAGAGGCCACCGTCCCCTTCACCGATTTGGCTCCGTGAGCGGATCGGCCATAGCTGTTCGTTGGAGAACGAGCTGCGACGGCGAAATGGGGATCGGAGCGGCACTCGAAGGAGGCTAATCCGAGAAGTCTGGCGTGAGAAGAAACAGCCATGACGGAGGAAAAAGAAGAGCAAAGGCGACGGCGACGGCGACGGCGACGGCGGACACGGCGGCGGATCGGAGCACTGTGAATCGCAAATCGCAAAAGGAGGAAGATGCAAATGATTGTGGCTTTACAAATTCAGGGGATTTTAATAGTTAATTCGGCGGGTTGTGGTTTGTCGTTTTGTGGGATTATTTTATTCTTGTTGTGGTTTAGTTTTAACCATGGTTAGGTCGTGCCAGCTAACCATGGTTAGGTCGTGCCAGCTAACCATGGTTATTGTTTTTAGGTTGGATTTTTTTTATGTGTTTAGACTCCAGTTCCGCAAGAGCCAGGCCTTTTATTACGCGGCACAATTCAACCCATGGTGGGGCCCATGAATATGACGTGGCTTCTTCTTTTCAATTACTTTCTATTTCTCTCGGTCATATGTCCATTTTGTTTGTTTCTTTTCTTTTAATTTTGGGAAATGCTATTTTATGACCTTTAAAAAAAAAACCCTAATTCCTATTGCTTAGCCTGGTTTCCAAATTCTACCACTTTTGAACTCTTCATTATAAATTAACTTTTGAACTCCACGTGTCATATGGATCGATGACACGATTAATTATCTGATTTGATGTTATTCTATTTTCACTCTATCCTTCACTATTGTAATCCTCATTTCTCCAATTTGTACTAAAAAAAGAAACTTTCGAACTCCCCATTATAAATTAAAACTAGTGGTGAAGCATTATTACTAACTCTTTAATTTTAGTTGGTATATATTTAAATGTTTAATTTTAATCTTTCTATTTTATATAAAAATATCATAATAATTCACAGTTTTTTTAATTTGTTTGTAACTAATTTGTAATAATAATAATGTTAATTTGAAAAATAACACATTGTAAACACGTTTCAAAATTTATTGAGAGAAAGTCAATTAAAGTGTATTTTTTATTTTTTAGAATGATTAAAGAAATATATTATGAATCTTTTTTTTATATATATAAATTATGAATCAATTTTTAAGTTGGGTTGAAAATACAAATACTAAAATTAGATATTGGAAAGTGTTGATGATAAACTTCTCTATTAATTGTATATTGATTTTGAGATAAAATTTCGCCTATATCTAATATGGTAATATAGTCTATTAAATTAAAATGAGCATTTGATAAAAAATAATAATACTAATAATAAAATCAATTCAAAAGTAGTTGAATACATATGAGTTGTGATGAGACTCATTGAAGATATTACGTTAAAATAGTTAGAATATCTCACAATCTTTTATAAAAGCACAAGTTACTCATCTTAAAAAAGTACATGGACCAAAATCTTATTTTAAGTCATAAATGCTAAAGATTCATAATTGATATTTAATTAAATAATTCGTTTAGTATTTGCAATTACTTGTTAATGACATATTTGGTAAATTGAAATTTTAATTTTAATTTAACAATAATTAAGACGGGAAATTTAAAGGATGGACAAATTGTCATTTCTTCGATTTTCACGTTGTGTTTACTATTTTCCAACTTGCACCGATGCCAATCCAATATTTGTGTGCTTTATATTTTTATTTATTTTATTCGTAATTGTTTGGTTTGGGTCAGCTTGTCAGTACTTTGCCTAAAATCGTACTATCCATAATTTTGTTAGCACTCTTCAACAATGTTTCAATAATAAAATTTTAGCACAGTTAGTTATCTTATATGGTGTTAATCTATTTTAACTTTACGAGCACGAGTTCGAACTTATAAATTGATATTTGATATGTAGTGTTGATTGGTCCCTCTTCCCCCACTTTGTACTAAAAAAAATATCAAATCAAATATGTTTAACTTAATACAAATTGGAAAAGAGAAATTATAAATACTGGTTATAGGAATGAAACTAGTGACAATGAACTGAAAATGGATTAATATCAAACTAGATAGTCAATCGTGCCACCTACCCCGATGTAGAGAGCATAATTTCAAAATTTAAGTTTTCAACGCTATATCACCTCGCACAGATGTGTATTTAATTAAATTACTGCATTCCCATGAAAATCCATATTAATTGTTGGTAATTGGCGAAAATGTGACATGTGAATATAAATTTATTGAATTGCCTTTTCCTTTTAGTATATAATGGGGTTTGGGGACTCAACGAATATCTCATAATTTATAATACATTAGTGGAGTGTTATGTTCATTCTGGAAATTCATTGAATTATTATACCATTTAATTATAAAACCAATATGGTATTTGTGAGACTGAGAAGCGGCTCTTCGGGAATGCAAAGAGACGTACGAGAATGTGGGAAACAAAGAAAATAATAAAAAGGGTTTCTCTTTTTACATTATTATTATTACTATAATTTTATTTCATTTAAAAAAAAACCAGTGTGGGTGGAGTTGGACCCTCCTTTTCATTCTCGTAGTTTATGCATCACTTTCATTTTCAGACCTCACCTTATAATATATATATTTATATACATTTTTTTATAACATATATATTTATATACTTAGTAATTTCCTTTAGTATGAGAATATATGGTCAACTGGGACAAAGTTAATCGATTTAAGTGTGAATTTGTAATAAAAAATTATTGATTCATATGAAAATATAAAAATATTTGGGTTTCACCAGCCAAAAACTGGCTTAGGGGATAGAAGAATTTCAAAAGTACATGAGCTATGTATTGAGTTTTAAAAAACCAACTATTGATATAAAAAAAATCCCAACAAAATCCTTTTTTTTTTTAGAAGAACAAAACCAATAGTTGAATCATAAAAAATGTGTATACAATTAAAATATTATAGGTTCAAATATTAATTGAACAAAAAAAAGTACGAAAATGATATCTAGAATACTATAAGGCCTCCTTTTTTTAACTGTTTGGTTCTTCTTTTTTGAAAATTTAAACTTATTTTTACTCATATTTTATAATGTGTTCTCCATTTTTCCTAAGATTATCTAACTTTTATTAAGAAAGTAGTTAAATGTCAATAAAACGTCACAAACAAAAACAAACTTTTGAAAACTAAATTTTGGTTTAGTTTCTCCAATGGTATAGTGGTTATTATAACGTTAAATTCCAAAACGAAAAACAAAATAATTATGAAACCGAGCCTACAATATTCAAAATGGCAAAGTTCTCCCATTTTTAATAGGAATCTTCAAATATACGTCGTTCAAAACAACGTCGTCCACCATATTTTTATTTGGACTTCAATTTTTGTGGATAAAATACTAAGTTTTATTAAGAAAATGAATTCCATCTTAAAACCAACAAAGAAAGCATAAGAAAATGAAAGAAAATCACTTTTTTTACAGTAAAATATACAACAAAAACATCTGTCCACCCAATGAAACTTTTTTTTATTATAATTAAAATTGAGAATGACATATATATATATATGAAAGAATGTTTGAGAATAATAGGAGTATATATTCTAGGCATTAAGTTGTTGACACAAAGTAATGTAAGTTTGATAAAGAAGGCGATCTTTTGCACCGGTTCGATGATTGTTGGTGTGAGTGCAGAAGTATCTAAGCTGATCCAGTTGCAAATTTCCAAGCATTTGCCCCAACAGCAAGAACAGCCAATTTATGGTCTTGAAATCACTCTTTGGAATCACTGCTTCTACACACTTTTGTTGGTTGCACATCCTGCAATTCAGTGCAACTGGCGTCGCCCACGAACTCGGAGCTCTGTCGTTGCAGTCTTCCCCATTTCTTGCTACGAACCTTGCTACCTCCTCGAACTTCGACACCAGGTCGTACTCCATCTCGTACTTTTCCTTGCATTGGCTGCACTCTACCTCCCCTGTGATCGTTGCTATGTTGTTCGACCGTAGGTACTCCATTGTCTGGATCTTGGCTCGACGGTTCGTCGACCACGGATACGGTGGATCGATCTCCCTCTCGTCTGCTTTTGTTCTTTGTCGTCTCTCTTTTGTTGTTGCTGGTTCCTGGTGATTTGTCGTCGATATGTCGTTCGCTATTCTCTTATGTTGCCTCTGATTTAATGGTGGCGTTGGCACCAGTAATTGCGATGACCCCTCTTGGGATGGCCGAGGTTGCAATGGCTGATCCGGTTGGAATGAACTCGGTTGGGATGGCCCCGGTAATTGCGACAACCCCTGTTGGGATGGCCAAGGTTGCAATAATGGCCCCCATTGGGATGAATTCAGTTGAGATGGTGCGAGCAATGGCCCCGGTTGCGATGGGTCTAGGAATAAACTTAGTTGCAACGGCGCTAGCTCGTGGATATTGGGGGGTTCTTGGTGGCATATCGATGGAAACTTAACCGATTTGGATCGTTTCGGTTTATGGTGCGGTGGGGACGATGACGACGAGGGAGGAGCGAGAGAGAGTTCAAGATTCAAACCCTCATCCTCAGTTTGGGGAGTAACGTTTAGATCAATCCCCATCCCCATAGCAAGAAATCTGAGGATAGTGATGTAAGAGTATTATTCTTTATTAGGGCTTTGAATAATAGTAATGTTCTAAACCCCTTAGAAATAATTTTCTCTGTTTGATGCCAGTTTCTAATTATTTTATACATGTACAAAGTTACTTCAAAACAGAAAGGTAATAGGAAAAAGAGATACACTAAATTCAACAAAATATTTTTTTTCAAACTCTTTTTGAACAAAAAAATCTTTATGTATCAATTTAACACTAAATTTTAAACAGCGATTCAGTCGGAAAATTGTAATTCGAATTCTATCTTGTAATTTGAGTATCTCACTGACCGTTATACCTGCCAATACGATAATATAAAGGAATTTTTATTATTATTATAATATAAAAGAATTCTTAGATTTTTTATCAAACATTTTAAAAAATATATTATACTTTATTCAAACTACCGAACTAGGCATATAATTTATTAATAAAAAAAAAAATCCGAACTATGTATATAGTTATTATTTTAAGATTAACCTAAATAATATTAGTTAAAATCGATTTTTTTTTCAAAAAAATATAGATTGATTTTAAATTTTATCGCAAACTAAATTCAAATTTTAAAAATCAAAGAATTTGGTTGAATTTTTTAGTATGTGTATATTCTGTTTGGATTACCAATATCTTTCATTGATTCAAAACGAATTCATCATTTTCTTAGATTATTTCTTCTTAAAAATAATATTTCTTAAATTGGTCCAGTGGTTCCCGCCACGAAATCTGGAAGCAAACTCAAAATTCTTAAACAATATAACGAAGGTTTGTCAATATGATAAAGGAATTTTTTAAAAAAATGGGTGAGATTATATGTATGCTAAAAATAGTCAATAAAATTCATAGCTCAACAACATTAATATATAGAGTCGAATAGTAAGAGGTCTCGTGTTCGATTCTGCCTCAACCCCAATAGTTATAACTTATATATAAAAAAAAAGGCAACATTGATATATACCAATAAATCAAGAGGTTATGGCTTTGATCCCGGCCTCTAATTATTATTGTACTAACAAATATATAATAGCAATAAATTTATGTTTATTTTTCCTTTCTCAAAATAAAGGTTTAAATATGTAAAAATGGATGAACTTTTTTTATAATAATTAATAACTTCATTTTTCGTTTCAAAAAAAAAAACTTCATTTTTATTCTAATTTTATTAGTCGCTCAAAACACAATGTAAAGAATTAATAATTCAAGCTTTCAAAAAAAAAAAAAATTAATAATTCAACTCACTCTCAAATACACGAAAAAGAAATAATTAATCTTGAGGTAATAAGTTATCTTTTTTAGTACATATTGGAGGAGGGGGACAAATACCGAAACAATTGCACCACTGATCCAATCTTATTTAGCTATAAAAAAGTATCTTAGCATTTGTTTTGTAATTCAACATATATTTTAGGTAGATAAATTCGACCTCATAATCTATTAAGTACCCTCTTATAGTAGGTGACAAACGAGACTAGATTATTGCTCTCATGGATTACTATGCTGCTAAAGTATTGATATTGTTTGTTCAAAATTTATATGGGAGCAATTTTACCTTACAACAACTAGAGGTTGTTTGTTTGACATATTTAGGTAGTTTTCTAGTTAATGAATTATATTGAGGAATTAAAAATTGAAAGTTATGTCAAAAAATCGTTTGGATGTAATATTTGTATAGATGTAGATTTAAAAAACGGTATTTATTAAAAATAAGTTGTTCTAAATAATTGAGTAGTTATAAATGAAAGATTCAAAATGAATGGCTATAAATTAGAGTTTTTAATACAAATGAGGAGGAATTAATAAAAAATCGTTTGGAGGTAGGTTTTCGAGGAGAAGTTGATAAATCCTACTACTAACTTCTATCTAAATATGTCAAACTAAATCCTACCCAACTCCTATATTTTAAAGTGCACCACAATTTGTTTTTGTTTTTTAAATTTTTTAATGAATAACATGTTTATGTGTAGATTTATTGGTATCACCTAAATTACTGTCCATTTATATTATTTCACCATCAAAATTAGGTTTCAAAAGATGTTCATCCATGCCCTCGACATATTCATAAATGATAGTTTTTTTTAAAGATTATAATAATTAGGGTGGGGGACTTGAATCAAAGACCTCTGGTCATTAGGCTTACGCTAGTGCCACTTACTCAGAGCAACTGCTCATGTTGGCAAACATAGTCCGTTGTCTTATTTGGTACTTTAGGTCACAAGTTTGAGTTCGGAAACCAGTATTTGGTCCCCCTCTCCCTAATTTGTACTAAGAAAATTGCAATCCAATTAAAAAACAATAATATCACCATCAATTAGAAAACTGCATTACATAATTCTCGGAGTTTTGTTTGGGATATTTAGCTAGGATTTAATTTTAAGATTTATTAACCTATACATCCAAACGAATTTTTACTAACTTCACATCATCTTTAATCGTTCACTTATAACCAATCATTTATAACAATTTATTTTTTATGAATAATTTCAAATCAATTGAAGTAACTTATTTTTAATTTTTTTTAAATACTAAACATAAAAAATCATCTTAAACCTACGCCTAAATAAAGTTTTGACTCTAATTCCTTTAAAAAAAAAAACCTACACTTAAAATAATTTTTTATTATCACTCTCAATTTTTAACTACCAAATAAAACTCCTTAAGCTAAATCTTAACTAAAATTATAAAACAAACACCCCCTAATTTCATATCCTCAACCATAATTAACAACAAATGATTTTCACAAAGGAATTCATTCGAAACTAGAGATTAACCCATCTAACATACAATCGAAATGACATCTCAAATCTTTTCGATTCTCAACATTAAAGATCTCAAATACAAGCAAACCAAACAATCAATTCCATCAAGAATCAAAACACCCAACATTCAACAATCAAATCAGAAACAAAAGATCAGAAATCAACAACATCTCAAGGATCAAAGAGTGGATTGGAGGGCTGAAGCTGCTTACACAAAGCAAGATAAGTGTGATAAAGAAGGCAATTCTTGGGGCGGCTAGTTAGAGAAATCTTGTTATGAACACAGAAATATTTGATCTGTCCAAGAGTCAACCGTCCAAGCAATTGCCCCAAAAACAAGAACAGCCAATTGATGTTCTTGTGATCCTTCCAGTGGATCACCGGCTTGACGCAGTTTCGTTGCTTGCAGAAATTGCAATGGAGCAAAACAGGGAACGCCCATGAACTTGGAGCTCTGTTTCGCCAATCGGGCTTGTTCTGTGCTATGAAGGTTGAAATCCTGTCGAATTTGGTGGCCAGATCGAGCCCGAGTTTGTACTCTTGGTCGCATTTGGTGCATTTCACGTCGCCGGTTATGACGTCGAAGTGGTTCGATTGGAGGTGGGTTAGGCTCTGGATTCTGGCTCCTCGTTTTCTGGACCACGGGTACGGCCGCTTGGTCCGTCGTCGCGGCCCAGGTTTCAGGGTTGGGTTGTCGCCGGCGTCGCTTTCCGCGGTGTTTTCCGGAGGAGGGCTTGGGGGTTTCGGAGTTGGATCTTCGCCGGCGCTGCTCTCCATGGTGTTCTCCGGTGGAGGGGGTGGGGGTTTGGGGGTTGGAGTTTCGCCGATGGCGGTCTCGACGGTGGTGTGCGGCGGATGGATGGGATATTCGGTGGATGGATTTTCGCCGGCGGCGTCCTCGACGGTGATATGCGGCGGAGGGTTTTCCATTTGGCCGGCGTGCTTTGATGATCTTGGAAATGGGCGGAGGTGTTTTTTTGAGTACCTGGCGGAGGGGTTTTATAGGGAGAGTTGGAGGGAGAAAATTAGGGGTGCAACAAAAAATCAAAAACCCGAAAAATCGAATTGAACCAATCCAATCCGGATCAGATCGGTTTTTTAGCTCAAAGTTGGACATATCGATTCGTAATTTGAAAAAACTAAAAATATTGGATCGATTTTGGTTTTCGTTTTAAAAAACCTATCCAAACCAAAATATATATATTGTCAATAATTCATATAAAGTCATCTTTCATTCATTAATACTTCTTTAATTCGCTCTTATTTTAAGTAAAAAACATCATTAGAAAATTTTGAATAAGTTAAAAATACTTATAACCTTTAAAAAAATAGTAATTTCTGAAAATATTTTTTTATATGATAAATATTTTTTTTTATATATTAAAAATAATTGGACATAGTAATTTCTGAAAATATTTTTTTTATATATTAAAAATAATTGGACATTGGATCGGATCAGATCCATTTTTTGACATAGAAAAACCGAACCAATGGTTCTATACTTTATCAGACATTAGATCTGATCCATTTTTTCTGATCCATTTTTTGAAAACCGAAGATATCGGTTCGGTTATCGGTTTGGTACAAAACCGACAAAAATCGAACCGAAATCACCCCTAGAAAAAATGGAAATAAATTATGTGGTTCTAACTTATTAAGCTAAATTATTCATTTAATCGGTAAGAACCTGCAAGGTTGGTGTTAAAAGAAAATTAGGATTTAAACTAGAACTATGTAATTTTAGAATCTACCACTTTAATGTCATGAATGCTAAAATTTATGAGTGCTTTTGAAGACTAAAATTGAATTTTTACGGTGTAATAAAAACTAAAATATAAACATTGTGATTTATAATTGTTAGATGATTTAAGGATATGTAGGTAAATATGTAAATGCAAAATATGTTATTTTTTGTTTAATCAATTACTTAATTTATACAGTCATTTTTTTATATACACAGATGTATGTGATTATTCTGACAGCTTGCATGCACCTCGATTAGTGTTATAACACATACTATCTTATCTTGATAACATTTAAATGTTAAATAAACTAGTAATAAATTAATTCATAGGTAAGTTGTTATCATAGATGGACTCATATCCTCTTAAATCGAACTCTCTATTGACCACTTTAATAATGTTGACAAAAATAATATTTGATGATTTATCAAATTATAAAAAACTAAATTATAGTTTTTAAAATGATAATAACTATAATATAACTTTCTTCCCGACCTAAAAACGAAATTATATATTTTGAAACCATTTGACCATAATTCAAACTTTACCAAATATGTAATTTGCCCAACTAATTGTGAAGCGCTCTTAATGTCATTTTTCTCAACTATTTTCGCCCTTTATAACTCGTTAATAAATTATTCTTTAAAAAATATATATTAATAAACTCTAATAAATTAATTGTTAAACATGTAAACTCTTTACTTCTAAAAAAATGACTACCACATGGTCAGTAGCGCAATCATTTTATTATTTGAGAATCGATATTTGTCCACTTCTCCAATATATACTCACATCTACTCCACTTGCACAATAACCAATTGATTTGACCTGATTCTAACTCTTAAATTAGGATTTTGATGGTAAAATTCTTGATTTTACTTTTGTAAAATATATATTAAAATTATTGAATGAGTTTATGGCTTTAGAGTTTCTTTATTTTGTATTATTTCAATCAACACTATATTTAAAGGTTCGAAATCGAGAATCGATATTTTACCTTCATTTATTTGAGATTGACAATATTTTATTTATATAATTTGTAAAAAAATTTAATACTTTTTTTATGTTCGACTTATTATTTTTCTTCGATTCTAGATTAGACATATGACTATGATATTGAATTTAATTATAACCGAACAACAAAATAAATCTCATTCCATAAAACTTAAACAAATAAATATACCTATTAGACCCGAGAGACAACAAATAGACATCTATAAATAAATGGAAAGAAATTTCTTCGGTAGGGTCAAAACCTTATCGTGGTGGCTACACAGTTGTGGTAGACAATTATGTTAATTTTAGAAAACCATGGTTTGAATATCGTTATGATTTATTGAACATTTTATTTGTCATATTTGTTATGATTTTTTTGTTAGTTTTTTTTTAGACAAACATTCTTTTTTTTAGTTATTTTATAGGGTTTGTTAGATATTTTTTAAGATTTGTTAAAAGATTTAGTAAAATTTTATATTTTGTAAAAAATATATATATATGCACGTACTTGGGTAAAGTTAATAAAAACTAACAAGTTCAGAACTTTTTCATAATTATTATAACATATATATATACACACGCACATGAAATTTATGATTATGGAGTTTAACTTGATTACCATCTAAGACACTAATTTAGATTATCAAATATTTCAAAGCATTTTCTATCATTTTAATTTTTTAAATTAAATGTACTATCAAGGAAAACTTTCCCACAATAACAATTGCTTAGTAACAATAGTGTACACAATCGATAAATTATAAAGTTTGAAGTAATTAAATCTAAAAAATAATTACAAATATAATCATTTAAAAAAAATTAACAAATATAACAATTAATATTAATGAATATTTCTATATATTTTCTTATAATATTGTTCTAAAGAATGATAACACGATATTAAAATGTATTATTAATTATAAATTTTGTCTATACTTATAATTATTTTGTTATAGCTAGAGTAAAATTCTCCCCAAAGATAACATGGAGTTGTTGTTGTTGTTTTTTTTTTTTAAATAATAATAAAATGGACGAGATTGGTGTACGCTAAAAAAACGGTCAATAAGATCACAGTGTCAACAAATATTAGTATATGCCAATGAATCAAAGAAAGTTGTGTGTCATCCCCACCTCCAACTATATTGTACTTAAAAAATATACCCCAACCGAAAGTTTATGTTTACCTTTCTTTTCTCGAAATTGAGGTTCAAATATTAAAAAATTGATGGGAAGATATGAATTTTTTTTTCTATAAAAATAAAAGGTGATTGTATAAAAAATAAATAGTAGTTAAAGATAAAAAGTTGAAAAATATTTAAGTCATACGACCTAAATAATAATGCCTACACATGTGGTTCAATACGGACCACAAACTATAAACTTATATGAAATTCAAATATGATAAAAAAATTATTTTTTACACGGTTAAAACCATTTCATTTCTTATTTTCGTAAACACTCTTAGCACACCAATAAAAACAACAACTCAATGGTATTAATATAATCCATGAACTAAAAAGCCGTGGGTTTGAATCTTCTATCCGTGACAATTGAATTGTTTTTTAAAAAAAAAGTAAAGAAAACTAACTCATTTTATTCTTTCATAAGCATGTATAAACAAATTATTGACATGTATTTAAAATAAAATATCATATATTAACAAAGTAAGGCCGAATAAAAAAGAGAGTGGCCAACAAAAAGTGATACATTGTATTTTCGTGACTTCTTGGTCTCAGTTAGTATCTCCTCTCAATTGTTGTTAAATTTTATAAATAAATAAAAAATGACAATAGAAAAGGTATTTACTTTTCGAGGCATGCATCTTTCTTATTATGATCTTCGATCCCTTCTTTTTCTTTTGTAATTATTATGATTTATGACTCAATGTGTACTCATGAATCTTTAACGAAGTTGACCTAGTAATCAATTTGTTTTAATAAAATTTTAAAAATTACGATTTCGATTTATGTGTGAATCATAAATTTATTTTAAATAAATTGTTTTTTAGATATTAAACATTGTAAAGGTTATATGAGTTATTCCGTAAAAAATAACCAAGATGTTTGATACTCTCACACATAAATGTGTGAATTAATCTTAAGGTTAGGTTCATCAACTGCATATCTACATTTATTGAAGGTTAGTGGCGCGGTAGATTATCTTATTTGATGCTAATTAATTTCAATTTTATATAGGATTTGTTGGTTCTACTTTCTCAATTTATATAATTACAATAATTTCTTATCCAATGTTTACAAATACGACTACTTGAAAAAAATAGAGGAGTCATGAGTATTGTCTATAATATTTAGAAATATTGCTCTGATTATTGTCGTAAAGTATTGATAAATTTTGGCTCAAAATTGATATTATTTCACCATAAAGGTTAGGTATCAAAATGTGTTCATCCACGCCCAACATATTCACAAATGATATTGCACCATAAACCTGTTCACGATAGGAGTTCTAACCCTCAACTAATAAAAACAGAATCATCATAAATGAAAATAAATTTTCAATAGGGTGTTTGTTTTTTATAATTTATTGAAGATTTAAAAGAAGTATTTACTAATTACTCGTCAAGAAACTACGTTTAAATAAGTTTTTTGTAACTAGTCAAAACAATTTCTCGTTGGGAATGAACGGATAGAAGTATGTTATAATAGTAATTTTGGGCAAAACGTGGTATGGATGAAAATTTCAATTTATAACCACTTATTTATAATTATTTTGATATTAGAGGAAGAAGGATTACAAATATCGATTCAGGGATTGAACGATGACCATGAATTAACACTACATCAGATAACCAATTGCACGATCGACTTTATGTACCAATCTTAAATCCACATCAAAACAAACTATTGTCTCTAACTTATATATGAAAAATAAAATAAAACAAACTTTTGGAATTTAACTCTTAAACAAAAACAAAGCATCAAGTGAAAGTTTAAATATTGACTCAAAGTATTGGAGTTGTTGATGCCGAAATTTGGTATTCGAGATCAACGGTGAATTTGTATGGTATAGGAACGAATTACCTGCAAAATAGACAAAAACTAGACACCGGTGTGGTGTGAGCCACGCCGCCTCCGATGCGTAAGTCAGTCAAGAGATCGAAAGAGGTGAGTAGGTTAGTAAGATTTAGGGCTTAGGAATTGCTTACCTCGAAACTAATTGGCTTACATATATATAGGAGGCGGGGTAGGTGGTCACTTTTGGTAAAAATATAAATTATAATTTATGGAAATATCCCCTTTTTAGGCGAATATTTCTAATTTAAGAAAATATCTATTATTGGGTCGAGCCCTAAATAGGGTCTAGCCGTAGATAAGGAAAGATGATGAACGTGGGTGAAAACGGCGAGCAAATCAAAGCAAAAAACGGGGGAGATATGGCAAAAAAGGTGAGACAGGTCGAACTGGGTCGGGCAGACCTATCCCGGCCGTCGGGTCCTGTGAAACCCGCCCTGTGTGCCAGTGGGCATGCGAGCTGGGCGGGCGAGTCTTGCCGCATTGCTAAGGAGGGCTGAAGTGTCTTGGTGGGCTCGCCTGGGCATCCTGATTACCTTGCTTAGGTGTAAGAGACCGACCCGAATGTGGCACTAAATGGGCCCTTATCCCAATGCATGCATTCAAAGTAAAGGACATTTAAACAGACATGATTTCGGATTCCAATTAAAACAAAAACATTCAAAATAACCCCTTTAAAAATTAGACAATTCCTCGAAACTCGCCCCCTGCTTTCCAAGCACACATTCCAAGATAAATACATTTCCAAAGTTTACTCGATCGAGATTTACTAAAAACCATTCAAAACCTGTTCATATACAAAATGCTGGAATCCACAAATATTTACAAAACATCCTAGGGCTCGTGTGTCTTACATGCATCGATGGGGAAAACAAAACACAAAGAGTCATAATACAAAAATCGAGTTGGAAGATCGGGCCCCATGATCACAGCTCCTCCTTCGAGCATCCCGTCACAAGCACCACGATTACTGTGGAACACCACAGAATAAGGGTGAGTAACGAATTACTCAAGTAAGAATCCCCAACCGGGGTACAATACGATATACATGGTCATCTCGATGAGCGTATGCAAGCAATGAATATAAACACAGAATAGAGCACATAGCTTAGCCCATACTTGGGCCTCGGATGCCAACTAGGGTCTTAGTCAGGAAATAATATCACCACACACCCAATATATAAGTCGCGCCTATACGAGAAACAAGTCTCGGCCTCACGGCTGTCTACATCGTCGACGAAAGGTACACTCGCTCACAATCCCGAGGAGCTCTCGATGGCTGTTGTAATAAGCGTAAGCATGCACCGCGTGCTACTGCGAGACTATGGGGTGCCGGGTCCAGAGGCAAGCCGCCCATGTCCGATCACCACGCCTAACTAAATCTTTGGATCGGTGTCACCGACATCCCGTGAGACACGGACACGTAAACTATGTCACTGAACCACCGCTTTTGGGGCCAAGGAACGGTCGTGGTAGGCTTACACCAGAAACCGTCCTTGCCTTAACGGTGGCAATCGTGGGCTACTCGCCAAACATGCCGAGGACATGCCGCCGCGGGACGAAGCAATGCCAAGTCATCATCCCGCCGTTGGGGCATTAACAATCGCCACCTCACCCAAGATTGCGGGGCCTACCGCTTGGGTTAGCTAATCACGGGGTCGGGGACGGAATGACTTGCTCGACGCCCCCGCCATGGATGCAAGGTTCTTTATGCATCGGGCCGGATGATGCTATCTACCCGCAATTCTAACTCGCTTCTAGCAAACAGCAAACAATTCCATAAAATCCAATACGTGCTCAATAAGAATACAACGAGCCTAGCATGATACTACGAAGCAAGGCAGTCACGAGCATGCTAGAGAGGAACAACCTAGCATGGATTAACATGAGAATTAAACCAGGAAAATCATGCTAATCGGGAATTCAGAATAGAATACCTAGCTACACATGTCAATAAACACAAACAAGCAATCAATCAACAATCACATATAATATCGCAGGGTCCACACAACTCCGGTAAGAAATCCTTACCTTGGTCGGGGACGAATACACGGAAACCTAGGCTGCGAACGAACCCGAACTAGCTACCGGGAACCTAACAAGCACAACACAATTACACACAATATCTAAATAAAATAAAATAATTCGGCTCGGCTCTCACTCGGCTCGGCTCGGCTTGGCTTGGCTCGACTAGGCTTGGCGGCTCGGCTCGGCAGCAGGACACGTGACACGGCGCTGGGGCGCGGCTTAGCGACACGGCTCGGCGACGGGTGCTGCAGACACACACTGGGGTCGCCTGCGCGCGAGTGATGCAGAGGCGCGAGGGCGCACGCGCGGTGTGCGGCGAGGCTCGGCGGCACTGCGTAGCGACAAAGCACGAAACAGGGGCGAAGGTGACAACCCAAAATCGAACGATCCACGGGGATTCGACGAGCGATTCTTTGATGGAGAACTCCCCTTCACTAGCTGCACACAAACCACCCAGAAAATCACTTCACCACGGCCGTGAAACGAAGCCCAGAAGAAGGGGGCTAGGAACGAAGAAGAGAAGAAGAAAGGAAGGAAAACTTACCTTCAGCCCGGAAAAGGATCGACCTCAGAGCTGGGGAAGACAACCACGATCGATTCGGAGCTGGAGAAGGAAGAAATCGCCGGAAATCGCCGGTCGGTCGAAGGAGAAACGAAGGAGAATTTGCGAGGAAGAAGAAGCTTCGGGCGAGCTCTGCTTTTATATAAAAATCCCACTGCGCACGGCATATATACCAGATCGCGCGCGTAGTTTAACAAACACGCCCAGTGGCTCGGCTGGCAGCGCCCTTTGCCTAGCACGCGACACGTCCCTGGTTCGAATCTCACTCGACGCGCTATTGACTCATAATTATTCCGGCAATTTTCAACTTCAAAACCGGCCGAGTAAAAATTGCTTTTTCCGCTTAGAAATGAAGTACTCAAAAAGAAGTTTTGACAAAACAATAATTAAAAAAAAAAAAAAGGTTTTGACAGAAGAACATTGGAAAAAATCCCCAAACGTGGGGGAGCAGCCATGGTTATCTGAAGAATGCTCGCACAGTTGAACCGATTGGCCAAGCAGATCGGTGAAATCCCGATGAACAGCACCGAAATCTCTGTTATGGTGCCGGAATAGTAGAGAGAAGAGAAAGACGATCATTGCAGTGGAAAGAGGATCTGGGAGCTGCGAGAATTATCAACTGTAAAACCCTTGAAACAAAGCCAAGAATCGGATTCACGGTGAAATTCTCAATCAGTTCATCATAGTTGAACGATCACATCGTTTTCTTTTCAGATTTGGTTGCAATGGACGCCTTGATTGAGCTCTGCGACTTGATTGCTCAGAATCCAGCCTTGTTCTCTGAAAAACTCTCGTGGATTTGTAGTAGATGCCCTCCGTCTGAAGCTATTCTCGCCGGATCTCCTTCCGTTTCGCGTTCTCAGCTCAATGCAGTGCTCGCCGTTGCTCGGCTTCTCTCGAAATGCCCCGACTCCGTTGGTTTTCGCCCTAAATCTGTCGTTCTTGAGTTTCTTCGTTCGATTCCTATGTCTTTTAGTTTATCTTTCTGGCCGCAGTCGTATGGAATTGATGCTATCGCTTTGTTTTATACTGAGTTCTTGAATTATACTTCAAAAGCATGCGAGTTATCGACAGATTTTGCTATGGAGGTGTCGGGATTCTCGAGTGAGGTCGTATTTTCTGCAATTAGTGATTGCAGTGAAGGTTCGGCAATTTCTAGAGCTTTTCTTGTGGCTCTTTCGAAAAGTTTTCTCCCAATTATTCCTTCGGATGCAGATCAGCTTGTCAGTTGTATTCTTGATCATTTTTTCATATCAGAAGCTGTCCCTGGAACGCCAAGGGAACAGATTCAGGTAAACTCCGAGCCCTCTTCGTCTCAGAGTTCTCCATTAAGTGTAATCCATCAGCCGTCGAATGGAGGTTTAAGCCCTGGGAATGAGAATGGTCTAGTGTCGGGTTCGTTAAGTAGCGGCGGTTCACGCATCACAGACGATGCCACTAGTGCGTCCTCAAGAGGGTCAGGGATGATGAACGGAAACAGTATTCTTTGGAAGAGTGGTCTAGACCAATTGGGTATGAATTTGGGTTCCGGTGAAGGCGGGGGCGTAGCTTATGTTAGGAAACAAGTTGCCTTCTTTGAGGATGAGTCTATAGAGAATTTGGAGAAGCAGGAGATCGCCTTCAAATTGATGACCCAAATTTTAGATAATGCTTCTTTTGATGCAAGGCTTTGGGAACAGATGAGAGCATTAGCAAAGAAGCAGCTCCAAACGTTGCCAAATTTTCTAAAGGTAACCAATATAATGTTAAACTTGCAAGAAATTGTCAATTAGGCAAATGCATACTTTCCAAAATATTTTGCATGAACAACGTTTTAGATACAAGAAAATTGAACAGTAATTGTTAAACTTGCTGATTGACATATGCAGATTAAGAAGCGGGAATGGAGTGAACAAGGTTCGGTTTTAAAAGCAAGAATTAATACTAAGCTCTTGGTTTATCAAGCTGCTGCTAGGTTAAAAATGAAGACCGTTGCCTCCCTTGATTTTGATGGGAAACCGGCCAAGAAGTTAATATTTGAGACATTTGCATTATTGGTGGATGCTGTTGAAGCCTGTTTACTATGTGTGTGGAGGAAGTTGAGAATCTGTGAAGAACTCTTTGGTTCCTTGCTCGCTGGACTGGCACAGATTGCTGTTGCTCGTGGAGGTCAGCCGTTACGAGTGTTGCTCATCCGTCTTAAACCTCTAGTTTTAACAGTGTGTGCACAGGTAAATTTTCTCGATTGGTTTAATTTTCTTGTGTAACATGATTCCTAATTGAATTCTTTGTTCATAACACTTGGGAAATGGTTAACAATTTCACAATTAATTGAATGGATTTGTTTCAGGCTGATACTTGGGGCAGCAATCAGGGGGCAATGTTTGAAAGTATCTTGACAACATGTTGTGAGATAATTGAATCTTGCTGGACCAAAGATCGAGCTCCTGTTGACACATTTATCATGGGACTGGCCACAAGCATCCGTGACCAGAATGATTCTGAGGAGCAGGTTGGTTATTTGAGATTACTGAGTGAAAGATAAGTGGTTACACATCGCCTTTCTTACATGGGAAATAATTTATTTATTTATATCATTATTGAATTGCCTGTAAAATTATGCTGATATCTAAAGATCTTTAATCCCTATGGATGTACAATCTGCAAGTTTATTTTCACTGGTTATCTCTCTCTTCTATTTTAGCGCCCCTCACCCAATTACTGTGTAGTGGCTGGTCTTGTTTGATTAATGTGTTTGATTTTCTTCATCCCATTAATGTGTTTGATTTTGAATGAAATTATCAATGGGATTAATAGGTCTAATGATGTTAACGTTTATCATATATACTCTTGCTTCTATCCAACTATAAAAACTTACGATATTTCTGTTTGTCATTATATATATAAAAGATGATAATTCTGTTTTTATTTAATTTTACAGTTAATTACCAAGCTCACTATGGTTTGATATGGGTTGATTTCAGGATGACAAAGAGAAACAGGCAGCTCCCATGCAGCTTAATGTTATTCGCTTGTTAGCTAAGATGACTGCTGCTGTTAACAAATCTGAAATCGTTGACATGATATTACCTCTTTTCATTGAGAGTTTAGAAGAGGGTGATGCGTCAACTCCTGGCTTATTGCGCCTTCATGTATGAAAACTTTGATCTTACTAATATTATTTGCGGATGTGATGGATGGCATTTCATTGTTACTGGTTTGCTTTTCACCTACTGCAGCTTCTCGATGCTGTATCTCGCATGGCAAGCCTGGGTTTTGAGAAGTCTTATCGGGAAACAATAGTTCTAATGACAAGAAGTTACATTAGTAAACTTTCTAGCATAGGGTCATCTGAAAGCAGAACAATGGCACCAGAAGCAACTACGGAATGTGTCGAGGTGTGCATGTCTCTAAACTATGTCATGCGATTCTTTTGTTTGGAATGCCCAATCAAATGGATGCTCATGGTTCAATTACATTCTAGATACTCCCGGCAGGATTTCTTCTTATTGCTAGTGGTCTAAAGAGTGCTAAACTACGACTGGAATATCGTCATCGGTTACTCTCTCTATGTTCAGATGTTGGCCTTGCTGCTGAGTCTAAAAGTGGCAGGTAGAGATGCTTTCGAATATTTGTTGCATGGTACATATTTTGGTTATTTTTAATTTTGTTTTTGTCATGCATCTAAAATTCCATATTTAATTCTCTCCAATTCTTACAGAAGTGGAGCAGATTTTCTGGGACCTCTACTGCCTGCAGTTGCTGAAATATGTTCTGATTTTGATCCCACAATGAATATTGAACCATCCCTTTTGAAGTTATTTAGAAACTTGTGGTTTTATATTGCACTTTTTGGCTTGGCTCCTCCCATACAAAAATCCCAACTTCAGACAAAATCAGTTTCCACTATGTTAAACAGTGTGGGAAGCACCGCAATTGCCCTTCAAGCTGTCAGTGGACCATACGTGTGGAATACACAGTGGTCATCTGCTGTCAAATTCATTGCTCAAGGGACTCCTCCACTCGTTAGTATTTTACTCTTCCTTTCTTTTTTGTTGGGATAATTTTTTAGTGCGGTAAAGAGGGTTATGAATGGCTCCATTTGTATTTTGATCTGGAGATTTTGAGGCTCTATTTTCTCCTTCAAGAAAGTTTTCCTCTGTGTTGCTTAATGTTTGAAGAGTCTTGCTTATAAGTTTCATCATTTTTAAAGCTATTTAGCGGAACTCTCTTTTTTTGTAGGTCGTAAGTTCAGTTAAGTGGCTTGAGGATGAGTTGGAACTCAATGCTCTTCACAATCCAGGTAGTCGGCGAGGGAGTGGTAATGAAAAAGCTGCTGTATCCCTAAGAGCTGCTCTTTCTGCTGCTTTAGGAGTTGATATTGCTGCTATGAGCACAATTTCTGGTAAAATCTTGTAATTTTCATGACTTGAATGTTCTTCAACGTTGATGGTTGTGATAGAATCTACCACACTTTTCTATTAAAATAAGATAAATCTCCCGAGAGGATCTCTCTAAGAGCCAGAGTACAAAATACGACAATTCAATGGATGATTAACAAAGACCTAACCTCACCTATTTATAATAACTCTAAACCCTAATTTGACCTAATTAATAAAATACTAATAATAGGCCCAAGCCCAATACATTTAAAATAGCAATTAACTAATAATAAATACTAATATTCCTAAACTGCCAAGGCCGGATCGTATCAATACTTTCCCCCCCACGAGCCACCTTGTCCTCAAGGTGTTCCATCTCCGATGCCACCTTCTGCAGCTCTATCTTCTGGAGAAAATTCAGTCACCTCAACATCCTGGTAATCGTGCGCATCCCGAACGACCCACACATCCAAATTCTGAAGCTCTTTCTTCTTACAACGATGTCCGGGGACAAATTGTTCATCGCAGCGGAAACATAACCCTTTGTCCTTCCTAGCTCGAATTTAGGCTTCATTAGTTTTTTACAAGACGTCGGGTGAACGGTTGTAGTCCTGTGGGACAAAATCTCTGTGCTTCCAGTTCCCGATCCAATCGTTCCTGCTTTAGCCTTAACTGTTGCAGAAGTACTTCCCTCGTTTTGGGAGGCCTGAAAAGCAAAATCATCCTCAATCACTTGGGCCATAAACATTTTCTCTTCAATGCCCACTGGTCGTAGTTTACGCATTGCGCTCCGTATCTCTTCTTTCAGTCCACTTTCCCACTTCCCCTCCAATGCACTCATGCGATATCGCACACATTCCTTAGCAAAGCGCTCAAAGCTCCGGCGATATTCCTTTACCGTTCCCATTTGCTTCAAACTCATGAAGTTGGCATACTTATTGGCCTGGGCCACCGGTTGGAAACGCTCCAACAACCCATCTTTGAATTCGTTCCAGAGCGAAAAGGACGCAGTCCTCCTCATATTGAAGCCACTCCAATGCCTCCCCTTCTAAACATAACCCTGCTGCCTCAACCCCTTCATATTCAGTCAACTTGTTTACCAGGAAATAACGCTCGACCCGACTCAACCATCCTACCGGATCCTCATCAACAAGGCCCTTGAAAATCGGCATCTCCAATTTTCTAAATCTTCTGTCACAACCCGGTCCATCCCTTCCTCCTACTCTCTGACTTTCCCGTTCAGATCTTTCTCCTCCTCCCCACCCGACATCTCGTCCCCTGTTTCGTACATTGTCACTCCACCCCCGATCGTTCCAAGGTTCTCCTCGTGGGCCAAAATCTGGCCCCGTGCAAGTATCCCCTACAAAATTCCCACGAAATTCCACCCTCCGATCTAACCTGACGGGCCCACCCTGACCCGGTCCGCCGTGCGGACACACCGGCCTCTGCTCGGACCACCGGCGCGCCGCGCCGGCCGTCCCAACCAGCCGACTCCGCCCGAGCCCAATCCTCTCTCGCTGCCCGGACCACGCCGGACCCCGAGCAACCTCGCCCCCCGGCGCTGCTCCACACCCGCTCGTCCAAGCCCACCCTCGGACCACCCCAGCCGCCTCGCGCCCCTACGCCGCCCCGGCCTTCTCCGCACACCCTCATGCCCTCGCGCCAACCCGCTCCGCCCGGACCGGCACCTTCCTGCCCGACACCCCGCGAGACCAGACGCCGCCGCGCCCGCGCCCCCTCGAGCCCACCCCGACCTCCACATCACCAGCGCCCGAACCCCAGCCCGGCCCCCAGCCCGCGCGTCCTCCCGCGGCCCCGCTCCCCGCACCACTCGCGCTAGCCCCCCAGCATGCGCGACCCCCAGCCCCGTTTCCTCCCGGACTCCAGCCCGCGCGCCCGCCCGAGCTTTCTCCTCCCTTCGCCAGGTCCGACTCCGCCGCCGGCCGGACCCCAACAACCCCTCTGTCACCTTCCGCGCCGGCCCCTGCTGCCGAACGGCCCAGCCCTAGCCTTTCCGCGTCGTCCCCCCCTGCCGCAGCCGACCCGAAGACGCTGCTGTCCCCTAGGGTTTTGCTCGCGGTTGCTTTTCCCTTGGCCACTGGGTTCAATTCGTTAACCGGCAGCCCCGGGATGCGTTCCATCAATATCTGGATATTTCGATTTATTTGTTCAATTTGTGAGTTAAATTTCGCATCTTGTTGTTCGAACCTTGCATCGATCTTTTGCCCCAATCGTTCTTCCAACGATTCCAGCTTCGCTTCCGTTTCCAACTGTTTCTTTGACAATTCGGCCGAGCTATCTTCCCAACTCTGCATCCTTGTTTCCATCTTAGTCGAAACCATTCCCGGATCGGTAAATGGCTCTGATACCAAAATGATAGAATCTACCACACTTTTCTATTAAAATAAGATAAATCTCCCGAGAGGATCTCTCTAAGAGCCAGAGTACAAAATACGACAATTCAATGGATGATTAACAAAGACCTAACCTCACCTATTTATAATAACTCTAAACCCTAATTTGACCTAATTAATAAAATACTAATAATAGGCCCAAGCCCAATACATTTAAAATGGCAATTAACTAATAATAAATACTAATATTCCTAAACTGCCAAGGCTGGATCGTATCAGGTTGCTCATTGGTTGTAGTTCTCAATTCTCATCATTCAAACCTGAAATCTTGTATTAGCTCCCTTGGGTTGGGCTAATCTCCTCCCGTGGCTCCTCGGCTATTTCTTCTCAGTTTCGTTCTAGTACATTGTCTATTATTTGATGTAGATATTACTATCATTAAGTAATTGAAAGCTAAAATATACAATCAAATAGCACACATGCTTATTACCGAAAGCAAAAGAGAGGCTATCTTGTGATAGTATAGATCTATAGCATCCTGAGAGTTGGGGAGAGAAGAAGAGGCTTCCAATAGATGGGTAAGAAATTTGAAGTGGTGACGTGTCAGAGAGGATGGGCTATGGAGAGCTAGGAGAAGAAGGATAGGGTCAAGATAGGATGTGTTCTAAGTCACTGTCGGGTGGGGTGTGGTTTGTAGAAACTTTGGTTCTCGTGATGAAGAAAGTGTTTTGGTGGTTAATGTTAATGGCTGGTTTTAGTTTGTTTAAGAGAAGGCCGGGATCGGGTATAATTGATAAAGGTTTTGTTATAAAGGGAGAATTAAGGTATAGCTAATGGTCTCGTGAGGCCTTGGTTCGGTTAGGATTGGGACTTGGTTAGGAAAATGAAAGAGGTTAAATGAGGGTGAGGTGGATGGGACAGTGGGCCCAAGGTGGATAAAGCTAGGTTATTTTCGGTGGATAAAAGCTCTATGAACGCGTTAAAAGCCAAACTCCCTAACTCTTTTTGTTTATTGTCAGATCCCTCATTAATAGATGAACTTTGTTCCTAAAATCAGAATATGCACCTTGTTTATGATAAGACAAACCGTCATTGCCAAGAAATGATGAGAAGTAGGTTGCTATTGGTTGTGCCTAGGATACAACCCTAGGATCCCTTATCTATTTTTAGAATAGAGGTCGTCTGAAAAGATTTAAGGTGAATTTTCTCCATGGGCTCTGACAATGAATCCTAAATAATTCAACTTTGAAGAAAAGATCGATGTCAATTGTCAACTTTGTGTTTATCTATAATATCAACATTGGTGGATGGCTGATTGGCGAGTTCAACAGACCTAATGCAAAAGCGTTAAAGAGAGAGGTTGGAGAGTTCTCTAAGCATCCTTATTTGAGTAATACAGAGATAGGTTCCTATCAGAATCGATCTAGAAAATTAGGGCTAAAGCTTGTTGATTGGCGATATTCTTCAAAAATAGAGGCGAACGATGTGTGGATGACTGTCTAGTCTATGTGCATTGTCACAATCAGGGGTCTCGGAGCAAGTCGTCGGCGAATGTAGACCGTGCGTCGCTGGCAAAATGCATACCTGCAGCCTTGGTTTGAAGTTCGTTGCAGGCATATGCATACTTGCAAACTCATCTTTAAGCGTGTCAACAAAGATAACAGACCGACAACCATGTGTTGTTATTGGTGAAACGCAGACCATCAACAATGATACCCAGCAAATCAAGGCACAACCCTCACCATCAACCTCACTGTAGCATAGTTCGACAATAAGAAGCTAAAGAAAAGAGAAACATCAAGTAAAACAGAGCCGGAAAAGAGTGGATGAAGTTAAAGAGAAAGAATATCCAAACTCCTTCCAGTGCTGGAGAAGCAACACTGGAGGAGGAAGAACGACAACACTTAGTGTTCGTTGAGTTGGGATAGTTTAGAGAGAATGACTAATAGAGATGCTTTGAGCCAGAACATCTTCACTGGTTTTAATGGCTTGACTCAGCTGGTTTATAAAGGTGTCTTCATGGTGTTCTCTCTCAAAGCCTTTTGACAATTTCTCCATTCAGAACATCTTTCTTGACTGGCATGCTTTTCATCCTGGTTCAATTTTTCTCACTGTATTTTTTCTTTTTATTCTTTCTTATCATTTCCTTGTGGAGTTTGTATCTTTTGACCATTATTCTCTTTTCAATACATCAATAAAAAGTTATGTTTTTTGTTATAAAAAAATTGTAGGTGTCAAGGCTACATATCTCCTTGCAGTATCTTTTCTAGAGATTATACGTTTCAGTAGCAATGGTGGCATACTTAATGGTGGTTCAGATATAAATGCTTCTAGAAGTGCCTTTAGCTGTGTTTTTGAGTATCTTAAAACGCCAAATCTTTTGCCTGCCGTCTCCCAATGTTTGACAGCAATAGTACACAGGGCATTTGAAACTGTAGTTTCGTGGCTGGTATGTCCTCCTGTATTAATGTACTCAATTTCTTTGGTTTTCGTTTTTTCATATTTTCACTCTATCATTTTCTTTACTGCTATTGACAAGTATACCAGCTAATGCAATTTTTTTTCTCTCGAGCACCAGAGCTAATGCATATTTAAGGATCAATGCTAAACAACATTTTGATAGCTTAATACTCTATCTCAAAATCCACTCAAAGACTCAAATGAATATTCAAGTTCTATTTAATATGGGAAAAGGGTACAACATATCTAGTCCACTAAGGGACTAACCAACTAACTACCCTATTTAATTATTCTTTATGGGCGCTTGTTAAGCGAGCTTTTTATAATACCAGTTTGGTCACATTCTTTTGGGTTGCAGTTCATTCTTGTTGTTAGTGATAGGATTTCGTTTCATGGACTTGTTTTTTTGTACGCCCTTGTACATTCTTTCAATTTCATTGATGAAAGTTTAGTTTGTTATAATAAGAATTATTAATGCTCCAAAGACCCAATTGAATTAAAACATTTGTTTTTCTCTGTTAGTAAAAGAACAAAATAATAAAACGTAACTAATGAATGCACCCTGCGTCTCTGTTAAGAATTTATTTCCATTCTTTAATTTTTCGTTGTCTTTGCAGCCTTTCTCTGTGTATGTGAAAGTTGTGCTTTCTTTTTGTGGCTATAATTAGGATGATCAGATATCTGAAACTGGTAATGAAGCTGAGGTCAGAGATTCAACTCTATTTGCTCATACCTGTTATCTTGTAAAGTGTATGTCTCAAAGGGATGATCGTGTTAGAGATATTTCTGTTAACTTGCTGACACAGCTAAGAGACAAGTTTCCCCAGGTGAAATCACATCTCCAATTACAAGTTCATTTCTCTTGCATTTTCATTTTCCTAAAATCTGGAGCTACGTGCTTTCAGGTAATGTGGAATTCGTCTTGTTTGGATTCCTTGCTCTTTTCGATGCATAAGGATGCACCTTCAACTGTTGTCAGTGATCCTGCTTCGGCTGTAACAGTTCGTTCTTTGTACCAAAGGGTTGTTCGGGAGTGGATTGTCAAATCACTGTCATATGCTCCCTGCACTTGCCAAGGTCTCCTACAGGTTGACCAGTATGAATAATATCAGTTTTTGTCCACTTTTTTGTTTTGCGAGTCTTACTTCGTTCTCTTACATCATCTTCATAACTCTACATATTGCAATATTTTCTTAATGGCCTTTTGGCTCTAGTTCTGCAGGCTTTTCTGGTGAAAATTTTTAAGCATTTTGTGTTGCCTTTTCTGGTACATAATATAGTTGCAAAGACCATAAGATGCGACACATAGTCAATCTCTCAAATGCTCCAGGGAGCACAATTTTCATGGCTTCCTCATTGAGCTTGTTAGAAGGACGGTGGCTCTTGTGACATTGCAAGAAGGATTTAGAAAATTTATTATTATTTTAGTTTAGCGTACCTACTTCTGTAGGAATATATTCAAGCCGTTGTAGTGTAATGTAGTACTTAAAATTAAGTGCTTTCACAGGAATCGCTGGTTAAGATTAGTGGATTTGTTATGTTGAAGTTATTAGATCATAACAGTTTAAGAGGAAGAATAATGGCTAACATATCTAATGTTTCCATTTTGGAAACTTTTGAAGTATTCACTTTCAATTTTTTTTTTTAATAATTATTATATATTAATTATTTTTAATGTGGATGATTCAGGAAAAACTATGCAAAGCGAACACATGGCAAAGAGGCCAGCACACAGCTGATGTGATTTCTCTTTTATCTGAGATACGTATTGGCACTAGCAAAAATGACCATTGGACTGGCGTACAAACAGCAAATATTCCTGCTGTCATTACTGCTGCAGCTGCAGCTTCAGGGGCTGACTTAAAATTGTCAGAAGCCTTTAATTTGGAGGTGCTCAGTACTGGTATGGTCAGCGCAACAGTTAAATGCAACCATGCTGGAGAAATTGCTGGTATGAGAAGATTGTATAACAGCATTGGCGGATTTCAGACTGGTGTTTCTAGTCCAACTAGTCTTGGTTTTGGTCAGGGTATTCAGAGGCTGATAACTGGAGCACTTCCTCAGCAACCTCAGAATGAGGATGATTCATTTAACGGGATTTTGATTATGAAATTTGTGCAGTCACTTCAGCAATTTGTTAGTGGAGCAGAAAAAGGCTATGGCCTTGACAAGTTGAAATTTCGTGAAACTTGTTCTCAGGCAACTGCCTTACTTCTGTCAAACTTGGTATGCTTCTTGCTTTTCATAGGAGAATGTGGTTGACTTGATGTTTCCTCTTGTCATCATACATTTTTTCTTACAATAACTACTCATTTTTCAGGCTTCTGAATCAAAAACAAATATAGAGGGCTTTGCACAACTTATACGCCTTCTTTGTTGGTGTCCAGCTTACATTTCCACGCCTGATGCTATTGAAACAGGTGTGTTTATCTGGACTTGGTTGGTTTCTGCTGCACCTGAGCTCGGATCGTTTGTCCTTGCCGAACTTGTTGACGCATGGTTATGGACAATTGATACAAAGCGGGGTCTCTTCGCATCAGACGTCAATTATTCAGGACCTGCTGCCAAGTTAAGGCCTCACCTATCTCCAGGGGAGCCAGAAGTGCAGCCTGAGATAGATCCTGTTGAACAAATAATTGCTCATAGAATATGGCTTGGATTTTTTATTGACCGCTTTGAGGTTAGAATTTTCATAGGCATCCTAAACATTTGCAGTTTCCTTTGATCATGATTCAGGACATGGCATACTGTGGTTAAGACTAAGTTGATCATAAATTAAGGTTACATGCTCTGTCTCAGTGTTAACCCTTATGCTTATTGTCTGTTACCAAAAGTCAGTGTTTACCAATGAGTTTTAACATATTGTCAGTTACTGATAGTCAAAACACATAAAAACTAAAGTTATGATAGAAACCATTATTATCCATTCCTATCTCCTAATATGATTTCCTTTGGGAGACAACTGCTGAAGGGTTTCTTTAGGTATTTCTTTGGTGGGACTAATATTCTATTTCCTTTGGTAGGTACAATATCATTCATTCTCATGACATTGTTACAATTTTTAGTTACTTATTATACATGCACCTTGGGCACTCTGCATAATTGTTGGTAGTTCACTTTTCAAGTCTTGATGCTATTACGTAATTGGGGATCTTCATCTTACTCCTTGATGGCCTCATTGGGATTTGGGAAAGTAAAGCTCTTCTTGACTTCACATCCTTCCTTGTTTAGTTCACTTTCGCCTCTCATATAATTATTCTTTCATATTAGCAATGATGTTTTTGCATGTTTTCATTGAATCACTGACCTGAAGAAAAAATTTGTCAACATTAAATGATATCAAGGCAGCTTGGACCTGTTGGAATGGTTTGAAGTTTGTTTTAAGCTCTAGTTTGTAAGATTATGGCATTACTTGTGAATGAAATATCTTTTAGAATCCATCACCTTATTGTATTATTTGTTTGTTTCTACCAGTTCTAATTGGATGATCTGTTAAATTGATCCTTAACATTGTTTTTAGTATATAACTGGCCTCTTCACTTTTTGTTGGATCACTAGGTAGTACGGCACAACAGTGTTGAGCAACTCTTGCTCTTTGGTCGTTTGCTACAGGGGTCTACTAAACCCCCATGGAACTTTTCACATCATCCTGCAGCAACCGGTTCCTTTTTCACTCTGATGCTTCTAGGGCTTAAGTTTTGTTCATGCCAATCGCAGGGCAATCTACAGAACTTTAAAACCGGGCTTGAGCTGCTGGAGGACAGGATATATAGGTTATCATTATTATATCCGTCATATTTTCTTTACAGCCAAATGAAGTATTGCATAAACGTTTATGATAACATATTACAATGTCTTAGATGCTTCGATTCAATGATTCGTTTTAGTTTATAAGAGACTTGAATTGAACTGTCTTGATATATCTGTGAGACTACAGATGTTCTGTGATATAAATTTTTTTTAACAAGCAACAACCTTTTCATTAGGTAGATGAAAAGTGGCGAAAACTCTTGGATACTAATACCCAAGAAGGATAGAAATGAAAACTGTTAGAAAGATGGAAATTCAAATTCTCTAATTCTTCATTTAATAATGAATCCAACAATGAGTTTAAATAGTGTACAAGAGATGACCTAATTATAAAAGGAAAATATAATATCTAATCATAAAAAGGAAAAGATAACCTAATCATAACAGGAAAATATTCTACCTATTTATAAAAGGAAAGGATAGAAAATAATATTTAATCTAATCCTAAAATGAATAAATAATTAAAAAGATGAAAATAAAATTTTACTAAAATTAAAATAAATCAACACTCCCCCTCAAGCTTGGATTGTATGTGGAATGCAAGCCATGCTTGAAGTTAAATTTATCAGAGCTGGTCATTGTGATGATTATGCGTCAATTGTGATGATGATGCGCCAATTGTGATGATTGTTGAGATGCCAGGGCCGGCTCGGAAAAGGAGATGTCAGGGCCGACTGGGAAAGGAGATGCCAGGGAAGACTGGGAAAAGGAGATGCCAGGGCCGACTGGAAAAGAAGTTGCCAGGGCCGACTGGGAAAGGAGTTGCCAGGACCGACTGGGAAAGGAGATGCCAGGACCGACTGGGAAAGGAGATGCTAGGTCCGGCTGGGAAAAGGGGATGCCAGGGCCGGCTGGAAAAGAAGATGCCAGGGCCAGCTGGGAAAAAGTTTTGAAGAAAAAATTGGAAGAAAAAATATATTGAAGAAATATGTGATTTTGGATATTTTTGTGTTTTTTTTAAAAAAAAAACGAAGAAGTTTAGGAGGGGAAGTGAAAATGTTTTGAGAAGATGATTATTTTTCTAGGTTTTGAGATGAGGAAAAAAATTAGAGATTTGAGGAAAAGTTTTTTTTTTTTTTTAAATTTATTTATTATTTTTTTAAAAATTTATTTTTTTTTCTCTAAAAGAGGAAGAAGAGGAAGATGATGAAGAAGAAAAGGTTTTTAGAAAAAGAGGAAGAAGGTAAGGAAGACTAGAGAAAAAGTTTACCGGGATCGAAAGGAAAAATTTGAGGCTCTGATACCATGTTGAAAGATGGAAATTCAAACTCTCTAATTCTTCATTTAATAATGAACCCATCAATGGGTTTAAATAGAGTACCAGAGATGACCTAATTATAAAAGGATAATATAATATCTAATTATAGAAAGGAAAAGATAACCTAATCATAAGAAGAAAATATTCTACCTATTTATAAAAGGAAAAGATAGAAAATAATATTTAATCTAATCCTAAAATGAATAAATAATTAAAAAGATGAAAATACAATTTACTAAAATTAAAATAAACCAACAAAAACAAAGAGAAGTACAGTGCAGAAAATAATAAGAGACTACAAATAATCAAATAAGATGAAGAAAGCAAACAAAAGCCTGACAAAAACAACTATGAATGAGGCTAAGAGAACGCTTCTCAATTGATGATAATATCTTGGAGAAGATAATTATAGAAGGCCTTGGATAGGGTGCCCCATGTGGTTGATTTGAGCCTTGCCAACTCAAATCGGACATCCAAGGGGGGCGCGAGTCTTGGAAGACAAGATCCCTTGATTTCTTTCTGACCATATTTCATATGAAAGGTCTTCAACAGAATTGACCCAGCGAGTTCTTTTGTTCAAACTGGAACCAAGAAGGCTGTGGACATTTGCTCTTGTATGATTTGAGAATACCCATTTGATGCTGAATACTTCGAAGAGCTTATACCAGGAGGCACTTGAGAACTTGCAGAAAAACAGAAGGTGGCTGGACGATTCTGATGCAGATAAACATAGAGGGCATATAGATGGCGGCAAATGGGACTTTGGCATTTTTTTTCTGGAGTTTCAGAAGTGTTGAGAGTGAGACTCCCATAAAGGAGAACCCATGCAAAAATCCCAATTTTTTTTTGGGACTTTTTGTCTTCCAAACATTCTTGTAAAGGCTTGTGGGCAAAGGCTCTGGATTCTGTTCAGGGACTTTTTTTTGGCTACCTCATTTTTCAGCCGAAAAGATCTGGATTCATTTTAGTTTTTGTTATCCTCTATCATTTTCCCCAAGGAGATTCTTCTACAATTTTCGTGTTCAGATATGATGATTCAAGATCCAAAATGTCTTCTTATTCTTCTTTCAAGTGAAAATTTTAAGGCACCAATTATGCTGTCTCAAGGCACTTCAGCGTCTAATAAGAGTTGCTTCTGTTAATATGCTTAACCATCTCCTTGGGGTGTTTCAAGAGTGTTGCTGGCTTTCAAGGCCGTCTTATTCTTGCTCATGTTTTTAAGCCATTTTTTCTGCTTTGGTCTTCATCTTCACTTGTCTTTTGTTCGAAATTGATTGCATTTTTGCAGCTTGATGGTCGTTGTCGGTTCTTGGTTTTTAGTTTTCTTTGGTCAGTTTGCAGCAGCTTCTGGTTTTTATTGCTTGGGGGGGGTTTCTTCTCGGCTCCATATTTTGTTAGCAAGATTTCTTTACTTCAGGAGTTGTATTGATTAGTTCTATATTTTCTTTGTACTGTTTGGCTTTTGAATTTTCTCTTTTGGATTATTCTGATTGCTGTTTTTTTCTCTCTACTCCCATTGGGAGTATGTATAGCTTAATTTTTTCTTCTTTTCATTAAGTTGTTTCTTTAAAAAAAAAAAGATATTGCAGCGATTATTTTCTTGCATCCTTTATAATGTTTGAATTTACAAATTTCTTGTTGACAGTGGTTGATGTAATGGTTTTGGTATTCGTTTTCCCTTCATAACCACTATACTGTGCCATATATTCATTTTGTTGAATTTATTCTTCTCACCACTTAGTAGTTGCAGTCAGTTCACTTTTTATATTGGTTTTATGAAAACCCCAAATTTTAGTTGTAATTAAAGCGTGTGCTTTCTACTTCGTTCAGGGCATCCCTAGGATGGTTTGCACATGAGCCGGAGTGGTACGATGTAAAACATGTGAACTTTTCCCAGAGTGAGGCTCAATCTGTTTCCATATTTCTTCATTATCTTTCAAGTGAACGTGGAAATAGTGTCCAGTCTGATGCAAAAACACGTGGTCATGAAAATGGTATTTTTTCGGTTGACTCGGTAAGATACTTGTATCTTCAGCCATTGACCATTTCTTAATAAATGAATCTCTTAGAAGATATGTCCTGCAGAATAGTGTCTAGCATGCTCCTTTTATGTGTTCCCCGTGTTTCTGGTTATGTATGCATTCTTCAACTTTTTAATCGAGTGATTTAAATTTTAACAGAACGATCAATACCACCCTGTCTGGGGCCATCTGCAAAATTATGCTGTTGGAAGAGAGAAAAGGAGGCAACTACTTTTGATGTTATGCCAACATGAGGCCGATAGACTTGAAGTCTGGGCTCAGCCAAATATTAAGTAACATATATGCCATTGAATATATTCATTCTTCTAATACACATTATTTGCATAAACTATAAATCTTACATGGAATATTTCAATTGTTTCTCTATATATAGGGAGAGTACACCTTCTCGTCCCAAGCTAAGCGCTGAAAAATGGATCGAACATGCTCGAACTGCCTTCTCTGTTGATCCACGAATTGCCTTATCTATGGCCTCCAGGTTTCCAGCAAATGCATCCTTGAAAGTTGAAATGAATCAACTAGTCCAGGTTTTTGTTTCCTTGTTCTGTTCTCTAAGCTAAAGTTTATAACGAACGTGAACAACTTCTTGTGCATTAATAGGCACCAATATCTTAGTTGAATATTATGAAGCTGTAGCATAGGCATATAAGTGTTAACACATTTTAGTGCTCATATTTTGATTATTGAGACAGTTGGTTTTGGAAAAGGTGAAATAATTTTGGTATAGAAATTGTGAAATTTATGATTGTAATTGTCTGAATACAATGGCTGGATGAAGAAAGTGTCTGATTTGTGGGTACGTGCTTTGAGACAGGTGTAGGTGCCCCGGGTATGTATTGGGGTGAAGCTCCTATTCCAGGTTATAAAAAAAGGGCCTGATTTGTAGTGAAGTTGATAGGAAAGCACATAAGAGGTTAGGTTTAGGGGAAAAAACTATGATAAGCGCTTCGAAGGAAACCTTGTGAAGTCTCTTCAAGTTTGGGGAAAAAACCCTCTCTCTCACGCTTCTCCAACTATTAGGTATTCGATACCAAGTTCCTTTAAAACAGAGAAAAATTCCCCAAAACTACCGAATAACAAGAAAAGGATAGTCCTTGCTTAGATACTTAGGAGTTTTTTGATACTCACTTAGTAGATGATATTGACAAGGCCCGTTTAGGAGTATGATAAGGAATGGTCAATCCTATTAGGAATGGTCAATCCTATTAGGAGTAGGATAAGGAATGACCAATCCTATTAGGAGTAGGATAAAGATATTAGACTGTAAATAAGAGAGGATAGGAAAGTAAGGAGATATTGAGAAGTATTGAGATATTGATTCTTTTTTTGAGATTATAATCATTGGGAGTGGGGAGATTTGAATCCATGCTGCTGAGCTACTACCCTTGTTACTTAGTGATACTATCATTAAGAAACTTCAAGATCAAAAGGAAATAGCAACAAAACAGAAACAAAACTTCAATTGTATTGGGCTTTTGGGCCTGATTAGAGATTATTATTCAATTAGGTTATTTTGGGGTTTACTTGGGGAACAAGTAAAAGGCTAGGGTTTAGAGTTATTATAAATAGGAGAGGTTAGGTCTTTGTTATTCATCCATTGAATTATCGTCTTTGTACTCTGGGCTCTTTGAGAGATTCTCTCGAGAGATTTATCGTAGTTTAATAAAAAGAGTGGTAGATTCTATCATTTTGGTATCGAGCTAGTTTCATCGATCAGGAATGGTCTCGACTAAGATGGAAACGAGGATGCAAAGTTGGGAAGATAGTTCAGCCTAATTAACGAAGAAACAACGGGAAACAGAGGCACGGTTAGAGTCGTTGGAAGAACGATTAGGGAAAAAGATTGATTTGAAATTCGAACAGCAAGATGCGAAACTGGAATCGAAACTCAAACAGATGAATCAGAACATCCAGATGTTGTTAGAATGCACTCCGGGACTGCCGGTCGTCGAATCAAATCCGTTGGTCAAAGGAAAAGGAATCGCGAGTGAAACCCTAGGGCAAGGAGAAGCAGCCGGGCCAGGGGCGGCTAGGGCTGCCGAGGTGGTCGAAGGGGACGCCGGCGCGGGGGCTGGGCCAGTCGGCGCTGGGGCGAGCGGGGTGGGCTCGGTCGGGGGCTGGGGGCTCGGCGCGGGCTCGAGAGGGGCCGATTGGGGTGTAGGAAGGGGCGACATGGGCTGGGGCGTGGGTGCGGGACCAAACGGGGTTGGGCGAAGGTCGGGCGAAGGTGTGGGCGAAGGGGGCTGGCACAGGGATGGGCGTGGTGCGCGCGCCGGGCTGGGCAGAGGTGGTCGAGGCTCGGAAGGGGGTGTGGGCTAGCACGCGAGTGAGCGAGGCGCAAGCGCCGGGCTGGGCGGCGAGGGGCGCGGGGAGACCGGGTCGGGGTGGGCTAACTGGATCGGGTGGGTCTGGGCTAGTCGGGTTGGACCAGAGAGATGGGTTCCAAGGGCCTGGGGACGGAGAAAGGTTTCCAGGGCCGGACATCGATCGAAGGGAGGACCCACGGTTTGACGGAAGGGGAAACGGTTTCCCAGAAGATAGGAGGGTGTGCATTGGTTACGACAGATCGATAGCGCATGACGGTTGGAATGATCGAGGCCGAAATTGGGTTGACGATTTATCGGGACATGAGTTCGGCCAAAAGGGAGATCCAAGGGTCGTGGGGAGAGAAAACAGGGTTCTGGAGGAGAGGAGGTTGCGCATGGGCTATGATAGGTCGTTGGCGCATGACGGTTGGAACGATAGGGGGTGGAATGACAATGTCCGAAATAGGGGAGGAGATTTCGGGTGGGGAGGAGAAGGAAGACTCGAACGGGGAAGTCAGAGAGTAGGAGGAAGGGAGGGACCGGGTTGTGACAGGAGATTCAGGAAATTGGAGATGCCAGTTTTCAAGGGTCTTGTTGACGAGGATCCGGTGGGATGGTTAAGTCGGGTCGAGCGTTATTTCCTGGTAAACAAGCTGACTGAATATGAAGGGGTTGAGGCAGCAGGGTTATGTTTAGAAGGGGAGGCATTGGAGTGGCTTCAGTATGAGGAGGATCGTGCTCCTTTTCGTTCCTGGAACGAATTCAAAGATGGGTTGTTGGAGCGTTTCCAACCGGCAGCTCAGGCAAATAAGTATGCCAACTTCATGAGTTTGAAGCAAATAGGTACGGTGAAGGAATATCGCCGGAGTTTTGAGCGATTTGCTAAGGGAATGCGCGATATCAGTGCGAGTGCATTGGAGGGGAAGTGGGAAAGTGGACTAAAAGAGGAGATACAGAGCGCGATGCGTAAACTGCGGCCAGTGGGCATCGAAGAGAAAATGTTTATGGCCCAAGTGATTGAGGATGATTTTGCTTTTCAAGCTACCCAAAATGAGGGAAGTACTTCTGCAACGGTCAAGGCTAAAGCAGGAACGATGGTTTCGGGAACTGGAAGCACAAAGACTCTTTCTCACAGGACTACAACCATTCACCCGGCGCCCTATAAAAACTCATCAAGCCGAATTGAGCACGGAAGGATAAAGGGTTATGCTTAGTTGTGATGAACGATTTGTCCCCGAGACATCGTTGTCAGAAGAAAGAGCTTCAGAATTTGGATGTGTGGGTCGTTCGGGATGCGCACGATTACCAGGATGTTGAGGTGACTGACTTTTTGCCAGATGATGGAGCTACAGAAGGTGGCATCGGAGATGGAACACCTTAAGGACAAGGTGGCTCTTGGGGGGGAAAGTATTGATACGATCCGGACCTTGGAGTTTTTAGGCATATTAGTATTAGTATTTATTATTGATTAATTAATTGTTATTTCAATTGTATTGGGCTTTTGGGCCTTATTAGAGATTATTATTCAATTAGGTTATTTTGGGGTTTACTTGGGGAACAAGTAAAAGGCTAGGGTTTAGAGTTATTATAAATAGGAGAGGTTAGGTCTTTGTTATTCATCCATTGAATTATCGTCTTTGTACTCTGGGCTCTTACCAACAACAATTCAAGAGTGTTGTTCTCTCCCTCAAGGCTCTTACCTACCAAAATTCTCCTCTCCAACTAAGGACCCTTACTCTCTTACTTATAACCAAAACCCTACTAGCTACCTTTTTATTATAACCAAGCCCTATCTAGCTAGTTTGTATCCCTTGAACTTCATTCCTTTTCACTATACAATGAAAATTGGCCCTATCTAGCTAGTTTATATCCCTTGAACTTCATTCCTTTTCACTATGTCAATGAAAATTGTTTCTTGTTCAAAGAAACCAATATCCTACTAGCTAATTACCATTATGCCCCTTAAAGATGTACTACTAATCCCCTGTAATTAACCATACTAGTACTCTCACATAAGTACAAGTTCTCTTCATGAATGTTTGCTTGAATTTTTCTTCTTTTTGATGTGGTTTCTTATTGCAGTTGCATATACGAGATATTCGCTCCATTCCTGAAGCATTGCCTTATTTCGTCTCACCAAAAGCTGTTGATGAAAATTCTGAGCTTTTGCAACAGTTGCCACATTGGGCCGCTTGTTCGATTACACAAGCTCTTGAGTTCCTCACTCCTGCCTATAAGGGGCATCCACGTGTTATGGCATATGTTCTTAGGGTATTAGAATCTTATCCTCCCGAGAAGGTTACTTTTTTCATGCCACAACTGGTGCAAGCTTTGCGATATGATGAAGGGGTACGTGTTTTTAATGAACTCTCTTGCTTTTATTCTTTATCAAACCCTTTTTATAACTTTTTCAGTTTAGTTGTAGGGACTTGGATGGAGCTCTCTTTTGAGTGATTTTGATATCTGTCAATAAATCAATCAATTCACTATCATCGTCATATATGGGTACTAATTTCCGTTCCTAAAGGGTGGTGCAGTGGTTGAAGATTTGGGCTTTGAGGGTATGATCCCCTCAAGGTTCTAATCGTGACATTACTCCTTCAATGTCTCCGATGCCTGGCCTAGGGACGGGCGTAGTTACCCTTGTTTCAAAAAAAAAAAAAAAAGTACTAATTGCCAATTTGTTACTAAATATTATATTTTTCTTTAAATCAACTTAGGAAGTTTGAAGTTAATAAACTGATTTTTTTTTGTCGAATAAAAAGACCACGAAATTTCACCTTCACAAGATTAAGCAAGGTTCAAAAGTTGCCTGATTGAATATTGTCGATACTGATTGATGTATCAGCATCTTTGCATGTTAAATTTCTTTGCTTTTTTTATATAATATCTGATTCACCTACTTTCCAGAGGTTGGTTGAAGGATATTTACTTAGAGCAGCTCAAAGAAGCGATATATTTGCCCATATTCTGATCTGGCACCTGCAGGTTAGTGAAAGTTCACACGTGATTGAGTTTATTTTTTCTGGATTTTTCTATACATATTTATGGTTTATGAGCCATAAAATTTTCTTTTTTATTCTTTTATTTTCTTGACATATATTGGGTGTAACTTTGCATTAGGGATTCTGGAATGATATGTTTTCCTGTACATAATAAGTTTAATTAATGACTTGCAGGGTGAGACTTCTGCAGACTCTGGGAAAGATGTTAACTCCGGGAAGGTATGTTTCCATTGGTGTTTATGAGGTTGTCTATTAGCGTTTTACTTGTTTAGCACAATTCGCAATTCACACAAGAATCAACAATCAAGATATTGTTTAATTATTAAAAAATTAGACAGAGTTTCCAACATGAGTATAATTCAGTAATTCATATCACGTACTATCTACCAAAGAGGCCAGACTCTGGAAACTCCCACCCCAAATGTTGTTGAACTTAAAAAAGGCAAACTCAAGTGAAAGCATCGAACCGGATGAATAGGTCTCAGGCTTATTTTTGGGACCTTTGGAAGAAAAGAAATCAAAGACTCTTTATGGACTAGGAGCAACATTTTTATGCTTTTTTTTAATCTTGTTATTTATTATGTTATCAGCCTATCTGTTGAGTTATGTTAAACCACCAATCAATCCAAAAGCCTAAGCTGATGGATTGGGGTAAATTTAATTATATCAACCAGCACTATCACATAGTGTTAACCGTCTAATCTCTTTGGACCTTATAGTTACATTTCCCTTTTAACCAATTGGGAAAGCTTTTTGTAATGGTCGTGGATTAACATGAAACCCAGCCCCAACTGTCCTTCACCTGTTGATTTTTGTCCAAACTTGCACCGATTACCATTCCATCAATGAGCCCTTCTGTCCGTCCTTTTTTTCCAGTTCCTTTGTTCTCCCATTGACTTTCTTAACCTATTAATAATCATCCCTCCGTCTACACCTTTCTTCTTCCACCAATCCCATCCCTTATTATTGAAAGGTGGTATAGACCTTAAAACCTGAAGAACTCTATTGCCTTTCTTCCTCCGTTTAACACCGGTTTCAGATGCTCACATTGCTGAATTGTGGAACTCTATTACAAAGGGTTGGGATCTCAACCTGAGGAGGAATCTGAAAGATGAAGAAATTGTGGAGTGGGCCTCTATGTCAAATCTGCTCTAATCTCACTCCACTGGACAGGGTCTGGATCGCTGGCAATGGCCATTAGAGAAAACTGATTTGTTTCATCAATATCGCTAGCTGCACTCCTTGCCCCATCTCTGAATCCATACAAAGAAGAAATTCTATACAGTGCTTGCTTCCACGACCTAAAAAAGTAAAATTCTTCTCCTTGGAACTTAACCATGGCATTCTTAACACCAATGAAAACTTCAACACAAATGCCCGGGAACAATGATCTCTCCTCAATCTTGTATTAAAGACATGAATCCCATTTTCACTTAAAGGAGTGCTCAATTGCTACCTATATATAGAACTATCTTACTAGCACTTTCTCATGGGAAATGACATCTCCCGGCAATATTCAAGATCTTCCTTTCTATGCATATATTGGACACCCATTTAATGGAGAGAAGAAAGCTCTATAGAGAATTTTCCTATCGGCTTTTTGGTGAACTATCTGGAGAGTCCGGAATGATTTGGTTTTCACAGAGGAAAATACTTTGAAAGGAAATATCTTGGAATCTATCACTGTATTAGCTATTACATGGGCTCATAAAATATCTCCGTTCAAAGATTATAGTCTTTCATCACCGTTACATCATTGGAACAGCTTTTTGTAATATTTTGATTCTCATTTTGTAACTTTTCATTTATCAATGAAAGTAACTGTTTCCTATATATAAAAAAAAAGGTGGTATAGACCTTCATTCCTTCCCAACAAACCGTTTCAGCTGGTATACCCAATTTTCAACTTACCATCTGATCTCTTTTCATAATGACAACCCCACTGATCTATTCAATTAGGCCCATTATTGCTCCAACCTCGTTGGTCGACACAACTTAGCTCACCTCACTACGAACCTAGACGATTTTTCTGTTACAATCTCGCAGAAAACACTTTACTGGTCTCATACCAAAGCATTCTTCATCTCATTCCCTTTGAACCTGACGTAGAATCGTAGATAATTATGTTTCTAGCCCATACCCACTGTCCTCAGCTATTTCTCCACCTTCTTCTCCTTTCCCTTCCTCACATTCTGAATCTTTCTTCTATTGCCCCTCGCCTCCAAAAAATGGTGGGCCTTTTTAGGTATACTTGGAGAAACTCATACATTATCAATAAATCCAAAATTTTCATAATGAGTTATTTGTGTTTGCTGTACTGTATGTCTCCTCAACATAGTATTCTATTTTATTTTCTATTTAGTTGAGTATATTGTGTGCTTTTTGCATTTCATCTTTATTTATATTGATACTTCTGTTGTTTTTTCTTTAATGCTTAATAATCCCGATTCCTGTATACAATGCTATTTTTTTTCAGAATGGTTCATTTCTAGCGTTATTACCAGTCGTAAGGCAATATATTATTGATGGCTTCACTCCCAAGGCCCATGACTTATTTAATAGAGAGTTTGATTTCTTTGACAAAGTTACGTCTATATCTGGTGTTCTCTTTCCAATTCCGAAGGATGAACGTCGAGCTGGCATCAGGAGGTGTGTTTTCAACCGTCAAAATTCTGTAGCTCTGAATTCCGATTGCTAGGTAACTGAAAAAAATTGTATATTTTTCTTCTGGCCCCCAGGGAGTTGGAGAAAATTGAAATGGAGGGTGAAGACCTATATCTACCAACTGCAACAAACAAGCTTGTCCGTGGCATTCAAGTAGATAGTGGAATACCCTTGCAGTCAGCTGCAAAAGTTCCTATCATGATTACATTCAATGTGGTTGATCGGGATGGAGACCCAAATGATATAAAACCCCAAGCTTGCATTTTCAAGGTGAGTTAACATTGAACTTTCACACCATTCATATATTTGCTTGTAAATTACATATGTTCTTTCTCCTTTTTTTGTCCTTTTTTATAATCAACTAAAATTTTCTTAATGTCAAAGATTTGAAAATTAATTTCTCCTTATTTAAGGTTGGAGATGATTGCCGACAAGATGTTCTTGCTCTGCAAGTGATAGCGCTTCTTAGGGACATCTTTCAAGCAGTTGGCCTTAATCTCTATTTGTTTCCATATGGCGTCCTCCCGACTGGTCCAGGCAAAGGTATAATCGAGGTAAGTTTTAGAACTGTATGGTTAGTCACGGACTGTGCTTTTCTCAGCGCTTGCTATCCTCTCTAAGCATCTGTGCTGATGGTAAATTTATTTGTTTTTTTTTTCTTTTATTTGTTTCTTTTGTCATGGAATTTTATTTTTGCGATGGAAATAGTTAGACGGTGGATAACTTTACTTCAGTGAGAAAAATACTATTTAACTTTACAGTTGAAAGAATTGTTAATTATGTTAGGTCAATTTCAAAGTAATAGTTGCTACTATTTGGGAAAAAGTCAATGATATAGTTATTTTTATCATTTCGTGTTAAAATACGACCTGAAAGTGCAAGTTTTCAACCTAATAAAGTTGGATTCAGCTTTTACTTTGGATTTCTTAACCTGCACTTAACATTTCACATTCCATATTCGTTTGTATGCACTTGAGACATACTGGACCGAACTACTTGCGTGATAAGATTAAATATCATCACCTACTTCACGTTCTTTTGTTTGTTAATTAGACCTGGTCTAGCCATATTCACGAATGTTTCTTCTTATGTTGGTGTTGTCAAATTATTGCTCACTATTGGTCAGATCGTTCTCAGGTCGTTCCTAATACACGAAGCAGAAGTCAGATGGGTGAAACCACTGATGGGGGCTTGTACGAGATCTTTCAACAGGACTATGGGCCAGTAGGCTCTCCTACTTTCGAAGCAGCACGTGAGAATTTCATCATTAGCAGTGCGGGTTATGCCGTCGCGAGCTTGCTACTTCAACCAAAGGACAGACACAATGGTAATCTTCTAATTGACAGGTACGCTATTCTTTTCTCTTGTTCACCCAAATATAACTTTCGACTGCACTAGCCAAGCATACCACTTCAATGGCTAGAATTTTTGTTGCATTCCCGTTTTAATCGTGGGCAGAAGGGATCTGTTTAAAATAAAAGATACTTAGATCTAAAAGGGCTAATTCTTTTATCTATTCCATATAATTCTGTGGATAATATGTTGCGAGCGTTATGTATCGTGTATGGATGCAGTGTCGGGAGGCTCGTTCATATCGATTTTGGTTTCATATTGGAAACATCTCCGGGTGGAAATATGCGCTTTGAGAGTGCACACTTCAAGCTAAGCCATGAGATGACTCAACTTCTTGATCCCACTGGGGGTATGAAGAGTGAAACCTGGAACTTGTTTGTAAGGTTGTAAAAGTTTCTTCCTCTCCTGTACATTAACACTCCCTTGTTTCTGATTATTTACAATTCAAACTATTATGTCTGGAGATTGATTGCTTAAACTCATATGAATGTCCATAGCCTGTGCGTTAAAGGATACCTTGCTGCTCGCCGCCATAAGGACGGGATCATCAACACCGTATTACTAATGCTAGACAGCGGATTACCTTGCTTCAGTCGTGGTGATCCAATCGGAAATCTTCGGAAGAGGTTCCATCCAGAAATGAGCGAGCGTGAAGCAGCAAATTTCATGATCCGTGTATGTACGGATGCGTATAACAAATGGACGACTGCAGGGTATGATTTGATACAGTACTTGCAGCAAGGCATTGAGAAGTAAGGTATTTTTCACAACTTGCCACTTTGAAATGTTATGTTCTTACTTCCCCCTATTTATTGAGTGATTGTCTCCTAGCGATTTCGGCATTGTAAAAACGGCTAAGATGTAAACTTATGGATCCTGTTTCGGTTAGGGTAAGTGATTATTTTGTACATTCTTCATAACTTATAGGATTCAAATTTCATCCTTAATTAATATTAATAGAAGCCTTTTCTAATGATTCTGCTTTCTTTGATATCTGTTGGTTCACTATGAATTTTCTGTTGACATGGCCTTTTTTTTGCGCTTCTCAGAACCTTAAGGGGGTGTTTGGTGTAGGGATTAAGATTAAGTTAGTCGGTATTAAGGTAAATTGAGTATTAAGTTAAGCTGGGGGTTAATTTAGTCTGTGTTTGGTGGAAAGATTAAGTTAGGCAGAATTAAGTTAAGCCGACTGTTGTTTAGTGCAGGGATTAAGTTAAACTGAGTTGAAAGTTAAGTTGAGATTTGTGTGCATATTAAGTTAAGTTGAGTTTTTTCTTTTTTAAATCATACATTTTTTAAAAAATGATTCACCATATTATTTACGTTTCTACTTTTTCTTTCTTTCAATATATAAATGTCAAAATGACATTAATTTGAAATGGTAATAACATGATATTCATTGTGTAGTCTAATTATAATTTTGACATAATAGATTAAATTTTACAAAAATAAAAGATATTAATAAAGTCATTAAATTACATCAGCATAAATACAAATTAGATTTGTTTACTTTATTTGTTGGAGTTCATCATTTAGCAGATAGGTTTGATCAAAATATATTTTATGATTTATTTCAATTTGAACTCAGCATTTATATTTCAATTTAAAATTAATAGAACAAATTTTATATCAATTCAACAAATTTAGGAAGACTTCTAAATTTTATCAGAATCATTTTAATTTATTTACTTAATTACAAGATTGGTGTAACAAACTTAAAATAAATAAATAATTCAATTTATTTTAATTTATTTAGTACATCCTAGTTTATAATATATCAATTCAATTGTTTATAGTTGTTGAAATTTATAGTTGGAATTTATATAGTATTTTAATTCAAAATAAAATTAATTATTGAAATCAAAATCTATAATGATAAATTAAAGTTGATAAGATTGATTATCAAACTAGATAGTTGGGAATGGAAAGAAATTAGTTTAAAGGTAGAATCAAAATGATAAACTTAAAAAAGAGATAAACCATACACCTCAATTAAACTAAAACTTATCTTTTATGACTTAAATAAAATTCAAAATTCAAAAATCAATGACTTTTTTTTTTTTTTTTTATAATTTTAGATCAACAGCAATGATTTAAATGAAATTAAAACTGGTCTCACACTTTTGTCGGCACATTTTTAAATAATAAAATTAAAATGAAATGGTTGATAAAAGAAATAAAAGTAAAAAAGAAGTAAAAGAAGGTCTGTGTCGTTTTTATCTCTCTGGAGAGAGATGTGGGCTGGGAGAGAGAAATAGAAATAGCAAAGATGGGAGAAGAAGATGGAAGGGTATGAAAATCAGAACTGGAATTTCAAGAAACAGAAATACCAAGATGACCAACTTTGCTTAAGTTAACACCACCACCAAACACGCCCTAAATCTCAAATAAGCAAATCTAAGTCATTTCTTTTTTCTTTTTCTTTTTTTAATTCAACAACATTTAGGATATGAGATTTAAACCCTCAATCACTTAGTTGGTATTATGGAGCTATACTTTTACATATCGACTAATATTTATATGTAATTGTTGTATTGAAATTTTGTATACTTTATATTTTTAGTTCAAAAATACACGAAATAGATGTTTTAAACATTTTTCAAAATAAAAGCCAAGAAAATGGAGACTGTATTTTATTATTTTCACGTGCTTAGCTTGCCCATATGTAAAATAAGAGCACATTGATCAAATATAAAATATGCGTGTTTAAGTTAATTTTAGTGACATAAACTAATGATTAGATTAATTTTAAATTCGTGCATGTTGATACAGTGATTATTTTAATTTAACTTGAATTTAATTTATGTGTAAACTAAAAGATACACAAAGATAAAAAGTGAGTGTTATCAAAATGTCAAAAAGAAAAAGCGTTCAAATTTAAAATATAAATATCGAATTAAAATTAGACTAAAATTTAATTTTCATTTTAAATATTGATAAAATACTTATTTTAATTTCATGTAAATTTATTTATTTTTTAATAAAACAAACTAAGAAAGCACACAAATTAAAAGTGAATATTATTTGATAAAAGTATAAATCTAGATAACAAAGCTATTTTGAGTAAAAAGTTAATTGTCCCCCCACATTTTTACTTTTGATAATTATTATTATTGCACCCCGATCCCAACTAAGTTACACCGTCGGATTAGATAATCCCAACTGAACCACACCCTCACGTTCCTCCACATCAGCATCCCCCTTCTTAAACTTCCACAAAAAATCCCCAAAAAGCCCCTCAACGTCCTCCAAGGGCCGGCCGTGAGTCTCCGGCAAAACGAAGTAAAAAAACAACCACGACACGGCGGCGACGCCGGCAAAGAGAAAGAAAGCCCCACTGATGGTAATAGCCTCGTAGAGGGATATAAAGGTCATTCCAACCACCCCACTGGTGACCCTATTCACTATCACTCCCACACTCGCGCCTTGGGCGCGTAGCTTCAACGGCAAGATCTCCGAGCTGTAAACCCACGCAATGGGTCCCATCCCCATGGAGAAAAACCCAACGTCCGATAAAACCATCGCGATGCACAATCCGACGGCCCAGCTTCTCCGGTTCACGATCGTCAGCCCAAACCCTAGCGTTGCGAGGGAGGCGATCTTGCCGGAGACGCTGGCGAGGAGGAGCGGCCGCCGCCCGATTCTGTCGAGGAGGAAGGTGGCGATCAGGACGAAGGTCGTTTTGGTGAATCCGACGGCCATGGTGGCGAGGAGCTTGTGGTTGTTGGAGGTGACGCCGGCGTGTTCGAAGATTCTCGGGCTGTAGAGGACGACGGCGTCGATGCCGGAGGCCTGCTGGAAGAAGTGGATGCCGACGACGGAGATGAGGATGTGGCGGACGGCGGGCGTGGGGCGGAGGAAGAGATCCTTCCAGACGGCGTGGCCGGAGCGGCGGCGCTTGGGGAGGGGGAGGACGGGGTCGGAGCAGTCAGGGGGGATGCCGGCGGCGCGTTTGATGTCGGCGAGGCGGAGTTGGGATTCGTCGAGGGAATCGGAGGTGCGGCGGAGGACGGCGGCGGCGGCGGCGAGGCGGCCTTGGGTGACAAGCCAGCGGGGGGATTCGGGCATGAGGAGGGCGGTGATGACGAGTGCGGCGGAGGGGAAAACGGCGATTCCGAGCATGAACCGCCATCCGAGGTTAGTTGGGAGCTTGTGAAATGCGTAGTTTGAAATGTAGCCTAGCAGCACTCCCGAATTTATGAACACCTACCATTTATGAACAAATTAGAGTAGAGAATAAAAAAAAAAACTAAATTATCAGAACATCAACTATGGAATTATGTAAGGAAAAATAAAATTTTTGTTTTGGTATAAATTGAGGAGGAGGCCACAAATTTTCTGTGAAAGGTAGTAGTGCTCTCATATAAAAGAGAATCGTATACTGATTATTGGGATTAAAATTGTAATTATGGTGTTGATCTGAATTATCACAGAACAATAAAATTAGTGAGTCTCTAGCCCTTTAAATATTGCAAGTATGATTAAACTTTATAAAAATATCGAGAATATTTTTGTGGTTAAGTTCGGATAGAAGACCGTGCAAAAAAAAAATTATCAAAAGGATTAGTGACCTAATGGTTTCATTGTTAGAATGGTAATCCAATTCAATACCACACTCACCGGTTCTATCATAGAAATCAATATTTGACTCTCATATCATTTGAAAATAGTAATGTCTTCTATATGAGATTTATTGGTACTAAAAAATTGTCTTTAAATTTTATGAAATTGTTGAATTTATTTTATAACTTTATCATTTCTATATTGTTTTAATAATATTTTTTAAAAAATACATTTCTATTTAGATTGTTTTTAATATATTTTTGCAGTTTTTAAAAGGTTCTTTTTTTAAGTTGATCTTCTTCATGACTCTGTTTCACACTCCTAACTTGTGGGGTAGTTAATGTGGACTGTTTTTTTTTAATCATCTAAAAATCTTTTAGTAACTCTGTAAAGCTTACAAAAACAAAAACAAAAAACTCTAAATCATATCCGAAAATAAGCATTTGATTTTCATATATCCAACTTGAAATTATAATTTCAGTAAAAATCACAAGAAAAAAAGAAACGAAAAACGGACCTCCGGAAAGGAAGTGAGAAACCCCCGAGACGACGACGGAGCAACCTCCGTGGTGTACACCGGAGCAATCATCAGAGCATATCCGACGCCGATTCCGGCCACGAATCTCCCAAACATCAGAAACCCATAATTGGTGGCGAATCCCATCAGCACGGCGGCGACGAAGAAGATAACTCCGGCCAACACCATGGTGTAGCGCCGCCCAATCATATCGGAAGTTCTCCCGGCGGCGGCGGCGCCGATCAGCGAGTACAGGTTGATTATTCCGACCATAATTTCCACCTGCACCTCAGTAAGCTTGAATTCCTCTTTTATGTAAATGGACGCTCCACTCATTACTGCCGTATCTGTGAATTTCAAATTGAATTTAAAATTTTAAAAATCGATTGAATTGATTTTGGGAAATTGGGGTTTTTTTTTTTTTTTTTTTTTTCTCACCGTAGCCAAGTAAGATTGAAGACATGGAAGCTAAAATTGCGCAGAGAAAAGCGAATTGGTTCCTTTTGGGTTTCGGCTTTGAATCTGGGCTCGAATTCGGCGGATTGGTTTGGCCGGAATTTGTATGTTTTGGGTCATCCATCTACGGCGGCCGGACGGTGGGGTAGGGCGGTTCGTCGGAACTTGTGCGGCGGCTGTTCTCTGTGGCTGGTAAAAGGGTTGCTGCAATATCTGAGTGTGAAGGGGAAATCTTTATAAATTGTTGAAATACCAGTCAACATTTTTTTACAAGGTACAGAAATTTATTTATAAATTAAAATATTAAAAAAAAATAAACTATTGGTATGATTTAACATAGGCTAAAATAAACTGAGATTGAGTGGCGCAATTGGTTGCCCGAAAATCGGTATTTGGAGCAGTTGTACCTTTTAAGTAGGATTTGTTGATCTTCATTCTCCTACTTTATACTAAAAAACCATAGGCTAAAATAACATTTCTGTTAACTTTACATGAAAATCCTTTAAGTTTTTTTCAAATATATCTCTAAACATTTTTTTTTTAAGTTTCAAACATACTATTGATCTTTAAAATGGTGCAATTGGTTGCCCCAAAATCGGTATTTGGAGCAGTTGTACCTTCTAAGTAGGATTTGTTGATCTTCATTCTTCTACTTTATACTAAAAAAACATAGGCTAAAATAACATTTCTGTTAACTTTACATGAAAATCCTTAAAGTTTTTTTCAAATATATCTCTAAACATTTTTTTTTTAAGTTTCAAACATACTATTGATCTTTAAAATGTCAATAGAATTTTTCTTTATCAATCATCTTTTCTTAGGAATATATTAAAATTTTGTTTCAAATACCTCCGTTCCATCGACGGATATTATGGTTTGATTTAATGGTCATTATTAAGAAATGAATAATTAATTTTAAAATTTTTAATTCATCCATAATTATGAAAAAAATTGTGTTGAATAATTTAATTTCACAAAATAATTACAAATTTAGGTAATTTTGATTTTTTTTTTGCATGGTCAAGTATACAGTATAATTAATATTTATAATACAATATAATTTAGGATATTAATACATTATTATATATTATTAGTACAATATTGTATATTAATACAATATTATATATTAATTATACCTTATAATTTGTATACGGTATGATTATGATTGCTTTTGTTTTTGCTTAGTATTGTAAATATTTGTTCAATTTAACCTACTCTTAAAAATACCTCTAACTATTAACCATAAACTAATTTTTATATTTTATTAAATTATAGGATTAAATTCAACATTTACTGCATGAGCTCAATTACATCCTTCTCCAAATTACATGTGAAATAAATTCTAGATTTTCTTTGAATATATATATATATATATATATTAATTAATTAATATGAGAAAGAACATAATAAAAATATATTTCTAAAGTATATTTCTATCGAGAATCAATTTTAAATTTTATTCAAAAAAAGAATATTTAAAAGTTAGATCGATCTTCTCTTTTCAAAAAAAAAAAAGTTAGATCGATTTTCGAAAGTATAGCTTTGACTTTTTTTTTAGTACATATTGAGGGAAGGAGGACAAATATCGATTTTTGGGCTTGAACATATGACGATGGTGTTGAACTGATTTACAACCAAACAATGAAATTATTGTGCTACTGATTCATTCGATATGTACTCACTTATAAATTCTAAATCATCCTCATAGTCCTTTGCAATAAATTATTTGGAGGGACTGTATCATAATAGTTATAGTTTTGCATTATTGAATGTATGAAAGAAAGAAATCCCTTTTATGTTGATCATTTTATTTAATAATCTAAAAAAATGTATTTTCAACAAAATTGTTGTCTCGCACTCACCCTTTTGTTCCTATCTTTTCTCTATTCGCCAAAGGCTAGAGATAGGGAGGACTGAGAAAAGGAAACAAGTCAATATTATGTTACTAATATATTTCTCTATATCAATATATTAGATATTATTAGTCAATAATTTAGTCTGTTTTTCTTAACTAGAATCTTAATTGTTCGACTATAAGTATGGTTAAGGTTGATGAGTTTAAATTTTCTAACTTTAAACTAAAAAACAAATAATATATATGTTAATTTATCACTTGTCGACAAATGGATGTTTATTTTGTGTTCTTTCTTAATTTTTGGTTGTGTTATTCTCAGTACAAGGTTTGTAGGTGTTAGGTTTAGGTTGAAATTTCGCTTGTTGGTAAGTTCAAGAAGGAAATTGTAGATAAAGAATTCTTTTATCAATGCTTTGTTTTATCGATATTCAGGGTATGGATAGGTCCATTTTGGAATCGATTCACTTCTTCATTACTTCGACATAGTCTCGTATTTCAAGAAAATTATGCTTCAAAAATTATTTTTCAAAGTGTATAGAAATTCAATCGTTGTTGCATTGGCGATGTTAGATTAACCTTCTTTAGAGTATTCATGTTTCATGATTGCTAAGTCTTTAATTTCGATATGAACTTTTATTGTTGACAATTATTTTGGTTTATATTTTTGGATGGTCACCTTACAATGTGTGATTCAAGACCAATGTTAATGTTGTTGTTATGGGGTTATCTATCTAGTGATTTTTCTTTATTAGGTTAAATTGTATTGTTGGATGTTTTTGTTCGAAACAAAAAAATGAGACAATTGTAAATTACTTCTCTTTTTAGGGATTATAATGTCAATAGAGGTTTGGACTAAAAATATACTTTACTCTTTTTTTGTTGAAAAAAACTTTCTTTTAAACAATGATTAATATGTAATCTCCACAAAAAGATAAAAGTTTGTTAGAGTGTAGTATTGGATTAATATAGATTAGTAATATTGTGCATAAGTCCATTGGTCACATTAGGGTTTAAGTCACTACTACAAAAATTACATTACTTGACACTACCTGTTTTGAAATACTTGACGTTTGTTCTTAAAAACCTCAAATAATCAATAAATTTGTAATGAAAATGTCAAATAGTTTAAATCATGCCCAAGTTTTTGCCTGAATCCCGTATTTTTAATAATTGGCATTCATAAAGTGTCAAGTGTGGCACGGCATTGTTTGACATTTATTAAAAGTCAAATGAGTTAGCAAATGAAATGTTAAATTAATATATATATATATATATATATATATATATATATATATTAAACAAAAGATAAAACGTTGCCGCTTCAAAAAAAATTAAGCCTTCATCACATAGAACAACCCCTACCTCTATTTCACACAATTTCTCAGCATCCACTCCAAATCTCCCACGCACACCGGCCCGTTGCCATCATAATCGAGCGACTCCACCTCCGCCTAAACCATTCGTCGATTCCCTCCGCCTCCGTCTCTATCTCATACTTCACAACTTTAGTTTCCAAAATTTGTATGACTAATATTACTTACTACCTTTTTTAATTTAAAATGACATATTTTAGTATTAATTTACCGAAGCATCACTTGATGTTTATCATCTTTAAAACCAAAAGTTAACGATTATTAACTTTAAGTCCTACTATAATTTTTTTAAAAAAGGGGATTGACAACTATTTTAGTAGGGAACTAAACAAACAAAAATTACTATGGAGCATAAAAAATCCTAAGCTAAGCCTAACGGCCACATAATAATTCAAAACTGTGAAAAATAATAAAAATTCATTAAAACTCTAAAATTGGTAAATATAAAAGTTATATTAAAAAAAAATACATTTCCTAGTTTTTATTTTCGTAAAAAAAAATGAATCACTCATAAAGCATTCAATTTTTAACTATTTTCCTCACAGTCTGTATTGTCATCCTTCTTACCTGAGAATTTCCACCACAAATTACCAAAAAGCCCCTCAACTTCCTCCAAATTCCTTCCGCGTGTCTCCGGGAAGACCACGTAAAAAAACACCCAACCCACCGCCGCGACGGCGGCGTAGAGGAAGAACGCGCCGCCGATGGTGACGGCGCGGTAGAGGGACAAAAACGTCATTGACACAACCGCCCCCACAGCATTGTTCACCACCATCCCCACGCTCACCCCTTGCGCGCGTAGCTTTAACGGAAACACCTCAGCGCTGACGTAGCCCATGGGCCCCATCCCCACCGAGAAAAACGCCACGTCGGATAACACCATGGCAAAGCACAGCCCCACCACCCACGTGCCTTCCTCGTGCGACCGCTCCACCACGCTCAGCCCAACCCCTAACGTCACCAGCGAGAAAATCATCCCGGCGAGGCTCGTCAGAATCAACGGCCGCCGCCCGACGCGGTCGAACAGCGCGGTGGCGACCAGGATGAACGCCGTCTTCGTCACGCCCACGGCCACCGTCGCTAGCAGCTTCTGATCGGCGGATGAGATCCCGGCCTTCTCGAAGATCCTGGGGCTGTACAACACGACGGCGTTCGTGCCGGTCGCTTCGAGGAAGAAATGGACGCCCACGGCGGCGATTAAGACGTGGCGGACGGCCGGCGTCGGGTGGAGGAAGAGTTCTTTCCAGACGCCGCCGCCGTGGCTGCTCTGTTTTTCTACGTTCACGACTTCGTCCTCGCAACTCGCCGGAATTCCGACGGCGGTTTTTATGTCGGCGAGTCGCTGTAGAGATTCTTGTATTGAATCTGAGGTTCTGTGTAGCACTTGTTTGGCTTCGCCGATTCGGCCTTCCATCACCAACCACCGTGGAGATTCCGGCATTACTAAAATCACAACGGCGGCCAAGAAAACCGACGGAATCAAACCGATTCCGAGCATAAATCGCCAACCCAGTTGAATTGAGAGCTTGGAAAATGTGTAATTCGAAACGTAACCGAGTAAGATTCCGAAATTAAGAAACACCTGTAACAAAATCCCCAAAATTAATTTCAGAGAAAGGAATCTAGATCTGTGTAGAAGAAAACAGAGTCCAAATTTCACAATTCAAATTTCAAATTTCAAATTCAGAATGAGGGCCAAAATGTCCAGATCTAGATCAGTAAAATAAAAATATAAATTACTCTATATCGTAAACTGACCTCCGGGAAAGAGGAGAGGCAGCCGCGAGAGGACGCCGGAGAAACCTCCGCCGTGTAAACAGAGGCGATGGAGGAGGCATATCCGACGCCGATTCCGGCGAAAAATCTACCCGCCATGAGAAGGGTATAGTCAGGGGCAAACCCCATGAGAATAGCTCCGAGAAAGAAGAACCCAGCGGCAAGAACCATGGTGTACCGGCGGCCAATCGAGTCAGAAGTTCTACCGGCGGCGGCGGCGCCAATAATAGCACAGAGGCTAATGATTCCGACCAGAACTTCCACTTGCACATCGGAGATCTTGAAATCCTCTTGAATGTAGATCGCCGCTCCACTCATCACACCGATGTCTGTTCAATTCTCCCCCAAAAAACCCATAAATTAGTAGAAAGAAGAACAGCGGCGGAGATTACAGAGAAAGGAAGTAAGAAATCTGACCGTAACCGAGCAAAATGGAAGAGATGGAAACGATAACTGCACAAAGAAACGGAAATCGGTTTGGTTTGGGCTTGCCGGAATGATCGGAGGATGAAATGAACGGAATTTCGAGGACGGCAGTCGAAGTGACGTCATCTTTCCGGCGCCCCATGTCGATAAGGTGGGAGTATTATTGGTTGAATTATTTGTAACAAATTTTATTTTTTATATTATTATTATTTTTTTTCTGTAAGTGAACCAATCCTGTAATCGACAATGAAACGAAAGCTTTGAGCCAAGTGGGTGGGAAATTGATTTTTCTTTATTTGATAAATGCACATGGGTGGGGTGCCGTGAGGAAATTAATTTTAATATTTTTAATTGTACTCTTCAATTTCCCTACTAACTTTCATAATTTATTTTGGACAGATTTTTAATTTGAATAGGCATTCTTTGTTATGGGGATTTTTTGGAATCTATATTTAGAGCTAGCTGGTTCTCTTTGAAATGCATTGAGGCTGAACAGTTGACTGGACGCTAAAGCACTGTTTTTGGTGCGGGCTGCAAGAGAAGTACTCAATCGAGTCAAACTCTGAATACTAGATATGATCTCAAAATAACACGAATCAAGGTCGCCTAGTGATAATGCATAATAGTTCACTAATTTAGTACTCTTTGCACCAAAGATGAGCATGGCTAAGTGTAAAGACCCGACCCGAATGGGGTCCTAAAATGGGCCTTTACCTCAATGCATGCATTCAAAAGTTAAAGACAATAGGTAAGAATGGTTTTCGGATTCTAAGTGAAAACTAAAACATACATCCATTTAAAAAGTCAATATAAATTCCTGAAACCTGTCCCTGTTTCCAAGCACCTGGTCCAAGACAAATACGTTTCCAAAACTCACTCTGATCAGAGATTTATTAAAAACATTCAAAACTTTTCAATAGTTACAACAGTGCTAGAATCCGGAAAACAGTCAGAAAACAACCTAGGGCTCCGTGCCCAGCTACATGCATTCAGAGGAAAATAAAACACAAAGAATCACAGACATAAACTCAGAGTTCGAACAACGGGTTTCCATGATCACAGCTCCTCCTCCAGCCATCCTGTCTCGCACCATGGTTACCTGTGGAAAACCACAAAATAAGGGTGAGTAACGAATTACTCAGTAAGAATCCCCAACCGGGGTACAATACGATATACATGGTCATCTAGCAGAAAGGTATGCAAGCTATGAATATAAATACAGAAGAGAGCACATAGCTTAAATCCACACATAAACTTCGGATGCCATCTCAGGGTCTTACACCGGAAAATCCACCACACGATACGATCCTATACGAGAAACAAGTCCCGACCTCAACCTGTCTACTGTCGATACAAAAGGTGCACTGAACTCAAGATCTCGAGGAGCTCTCCGGTCGGCGCTGTAATGAGTGTGTGCGCGCACCGCATGCTACTATAAACCATGGGGGGTGCGGGGTCTAGTGGCAAGCTGCCCAGGTCCAGTCATCATGCCTAACTAAATCTCTGGATCGGTGCCACTGACACAGGGGTGTGAGACCTGGACACGTGAACTATGTCAGCCTGAACCACCGCATCTGAGGCTAAGGAACCGGTCGTGGTAGGCTTACACTAGGAAGCCGTCCTTGCCCTAACAGGTGACAATCAAGGGCTACGGCCGAACACGCTGAGGACGTGCCGACTGCCAGGGACAAGGCAATGCCATGTCATCATCCCGACCGTTGGGGCATTTAACAGTCTGCCACCCTCACCCAAGATTGCAGGGTCTGCCGTTAGGGTTAGCTAAACCCTAACGGTGGATCAGGGACGGAGTACCGCCTCGTACGTCTCTGTCGTGGATGCAAGTTACGTTATGCATCCTGGCCCGGATGATGCTACCTACCATATCTCAAACCTATAAATTGATACAGCAAACAATCCAATACGTGCTCAACAGATACAACGAACCTAGCATGATACTACGAAGCAAGAACAGATAACGAGCATGCCAGAACGGAATAACCTAGCATGGACTAACATGAGAAACAACATAAGAAATCATGCCATCGGAATTCGAGAGCAGAGCACCTATCACTAAACATGCTGATAAACACAAACAAGCATACAAACAACAATCACATAATATATCGCAGGGCCCACACAACTCCGGTAAGAAATCCTTACCTGGTTGGAAGGCAACTACACACAAGAATCCTAAGCTGCGATCGATCCCGAGCTAGCTAACGAGAACCTAACAAACACAACAATAATCACAATCCATAGGCTTAAATATAATAAAACGAACAGGGCTCGGCTCGGGAGCACTCACACACGGCAGACGGTGGGGCGCTACGACAGACAGACGCGCGCGACGACAGCGATGGCGCGATGGGCGCAGGTCGCACGCTGGCATCTTTGGCGCTGGCTGGCCTGCTGGCGCTGGGCGCTAAGCCGCTGTATGACGACAGCGACAAGGGGGACTGGGCGCGCTGGCGAGGACGAGCGCGACGGCGGATCGGGAGCGCGGCGACGGCGAGCGATGCGCGGCGGATCGGGCGATTCAGTACGTGGCGACGTCTGCGACGGCAGACACTGCTCATTGGCTGGGGGCTCTTCTCTAGGCCAGCTGCAAACAAAGCACACACTCACTTCCTTTTCTCTCTCGGCTAGCAAGAACCCAAATCGGAGAAGAAGAAGAAGAGAACGATGAAACTTACCCGGAATGACGATCGAACCACGGGGCTGCTTGGAAGATGGGGATCGACTTGGGGCTTGGGAGAGAATAGCTTGGGCGGCCAAGGTGATTTGGACAAGAAACACCAAAAACCTTATTTTCTTTTCTTTTAATCAAATGCACAAAAACTCCAAGGATCCAAGGCTAACTAAGACATGCCGCGAAAAGAGTAACAAGAGCTCCCACTAGCTCAACTGGCCACTCCACCCACCTGACTTCTTAGCACCTTGGGTTCGAAACCCCACACTCACACTTTTAAATCCCTATTTTACTTTTGCATCTCTCCATGCCCAGACTATCCAATAATTTTAGCAACTGAAAAAGGACATAAACGGCCCTGACGGCCCGACCACATTACCAAAATACCCCTAGGGCATACCTGGAAGACCGGATGAAAACCTGGGCCGTTACACTAAGCGATCTGTTTGAAGCTGTGAGATGTAAAAATGTATCAGCAAGGGAGCATTCCACCTTAAAGAGAAGTATCTGTGCAAGTCGTGGTGGACAAAGTGGAAGCAAGAATATCGACTTGAGTAACGTAATCATTGGTGAGAATCCAATGCCCCGATAACTTAAATGGTTCTTTCGCAAGGTTTGTCCATAAAGGATGAGTCAGGATCTAAGATCAGGCGTAATCGATGGACAACATGTAGTTTAATGGAATCATGCATTGAAAAAATGGTCTGATCTGTTGAAATTATATTTTAAAGTATGATTGAATTATCCTATTTAGCATTATTCCAATTTTATATTGATTCAAAGGATGCTTTTTAAGATAGATTGCTGAAGTTTAGTACTATTATAAGAAAATTGTGTTGAAATATGGAAGTCTGAGTTGTAAAGTCTAGAATTAAATAAATTGAGAGATGTGTTTCAAATATATAGAAATTCTAGTTGCTTACCAATTTAGTTTGGAAAATTTGTTGCCGACAATAACTTTAGTATTGCTATTTTAGTTATAATTAATTTTTAAAAATATTTCGTAGCAAAATATGAAATACGTTTTTTGCACTATATTTTCTTTTTTTGATACGTGAAAAATCCCTTTAAAGATAAATTAGAGTTTTCATATAATTTAAAAATATAGAACTTTAGTCTCATAGCATAAAAAAGTTAGAATTTTTATTTTTATGATTTAATAAAACTTTAAAAATTGTTTGTAATTATCGACAAATTAAGTATATAGAAGTAATCATTCATGAGTATATGATGTGATTTTTTTGTTCAATTATGAGTTAACTTACAATACTTTTTTTTTACCAACTCACATTGTCATTATCAATACATACACAACTATCTTAAATATATTTAATTTGTCAATTACTAATAACAATATCAAATTTGGGGCTAAAGAAAAAAATTTTAAATCACATAAATAAATTCAAACCATATTTAAACTATAAAAATTATATTTTAACTTTTAAAATGGTAAGATTAAATTTTAACTTTCTCAAATCCAAACTGGTGAGACTAAAAGTATGGAATGGTTTAAAGGATTTTAAATTGAATTGCAATGAATTGAATTTTTGGTGGTCATTTAATTCCTAGAGATTATTATGACATCCAAATATAATAAGGTAAAAGAGTAAGTCCCATGACAATATTTAAAGTGCCTACAAGATAGTCTAAATAGTCACCAATATCAAACAAAAAAAAACTAAAATTTGGTTATATAGTTTGATATAACATAAAAAATCTACTTTCCTTTTGTGACTGGCGGGAAAATTTGGAAGGATAATAGATATGGTCTGATCATTGGGCCGATGTAACGACTTAAATTGGAACTAGCCCAAATTTAATTGGGTCTGGCTCAAGTTTAGCTTAAAAAGAAAGGAAAAAAAAATAAAAAAGTGGAGATGCGAGCGCTCTACCATCTGAGCTACATCCCCATCGTTGACTATTATTTCTCTTTTTATACTTATTATTAGTAAAAATTTGAAAATAAATAATTTTGTGAACGCCTTAAATTCATTAACTCGACAGCTCAAAATTATAATTTTTATTTTTATTGATCGACTGTGGATTTTTAAAAAAAATAAAAGATTAATCGCAAGTTTTACACATTTTGGTAACTTTTACCTTATTTCTTGCTTTGAACCCGAAAAAAAAAAAAGCTTTATTTCCTTTCATCGTTAGAAAAACAAGCATGTAGAAGGCTTTCTCAAGATAAAAATTTGTAAAAATCCCTTGCAAGAATAATTTTGTCTATATACTCCAACGACACCATCAATCCAATCGACGCACGAAAATAAACTTGTAAATAAAGATGTTCGAGGTGTAGGCCTAAAGAATGTTTATCTCCACCAAATTTAATCTTGTCCCTATCAAATTTATGGGTTTTTTTTTATTTTGGGTGTGATTTCTTTATTCATTCTTTTTTTCAATTTTTTTTTTTTTGGATAATAATTTTAAATGATCCAAAAAAATTCAAATAAAATATTTATTAAGTTTGATATTGATTTGATTAGGTAACTTTATCAACAAATATTTTTAATTTTAAAAAAATGAAATAAAGAAAAGAATAATTTTTTTGAAAAAATATAAATACCAAGGAAATCCAAGAACAAGAATGAAAATACATTCTTTGCCTGTCGGATTTGGATTAAGCAATAAAAATGAACCTCTTTACTTAATCTAAAACAACACGCCACTAACTGACCCACTACGTTTGACTTAGTCAACCACAGTTAACAATCGCTATTAATTAGTTAATTTGATCGATTAATCTCTAAATTTGGTTAAATGCAACAATGAACTTCCTAAATTCAACAAGCTAACAGAAAATAATTGCAGCCATTCTTAAAGTTCAACATTCTAATTACTACATTTATTAAAATTAAAAAATTGATTGATTAAATTTTTTTAAAAAAAGTATGATCATAATACTTAACCAAATCCATAGAATAGATTGGTTCAATCCAATTACAGAATTAAGATGTGCTCATAACAAAATTCATACTTTAGAGGTATTTATTTTACAATTTTCTCTCAATCATATTATCACAGGATGTCTATTTTTTTTTTAGAAATATAAAATAATGTTCACTTATGTGGTTCAATATGAACCACAATCTATTTTTTTTTATTCTATTTCTTTTATCTTTTAACTTTAAAATCAAATAATTTGTATCCCACATTGAACTACATGGACATTATGTAAATATTTTTTTTTTCTTTTTTTGAAAGCTCATAAGAAGTCTATTCAAATATTTCAAAAAAAAAAAAGGTCTATTCAAATTTGAACTCAAAGACTATAATGATTGGATGAGGTGTGTTCATCAGTCATACTTCTAGTTTGACCCTTAATTTTTCTTGAAGATCCACAGAAAATTACCAAAAAGCCACTCAACATCCTCCAAATTACGCCCTCTCGTCTCCGGGAACACCACGTAAAAGAACACCCAACCCGCCGCCGCAACTCCGGCGTATAGGAAAAACGCGCCGCCGATGGAAATGGCACGTGTGAGGGACAAAAACGTCATTGTAAGAACCCCACTTGTAATCCTGTTTACGGTTATGGCCACGCTCACCCCCTGGGCGCGTAGCCTCAACGGAAATATCTCCGACGTGTAAACCGACGCCATGGGCCCCAGTCCTATTGAGAAAAACGCCACGTCGGATAGAATCGTCGCTATGCAAAGCACTACGGCCCACGTGAGTTTCTCGTGCGAGTTATTGCCGATGATCGTCAGACTGATCGCGAGGATTGCCAGTGAAACCGCCTTGCCGGCGATGCTGGTGAGGATCAACGGCCGCCGTCCGATCCGGTCGAGGAGAAACGTGGCGACCAAGATGAAGGCGGTTTTGAAGATCCCGACGGCGACGGTGGCGAGCAGTCGGTGATCGGCGGAGGTGATTCCGGCCTTCTCGAAGATTCTCGGGCTGTACAAAACGACGCCGTCGATGCCGGAGGCTTGCTGGAAGAAGTGGAGCCCGACGGCGGAGATTAAGATGTGGCGGACGGCCGGCGTCGGGTGGAGGAAGAGTTCTTTCCAGACGTCGCCGCCGTGGCTACGGCGATTTGGGACTGGAACCACGTCGTCCGTACAGTCCGGGGAGATTCCGGCGGCGATTTTGATGTCGGCGAGTCTTTGTTGCGATTCGTGGATGGAGATGGAGGTTTTGTCGAGGACTCGTTTGGCTTCGCCGATTCTTCCTTGCATCACGAGCCAACGTGGCGATTCGGGCATTGTGAGGACGATTATTATCAAGAAAGCCGAGGGAATGACGCCGATTCCCAGCATGAATCGCCAACTCAAGTGAGTTGGGAGTTTGGAAAAGGCGAAATTGGAAACGTATCCTAGCAATATCCCGAAATTAATGAAAACCTGTACATGAAAATAAAAATATGTATTTATTTAAGTATTAAACAGAAATAATGAATAAGATTCTCAAAAAAATAAAAGAATGATAATAAAAGATTATGAGGGGTCGTTGTTAATCATTGGATTTTCTTAAAACAATAATAAAAAAAAAAGTCCAAATAAGAAAAAGAGACCACAAATTTTAGGAATTACAACTCTCTAATAACATGAGAGTGATTTTTAGAATTGAACAATCATCATGAAGTTCAATTAATTTATAATCCACCAACTAAATTTACATGTCACTAATTATTTTATAGAATTAAAACAACTTAACATAAATATGTATTAATTAAAAAGTTATATACTAAAATTATGATAGAGAAATTAAGAAAAAAAAAAGTTTATATAAAAAAAAAAGAAAAAAGAAAATTTAAATTTTCAAAAGATTAATAAAAAAAAATCAAATCAAATGGTGTTTTTTTATATCAAAAAATATTATTGATTTTCTTCACAAAAGTGTATTGGTTTAAAAGAAAAAATGGGTGTATGATTAAAGTACTAGAATTAGACATATTACATGTGAGGGAAACTCAGTACTATATGCTAAAAAACAAACCATGCTACTATTAGTTGTTTGTCGCGCCATCCATATAATGACATTTGAGTCCATAACTTAAAATTGGTTAAATTTACGGTGGTTAAATCATTTTTTAAAAGTATATATCAAAATTATACTAAAATTGATTATTTGAGAGTATTATAAAAATATAATGAAATAAATTTTAAAGTATAAAAACTAAAATAAAATTTAAAACTAAAACGTTTTTTTTAGAGAAAATCTAAAAGGTATCTAATAGCTAGTTTTCTTCAATTTTATGTTTAATAAGTTACTAAATTTTAAAAATATTAGACGGAATTCTAAACCTTTTCGATTTAGTGCCTAATAAATCTATGATATATTAAAAAGAACTAAAATAACTGAACGTAAAATTTTAAAATGAATTATTTGATTATATATATAATAGAATTTACGAGGAATTAACAAATATATGGTGTATAACTGTGAGTTTTACATGTTGAATGAGTCATTCACTGGAATTGAAAGTTGGAAATTAATATCTGAAAGTGTAAATAAAGAAGTCATAAACATCACCTCAGTAGAACTTTAAATGAATCTTTCCATTTTGATTCAATGTACTTTTCTATATTTATTTTTAATATAGCTTAAAATTAGATTTCTAATAAAATTGAAATTTAGTTTATTAAAATTGATTTAATAAAATAATACTTCTAATAAAAAAAAACAACGTAAATAAATGTTAAAATTTTGATTGAAAAAAACTTATGGAGAATAATTTTTTCAAAAAAGTTAACGAAAAAACTTATTTTTTTTTTTTTAAAAGAAAAAAACTTATTTAATTTTAACTACATCAGGAGTAAGGGAATGCATGGAAAGAGGAAGGAAAATAATTTGGAATAGAATTTACCATGTTACTTCTCCAAAATTAAGGGGAAAAAGTACGATTTTAAAAGTTCAATAGTGTACGAATACCAAAAAGAACAAAACAAACGTTTTTCATCTTTAAATTTGGTGTTTTTTTTCCTACGTACAAGTTAGGAAAATAGGATTACAAATATCGATTTAAGAGATCAACCTCGTGATGGGGAATAGAAATGGATTAACTTCCAACTAGATAACCAATTGATTGCATCACCGAGCTGTTCGATATGTAAATTTGGTGGTAAATTTCAATTTGATTAATATTTCAAAATTCAACATGTTAATGAATACTTTTAATTTATAAAATAAAAAAATCATTAGTTATCTATCGTGATGACTAAAATAATAATTAGACTAATTTTAAATTTCAATATATTGATAAAGTGATCGTATTAATTTTAATTTTAATTTAATTTAATTTTTTTAAAAAATAAGAATAAAAGTAAATTAATGTTAAAATATCAAACTATTTTCACATCTATGTACTACAAAGTTAATTTTCTCATATTGTTGTATAAAAAAAGCTAATAATCTCAACTTTTTTAAGAATAATAATAATGAATAAAAATAAATGAAATAGAGACGAACCTCCGGGAAGGATGTGAGGCAACCGCGAGAGGAGGCCGGAGAAATCTCAGCAGTATAGACAGTAGCAATCAATCCGGCGAATCCAACTCCGACGCCGGCGACAAATCGGCCAAACATGAGAAACCAGTAGTTGGTAGCAAAACCCATCAGAATAGCTCCGGCGAAGAAGAACGCGGCGGCGAGGCCCATGGTGTAACGGCGGCCAACCCAATCGGAAGTTCTGCCGGCGGCGGCGGCGCCGATGATGGAGTACAAGCTTATAATCCCAACTAGAATTTCCACTTTAACGTCGGAGATCGCAAAATCCTTCTGAATGAAAATCGCAGCTCCACTCATTACACCAATATCTGTTTTCAAAAATATAAATAACAGAGAAGTTATGAGAAACGAAAAAAGAAAAAGAAAAAAGAACTGACCATAGCCGAGCAAAACGGAAGCCATTGAAGCCATGGTTGCGCAGGCGATAGCATAGTTGTTTCTTTTGGGGCTGGTCGGAGGAACGGAATCCGGTGGCGTTTTCTGCCCGGAAATTGCTGAGGTGTCGTTTTCCAGATCGGCCATTTTGCAGGGTTTTTTGGGTATATAATTGAGACTCGTTTTTCTATTATATACTGAGTTGGTTTTTGAACTTGTGAGTATATGGATAAGTTGGCTAGTACTTGGCTACTAGAATATATGGCTAATAAAGTTTTGGGTAAACATTATTTTTTAAGTGAGATCAAATTTCAATGTAAAATTAAATTATATGTCCAATGATCAGAAGTCTAAAAAAATTATGTGAATAAATTTTTTAATATTTTTTAAAAATAGTTCAATTATAAATAATGTGAGCTAAGATGATGATTAAATTAATTGCAAATATTAATATAATGACTATTTTAGTTTTTATATGAATGTAATTTTTAAAAGCAAGTGTAAAATTAAATTTAAAAGCACACAAAGACTAAAAACGAATTTTGAATAAATTTTTTTCTTCTAAATTCTACGATGGAGTAAGATTCAAACATACACCACTTAGTCATTAAATATACGAATGTCAAATCTTATATAGATTTTATTTAATTATAAGTATAATATTATATACATCTCAATTACTATTTTAGCATATTGTTTATATATATATATATATTGAAAAAAAGTTGTGAATTTTTTGGTTCAGTCGAGTGATTCACAATTTCATTCAATATTGACTAAATTATAAGTTTCTACCAAATTTCAAAATACATGGACTAAATTATAATTTCTACCGATCAGAACTAAATTCTAACTAATTTATTAATTATTCCACTACAAGAGATATACAAAGTGATAAAATATTTGTCATCTTAATTCTTCAAAACTTCTAAAAAAACCTAAAACTACTGCAAAGGATATACTTACCTTTGTATCTTATATAGTTAATAACTATTCAAGTCAAAAGTGTTATCTTATATTAGAAAGTGTATAAGTCAACTTAAATACCTATACACATAAACATATAGAAATACTATTGCATTTGGTTGTCAAAAACATGTGTACCGTGTTTATAGTTTATGGATAAGAAACAATTTCATTAATATATAAAATTAAGCCATAAAGACAATATAAAATACAAGTCTCTTCAATTATAAAGGAGGGTAAAAAAGTCATAATCAGAGAACATAGAAGAGTTTTTAAGCCAAAAAGCCACCAAATATGTAACTCTATCTACAACCATCCAAAAGGGAGACTCTGTACCATGTTTATAGATCACCACCTCCAGTAGAATTATCTACTTAAGAAAGCTATGCAATGTTCAAGTCAAACAGAAGTGTATGTTCACTGTTCTGCTTCTAATGACCAAATAGATCAATAGTAACTATCAAAGGGTGGTGCAGTGGTTGAAAACTTGAGTTTTGAGGGTATGCTCCCCTCAAGGTCCCGAGTTCGAGTCTTCCATGTGACAGTATTCCTTTAATGTCTCTGGTGCCTAGCCTAGGTACGAGCTTGGTTACCCTTATTTTAAAAAAACCTATAATCTCGTGTGTTCCTTAGTTAATAGAGTTTCCAAACTTAATGATTCAAGAAATACGAGAGGATGAGCATCTACACTATAAAATGTTACTCTCAATATCGACATTAAACTACTAAGTAATCCATCCATCTCTATTAGCTTTTACAACTACCATTAGCGGTTTAACAAAAAATTACCACTGAATTATCCTTATCCCTCTCCATCTTTACGCTGAGAGATAAAAAATTTACCTCTCAGAAAAAATCACCCCGGGAGAAATGGAGTACCACTTCGAAACAATTCAAGAAATGTATTTCTCTTGTTGCTCTTGAAGAAGCTTTGCCGAAGACTTCGCATCCAGATAGAGCCCGCAAACTTCTTCGAGATCACCCTGTGAATGAGAATCAACCAAAACATAGAGCCTATAAATGGAGATCCATTTAAATGTCGCATTCAAGTAATGATACATGGTTTGCCAACTTTATAAATACCTTGGATATGCTTTCTCGACCATTCATTTTCGCCACAACGCTAGCAGGTGATAGCAATTGAACCGCATGTCTACAGAACAACCAAGAGACATCTTATTATGGTGTTTTCCTTGGGTCAGACCCATACTCAATGCACTTTTGCATACAAAAGTATTTCCCACTCATAATTTTGATGGATTCTTTTAGAAGTAATGAAAAACACTGAAGATAGCTTTATCAACACATGTAGAGTGCTTTAGAACTATGTGAATGTTAGGAAAGTACTTAAAACTAGTACTTAAATAATCAAATATCAAAATAACATGTCATTAAGCAATTTTACTAAAATACTTGATGAAACATTGAAAATGCTTCAGTTAAAATGGCTATTTCAACATGACTCCAAATACAAATCTATCTTATCTTAAGGCGTACCTTAGAGATGTTAACTGGCCTATCTCCCCAAGGAAAGCTAAACTTTCTTCATCTACAACCAATTCTTCCACCTGTGCCCGAATGGCCAATATCTTGAAAATTTATCCACGATGGATTTGTCAGTGGTTTGCACCTTCGTACAAAAGTAAAAGACTTACATTTCCAGAAAAGAATGCAGGTTCACCTGAATCATCTCAGCAGGGCCATAAGTTTGTGTTCGGATGATCACCAATCGGTCCAGCAAGTCAACGGGTATTCCATGAGGACTATTCATATCCGTTCCTCTGAAAAAATAAATTATTCAGAAATATTTTTTTACAGCTCAAAATATGTCTAAAAGGCACGAATGCAGACACGGCTGTTGATTTCTAAGGTATTTTTTGTAATTTTCCACTTGGTCAAAATTTTACTTGATTGAAAGAAAATCCCTTAGTATAACCGGATTCCTTTTATGAGCTTGATTTATTTTAATGTGCTTACATTCTTTCCTTTTTTTCCAATGAAAACTTGGTTTCCAGCATGAAAAAGGCGAAATAATGTGCAACTTGAAAAACAGAATCAACCAGGGGCAAAGACTTCCTACCGCACATTGCAGATTCCTCTGTTGGTTGCAAAGATCACTATTGGAGACAGTGAGCTTTCTAAAGCTCTATTCATGTACGAAAAGCACTCCATATCCAGCATATGCACCTGGAAATTTTACTAAACAAGCTATAAGTTTGAATACAGAGAGTGATGAAAGAGCTTAAAGAGGAGAAATAACCTCATCAATGAATAGAACTCCTGGGACAAGCTCTGCTATACCTTCATCAATGTATCGGTTAACAACCTGCCATTAAAATAAACTCAAGGAATTATACTTCTCCTTCTTGTGTAAAAATTCCAGACTACTGCAGTAGAATAAGCCGTCCAGTGCTATCAAAAAATCTCATGAAAATTATATTGGCACAGAAAGAATTTTCTCGTGGAGAAATGATATTTGGCAACAATACAGGTCCCAGATTACCTATAAAAACATGCAAAATAAAAATAAACGAAAAGCACTTAAGAACTCGAATTCACATTCAAAGTATAATAATATACTGTCCATCATTCAGGAAATTGCCAAAAGTGCAACCCCCCCCCAAAATAATCAAACAGAAAAAGCTACCTTATTTATTTCTTGCCGCAACTTGTCTGTGATTTCCGTTTTCCTAGGCTTCATCATCTGACCCATTAGAGATAGTATATCTTGCCCACCTTGAGGCCGAGCATTTGCAGCATCAAGATCATGTAGAGTCACATCCTGTCAGGTAGAAAAGGCAAATGCAATAAAATTAATACAAGGATTGTTGCTGTATCAATAGATGCACAAGGAATCCAAAATCGTGGAGAAAGGTAGGCAATAAGATTGCTAGTACTAGTATTGGACATGTTGAGTATATTAGTAAGGATATCAATAAGCACATCGTGGTTATTAGTTAAGGTGGATTGTTTATAAATAGGGTAGTAAGGAATCTTAGAAGGGGGAATAATTTTAGGTCTACGTGAGGGTATTAGCAAGGAATATGTTTGGAATATAGTAAGATGTTAGTAAGGGCAAAGAGTTCATAGTTAAAGGTGTCTTGGTACAAGAGTTAGGGATCTTAGAGGGGGAAACAAATTCGAGTACTGTCCATGGTGGGGTGGGACTTGCAACATAGCCCTCCAAAAAGTAACAAAGGCACTATAACTTCTATTATGTTTCTTTTACCAAAATCCTAAAAAATTAAAAGTCTTACAGATTTCCAAAATTCAGAATGTTAAACCAGAAAGATTCAAAATCTTCATTTTGCTATTAAAACACACATAGACATCGTTACTGATTCAAATCACCTGTGAAACATGCTAGCCAGAGTTCTTAATGGAGGAAAGCATGCTGGTTAAAAGCTTCACGAAACAGTTGAGACTTTTGAAAAATGATAACAAAATGACCATCATGGAGTGGCTTAAGTGGTCAAAGTGGGTCTTGGGGTGCTTAAGGTGATGAGTTCAATCCATGGTGGTCATCTACCTAGGAATTAATTTCCTACAAGTTTCCTAGACATCTAAATGTTGTAGAGTCAGGTGGAATGTCTCGTGACATTAGTCGAGGTGCGCGCAAGCTGGCTCGAACAATCACGGATATAAAAATAAAAAATCATAACAAAATAGCTAGGACGCTAACAACCAATATTGAACAGAACATATATTTCATATAGGTTTTCTCTTAAGCTAGCAAACTAAAGATTTAGGACGCTAACAACCAATATTGAACAGAACATACATTTCATATAGGTTTTCTCTTAAGCTAGCAAACTAAAGATTTAGGACGCTAACAAATGCAACACGATAAAAGTAAATTTCACAGGGAGACAACCTGAACTATTTCTTTCTTTTTGTGAACCTCCCCTTTAGGAAGTGGAACATATTCTTCAGCTTCCAGATCAAACTCTGTGGCAAAAGCATCACTTCTACCCACCCTTTTCACAGCTCCACTATTTGCTTCTATATATATAACATCACCAACGGCTACCTGCAGAATGTGCACATTCACTCCCACCATTATATTGAAATCAAACCTCAAGACTATTTTGCATAAAGATGCTTCATTATGACCAAGAATGGTCGTTGGTAAAATGGTAGAAGAAAATTGGAAGATTTAAAACTAGAAACAAGAAATGATAAAACTAGAAATGTAACCTTTTCTTTGATTAAGGCATCATAGATGGTCGGGTCCAATTTTAGTTGCTTTGTCCCTTTAATAGTCTTTAAACCAACTATAACATGGCTTATGCTTTTACCATAGCCACCAGTCACGCTCTCTGTTTCTTCTGGTGAAAGTTCAGTCACCTGGGAAAAGGATCCATCATATCAATACCACTACAAAATGGAGAGTTTGTAGTAGCCATCAACAACACATTCAAAGGTTCATATTATGCTTGAGGCACTGGGCTTTTACCTCTCCCTCATAGACCTCTTTATTCTCCTTGATACGTAGACCAATAGATCGTCTGAAATTTTCCATCAAAACCTCAGTTTTCTTCACTTCGGATGAATATACTTCAGACCCGACCATTGGACAAAAGGGAACCTGTCAATGATAATAAAGTAAGCACACTGTCTAAGCCAAAGGCTAACCTTTTAAAGTTTTAAGTCAACACTGAAATAATTCTTGCGGCCTTTCTAATGTGGTGGGGAGAAGAATCGGAAGGACCTTGCTTCCTAGCTCCTGCGATATTCCAAGTGCAAGTGCAGTCTTTCCAGTACCAGGAGGTCCAGCTAGAAGTAGTGCTCGGCCAGCCATTTTCTTCTGCCGTATCATATCAACAACTAGCCCTGCTGCTTCTCTTGCTTCTGATTGACCTACAAAACCTGAAGCTAGTGGCAATGCCTTTCCTGAGGCCTACAATGGACATTTATAGAAGTTACTTTTTCTACTAATTGGACAAATATTTGCTTTATTGCTTTTTTCTAGGAAAGGTGAGCAAACAAATGAATTGTAATATGATACGTTCATGTGCTTGTTAAAAGCCTTCATTCTAAATTTACATACCATGTTTGTTAAAAAACAAAAAAGTTAATCAAAAAGTAAAACCAAGAAATAAAAGTAAAATAATACTACCAAGAACTACGTAAAGCCCGGGTAAAAAAATCAAAAGGGTTCTGAAAACCTTTTTCCCCATGAAATTCCTTCTTTTATGATGGAAAATTAATCAAGCATCCACTGAAATCATCTAAGTACGTGATCTTTTGATTGAGACGCAAGTTTAGCATATCACACACGAGCTAAAACATGCAGGTGAGATTAATAGATTTTCATTTGCTTAAAAGTAATTCTAAGACAAATAAGAATGATTTTTCACTTTTTAGTGTAAAGTTAGAGCAAGATACCTCAAGACCAAGGCCTTTAATGTGAGTGTGAGTGGCTACCCGTTGCTTCTTAGAGGTTGATTGAACCTCTTCTATCTTCATCTTGTCCATCTCAGCTTACAAGAATTCTCTGATGCACAAAATCCAAAATGCTTGAGAATAAAAATGCTTGATAACTAAGTTTCTTAGACAAGATAAAGAGTAAGGCAGTTGTGAATGATTTAATGAGTAGAATGTAGCATGATTGTCCATAGAGGGGGCAACCTCCTTGGTCGAGGCTTGGTACTTTTAAGGCATGCTTCCCTCGAGGTCTCAGGTTCGAGCCCCACTAGCAAACTTAATGGAAAAATTACTTGTTGTCTCCCAAGTCCAGGCTATGGGACGGGTACGAGTGCCCTAGGTATAATGGAGCGAAGCTCCAATTTTACGACTTCAAAAAAAAAAATGTAGCCGGATTGAAAAGTTAGGTCAATAATACCCTAGGTTTTAATTTTTTGCTTTTTTTAACTTACATCTATTATTCTTAACCCCGTCTTTCACTTAAGTAATCCAAATCCGCTACCACATAATGTTTAATACATATTAGCATGCGAAGGATAAAACACTAAGTATATATTAAATATTACAACCTTTATACAAAAAAAATAAATCTAAGTTACTAAAACTTACGATACATAACCTACATGAAATTCATTATGATGTATACAAGTAAAAGTGACCGATAAAAAACACTTGCCAGAATATACAGTGTGTGGTTAGATCAAAATCCTAAAAAACACTGAAATGTATCTAAAATGATAGAAGGAAAAGTAATTCGTACTTCTTTCACTTAACCGCACATTCTTCAAAATCATTCCAAACTCACCCCTAAATCCCAGACAATTTTTTCGTATAGCAACCTCAAGAACTAGAAATTTCACAGAAACCGTCCTGAATTAGGCTAGGCTGAATCTTTGCCTCTCTAGTATGGAGCATTCAAGAATAAATAAAAAGGATTGAAGAATACTACAACTAGAAGTATATGAATAGATTAGGAAAAATACCCATTCAGACACATAGGGTTACCTGATTGCTCGGAAAATAGTGTGAGAAGAAACGGCGACGAGCTCTACGGGAGGCTGAGTTGCAGTGTGCAGCGGCAACCGCTGGGGCTGCCGTCGGGAGAGGAACGGCGAGCGGCGGCTGAACGTGTAGGGCTTATGAGAAATGGAAGCTACAAGGGTTTAACAAAAGGAAAATAAAAGATGGGAGAAAAGACTGTTATCGAACCGAAGGTGTCGGTTCGGTTTTTTTCGATTTTGGGTGATTTACAAGTTGGGTTCCAATTGATGTTAGCATAAGATCATTGAATCAGTTTTCATTTGTTTTGGGAATTTCGATTTTTGACATTATATTAAAGGAAAAAACAAACAACCAAATTAATGAACCTATTTTTTCTTTTCCTTTTTTTGTATAAAAAAATCATTATAAATATTATAATCAATAGGAAAAAAAGTAAAATTGGGGAAAAGTACTTTGACACATTTTATAATAAGTGTAATTTTAACATGGGGTTGCACGTGATAATTTTTTAAATAGTAAATTATATATATATATTTATAATTATAAATTGTTTCTTATATTTTTACACTAAATTTAAATTGTCAAATAATAATTTCAATCTAATATTGAATTTCATAACCATTTTTTTACGTAAGTTAAATTTATTAAAATTCATAAAAAACGGTTAATATTTTATTTTGAGTTTAAAAAATAATATATGTTATTATTTAAAAAAAACTTAATAAAATTTATCGCATTCAAGTTAAATTTTATCTCTAATGTTTAAAAATCGTTTTTCTCAATTTATCTATTAATAGACTAGTTACTCTTGAATTATAAAATTTATAAGAGTTATATCATTATTATAATTATAAATATAAATGAGGTAAATATATTTATCAGTATAGATCGATGAACTTACCTTTAACCTCAAATGATAATTTTATCATTCTTCAAATTTTTTTCCACATCCAAAGTAAAAAATTAAGCAACAAAATATCCCTATAAAAATTATTGCAACAAAATAAAAGTTTTATGAAAGTTAAGGTAAATAATCCAACAAAAATAATATAACTAAATTTTGTATTATAAAACAAAAAAAACAAAAAGAAACCAAGAAAGGTAACTCTAAGGAAAGAAAACATTTCAAATATGTTTATAGACAAAACATAGATAATTGTATATATATATATATATAGTAGGAAATTGCTACCCAACTTTTGACACCGAATAATTCATTCATGCACTAACCTCATATGATAATCTTATCATTCTTCACAATTTTTTTCCCAGATCTTCAAGTCAAATACAACAATTATGAAAAAAGATCCTTACAAAAATTATTCCAACAAAAGAAAATTTAAATGAAAGTTAAGGTAAATAATCCAACAAAAATAAGTTAACTTATTATAAAAAAAAAACAAAAGTAAATCCAAGCATAAGAGAAAGTGTTATTGCAAAGTGTAGAATTGTTTATAGGATTGAAAATTTAATTTATTATTTTAATTATAATACAAGATGTCAAATCAAATCTATGAGATTTTTAAAAAATATTTTATTTTCTACTCATAGATATGATGAAAATTTAAATGATATTGTAAATATCTTTATTTGATTGTTGAAATCTGTTATTTTTAGCTTGGTCATAAAATCTATGAATTTGATATAAATATCTTATCTTAAAAATATATTATCTTCTATTGAAACTCTGAATGATATTGTAAATAGTATGTTTGTAATTTAGAGTACGACCCAAATTATCCAAAAATGATTTCCCCTCAAGCCACACTTTATTATAATAATAATAATAATAGATGGAATATGATTTTTTAGAAATTAATTTAGTTTATTAACTAAATTGAGAATGGGAGAGACTCGAACGTAAGACCTATAGGTCATTAAACGTACATTGATGTTGCTTGAGCTACTGACTTATCACTTTTTAGTTTACGAACTTTTTTTTATATATATCTTATAATTTCAACTTAATGGATTTTAAATATTATCTCTTTTATATATATATATATATATATATATTATGTCAACAAATGTACATGGAAATCATTTTCTAAATAGATGGTCATCGTAAACAGAGCTCGATGAATTATGTAAGAAAATTGTATTAGGTGAGCTATTCTTACAAATGTAGATAAATTATAATATATTTGCATTCATAATTATTGATACGTCAATATTGTATTATCAAAGTTCATTAATACTATAATTATAAGAAAGTATGTGACAATATTTATTAATATCAGTTACTATATTTGCTATTATTTTTTGTAGTTTGCTATTTGACATTAATGAATATCGTCAATATTGTATTATAAATGTTCATTAATACTATATTATAAGAAAATATGTGAGAATATTCATTAAATTTCATAATTATCCATCATCCCTAAAACTCAAATTCATACCACGACAAAAATTTACGAGACAATTAAAATGTCTATGATTGATAAATAATTTAGAAACTAATTTAAAATTGACTATGAATTATATAAAGTTAAGAGGACAATTTTCCAACACATGATTATAATTATATGTAGCACATTAGGTGTCGTATGAATATATATTTTTTAAATATTTATTCTAAAATAAATTTACGTGTTAACAAAATGTATAATTTCTATATGAATTGATACATAATGATTTTTTTTTTCCCAAAATTAAACCAAGAGAAGGCTTAAGCAAAATCTTCCAACCATGTTTTTCTTCGATATCCACGGATTTATTAGTTAAAATGGAAGTTGGCACAGACAATATGACCAAAATGTTAAGATGGGTTCGATGTATTATAGTAAATTCACACCTGGTCTTAAAATTTTGATTTGCTTTATATATATATATATATATATATATATATATAAATAAGGGGTTTTTGCATGTATATTACAAAATAGATAAAATATTACATGAATAACACAATAATAAAAATATTTGCACATATAGCAAAAATTGTATCAAGAGTCTATCAATAAGAACCGATAGAATCAATCACTGATAAAAATTGATAGACTTCCATCACTAAAGAATAATAGATTCTATCAAAGTCTTCCATAAAAAAGGTAAATAATTTTTTTTTTAAATGACAGAATTTGCTATAAAATAATTATTTTTAAAAATGTGCTATAATTGTAAACTGTGGTAAAAAAGTTGTTATACACAGTAAATTCCCTATATATAAAGGATTATTGCTATTACTTAACAAGTTTTGTGAAGAAACTCACAAAATATTGGGATAAAATTTTAAAAATAGTCATTATCTCAAGTCAGAAAATGAAATGCCAACAGAGCAATTGTTCAACACATTAATACACACCTAATTATCTTAATAATATTTCATTAAAAAAGAAGAAGCATACACTATTAATATTTAACCATCAATAATTATATTCCATCCACTGAATTTGGTTAAAACTGTAGACTATATATGAGGTGCTATGGATCATACTATTAAATTTCAATTTTTAAAATTACGAACACTGAATTCTAATATCGAGGGTTAGTGACGCAATTAGTTATATTATCTGGTGTTAATCAATTTCATCTCTACGGTCATGAGTTTGAGCCTGAAAATTGATACTTGACTCTCATGTTAGCTAAGAGAAGTTGTCTATTTGAAGGAATTAAATATGTTGATAGGATGTGGGGAGGACTTGAGGAGGAATTGAGAGAAGTTGATGTATGAGGAGGAATTGAGAGAAGTTGATGTATAAAAAAACAAACATGAGATTGAATAATTTTCTCTCTTCACATCTCTCAACACCTAAATCCAATCATCCCTAAAATACTCCCCGAACAAAATTATACATTTTCATAAACCAAAATTATAACTTTTAAAATTATAAAACTAAACTATAACTTCTTTCTAATTTCAAACTAGATAATTTAAGAGGACTATATATGTGCATCTCGAGTTCCAGCAACATCATAACAAATATAACAATTTTAAAATCTGAAATTTATACTCATATTTCGGGACCTATTTTTCACCTAGATTTTGTTGTTATTATTATTTTATTTTCTTTATAATGAGAGATCGTTATCTATATATTTTTATAATAGATCAATGATAAATTAAATTCTCTCTTATTTTTATATATTTTTTAGTTTTGTGTGGGGATTCATACTCATAAATTATTCATAACCTCTCTCTCTTTTTAAAAACAATTCTTCCTAAACTCTTAATTGTTGATATATAAATTAAGGGTGTGTTTGGGCAACGACTGAGTTGATTATAATAGCCTAACCGATGTTTGTCCCACCGTTTATCATTTATTATAAACGGTGGTTACCTAAACCTGCGTGCTCGTTAATGTAAACTTACGTGTCAATTTATATAAACCTTATCTATATTACTTTTGTTACTGTCGCTCAAACACGGTTTATCATAATTTCCTTTATAATAATTTGCTCATCAAACACAATTTATCATAATACAACATTTATCATAATCTTCCATCTATTATAATCAAACAATCAAACGGTGCTCCAAACACACTATAATACAACTCACCTACGACTCTTGTGGACCGGAAACATTATTTCTTTAATCTAAAAAAATAAGGAAAAAATAAAAACGATTTTGATTTATTTTGGATGTGAAGATAGAAAAATGAGGATTAATTTCCATAAATTCTCTCGGGCAGAAAAAAAAAAACCCTCTCGGAAAAGCTAAAAAAAAAAAAAAAAAAAAAAAAAAAAAAAACTTGGGTTTGAAAGTGGATCTTCATCGTTTCCTTTTTGCATAGGCAAAATACTAAATATATATATATATATATATATATATAAATCATAGTCTCTGAATCAACAAAATCCTCGGTCTCATTTTTCATTTTGATTTTGTTGAGTTCAACATTCTTCGATCTTTCTTCTCCAAAATTCTCGACTCTAATGGCGACCTCAAAACCCCAAAGGTCACCTGAGGAAGTCGAAGACATCATCCTTCGCAAAGTTTTCCTCATTTCTCTGACCGATTCTCCCATTTCCGATTCTCGAATCGTCTATCTCGAGCAAACCGCAGCCGAGCTCATGAGCGAGAGCAAGGAATTGAGGATTTCACGAGATGTAATCGAGCGCATCATCATCGATCGTCTATCCGGCGATTTCCCCTCCGCCGAACCCGCTTTTCAGTACCTGACCGGCTGCTATTCCCGCGCTCAGGACGAAAGTAAGAAAATTGCTTCCATGAAGGATAAGAATCTGCGCTCCGAGATTGAATTGTCGCTCAAGCAAGCCAAAAAGCTCACGGTTTCGTATTGCAGGATCCATTTGGGGAACCCTGAATTGTTTTCGGGTGGGGATTTGATTGATACCCAGTCCACCACTTCGCCTTTGCTTCCTTTGATTTTTGCTGAAGTGGGTTCCTCCATTGATGGATTTGGGGCTAGTACCAGTGGAGCCTCTCACTGCCCTCCGGGTTTCTTGGAGGAGTTTCTTAGGGATTCGGATTTCGATACATTAGAACCCGTTTTGAAGGTGTTGTATGAGAATTTAAGGGGCAGTGTTCTTAACGTTTCAGCTCTTGGGAACTTCCAGCAGCCCATTAGGGCACTTAGGTTTCTGGTTAGCTTTCCTGTTGGGGCTAAATCTTTGGTGAATCATCCATGGTGGATTCCCACTAAGCAATTTACCAATGGCCGTGTTATTGAGATGACAAGCATTTTGGGGCCTTTCTTCCATGTTAGTGCTTTACCTGACCAAGGGCTTTTTAAGAGCCAACCTGATGTTGGGTGAGATAGGTTTTGTTTCTTTGTATTTGTATGTACATTGGTTTCTTTCTAACTAGGGATTGTCTTGTTTGGAATTTCAGGCAGCAGTGCTTTTCGGAAGCATCGACTCGTAGACCATCTGATTTGTTGTCTTCATTCACTACAATTAAAACAGTGATGAATAACTTATATGATGGACTTGCCGAGGTTCTTCTTTCTCTTCTTAAGAACACCGACACTCGCGAAAAGGTTCTTGAGTATCTTGCAGAGGTCATAAATAGAAACTCCGCAAGGGCTCATATTCAGGTACTTTTATATGAGTTTGATTGTTATGAATTTTCAATATTTTGATTTCATAATTCTGATTCAGTTTCAAGTTCAAATGTTCACTCTTGGTTTTTCTTTGTTTGTTTTGGTAAATGTAGAGAAATGTGGACAAATGGTACAACCTTCTTTCCATTTTAACAATTTTTCTTTGTATTGTGTAGGTTGATCTTCTCTCATGTGCAAGTTCAGGCATGTTTGTCAATCTCAGTGCCATTATGCTACGTCTATGTGAGCCATTTCTAGATGCAAACTTTAGCAAAAGGGATAAAATTGATTCAAAATATGTATGTTATGGAAACCGCTTGGAGTTTAGGTGAGGTTGTTTGCTTGCTTATATTGTTGTTGATATTTGTATTTTTTTTAGTACTTGTTGATAATTGAGTACTCATAACTGCCAGGGGATTAACTGCTCTACATGCGTCGACAGAAGAAGTTATTGAGTGGATTAATAATGGTTTGAAAACGAATAACTCCGGGCAGTCCAGCGATAGCGAAAGTCGTTTGCTGCAATCCCAAGAAGCCACGAGTTCTGGCAGTAATGCTACTGGATCTTCTACTGCAAAGGCTTCCAGTAGTGATAAGACTAGGTACCCTTTCATATGCGAGTGCTTCTTTATGACTGCAAGGGTGCTGAATTTGGGCTTGTTAAAAGCATTTTCAGACTTCAAGCATTTAGTACAGGTAGCCATAATTCACCTACTTATAGTTTTCTGAATTTATTTTGTTAATAATTTATATTGATTTTATACATTGCTTTCGTTAATCATGTTTACTAGACATTTACAAATCTAGTAAAACTTTGTTCAGGATATATCTAGGTCTGAAGATACGCTGTCCACGCTCAAAGCCATGCAGGGACAAGGGCCTGCTCCACAGCTTGAAATGGATATAGCTCGCCTTGAGAAGGAAATAGAGTTGTACTCGCAGGAAAAACTTTGTTATGAAGCTCAAATACTGAGGGTATATTTCTTTCTTACCTTTTTCTTTGAATTGTGTTTTTGTATCTTGCATTATTAAACTTTGGGAAAAGGTTTCATATTATTATTTACCCTAATACTTGGTCAAGACTCAAGTGAATCAATTTTATCTTAACCTTTTATGTTATCAAATTGTAGTGGTGAAATTAGTATCGGAATCTACTGTACAAAGTTGCTTATGCAAATTCAATCAACATTTGAAACCAAATCTTAAAAATGACCAAACTTCTTACTAAAAAAACAGCCCAATCTGTAACACAAAATTCTTCAACCTAGCTACAAATTCAAGTTGGTAAAAACCTCCCACTTTTTGTTTAATAACCGAGAAATCGAGGCTGCTCATACAGGCCTTTGGCTTAATAGTTGCCCTCACTTCAAAAAATTTCATTGTGGCCTCACTTAATAGTTGGCCTACATAGGAATTAATTTCCTACGATTCCTTTGATATCAAAACGTTGTAGGGTCAGACGGTTCGTCCGGTGAGAATAGTTAAGATACACATAAGTTAATCCAGACACTCACAAATATAAAAAAAAAGTATACTATTATTTTTTAATAACTTGTGATTTTTAGTTTTGAGATCTCCATCCATTATTTTTTTTTATCTAATGAGTTATGAATTGAATTGATAGCATAAGAATAGCTATTTATAGAACATTAGCCCCCATTCCCCTCCCCACTCTCCACCAATATGCATGTTTTTTTTTTATATCGATGAATGTCCGGGCCAGCTTGTGCGCACCTTGACTACTGTCACGGGAAATACCGCATGACCATACAACATTTGGATGCCAAGAAAACTCGTAGGAAATTAATTTCTAGGTAGGTGACCACCATGGATTGAACCCATCACCTTAAGCACCCCACGACTCTCATTGTTTGAACCTTACCCTTCTTCCTTATCTACTAGAGGCTCTCTCTTCCCTTTCTTTTTTGTTTTTTTGATAGGAAACAAAGATCATTTCATTGATGCGATGAATTTACAAAAAAGAAGTCTTTTCAATTGGTTATGAGGTCATTATATCTGTAATTACAAAAAAAGAACTTAACTCACACCAATTTAGAGATAAGAAAATTTCTATCTTGAAGCTTTGCTCTTTTCATTTTCTTAATGAAAAGTTTTTTCTTTTGTTTAAAAAAAAATTTAGAGATAAGAAAATGATAGAGGTGAGAAATGAGTGTGGGTCTTGTTCCTTTTCTTGGAAAATTCTAATCTACTTCAGGCACCCATTGTATTGACACATCGGCAGTTTCCTTCACCGTCTTTGAAAAAGTGAAGATAGTATTAATACCAAAATGATGGGATCTTTGTTCATGATGTAAAACTAAAACATTTTATGCCAGTTGATATCATTCTTGATCATAAATAGAATTAGAAACTCAAAGAGTTATGAACTTTTTCGTGGTTGATTGTTGGCTACATCAATTGAACCTTATGTTTGCAACTGTTACTGGTGGTTATTTTTGTCCTCTTTATAGGATGGGACTCTAATCCAGGAAGCTCTTACTTTCTATCGATTAATGGTCATATGGTTAGTTGGTTTGGTTGGTGGATTTAAAATGCCTCTTCCATCAAGTTGCCCAATGGAATTTGCATCCATGCCAGAACATTTTGTGGAAGATGCAATGGAATTGCTTATATTTGCTTCCCGGATTCCAAAAGCTTTGGATGGTGTCAATTTGGTAACTCTAACCGACCCTAATGATTTCTTTCAAATATTTGAATGCCGAACTTCTATGATGATGTTTGAACAGTTCTTACATTTTGTTTTGATTTGACAGGATGATTTTATGAACTTCATTATTATGTTTATGGCTAGTCCAGAATATATCACAAATCCTTACTTAAGAGCAAAGATGGTTGAAGTTCTGAACTGCTGGATTCCCCGTAGAAGGTGGTTTTACATATTTGATGTCTAATATGCACAGATATTGATCACTTGATATTCTTTCCATTACTCATGCTGAATTAAGTCCTTGTTTACCTGCAGTGGTTCATCCGTAACCGCAACATTATTTGAAGGTCACCAACTATCACTTGAGTATCTTGTTAGGAATCTTTTGAAGCTCTATGTGGACATGGAATTCACTGGTTCACATACACAGGTACAACACGGTCAAACTGCTTACTTAAATGTAGGAAGTATAGTCGATCGATATCTAGAGAGAGTTCACCTTTTTTCATATGCTTTTATAGTTCAAAGCACATAGGAAGCATATTAGAATGGAGATGAATATGTTGAAAAATAAACGACTCACATTTGAAAAGAAAAAAAAAAACTGTTTCCCTCTTGTTCATGATCTTATAATTAGTCTAGGAAACATGTTGCATGTTGTTTTGAGGCTATGATATCTACTTTGTCCTCTAACATTGACATTTTGAGTTATTGTTACCCTTGTTCCAATTTTGAGGAGTTGGCAACTCTGAACATTGGTAGTTGACCGGTTTTCTTTTCTCTGGTGCAGTTTTATGACAAGTTCAACATCCGTCATAATATTGCCGAACTTCTTGAATACCTTTGGCAGGTTCCTAGTCATCGTAATGCGTGGAGGATGGTAAAATTTTCTTCTTGTTTATCAATGTGCGTTCGGTATTATGGCTTTATCTTTTACATCCTATATGTCCCTTTATTGCCATTTCAGATTGCAAAGGAAGAGGAGAAGGGTGTTTACTTGAATTTCTTGAACTTCCTAATCAATGATAGCATATATCTTCTTGATGAAAGCCTCAATAAGATTCTCCAACTTAAAGAGCTTGAAGCTGAAATGTCAAATACCATAGAATGGGAGCGGCGACCTGCTCAAGAGAGGCAGGAGAGAACTAGGCTGTTTCACTCCCAAGAAAATGTTGGTTTGATAACCCTGCCATTAGTTGCAAACTGTTGTTAATCATTCCCTTTCATTTGTATTCTGTTTGTTTGAGCATTAGTCTCTTTTCATCTCTTAAATGAAATTTTTTGAACTGATCTTGAGTTTTATGGTTAATCTGACATTATTTGATGTTCTCAGATCATCCGGATCGATATGAAATTAGCAAATGAGGATGTGAGTATGCTGGCATTTACGTCGGAGCAAATTACAGCTCCTTTCCTACTTCCAGAGATGGTACTCTCCCACAGCTCACAAAATATACTTTTTTTCCCTTATTTATTTTATTATTATTTTAAAAATATATAATGAAACTGGAAACTGTGTGTTTTTATCTTATGATTTCGTTATATTTTCCTTAGTTTTATTTTGGAAAATTTCCATACAATTTTTACCTTACAGGTCGATAGGGTGGCCAGCATGCTTAATTATTTCCTCCTGCAACTTGTTGGTCCCCAACGAAAATCTCTTAGTCTGAAAGACCCTGAAAAGTATGAATTCCGTCCAAAAGAGTTGCTCAAGCAGGTAATTACAAGTTAGATTCATATTTTGACTATAATAGCCTTCTTTTTAATAATAGGTATAAATTGTCCTGAAGGGGTGAAGGGGTGAGGCAGTGGTTGAAGACTTGGGTTTTGAGGGTATGCTTCCCTCAAGATCCTGGGTTTGAGACTCATCTGTGACATCACTCCTTCGATATTTCCGATGCCTGGCCTAGGGATGGACGTGGTTATCCTTGTTTAAAGAAAAATAATAGGTATAAATTATTCCATCTTCTAATATGATATTAGATTGAATAATTCTGAATGTTTTGTCGAAGTACCTGCATAATTGGATTAATTCATTTATTTCATTTGGGAAAAAGTAATTTAAGTAATATTGAATTTATTACCGCTAAGATTAGTTGTTCACAAAAGTAATTTAATTTAAGTAATTTAAGTAATATTGAATCTATATCTAAGAATCAATTGGCTTTTGTGGAGGGTTGACAAATTCTTGATGCATATTTTCTGGCCAATGAAATTATTGATGACTGGACCATTTATAAAAAACTTGGTGTAGTGGTTAAGCTAGATATTGAAAAGGCTTTTGATACTGTGGATTGGGATTTTCTGGATGGTGTGTTAAATGGATAAGAGACTGTATATCCAGTTCGAATTATTCTATTATCATTAATGGCCAGCCTTAAGGCAAAATTATCCCATCTAGGGGCATTAGGCAAGGGATCCTCTCTTTCTGTTTATGTTCATCCTTCTTTTTGACTGTCTTAGTCGACTTATGTCTCACAGTGCACAACTTGGTTTGACCAAAGCTCACCCAGTTGGTTCTTCACAGTTCAGTGTTAATCACCTTCAGTTTGCTGACCATACTCTGTTGTTCTCTACTTCTGATGATGTAGCATTGGAGGGTCTTTTTCAGGTGGTGAAAGTTTTGAATTAGCATTGGGCCTAAAGTGATCCTGAACAAGAGTGAATTCATAGGGGTCCATGTGGATCCCACATCGTTGGACTGGGTAGCTTCGCATTTTGGCTGCAAACAGGACTCATGACCTATTACATACCTTGGTCTTCCGTTAGGGGGAAATCATCGTTCTATCTCGTTCTGGGACCCTATATTCTATCAAGTTTTCCGATTTACTATTTCTCATTATTTCATGTTCCGTCTCTTGTTGTAAATCGTTTGAAAAGATTTTGAGAGATTTTTTTTTGGAAGGGAGCTAAAGATGCTAGTGGGATTCACAATGTTAGTGGGAAATAACCCAACTTCCTAAATTGCTTGGTAGCTTGGGTATTGGTAACTTGAAACAACAAAATATAGCCTTGCTATCAAAGTGGATATGGCGTTTTATTCACGAGCATAATGCTCTTTGAAGGAGACTCAATGATGCTAAGTACTATGGCTCTTTGTGCGGATTGCATTGGCCATCTAGGGTTGTTTCTCGATCATTTAGAGCGCCTTAGAGGTTTATCAGTTCCTTCCTGGTGACTACGCGTCCCCACTCTTTCCATCATATTGGTACCGGTTATTCTGTTCGATTCTGGCTTGATCTTTGGTTACCATGTGGCATTATTAGTTTAGACTATCCAAGGCTCTTTTGGCTTTCTGTGCATCCCGAATTATTTGTTGCTGATATGTGAATACAACACACAAGAGCTTGGAATCTTCGGCTTCGTCGGAACCTTAATGAATTAGAGTCATTGGAGTGGGCCGCTCTTCCAATGGAGTTGGATAGTATCAACCTTTGCAATCATCCAGACTCGTGGAGATGGGGTCTTGATTCGTCGGGTCATTTTTTAGTTTTAAGTCTCTTGTAGCTCATCTTGTTGAAGTTGGTGACCCGATGGAGAAGGACCTTTATTTGGCTATTTGGAAGGACCATTTCCCTAAAAAGATCAAGATTTTTCTTTGGGAGTTGTGCAAGAGGGCGGTAAACACAATGAAGGATGCTGATATGATCCAGGATCTAGATTATATAAAAAGATAAAAGAATAAAGATAAACCAAGTTTTGATAGGAACTTGGAACCTCCCTTCTCAAGAGAATCTCTTGAGCCCTACAATATCACTCAATAACTCATTCAATAATTGGATGTCTAAACCCTAACCTAACCCACTCTATTTATAACAAAATACTAACTTATTCTCCAAGTAATGGCTAAATAGAGCCCTAGGCCCAACCTTATCAATACCCGCCCCTTTAAAGCACCTTGTCCTCAAGGTGGGCATACACAAAAATAGAAAAATAAAAAATGAATTTTTTTTTTCCAGCGGCAGCAGCGGCGCGTTGGTGGTGGCGGAAACGGCGGCGTTGGTGGCAGAGGTGGTGGCGGCGATGGCGGTAGTGGTGGTGGCGGCGATGGTGGTGGTAGAGGTGGTGACGGTGGCAGCGGCGGCGGAGGCGGCGGCGGCGATGGTGGTGGCAGAGGTGGTGACGGCGGCAGCGGCGATGACGGCGGAGGTGGCGGTGGTGTAAAAACCCTAGCCGTCACTTTTTCTTCCACGACCTTCCTTCCTTGAATCCTAGCTTCCATCTCTAATCTTCTTTGTTCTCGTTCTTCTCTAATTTCTTTTCGAATGGAATCAATCAAGGCCATCAAACTTTGCAACCCTTCTCGGAATGAATGAATCTCTTCTTGATTCATCTCTACACCGAGGAATCGAAATGGCTCTGATACCAATTGATATGATCCAAGATCTAGATTATATCAAAAGATAAAACAATAAAGATAAACCAAGTTTTGATAGGAACTTGGAACCTTCCTTCTCAAGAGAATCTCTTGAGCCCTACAATAAATCACTCAATAACTCATTCAATAATTGGATGCCTAAACCCTAACCTAACCCACTCTATTTATAACAAAATACTAACTTATTCTCCAAGTAATGGCTAAATAGAGCCATGGACCCAACCTTATCAGATGCCTTGTATCACACTCTCTCCGGGTCCATGTGTGATGTGCAATGCCAATGGGGAATGTCAGTCCCATTTGTTTGTTCATTGTCCTTTCACTATGGATATTTGGAGTCGGGTGCTGTAAGCTTTTGGCTGGTCTATAGCTTTCCCTTTTGACATGAAATCATTTCTTTATTCCATTCTGGTGGGTTATCCATTCAGAGGACAAGGGAGTTGCTTTGGTTATCCTTTTGTCGGGCTGTCTTATGGATTTTATGGAATGAGCGTAATGCTCGAATTTTCAAAGACATAAGTAAGTCTAGTGATCACATCATGGAATTGGCACTCACATCATGGAATTGTCACTCACATCATGGAATTGACACTCACATCTGTGTATTTTTGGTGCAAAGATAAGGAACCTTTATCTACTTATAGTCTTTCATATTTTGTTTCCAATTGGAGATTATTCTTGTAAGCCCATGAGCTTTGGGATTCTTCCCCCATTTCATAATTTCAATGAAATTGTTTCTTCTAAAAAAAAAAGATTAATTGTTCATTCTCTCTTGATAATTAAGTTAAATGCAGAGTTTGGTGTATGTGAAATAACTCAATGCCTAATGATGTAATATTATAATTTTGAAGCATTGATACCTTCGTGGGTTGACCTAGTGGTCAAGAGGGTTTTGGAAGAACTAAAAGGTGTAGAGTTCAATTCATGGTGACCACCTACTTAGAAATTAATTTTCCACGGGTTTCCTTGGCATCCAAATGTTATAGGGTTAGGTGGTATGTCTCGTGAGAATAGTCGAGGTGCCCATAAATTGGCCCGGGCACTCACAAATATTAAAAAAAATTTCCCTTTTAAGTTTGATGTGTCAGTTTCAATTTCTAAGCCAGGTTTTAATTTCTTTCGTCTTTCCCTTTTTGTTTCCTATGCTATCGAACTCTAATGAAATGATGTAATGTGCTTCCCTGCTAATAGAGCATATGTTTTTTTTTCTTCGATATTTGTGACTGTCTGGGCAAACAACTCGATTAATGTCACAGAACATACCGTATGACCCTAGAAATTAGTAGGAAATTAATTCCTCGGTAGGTTACCACCATGAGATGAATACATTACTTCTTCGTTCTTCTTGACCACTGGTCACTCCATGATGGTGCGTGCTTTGTCTGAGATTCTAACTTGTTTATTTTTGGTTTTAAAGATTGTTCATATATACGTTCATCTAGCAAGAGGCGATACGGAGAATATTTTCCCTGCTGCCATTTCAAAGGACGGCAGATCATACAATGAGCAGGTTATTTATTTTGCTTTGTGATAGACCCTTGATTGCATTTATCAATACTTTTCATTTTTTGTTATATAGAAATGTATTTTACCAATTTGGACATATTTGTTTTATCTTTTCTCTTCTAAAATTTTGGAGCTTTCTCCAGTTATTCAGTGCTGCAGCAAATGTTCTTACACGAATTGGAGAAGATGGTAGGATAATTCAAGAATTTATTGCTCTTGGTAATAAAGCGAAAGATGCAGCCTCAGAGGCCATGGATGCTGAAGCTACTCTCGGTGATATACCGGACGAATTCCTTGACCCGATCCAAGTACGTTTTGCTGCACTTATTGTATATTTAAGATGATTGGTTTAAATCACCCGTTCGGGTAGCCTGAGTTATTGATTTATGTTGAATGTGTTGACATAAATCCACCCAAAAACTTAAACCGCTGATAGGTTTGAGTAAGTTTAATTATATCAACCAACATTTTTCGCTTGTGGGTTTAGAAATTTGTAAAGGCCCAACAAATTATTGTTGGGTCAGGCAGTATGTCTCGTGACAATAGTTAAGATATACACAAGCTGGCCTGGCTGCTTGGATAGTCATAGATATAATTTTTTTTTGAAAAGGTCCAACGAGTGGAAATCAATATTAATTGGATATGAAACGGTTTGTTATAGATTTGAATTTTTTTTTTGAGACATGTCATAGATTTGAACTTAAGACCTTCCACTCTGATACCATATTTAAACCGTGTTGAATTATGTAAAGCATCAAGTAAAACTTGAGACAATTTTAAACCCCTTGTCGAAGGCTTGAACGTTTTAAGGTGTGCTTTCCTCAAAGTCTTAGGTTCGAGATTTATCCATGACATTTATTTGTAGACACCTTCCGTGTCTCTATTCTTTCGATATTTCTCGGTGTCTGGCCTAGGGATGGGTTTAGTTACTACAGATATAGTGGAGCGAAACTCTGATTTTCGGTTTTAAAGAAACTTAATGCACGATCACCGAGTAAAATTTTTGAGCTGTGCCTTTTGAATGGTTTTGATCAGACATATTTTAAGCCTCAAAAACCAAAACATCTTATACTATGTCGGGGTTGATTAACTCGTTAAAACTTATCTTTATTATGCAGTACACTTTAATGAAGGACCCTGTGATCTTACCTTCTTCAAGGATCACGGTCGACAGACCTGTCATTCAAAGACATCTCCTCAGCGATAGCGTAAGACTCGTCTTTCCTTTCAGTTACATTTCTCTATCAAAACAAAGTGTTTCGGTTTTGTTTTGCTAAACTCTACACGATTTGCAGACCGACCCGTTTAACCGGTCTCATCTGACTTCGGACATGCTCATACCGGACGAAGAACTGAAAGCAAGAATCGAAGAGTTCATCAGGTCACAAGAATTGAAGAGGGGGGTTGGAATGCAGAGCAGCAAGGCAACCATCCAACCCACAAGCGGAGAAATGTTGATTGATTAAAGTTAAGATTAGAATTAACTTATATTTAAGTAAAGTTGATAAGTTATCTTAATCGCTTGTTATTTTACTGCTTTGGCAACGAAATATTTTCTGAAGATATTTATGTTTGATAGTATTTGTAAAAACAATTAGTTCTTTTTCTTTCTTTGGGCGGTGTTTAGTGGTTAGGCTGCCTAACCTTTGTAAGCTGTAATATTTAGATAATAAAGAACTTTAACTTATTAGGAAAGTGAAACTGAAGATTTGAATGTTTTTTTAAGATCAAATTGGGGAATGGGACCACAAAACCTGAATATTACTATTCCTGAATAAGATGGGAGTAAAATACAGATATTAAAAATCGAAATTGTATCTTTCGAATGAAATTAGACTGCAATCAATGTCGAACTCATCATCAACCTTTTCGATAAATTTCATCGCTGAACTTGTTTGTGTTTCACAAGGTTGGATGTCATCAAATATGAGAAAAAGATATTCTGAGATATCTAAGAACATAATTACTAATATAACCAACCAAAGATCTCGTGAGATCAGTGTGAGATTAGTCAAATATTTTGAGATTAGTTCAAACAATATTTTTAGAACTCATCTAAAAATCCCAAAATAAAATTTGAAAATAATCCCAAGTAAAAATCCAATGGAATTACTTTGTCAACAAATTTTCGTTTGAGAATTGGATCACTTTACAAGCTCCGACATGTAGTATAGGCTTATAATTGCATAAATTGTATCACTAAAATTAATTTAAAATTTTCATTATGCAAGAATGTAGTCATGAATTTGAGTCCTCCAAAATTGCAGTTGAACTTAAAAAAAAAAGTCACACATGTAAATTGACAAAATGGATTAACGAAATGATAAAATTTTAACATTTCTATAAAAATAATGCTTCCATCTACTTTTCTCAATTACTTTACAAATAATTATGTAATATTTTTCTTTGCTACTTTGATATTATTTACGGAGATGATCAATGTTTGAGAGTCAAATACCAAATTTCAAAATTACTAAACAATGAAACTAGTATGCTAACAATTTTTTTCGTCCAAGAAGATCAATGTTAGTTAGGTAAAATTGAGTTGTTTTTAATGAATTTAACTAAAAATAGGTGCATCCATAATTGTTTTCTAGAAATATTTCCTATTTATCATGTGTTTGGACATCACCAACTTATTCGAAAGTAACGACTTTGTTCGATAATAATTTTCATTTTTTCGACTCTAAAAAATTTGAGAAATTAACACATTTTTGGTGAAAAATACAAAAAAGTAGCTTCTACTTTTTAATTACTTTTACACAAATAATTTGTTCCTTCATTAACCAAAATTACACAATAGTTCAATAAAAACAATAGTTCAATGACATCTTAATATATTAGTAATAACGAGATTTGTGACACTAATTCCCCTATTCAAAAAAAAAAAAAAAACTTTGTGTTTATTTATTCATATATTTTTTTTCAATTGATGTTAACTTAAAAAAAAGAAGCTGATTTTGAATTTGTTTCGCGCAATTTTGATTCATCATATTAAATGAACGGCCTAAGCTTTTAATTCACTTTCTCCCTAGGTTAGTAGCATTTATTTTTAATTTGAAAAGTAGCACTTATTTAGAATTACACTAGATAATAAATTGCCGAAGTGGTTCTTAGTGTGTTGGTTTCATTGTTTGATGGTAATTTAATTCAATCTTAAAATTCGATAATTGATTTTTATTTAATTGAGAGTAGTAATAAGTAAAATTTGTGGTCTCATCACCCAATTTGGACTAATAAAAAGACTAGCTAATAAATTGTATTTTTTATTTTTTATTTATAATAAATTTTATTTAATTATTGTTTTGACTTCTTGGACAGCGTTTTGATTTATTTTCTAATTATATATTTGATTCTTTGTGAAATAAATTATCCATACTCACCTCTGTTCTTGACATGTATTACTACTATATGGTATTCGGTGCACTAATGTCTTACTATTGGAGCTATATTATTTACGTCCCTTATATATTGTTTATTTTTATTTAGATGTTTAGAAAAATGAATATATTTAGTTATGGGTATTTGAACATGCTAGAAACAATAGTTCACCGTCTTAATTTATTTTCATGATAAAAAAGTTATGAATTTAAATCTCTCTTCAATATAATTTAACTAATAAAAACATGAATGTCTAGAGAAAAAGAATAATCTATAGAAAAACGAAAATCCTTTTAAACAACTTATTATATATATATTTAGTCATTGAAATGATTTAATCTTAGATGATAAATTTTTTCAACCTACATAACTTTAATAGAAATAATTTAAAATTTTTTAAAGTTCTTGTCAATTTTTTTTACAAGTTCCATTTGTATTAAGTTAACTCATCAAAAAAATTCCAAGAAGTTTTCTTTTCTTCTTTTTGATATAATTCTACCAAAAAATGAGTTAGTTGTAGCTCATAAAATGTAATTATGAGCCAACAAGAACAGTAACTATCTTGATGATTCCAGTGTATACTCAACGACTAAAAGATCATGAATTCGAATCTTTCACCTGATTGTAATCTAAAAAAAAGAGAGTCAATTATAAAGATATATTAATGCTTTAAAAATGAGTGTCAACTAAAGTCGTAAAATGGAAGCTTTAATTATGAAGGGGTTATTCATGGTTATAATTCACAAATATTTTTTTTTTCTAAATTATATATATATTCCCTAGAGGAGTTTAACATATAGAAGTCCTTACTAATCGACATGTTGAAAGAAGAAGTAAAGAAAATGGCGAAGCCTTCTAAGAAAGAGTGGACAAAAATAGACAAAAATACTGTTTTCTTTTATTTCCTTGTTCATGTGGGTTGTATTTTTGCACCATATCATTTTAATTGGATTGCATTTTCGTTACACATTATTACATGTCTTTTTGGAATTACTGTTTCATATCATAGAAATCTTTCCCATCGAAGTTTCAAGCTTCCAAAATTGTTCGAATATTTGTTTGCTTATTGCGGACTTCATGCATGGGAGGTTTGATATCAATCCACTTGTTCATTCGCTTCTATTTTTGTTGTTCGAGATTTTAGATCTACAAGATATCTTCCCTTATAAATCTCAAATATTTGGAAACTTACAAGTGAATTTAATTATAATACCTTTTATTTTTTTTCTTTTGTTCGAATTCCAGAACAAATACCTTTGGGTATGCAGTGTTATCAAAAATAATATTATCACTCACATTATAAGTGTTCAATTAGTTTCTGTCTTGGTTGACTTCATCTTTTAAAAATTTATAACTAAACACTATATTTTCATCCATCAAGAACTTTGTAACATTAAAAGTAGTTTTTGAAAGTTTTTAGAATTTGGTTAAGAACTCTGAACTGAAAATAACAGAATAATGATCAAACATAGTCTTAACATATGAATATATCTAATATCGTTTTAATTTGTATTGTGTTTTTTTTTGTTCTTCACATTTTAGGGGGATCCAATCAAGTGGGTGAGTACGCATAGAAGTCATCATCAATTTATCGATACTAAAAATGATCCACATAGCCCTGTTCAAGGGTTGTTGTTTAGTCATATGACTTGGTTATTTTATACCAATTCTTGTGCTGAAAAAGTTAGTCCAGAGTACTTTAATAAATATGGAAGAGCAAATAATGTTGGTGACTTGGAGAAGGAAGCATTCTACAGATTTCTTCACAAAACGTATCTTCTTCATCCAATGGCTCTTGCAATTCTACTTTATGTTGTTGGAGGATTTCCTTATCTCATATGGGGAATGGTAAAACAATTTTTTTTTTTTTTTTTTTGAAAAGATACTTACTCCATTTTAACATTTTTGTGTTAGGAACAAAATAATTATTTCATGAATATATTTAAATTTAAAATTAATCTAACCATTGTCTAGGATTATATTTGATCAAGAGATCGTGAGAATAGGCAAATCTTTATTATGAAAGGCTTAACATGATAGTTAGCAACATCAATGCATGCACAATGATTATAAAGTCATGAGTTTGAATTTTCCCACCTTCAATTGTTAAAAAAAACTACTAAGCCAAGAAGTTGAATCTTTATTTTCAAGCTCAATTATAAGAACTCCAAATTTAAAGTGTTTGACTTTGAACACTAATTAAATTTTTCTAGAAAACATATGAATGAGAAAAAAATATGTTAGAAACCGCTTATATTAGTAAAACGATAGTCTTTACTCATAAGAGTAGTTCAAAAGAAGTTGGTAGCATGAGAAAGTCGTATTGAGTGGATACATGAGAATGTTAGAGTCAGCAAGTAGTGAATCTAGACTTTGAATCCTAAATCTCAACATTACCATTAAAATCAAATAAAAGCAATCTCATTTTAAGTATTATAACACTTTAACATGTTTTTAAAATTTAATAATCTAAGATAGAGCCGTTATAAATCTAAAAACAAAATAAAATGACATATGGTGTTCTTTGTGAAATGCAGTGCGTGAGGATTGTGACGGTATGGCACTTAAGAATTTATGGTGAACTCGGTGTGCCATACATGGGGAACTAAACAATGGAAAAATGACGATTTGTCAAGAAACAATTGGTGAGTCTATATCTTCTATGTCAAATCACAAATGAAAGATAATTTAAATGTCTAGCGTAATTGTGAAGACTTGAACTATGAACGTACCTTCTCTTTTAAGGTTTCAAGTTCAAAACTCACTTGTAACATTACTTTTTAATAAAATTGAATTACAACTAATCAACCAAGACAACATATGATTTATACGTATAGTTCTTGTTGGCGTATATGTATTATTAATATAATATTATATGTTATTAGTAAAATATGGTGTATTAATACAGTATTATGTATTAATTATATCATGTAACTTAAAAAACTCCTTGAAATTAACATCAAATCAAAAGAAATTTAGAAAATAAGAATGAAAATAGTACTCTAATGATATTATGTATCAAATATTAACTATTTAGTTATGAGTTTTAATCCCAAATATTGTTAAACTCGAACAAAAAAGAATTGATATTCTATTTATTTGTTTTTAGGTTGATTGGTTTAGTTGGATTTGGGGAAGGTTGGCACAATAATCACCATGCCTTTGAGTATTCAGCCCAGTTTGGTTTGGAGTGGTGGCAGATTGACTTTGGTTGGTATGTGATAATGTTCCTTCAAGCAATTGGAGTGGCCACTAATGTTAAAGTGCCTTCCCAAACCCACAAGCAAAACATGGCTATCACCAATCAAAACACTGCTTGACTCATATTGTGCATGCAAATAATAAAATCTTCGTCAATAAAAGTAATAGCTCAACGTAACGTATAAGTATCTTCGTCAATCAAGAAATCATAGATTTGAAATTTTTCTTTACACTTGTTATTGAGCTAAAAAAGCCCTTACAGTATGGAATAAAATTTGTGTTTAATCAATAGTGTTGGCAGAAGTTATTGGTGAAGAGTATAATTGTTGTGTATTATGCCCTTTGCTATAATAGGTTATATTTCAATATCTAAGTAATTTTCTCTATGGTTAGAATTTAATGTCATCTCGTTTATTTATTTATTTATTTTTATTAATATTTTAATCTTAACTATCATGAATCAACATTGACTTAACCATTAAAAAAGTTTTGTAAAATTAAAGATTGAATAAATTTAATTTGTAGTTAAAAACTAGGCATTACAAACATTAACAAAACAATTTCGTCTAATTTTTTTGTTGTTAAATTTTCCAAAAAATTTACCATCTTCCTCTAAAATTTTAAAATTATGTTTACATTTTAATCTGACTCATATTCAAATTTTAATAGTATTTAATTAATTTTGATAAATATTAACTTTAAATTTATCATATAAACATTTTGTTTAGTTTAGGGCTAAATTTTGACGATTAAAAATGAAGAGACTAAAATAAAAAGAAACTCAAAAGTATATGAATTAAAATGATATTAAAAAAAAAAAATCATTTAATCCCTACTCACATGAACTTGCACTTTAAAATCAATCGACAAAAAGGTGAATAACTTATATTCGCATTATAGCTCATCCACCCATGCACTTTTGCAGTCTTTAGTTTCTAGACTTTGGGGTTCGTTACAAAACTTTCAAATATTTAATTTTAATTTATCAACTTTATTGTTTGTAGAATTTTAGTAGTTGGACTTGTGAAAATGTTTAAATTTAGAAAGAAGTAGAGAGAGGGGAGAGTTGTGATTGTGCCGCCAATAGCAGAAGGGTATTGAAAACCAACGATGAAGGTGAACAGCATCCAAGTTTGGGCGACAATGGCGGCGTTTTTCCCTCCAAATTTGGGGCTGAGAAACCCCCTGTTCTTCATCTTTCCCCTTTTAATTTTTCCTTCCTTTCCCTTTCTTGTCTTGATGGACGCCATCTCCACCTCCCGTCCACCTTGAATCTCTTCTCTATTTTCTTCTTTAACCTTTTCTAGGGCATTCCAAATCTCTGCAATCCAAAACCCCCCTTTTCCCCAATCGGGATTTGGTGCCCTAGAAACCGTCTGCTCTTCCATTTCGCCTGAGGAGCTTATCATCCACCGATCCTTGTAGGTAACTAATGCTAATGCCCCCCTTCTATCCATCTATGTTTTCTGATTTCTTTCTGCCTCTGTTTAATGTTTATGTTATGGGAAAAAAATGATTGAAGAGGAAATGATTTCCTACGAGTTTTAGCACATGATTGCACAACAAGAGCGTTACTACTCTGATGATATGTTGAATCACGTTAAATCATCGATCAACCCAAGATGCGTTAGAGAAAATTTAATTATATCAATCTGCTATTGAATTACGTTAAATCATCCATCAATCCAAAAGCTTAAACATATAGATTAATTTAGGCTCTGTTTGATAGCCTTTTTTTTTGTTTTTTGAAATTTAAGCCTACAACCATCATACCATATGTTTTCTTCTACAAGGATATCTACATCTTACCTATATTTATAAAAACCAAACCAAAATTTAAAACAATAAAAAGTAGCTTCCAAAAGTCTTTTTTGTTTTTGAAATTTGGTTAGATTTCACATGCTTTCTTAAGGAAAGTTAGATACATGGTAGAAAATATGAGTAAAAATAAGCATATATTTCAAAAACCAAAAACAAAAAATGAAATGGTTATCAAACGGGCTCTTAATTATATCAACTAACGCATAATTCACAATTCTTTCAGTCTAATGGATCAAGGAAGGCGAATCCATTTTTCTTTTGTTTCATGGTTCAAGATCTCTTTGAATGGAGTGATTTAATTTCCTAAGTGCTTATTTCTCTCATGTCCTGAAGCTAATTGCAGCCATTCAATTCGTCACTCCTAAACTGTGTAGAATCTGTAGTTGTGGCCTTTAGCCATTAGTTAGGGTGAAAGGATTGAAGAAACTAATAACAGTGTTTTTTTATCCGAAAGGGGCAATCTTGGACTAATTGCTTTCTTAATAGGTAGCTTTACCATCTATGAGGAGAAGCCCATCAAAGTGGTCAAATGGGGATTAAAGTTTCAAAGCCGAGTCAGGGGAGAACGGAACCCCTTAGCCTCCAACACCACCTGATCAATTATCTATCAAAAAACCTTTTTATCCGTAACTTGGTATCCAAGAAAAGGAGGCGCATGCTTGTTGCCGGCTATGATCTCGACATGTCATACATCACAGACCATGTACTGGCAATGTCATTCCCTGCCGAACGTATGCGTGCAATGTATCGTAATCCCCTATGGCAGGTTAAGTCCGTATTGGACATGAGGCATCAAGGACATTACAAGGTATCATTTTTACTGTTTAATTATAATTATAAAGCATTCATTCTATCATATCTTTTCACTTGAGATATCTTGGCTCTTACTTTCTTACACTACCCTTTTGCATGGAAACTCATTATAACCAGAAATTCTATGTTAAATTGCAGTATGTAATGTAAACATTTCCTAAAGGTAATGAAATTTTTTGTAACATGAGTTTATTAAAAAGATTCAAGATGAATTTTTTTTCCTTTAGCGGGTCTTATGATTGCTATACTTTTAAAGAACTTATCACTCCCTATTATGTGGCATGTAAAACCTACATGACTCATATGCATCTTAATATTTCTTTTGGATAATGCAGATCTATAATCTCTGCATTGAAGAATCATATGATCCATCACGTTTTCATGGGCGTGTGGAGGCATTCCCTTTCGATGATAATCATGTTCCACCTCTAGAGATGATCAGAATTTTCTGCGAAAATGTCTCTTCATGGCTATCGTCCCACCCCAAGAATATTGCGGTTGTACATTGCATGGTAATTTAGTATTTCAAGTATGATCATAAAATTTTGTCTGTTGAAATAGTTTGAAGGAAGAATTTAATTTTATGCATACAATATAATGTATCTGATGCCGTTGTTCAATCCAAACAAACTGAGCTAGTATCATGAGACAAGCCTATCCTCGAAGTTTCTGACTGAAAGGTCGTTTTATTACTTCTATTTTTTGCTTTGGTTTCTTCCAATGCTAAAAAATGGTGACTGTTTTAACTTTACAGGATTAATTTGTTTTGCAACTAAAATTAGTGAGTATAAAGAAAAGTTTAAATTAGTTTGCGATGGTTCCTAATTTTAGAAAGGATCTCAGAATCAGATATAATTCCTTTACAACTTGGTGTATCATTGAAAGCTAGGGAAGAGCATGACTGTTTAGTTTTTAAGAAAAACTTGGGAACAAGACATATAATAAAAAAAAAATCGTGTATTTATAATATTTATTTATATCCTAACTTGTTTTTTTTAGTTTCAAATTACTTGTCACTATGTTTCAGGCTGGAAAAGGTCGAACAGGATTGATGGTATCTGCCTATATGGTTTACTGTGGCATGCCAGCGGAGGATGCACTTCACCTGTATGCTCAGAGGCGGACGACCAATAATGAAGGAGTAAGTCATGTTAAGTACTAGAATTTAATGGTAGTGTGACATCATAAGAAGAATGGATTTAGTAGCATAAAACTTTTGATTTGAAAATTCAGTTCTCTTTTGTTATTAATATTGGACTACGCTCTAAATTTAGCAACAAAAAAAAAATTATATCCCTTAGTCTTTGTGCGGGTCAATTTACTTATGCACACTTTTTTATTATTCTCACAAGACAACTGTCTGACTTTAATTTGGTTATCAAGGAAACTCATAGGAAATTAATTCTTAAATAGATGACCGACTGTGGATGGAACTTATAACCTCTTAGTTTTCTAAGGCTCTCTTGACTTTTAGGTCAACCCAATATGGTTTAAATTTAGCAATCTTAGACTGAGAGATGTAAAACATTGACCTTTATGTGTGCTAATTACTATTTAACTCGAAACCTGAAGTTGTTGGACCATATATTTGAATTTATTGCATTCTTACATTTTCTTTCAGTTGTGAATTCAAATTCCAGTTATTTTCACGATATATCACCTGGATTATAGATAGGAACTTCAATATAATTAAGGGGGGGATAAAGAATATCATCTGTTAAATAAAACGAAGAAAAGACCAGATAAGCACTTCAAGATATGCTGTAAAGATTAAATGTTGGTCAAGGGAATGGGAGATAAAACAGTCTAGCTCAATGTAACAGTCTTTTTTTGTTTATTGTCTTCATATATTTTTTAATTTATAAATTTGTAATTTGATGTATAAAATCTTAATGTGTTGTCCTTGGTCATTTTCATTGATGTTTTCTTCTAATTAATAGGTATCAATTCCAAGCCAACGAAGATATGTGGACTACTGGGCAAAGTGCCTTTCCTTTCCCAAGGGAGTTCATAATGTACCTCCTGAGGTGACGTTGCCCAATCCATGTAGGAGAGAGTTGCAGAGAATTCGTCTTTACGACACTGTTAATACTGAATCAATTTACTTTGTGGTCTCAGAATTGCAGGAGGTAAGTTAAGGGAGCAAGTCATTATATCATCTTCCTTTTTATTTACACCAAGACTTAGATTGTTAATGTCTGTAGGGTCCTTCTCAGCTATACCGCCCATCGATAGAACTTACCAGGAATCGTTGCAGACAATTTAAGAAAGGTCATGAGAGAAGTAACAGTCCTTGTTACTTTATATCTTTTGTTGATGGCGAAAATGAAGAGGACGAGCCAGAACTTGAACCCCACCTTGTAGTTCAAATGGATACCGAGTGTACAGCACTGTACCACAAAACCTGTCTTGACTACAATTTTGAGCAGCCTCTACCAGTAAGTCACAAAAGGGCTTCTCTTTCTATCATTCATTTTAACAATCATTTGAACGTGGTTTCTTCTGATGCACACAATGTACACATAACTTGAAAAAAACTGATTTGCTACATTTCTTTTGGAAACAATATAGTAGGCCTATGTCTATAAATAATATAAAATCATCAGGCCTTGTTTTGGGAAACACATTGATAGAGTTTGACAAGATTTCTAGATGATTGAAAACTGCTCTTAGCCAACTTCTAAAATTTCTTTAGTGTTTGATATTGTTCACTTAAAAATTCGCTTTAAATACATTTAGAGGTACCATTAATTTCAATAGAAACATGTTCATCCAAAAGCACTACTTTCTGAAAAGTCTTTTTTTTGTATATGAATTTTGTATGGCCTTTCTTTTGTTATTTAACTTGACTGTAACAGCTAACTGGAGATGTACGCATCATATTCTACGCAAAGATGTTCGGAGGGCGTCTCTTCTATGCTTGCTTTAACACAGCTTTCATTAAAAACAGCTTGCTACAGGTACTTCTTTGACTCTGATCAATTAATTTCTACCAAAATCCATGCTCTCTTGAAAATTATATCTTTCAGCATGTTAGCAAATATTCTGTCTGATAAGGCTTAAACTTGCACTAATTCATGCGAGTATTCTCACATTTTAGACTCACTTAAAAAATAACTAGGTTAAATTACGGCTTTAGTTCTTCTGGTTTGTGTGGGCTTCAATTTAATCCCTGTAGTTTAAAAAATTGTGGTCCCTATATTTTTGTTAATTTCTTAAAAGGTACCTGAAGTTACCAAATGTGTACAGTGAAGAGAGGCAATGAGCCAAATAAGAGATCTGTCAATATTTAGTCAATCTAGAGGTTTTGAGAGATTTAGCTAAACAATAGATCAAGTTGAAACTAAAAAAAAAAGAAACTATAAGAACCAAACTTAATCCATAAACAAATTATACGACTAAATGATAATGTAACCGAAGAATTACTACGAATGGCTACGCCAAGTTTCTAATATAAAAGAACTAGGCAAAGTGACATTCTTCTTATTCAAAATAGAAATAAAAAATGAACTTTCCAAGTAATCATACAACTTAGTTCTACTATTGCTCAAGCAGTCTGCAGAGTTCTGATGGAATTTGGTGCTTATATTGGTGCTAGTATGATCACACCCGACACTCTTCTTACTCGCCCTTTAATTGATGCATTTTGCAGCTAAGGTTGCAAGATTTGGACAAAGTTGGGAACAGGGGAAGGTCAATTTGTGGTCCTTCCTTCTGCTTGGAATTGGTATTCGGCCCTGCGAATGCGAAACATTCATTTTTGACTTTATCGGATGAGGAAAATCCTAGTGATGATATGTCCTAAATCTCAAAAAAGAATTTAGAATTCTTCTTCTCCTCCCAACAAACAGGGAGAGTAGTTTTAAATTATTTTTCTCATGTAATCAATCATCTTCTCAATGAGCGAACAACCCTTGTAAAAATCATCTCTTGTATGTTGTATTTATTGGAATTTTCTATTGGTGGAAGGAGGCATTAGGAGATAAAAACAAGTTTTGTATTATAGACTGTAAGATTTTGCAGGAAATGAAAATGTCAAAAAAGGGGGAAAATAATAAAAATTGGTCTGTTTTGTATTTACTTCAAAGTGACCATTTATTCCTTTTTTAAGTGTGATTGTGCATTTTCCCATTAAGTACTTCCAATGGGGAATAAAAGAACAGTTATTGTTTGTTCTTTAAAATGATTGTGTTACACATTTTAATATGTAGCAAGATTGCATAAGAATTGTTTTAATTTTTTGTAGCTAATTTAAATCTTGAGTGAGAAATTGAAAGAATATCTCAAACAGGTCATTAAATCTTTTGGATTCAAAATCCATTTAGCACAGTGCTTAGTTCTTGTGTTTAGAAGTGCTGGTTTTTTTTTTTAATTGAACGATTGCAGAGATGGAAGATCGAACCATTGGACAATTTATTAGTGTATTTACCTCAGAATATAAGATTATGCATGGCTATGTATAGCATATAATTACGATATATTTTGAAATTAACAATATTTTTTACGATTGATAAATCAAGCGAAGGGCTTAAAATAATAACTCAAACTAAATTGAGTTCAGGAAAAATAACTACTTTTGATTGATTGATACAAATTGAACACAATTCTTTCCTCGCCCGAAAAGCTAGCTACAACTCTTACTAATATCACTTCTTTTTTATTAAAGAAAATTAATATCGCATATTTTTAGCTAGAGAAATCCGAGACGGAGCAAGGCCAAGGAACGATTTCCCCAATCCCACCACAAAAATTAATCCACAGCTTCGAAAAATTTCTCATATTTTCTTGAGGATCGAGGCGAAAATTCCACAAAAAGCACTAGCAAGAATCGAGTTTCTCGTGGGATTTTTTTTCATTTTTTATACATTTTTTGGATAATAATTTCAAATAATTAGATCCTTTTAGAAAATATATAAGTTTCAAATATAATCTTAATTATCAAAATAAAAAATATTCATATGCATGGATAGTTTTTCCCGTTCCGAACCCCATACGGTAGAGAAAATGGACACCATTATCCATTATGAGTATCTTTGTCATTAGTCACAACTTTCCTATTTATAAAGTTGAAGTGATTTAGAACCAAGAAAAAAAAAGTGAAAGTGATTTTTTCTAATATAGCATTACAAATATGAGATATTTAAAGGTGACTGAAACTTTTAATATAATATTAATCTCTCAATAAATGCCGACAAAAACAATAATTCAGGTGTGATAGGTCCATAAGTTTGTATCCTCTCCACCATCATTGTTAAACTTCAAAAAAAACAAAAGTCGCCGTAAATAAAGGTGAAAGTTGAACTTTAAATACAATATTAATCTCTCGGTAAAGGGGTGAGTTTGTTTCCAACATAATACTCCAGAGTTTACGAATAAAACTATAATAACGGAGAGAAATAAACCATCCCGATACCCATTTTTCTTGTTTTAATTTTCAGATTTAAGCTTATAAATATTACTGAATAAATTTTTTTAACTTTTTATATATTTTTTCCTATCTTTTTCAAAAAAAAAAAAAACAAGTCTAAGTCTAGAAAACTAAAAATGGTTATCAAAACTTGAATTTGATGAGAAAATGGAGTGGTAATCAAAATCTAAATAATTATCAAACATGGTTTAAATAATTATATCGGAACAAAATTTTATAGTTCATATCATAGAAGATAAAAATATAAATACAATTGAAACTTTTCCTTTCCAGGTGGATTAAGTGGCCATGGTCATTTACCTTTTAGCGTCAGGGTTATTAGATGTTAGCGCATCGTTTTCGCCGCTAGAACCAACACGACCACCTTCACTCTGCAAAGCCAAAAATAAAATATTAGTTTCAACTCAAACGAGTAGAACAAGATAGGTTAGAGCATGTCATGTAGCATAGGTCGAAGATATATGTCAATTACCATTAGACTCAGCTCGATATGCCATTTTTTTCTTGAAAGTTTATGTATACTGATAACTAGAAAGGACCACTAGCTCAATTCATGACAATGTCTCTAAACTTGTTTGAATCCATGAGAATTCGTCTCTAAACTTTGATACAAGTGATCTATTGGAAACATTGTTGATCAGAGCACAAGTCCAAGTGGTCGGACAATTATATATTTCATTGTAAGGAGTAAATTAAGATAATATCAAATTTTAAGGAAAAATATCAAATAGGATACCCAATATTTGGATAACAGAAGGGAGTAGTATAAAACTATACAAACAATAAATTAAGGGCACTTGTGCATTTCTAATTAGACAATGATATAATGAAGTTGATAAACCAAGTATCAAAATGATTTCCAGGTGAAAATATAGTGGATGAATTTGACAGTATACTAGTTTAATTAGATCCCAAGAACAACACCAAGAACATCTCCATTATAATAAAACTATGGAGCCTTTTGCTCATTCTACCAGAATATTGTTTCGATTCAATAGAGGCTTTTCTAACCAATTATCTTAAGCACATAGAGTTCAGATCAGGAAATTCACTTTGAGTATTTGTGTGGTTAGGAATAAGATGGGGGAAATGCAGAGATGCTGCAAGCCCTTGGGCAAGCCACTTGAGGCTCAAGTCGATGCCTCGAGAATGACTGTTGGAGCTGCACTATCCTGGTAGGAATCTTTTTTCGATGAACGACGCAAACTTTCATCGAGAAAAAATGAAAGGAAAATACAAGTAGGAGTTATATGCATTGGCTCAACGAACATAGGGGAGAATACCATCTAACGAGGCAACCTGCAAGAATTTATGCCATCCACCTCCTCTAAAATTCAAGGACAATGTTGTAAAACCTATAGAACAGAGCTGTTCAAGGTGCTAAAAACTCTTCAACTTGATTAAAGCAGATATTCCTTTTCAGTCATATATCCCATAAAAGAAAACTTTGCAGTATTAATTTGTTAGCCTGGCCTGGAAGTTATTAGAGAGTAGAGACCTACTCTAATCTTTAAGGTAGATAAAGGCACAACTGGCAACCTTGCACTACTTAAGAGCCTAACTTTCAAAGGATCCAACCGTATTAGCTTAAGCAATTTAATCCAGCCAATTCTCAAGGTGGGTCAGAAATAATTCAGATATATTAAAATTTTGAGCAATTTGAGCACATTACAAGAACATCCAAAGAATAAATAAATTTGGATATTACTACCTTCTTTGTTAGATCATGAGCTGACTTTATTTCATAAAACTTGCGCATGAGCATTTCCTCTTCTACCTGCAAATATCAAAAGATGAAATTTGATCTCAAGAGAAAATATAACAGGATAATACAACAAAACAATATTAAATTGATTTAGAATTATCAACTGCATGGCCAAATCGATGGCATACTAGTAATAGTAAAAAATCTGAAATAACATTTTGCTTGTAGTTACTTAAAGGATTATATGCAGCAATCAGAACATCATAAGCTAGAGCCCAAGAGCATGACAGGAGCCTGCTATCAGGGGGCACCTATTCAAGAAGAAAACAAATATCTGTGGGAGAGTTTTGTTTGTGGCTATTTTTGGAGCATTTGGTAAGAGCTTAACAAGAGGATTTTAAGGATAATTTCTCCTCCTTTAAGTTCTTTTTTATTCTCTTGTCTTTATGGTTGTATCCTGGATTAAACGTTCTTTCGTTGTTTCTTGATTACTCCTTTTCTACCCTCCTTGCTAATTGGAGGGGTCTATTGCAATAGCCTGATGCCTCCTTAATTTCACCTATCAGTGAAATTATTTCTAATCCAAAAAAAAACAATAAAATAAGCTAGAGCCCAAGAGGCTGAAGAATTTAAAATGAAAATCGAATAAAATAAAATCTCTAAATGAATCAAATATCCACGAGATATCCACGAATATCTTTTTTAAATCAGGTAATAAATAAAGACAAGTGTATAGAATTACATATCTACTAATATATCAGATTTTTTCTACATTCTTCTGAAAGGTAAAACCTTAGAAACTAGAAAGGTGGACAAGCTCAAACATTTGCACGAGAACGAACTCGGATAAAAACAATGTCAACTAAATAATGCAAGTTCATCAAAAACCCAGAGCAAAAAAGAAAAGAGAAACCTGAAGTTTATGTAATTCATGAGACATTGATTTATAAGCATCCATAAGAAGCTCATCCTGCTTCTCCAAATGCCTGCACACCAAATTCAGAAGTTCTAATCAATATCCCTATCCAAAGATACAAATAGAAAATTACAATATTGATGCTATGAAAAGAACTTACTTCAAAATCTCTCCTGTGTATTTGGGATCCATTCCCAGAGCTTAGGCTTCACCACACTCCAAAACTAAAATTTCCATTAAAAAAAAACACATAATGCTCCAACATATCCTAATTCAATGATATTTTAAATGTTCTAGAACATGAAGAAGTTGGCAAAACTTAATGGGGGCTTATATATTTAGATTGGATATGATCCAGCAAGAAAACATCAAACAATTTGAGCTATTCACGTCAGGAATACGAATATCCTCCATTGAAAACAGATTCTTTAGGCTCCGTTTGATAACCATTTGTATTTTTGGTTTTGGTTTTTGAAATTTAAGTCTACAACAACTATCTTACCATATGTTTTTTCTTACTTGGATATCTACCTCTCACCTTTATTTGTAGAAACCAAAACAAAATTTGAAAACAAATAAAAGTAGTTGTTTTTTATAGTTGATTAGCATTCAACTACTTTCTTAAGGAAAATGGATAATGAATACATTGTAGGAAAGATGGATAAGAAATTTGAGTAAGAATAGGCTTAAATTTCAAAAACCAAATAGTTATCAAACCGGGGCCATAAAAATAAGATTTTATACAATAACTCAATTGATATAAGAGAGCCCTAGAAATAGCCAACGAGAGCAATAACTAAACGAGGTCATGAGTTTGAATCTCCGAGTTCCAATTGTTGTTGAACTTACAAAAATAAAAACCCTAGAAATACTGGAATACAAACAGTGACTCGAAATTATTTTCAAAACAAAAATTGATGTCCAGCATTCAGAAGACGAAGAACAAAAAAACATGGTATTAACAACTAATTGATTGTAAATACCGGAATTGAAAGAAGGCATTAATTCATTAACAATAATAAAACAATTAAGAGACAGAGATTGAGAAAAAGTGGACTGTAAATACGAAAGATATGCAATACTCATCTCCTCTCTATATCAATTGCTTAATGGGTAAATGAAGGAGGATGAGAAAGCGGAAGCGTAAAGAATAAAATTAAACTCACAGTCGCCTGTCAACCGGTTTGCTTCTCAAATATCAGTAATGGCAGGCGCTCCCACGGCGGCGACGGCGACGGCGACGGCGAAGAATGAGGGAGAGCGGCGATAGAGGAGCAAAGAAGAGGAGACGTCTGTCTGATCGTAGAGCTGTTCTACGCCAAGGAGCATTTAGTTTGGAATACTTTGAGTTTTGAAGAGTTATTTCGAGTACTTATTTTTATGAGTTATTTCAAATCTTTATAAAGAGATATTTTATAGGGTATTATTTTGAGTAGTTATAAATCTCCCTTTTAAAAATAAATCATTCTTAAGCTGATAAGAGTTTTCTCACTCCTCTGTTTCTCTAGTTCTTCTAATATGGTGGCAAACCCTTTGAATCGGTCAAAACCCATTAATTATTTTACCCACAAATGTCATTTTGGCATTTTCCATTATTTTTGTTTTGTATGAATTCATCACATTCTAATCCGATTTAACTATTTTTAAAATTTATGTCAAGTTGAAAGATGAAATTAAACCTTCAATTTAAATTGAAGAACTAAAATAAAATCCTGAGATAAGTATTTTAACTTGATTAAAATAAACATTATTATTAAGAAAAAAAAAAGGAATCACATAGCAAAAAACAAAAAAGTAAACAATGATATTGGATGATTTCTTTTTCTTTTTTTTTTTAGAGACAATGGATGATTTCTTTTAAAGAATACACTTTGTAGCAATTATCATATCATATCATATTACTTTAAAGTGTGGTTTAAGAAAAAATCATTTTTAGACGATTTTATCCTTAAGTCATACCCTAAATTACAAAAATGTCATTTATTGGAATATAAAAAAAAAATTAATAACGTATAAGATATTTACAATATCATTTAGATTTTCATCATAGAAGAAAGATATTTTTATCAAATCTCATAAATTTTATGACTGAGTTAGAAGATAAAAGATTTCAACAATCAAATGAAGATATTTACAATATCATTTAAATTTTTATGTAGAAAATAAGATATTTTTATCAAATCTCATAGATTTTATTTTACATTATATATTCTAATTAAAATAATAAATTGAATTTTCCAATCCTATAAATAGTTGCCTACATTTTGTTTACAAGAACATTGTTGGGATGCTTGGATTTATTTTTCTTTATTTTTTTATTTTGTTTTTTGTTTTATAATAAGTTATGTTGAATTATTTACCTTAACTTTCATCTAATTTTTCTTTTGTGCAATAATTTTTGTAGAGATTTTTTTTTGCATAATTGTTGTCTTTCAAAAAAATACTTGGAGATATGGAAAAAAAAGTTTGAAGAATTATAAGATTATCATCTGAGTTAGTGCATAAATTCTTCAATTTCAAAATTTTGGTAACAATGATTTCCTACTATATATAGTTCTCTATATCTTGTTTACAAACCATTTTAAACTTTTTTTTCGCTTGGGGTTACTTTCTTGGTTTTTTTTTTTAATAAAAAATTTAGTTATCTTATGTTTTGTTGGATTATTTACCTTAACTTTGATCTAACTTTTCTTTTATTTATAATTCAAGAGTAATTGGTCTATTAATAGATAAATTGAGGAAAAATTAAAGAGCGTCGATTTTTAAAAATCATAGATAAAATTTAATTTTAATTCAATAAATTTTATTAAGTTTTTTTTAAATAATAACACCTATTATTTTTTAAGCTCAAAATAAATAATTAATGCTTTTTAACATAAATGAGAATTTTAATAAATTTAAGTAACATGAAAAAATGGTTATAAAATTTAATATTATATTGAAATTATTATTTGATGATTTAAATTTAGTCTAAAAATGTATGAAACAATTTATAATTATATATATATATATAATTTATTATTTAATAAATTATCACGTGCAACGCCGTATTAAAATTCTAGTTAAATAAAATGAGCACGATGTTGATGAATAATTTAAATGATATTTTAAATTTAATTATTCCTAAATTAGCACCTAGTTAAATAAAATGAGTTCCACCTTAAAATAATTTAAATGATATTTTAAATTTAATTATTCCTAAATTAGCACGATGTTGATGAATGAGTCACATGTGCAATTCATAATCCAACTCCGTGACCCTCGGTCACGACGGACCAAGCCACCATACCCTTGGTCCACAAACCTCTGAGCCAAAATCCACAATCTAGCCCGCCTCTACATCATGATCAGAACATTATGCACCAATTGCAATAAAGAATATTAGATAATATTAATATTTTTTTTATTATAATACAAAATTATTTTATATAATTGAGGTAAACTATATTGATCTTTGGATTCAAAAAAAAAAATTATATTGATCTTTTCATGTGAACTATATTTATCCTTGCTACTATATAAGTACAGCAGTTATAGTTTTCAAAAAAAAAAAGCAATTTATATAATTTTTGGAAGATAGCTACAAGTTGATGAACATCCAAATTTAGATTATTTCACAAATCTTAACTTTTCTCTCTCTCTTTCTTTTTTTAGATAATCATAACAAAAGCTACACAAATTAATTTTAGTATTACACATTATTTATTGCAAAATCTTATTTTGCAACTATTTTTTTCAAATAGAAGAAAATCATTAATTAGATTATGGTTTTAAATTTAAGACTTTAATTACAAGTTTAGAACTATTTTAATCCGCAAAGAACATCTTATTGACTAATTTATTTTTATTTTCAAAGTTCACCAGATCAGATGATCTATTGGTAAATATGTTACCAATTTCTTACGAAAGTTTAAAAAGTAATGACATTGTTTTCCACAATTAAGATTTACCACATAATTTACGAGAAAAAAGAAGAAAAAAACCTTTAACACCTACAATTTGTTATTTGATATTATTAAAAAAAACATTTTTTTGTCCATATCTTATGAAACTTATGAATATATTTTTGTGTGGTTATGTTTCAGAATTAAATACTTTAATTTATGATATTTCAATAATTACAATAAGAGAACAAAATATATTAATTGACTATACTCATTTAAATTTTTTTTATTTAGAAGATACTCATTTTAAATTTGAATATATGTATGAAGTGATGTAAATTGTATTTTTAAAAGAAAGCATGTATATATAAAGGTACTACTAAAGATTACACGATGATTAAAAATGTTTGACTTTGAAATATTTGGCAAATAAAAACAAATATGGTTAAAAAAAAATATAAACTATCTAACCTATAAATAATTAAAATGTATTTTCCTTATAGTTATTATGCTGACAACCTACCCACCGAATTACTCGATAACAAATACCATAACTGTCCAACAAGGATAAAAGACCAATGGTAAGTTTTATTTAAAATATTCTTTTAGTACCACAAGTTTTTTTTTTTTTTTTTTTTTAATTAAGATAAAATTCACTAGATAAAATCACAGCTTCAAATTGGGATGAACCTACGATGCATATATTTTAATTACAACTGGATAAAATCTACTAGTTTGTTTTTTGACAGGACTAAATCCACTTTGTAAAAACCAAATCATTAAGTTGCAATTAAAATGAAAATGCACGTAAAAATAAATCGGTAAATCAAATAGAAATTTCAAATTTATATATAACCATATCCAATTTTTTTCTTTTTGAGAAAATATCCAATATTTTTTTAGATTTTGAAATATTATCTTTTTATTTATTATTTTCCATTTCAATCAACTTGTTACCACCTAAATTTCAATCAAATTTTTTGAGTTTAAAATATGTTGTGCTTTTTTTAGACAAAATGGTATCAATTATCTTACAAAAAAAAGTATCAATTAAAATATCTAGTAACTTAAATAAGTTTGTGTATTTTTCCAATAAAAACTTAAAATTGATCAGGTGTTTGTTAGTTTTCTTTAAAAAAATTGTTGTCAATTAAAAACAAGACTCAAATAATAAAATAATTTGAACCTAAGGATCTAATTAACAAAATAAAAATAAAAATAACATGAAATTCACTACAAGTACAAGTTTTCCAAAGAATGAAATTATAAATTATAAAGTACAAGTACCAAAATGAATTTGCAGTTTTTAGTATATGAACAACAGTCTAGAAAATCTTTTCAAAAAAAAATAATAATAAAATCTGAAGATAAAATTCGATCGTTAAAGATTTTTCTGTTCAAAAAGAGTTTTGAAAAAAAATATTTTGGCGTATCTCTTTTTCCTATTACCTTTCTGTTTTGAAGTAACTTTGCGCATCTATAAAACAATTAGAAACCCTCATAAGACTTACAAAGTGGCATCGAACAGAGAAAATTATTTCCAAGGGGTTTAGAACATTATTATTCTTCAAAGCCCTAATAAAGAATAATACTCTTACATCACTATCCTCAGATTTCTTGCTATGGGGATGGGGATTGATCTAAACGTTACTCCCCAAACTGAGGATGAGGGTTTGAATCTTGAACTCTCTCTCGCTCCTCCCTCGTCGTCATCGTCCCCACCGCACCATAAACCGAAACAATCCAAATCGGTTAAGTTTCCATCGATATGCCACCAAGAACCCCCCAATATCCCCGAGCTAGCGCCATTGCAACTAAGTTTATCCCAAGAGCCATTGCAACCGGGGCCATTGCTTGGGCCATCTCAACCGAATTCACCCCAACGGGGGCCATTATTGCAACCTTGGCCATCCCGACAGGGGTCATTGCAATTACCGGGGCCATCCCAACCAGAGCCATTGCAACCTTGGCCATTCCGACAAGAGTCATTGCAATTACCGGGGCCATCCCAACCGAATTCATCCCAACGGGAGCCTTTGCAACCTTGGCCATCCCGACAGGGATCATCGCAATTACCGGGGCCATCCCAACCAAATTCATCCCAACGGGAGCCTTTGCAACCTTGGCCATCCCGACAGGGATCATCGCAATTACAGGTGCCAAAACCACCATTAAATCAGAGGCAACATAAAAGAAGAGCGAACGACATATTGACGGCAAATCGCCAGGAACCAGCAATAATGAAAGAGAGACGACAAAGAACAAAAGCAGACGACAGGGAGATCGATCCACCGTATCCCTGGTCGACGAACCGTCGAGCCAAGATCCACACAATGGAGTACCTACGATCGAACAACATAGTAAGGATCACAGGGGAGGTAGAGTGCAACCAATGCAAAGAAAAGTACGAAATGGAGTACGACTTAGTATCGAAGTTTGAGGAGATAGCGAGGTTCATAGCAAGAAACGGGGAAGATTGTAACAACAGAGCTCCGAGTTCATGGGCGACGCCAGTTGCACTGAATTGTAGGATGTGCAACCAACAAAACTGCGTAGAAGCCGTGATTCCGAAGAGCGATTTCGAGACCATAAATTGGTTGTTCTTGTTCTTGGGACAAATGCTTGGAAATTTGCGACACGACCAACTCAAAAAATTCTGTACTGAGACCAACAATCATCGAACTGGTGCAAAGGATCGCCTTCTTTATCTCACTTACATTACTTTGTATAAACAACTTAAGGGCTAGAATATTCTTCATGATTATTCTCAAACATTTTTGGGCTTTTCTTTAATTAGGGTTTCTTTTTCTTTCAGTGTAAAAAAATAGTGATTTTCTAATGGTTTCTTTGTTGGTTTTAGGGTTTCTATGGTGAGGAATTCATTTTCTTGACAAAAATTGAAGTCTAGATAAAAAATATGGTGAACTACATTATTCTGAAGGACGTATGATTAAAGATTCCTATAGAAATGGGAGAACTTTGCCATTTTGATATTGTAAATTTTCGGTTATTCAACTTGATTGTTGGTAAATCTCTTTTTTCTTACTTTTTTTGTTTGATTATAATTAATATTTTAATTACATACATACTTTTTTATTATTTTAATCACATAATTTATAATATTTTAATTGCCCATTTCTTTGGGTGGACATTCTTGGCGTTGCTTCTCCCATGGAGCAGAAAAAGGTCTATTTTTGTAAAATGGTCTTTTATCTCTAAATTGTCCATTTTAAAGACATATATAAAGAACAGTCCATATATATATATATACTTTTTAAACTAAAAGGGAATTTTGTATGTATAATAATAATAATAATAATAATAATAATAATAAGTAATTTCATGTACAATTTCCAAAAGGGACTTTTGCATGTATATTATAAAAGAGCTAAAATATTTCATGAATTGCACAATAATAAAAATATTTGTATAAATTGATAGACTTCCATTAGATTATATCAATAAGGGCCGATAAAATCAATTACTGATAAAATTGATAAACTTCTTTCATCACTAGAGAATGATTATCAAAGTCTTCGATCAAAAAAATGGTAAATAGAGATTTTTAAAAAATAGACAGATTTTGCTACAAACCAATTATTTTTAAAAAACTATAATTGTAAACTGAGGTAAAAAAGTTGTTGTACCGTTCAAATTCCCTTTCCAAAATAATACATTTGGGGCAAGTAAAGGGGCTAAAAAAGATTAAATAATCCACTTACTTGTAAGATTAAATAACGATCGTTGATTGAATCTATCAGTTTCCTAATGGTGATTGACTCTATAAATTTTATAGTGATTGAATCTATCAATTTGCTGATGATTAAATCAATCATTTTTCGTTTTTGACTTCAATCAATTTTTGGTTTAGGATTCCATCACACACGTTTCTGTTTGCTAGGGAATTGAATCAATAAAAAAAAAATTAAAAAAAGGAATTTTACACATATACAAAAAGAAAAAACCCCAAAATAATAGTTTTTTTTTTTTTTGAGACAACCAAAATAATAGTATTAATAACACTTTTTTGAAGTACTAAAAAACATAACACTTTTTTGAAATTATTTTATATATAGTAGAAAATGGAGCAGCCCAGACTCCGACAAACTAAGGCATGTCAGCAGTTGGGTCGAACTCCAACAAAAAAAAAAAGAGATGCTCTATTAAGGGAGGGAAGAGACCAAGGATCACATTTTTTACAATGTAATATACAATCTCCTACAAAGTGAAATACTTTGTTTTATATAGGAAACAGAGAAACTTTTCAATGATAGGTAAAAAGAATGTACAAAAGCACAAACAGTCTAAATAATTAGTCACAGAAGATGATGCCAATGTACACATAAAAAAAAAAGTCAGTTACAAAAAGAAGCCTATGACTCCAAAAAATAGATACGGCGAGTGCTCACAATAAATATTATATAATGGATTTTATATGTTCAGCAAAATAAACCAAATAAATTCCAACAATAGCCATTTTTTAATCTTTGATGGATCAAAACATAATACAAAGTGATCAAAACTCTTAGTCAGAACTTATCAAAAAAAAAATCAGAAAAAAAAAATCAATGAATGGCGGAATAGGGAAAAGCTGGCAAAAAAAGGTTGGGTCCATAAAAATTGAATTTTGAAAGTTAAAAATGCAAGACAGTTTAATATTTAATATTGACTGGGCACTCACTCTTCATCTCCTCGTGTTGGTTTTGCCAAATCTCCAACGTCTAGTTCGTTTGGTTCTGCATCTGCTTCTGTTCAAGATTTTGCTTATAAATCTAAATGTAATTTGAATTTTGAAACTGATAAATAAACCTTCAAATTTCAATATAATGATATCCACAACATTTACGGAGCAAAAAGGCAATAGATTACTGGTTGAATAACCTGAATTAACCAGGCATTAGAGCATCACTCAACATTTTAAAATCCATGAAGAAAAGAAAATCATCCAATCCAATGCCGTGGACCATATATATGTTCGGAGTACAATTTGCCACATTATTCAAATAATCTATCCTATAACTACGACTTCTTCTAGGAAAAAAGGCAAGCTGGAAAAAGAAATCTTCATAAGGTTGAATAACACCTTCACGATATACGACAAGGAAAAAGAGGCTAGAGAATTGTCTTCCCTCGAGTTCAAGCGTCGTCGAGGGCAAGAACGCCAGGAAGCGGTTTTCCTTCAAGAAGCTCTAAGCTTGCGCCACCACCGGTGGAGATGTGGCTCATCTTATCCGCAAGCCCAACCTTTTCAACAGCTGCAACAGAGTCTCCTCCTCCAATTATGGTAGTCACTCCCTTGCCACTCAGCTCTGCCAATTTCCTAGCAATTGCCTGCACAAGAGCATAATAAACAATCCAACACTAAGTACACCATTTCAAAGACCCTTAAAATATATGTACGTACATATATTCTATATCAACAAGTACCCACCTGTCTGACCTTAACATTAATTAATACAATTGAGGATATCAAAAATTAAAAATAAAATAAATAAATTTGAGTGGCAAAACAGATTGGACATTTAAGTATATGTACATGCATATACAACAAGACACAAAGTATATGCATGTGTGTATATATTCTATATAAACAAGACACCTGTAGAAAAAATAGATTGCATATATTAAATCATATTATGTTACCCAATATATGCATCTCAAAACATAACCTCAAAATATGGTTGTGTGTATATATTCGATATCAATAAGACAACTGTCTGACTTTTAATACATTTAAGTGACAAAACAGATTGGATATATTAAATCATATTATATTACTCAATTATGCAACTCAAAACTTCAATTACCTCGGTTCCAGTCGCAAACTTGTCAAACTCAAACACTCCCATAGGTCCATTCCAAATAACGGTTTGGGTGGAATCCAAAGCTTCACTGAAACTCTTAATAGAATCGGGCCCAATATCCAACCCCATCCAGCCATCTGGAATATCTGATGCTGCCACAGTCTGAAAAAATATGGAGAAGCAATTTAACAACTATTCTTATGAACGTTGAAGCCGAGTTTAGCCATATTCGATTGGAAATAGTCGAACTACGAACCTTGCTGTTAGCATCAGCAGCAAATTTATCGGCTATCACTACATCAGTTGGAAGCAAAAGAGAAACTCCTTTAGCTTTGGCCTTCTCAATGAGCGAGGTAGCAAGGTCAAGCTTGTCGTCTTCAACAAGGGATGAACCCACTGCATAACCTTGTGCCTTGTAGAAGGTAAAGATCATTCCTCCGCCGAGGAAAAGAAGGTTAACCTTCTCCAACAAGGATTCAATCACTCCAATCTTTGATGACACCTTTGAACCACCAACAATGGCAGCAAATGGTCTCTTGGGATTAGACACAGCTCCAACCAGGTAGTCAAGTTCCTGAACCAAAAGCACAATTAGTTGCAATCAGGGACCTTCTAAAAACCACCCAATGAACATATTTATCTTATCTGGTGTTAGTGTCTATTTTTACTCTTAACAAGGATGGTTATAGAGCATGCAACAACAAACCTTCTGCATAAGGAAACCAGCCACAGAAGGTTTCAAGAACTTAGCCACGCCCTCGGTGGAAGCATGAGCCCTGTGAGCAGTTCCAAAGGCATCATTAACGTAGAGATCCGCCAGGGAAGCCAACTTCTTGGCAAACTCAGGGTCATTCTTCTCTTCCTCTTTGTAAAACCTCACGTTTTCTAGCAGCAATACACCTCCCTCAGGCAATTCAGCAACCAACTTCTCAACTTCTGCGCCAATACAATCATCGGCCATAACCACCTATTATAAAACCGAAACAAAATTTCAGCAAACACTAAACTCTAAACCCGAAAGGAAATTCGAGTAACCAGTGATCATCAAGTACAAACACAAATCCACAAAAAAAAACATTTATATCAAATGTAGATGTCACGCACCTGAAGTCCAAGAAGCTCAGAAAGACGTGGAACAAGAGGTTTCAAACTGTATTTTGGTGTTACACCCTTTGGACGTCCCTGAAGGACAACAACAATCGATAGCCAAATGAGAAAATGGACTAAATAAATAAATAAAGCACCGCAAATTTGAAACAAATCGAACATCAATGCGAATAAAACACACAATAAGCAAACTCAGGTATCATCGGTAAAGAACATCACATTGTTGAAATCAATCACGATAGAGAATAACACACAACGCCACTCTAAATTCCATTCAAGAGAAAATTAAGATGCAGAACATAGAAATCTATTACTTGAGTGACTTAACATTGCACCTTCTGCCGCAGATCGATGAGAATTTCAATATTCAACACTGCGATACTAGGATCCACAATACTAAATCGAGCCTACCGCGTATGACAATAGAATCTTGTATATTAATCAAATATCGGCAACATTCATTGAAAAAATCGTCTAAATTCATGAAAAAAATGATGGGAATACAAAAAAAAAACAAAAACCTCATAAATCTCCATCGAATCATGATTTAATCCGCAACAATTGAATCAAAAAACAGAAACCAAACCAAACCAAAACAAAACAGTCCGGTATCAGATCAATAGACCGATCTCGCGATAATAAGAAAGAGAAAGAGGAAAAGAATCGCACCAAATGGCTGGAGAGGATAACCCTAGCGCCATGGCCGAGCAAATACTGAATGGTGGGAACAGCGGCACGGATTCTGGTATCATCGGTGATCTTGAAGCTATCATCCAACGGAACGTTGAGATCGACCCTTACAAAAACCCTCTTCCCCTTCAAATCAGCCTCCTTCAAGGTACCGACGCTCCTTTTGGTTGCCATAACGATCGCCTAAGAACAAAAATCACATACACAGAAACGGATCAACAGAAAATCGAAGAAAATATGGGGAAGAGAGGATGGGATCGGCGAAACTTACGAGAAAAGAAGATAATGAGAGATTGGAGAAGCGGTGAAGAGAGTGAGGCGAAGCAAATAGAGGAAATGTGGAAGCGAGGCGGATGTATTTATACAAAGGGAAAGAGTCCACGTGGCGATGAGTGCCGATTTTGACCTATTATTTTGTAATACGGTGGTCGCGTCTCTGTGGTCTTGGTAAAATTACCAGGTTTACGAACGATTGTTTTTCCTTTACCTTTCTTTTTCTTTTTCTTTTTTTAATATTAATATTTGGCGTTTCGAAAAGGTAATTTCATTAAAAGGCATTTCAGAAAGGTATTTTCTTAAGGAATTTCAGAAATGTTTTTTCATTTTATAGCAGACATTTATTCGACCGTCACCGCGTAATAAATAGATTCGTCTTTCTTTTCCTTCTAAAATTTAGTTTCTAATTTTAAGATTTCAAAAAAAGAAGTTTCTAAATTTAAAAGTCATATTTAATTTATTTGATTTAGAAAAATAGGTTAGAATTTAATAAAACGTATATAATACTATTCATGTTTGCTTCTTCTTCTTTTTTTGTATAAGTCAAGGAGAAAGGTGACCACAAATTCTTCAAAGAATATATAATTGTTCTCAAATAATTGAAAATTAAATAATGATTTTAGTGATCAAATTCATGATTATGATATCGAATTACATTTCACCAAACAATAAAATTATCGTATCACCGACTCTTTTAATAAATGTATATAATAATTAATAGATTAAATACTTGAAAATTAATTATTTATGTGTAAACGATATAATTTTTTTTGTTCGAAAATCATTAATCTTTTTAGTAAACAATGATATGATTTTTTATTTTCAAGTATTTAATTTAACTTTACCGACAAAAGATTGCTTGTTAGGTTAATCAAATTATTGAGATTAATTTCATTCCAAACAAATATTGAAGTTAATTTTGTAACTTTCTCCAAATTATTTTTATATATATTAAAAGTTAACTTTTTAAGACACTATTCATCTGGCTTTTAAATTTTAAGACCGCAACAAATATTTTACTATATGTTTTTCCTTATTCAATTATTTATTCGCCTATATTTGTTAAAATTAAACTAAAATTTGGAAACAAACAAAATGTAACTTCTGAAATTTTGTTTTTGTGTTTTTAAAATTGGTCATCATTTAAATATTTACTTATAAAGATAAATGTGGAAAATTGAATAAAAATAAACTTACATTTCAAAAATAAAAAACCATAAAAAAATCAAATGGTTATCGAACAACACCTAAATTGTTGAGATTTAATTCTAATTTTCATGTCAAAATGAATAAAGTTCAATTTTTATTTTATACTAACAACAGTCTCAAAATTAGAGGTTTGATCACTCCCCTCACAAAATTATAAAGAGAAATTTATACTAGCGACAATCTCAAAATTAGAGGTTCAATCACTCTCTTACAAAATTATAAAGAGAAATAAGCAACTAAACTAACTTATTGATATGTTTTTATAAAGACAAATTGTAATATCGAACACATAGGGTATGTTTGAGCTCCCGTTTATGTAAATAACCAGGTTAGTTAGAATAATTCAAACTATATTTGTCCCACTATTTATTATAATGGTGGTTATCTAAACCTGCATGTTTGCTAATCTAAACTTTGCATATATTTTTTATTACATAATCAGTCATTCAAATACCGTTTTATCTTAGTATTTGTTATAATAATTTGTCATTCAAACACTATTTATAATAAATCAACATTTATCATAATCAAATCGGTGTTTCAAACACACCCACAGTGGAAAACAACCATCCGACTAGATTTCTCATCAAATTGAGATGCAATCTTCAAAAAAAAAAAAAAACTTTAATTTTCATTAAATTTGTAATTTATCATGCTTTTTATTAACAAAACATATTTGAGCCTTGTTCGATTTCTAATTTTAATTTGAAAATTTTGTCCTAAATTCATATTAGCTCATCTAATTACCCGTGCTCGCTTACCTCATCAGTCATCCAACCGTGAAAAGATCGTCTGGAATATTACAGAGAATATTCATCTTTTTATTATTATCATTGTTTATTTACAATAGAAAATCTTTGTCTACCCAAATGGTGCGTTTGAGCTCTGGTTATATTACTATAAATGATGGGTTAAAATAAACGAGAGTTATTATAAATGGTGGGCTATGATAACCGTATTTGGAGTGTAGGTTGTTACAACCGTTGTTATAATAAATGGCGTTTGAGGTGCAGGTTATTATAATATAAATTATGATAAACAATATTTAGAATACATGTTATTATAAGGGGAGTTATGAGATTTTTCTAAAAAAAAAAATTAAAATAATTTGAAAATGTTTGAAATAAAATTTACAAAAGGTGTACAAATTGATTTTTATTTTTTTTTATATTCAATTGACCATATCTTATTTTAAAAAATGGTGAGATGTTATATATCAGGTAAAATTACCTGCTAAAAAATAGAGATATTGATATATTTTTAATGTATAAATTTTATTTTAATAATACTCTTTTTTTTATAAATAGAATAACATTTTGCTTTCACATTCAAAAAAATAAAAAATAAAATAAAATAACATTTTGCTTTCAAAAGAACTTCTCAGTGACAATTATTTTATTCCTAAATTAAAAAAATGATTATTTTAATCTTAAATTAACAACTTATACTAAGCATAAAAAAAAATGAAGGAAAAATACTCCATTAATCTTAGCTTTAAATAAATATATTATTTTATATACTGATAAACAACTTCCTATCTTTTTCCTTGTAATATCCTTTTAAGCTGACACATATAAGCCATGATGGCTTCTTCTCAACCCCTTTCTTTTGTTTTAAATTGTTATTTCTCTTTGAAAAATGGAATCAAACAAACTCAAAAAAGAAAAAAAACAAGGCTCGGGGACTTTTCCTTCATTCCTCTTTTATTGATCTTTCATTTCATGTTTCTCTCCCAAAATGAAAATCAAGCAATTTTCCCTTTCTAAATGAAACCAAGCAATTTTAAAATTACGAAAGTCATTAAAAAAAAAATCAAACCTTCTCATCCCTTTTCTCAAAAAGGAAAAAAAAAAGGTTTGTTTGTGCAACCCTTCTTGTTCTTGTTGTTTTTATTAAATTTAGTCAAGCCTTAAAAAACAGAGAGTATAGAAATTCGAAAAAAAAAGGAAAAGGAAGAAAGTAAAGTGCAAGTGTTGTTATGAAACTGTTTATTTGAGATTTTCAAATCATCCAAGAGCGATATCCATCCTTCACAAAACCCACAACAAAAACAAGTGAAAATGATAGTTCTTCTCGTAACATTCTTTTTGTTTTCCTTCTCATTTCGTCTTTGTTAAAACCTTGGCGGCGTTTTATTTTAATTTGGCAGCACTTTATTAAAACTTTGGCGGCGCTTACTTTAATTAGAGGGGCCGGTAATCTCTCAACCGGCGATTACATAATTGACCCCCTCCAAACGTGGGTTGGGTTATCTTAACCCAACAAGCCGTTTTGTAATCGGGGGGCCAAACATACCCAAAAGTTTTTGGTCAAAGGCTAATCAGGAACAGTTAGAACGAACGACTTGCGTAACTATAAATGTAAATATTTTTAAATTTAATTATACTTGTAATTATTTTGTTAGAATATTACTCATTACAATTTTCCTCCATTGATCTTTTAAGTTGAATTGGATGAATTCTCACAAATGTAGAAATACTACATTTATCATGTGTTGACTTGCTTTGAACTAAGCAGATCCACTCATTTGGAAGTTGGACTCATGGGTTTTAAGCCCGTGGGTTGACAAGTGAGAATTTGAATATTTAGGCTACTTATTTATTTCTGTTTCGTGAGAAATGTTAGAGATGAAATGTGTTAAGGGGTCGAAAAATATTGAGTCATATAAGAAAACCAGTGAGAGTTTTGAGGTAGATCACGATGTTAAATTTGAACGTGCTACTCAATACAACTATAGTTGTTAAAAATGCAACCAACTACTTTTGTATGGGTTCTACAAAGCATTTTAGTAAGTAGTAACGACGTAGACTACCAATCCAATGTAAAATGTGCCTACATTCTTTAAAGGGCAAGTGTTCAAGACCCTCACAGGACCTCGAGGTAGCGAATCCTCGTTTAGTGGAATTGAGTGTTTTTTTTTTTTAAATATGTCTGCGAATGCTAAGGAGTAAAAGTCCACGCACTTGAGATTGTTTTAAATTGATTTTTATGTTTTAAAAGTAAACATTTTTTACCTCTTACATTTCGATAATGCATATTTTTAGTCATTTTATGTTTTTTGATTTACTTTTATATTTATTGTTTTGTTGTTAGTGTTTTTAAATTTACTTTTATACTTATTTCTTTTAGAAATTAAATTCATCTCTATAAATTAGAATATAAAATTAATTAAATCATAATTTTAGTGAACATTATTTTATATTAGTTACAATTTTATTATATCAAGAATTAAAAGTGAAAGTTATTAAAAGCATTTAATTTTAAAATGTAGAAAAGTTACAATTTTATTCGCAAGTTAAAAAAATACAATTTTATTCAAAAGAAAAAAAAAACAATTAAAAGAAAGAAAAGAAAAGGCCAAAACCCAATATTCATTCGGCAGCGAATGGTGGTTCAGCTCCGTCCGCTCTTGGGTATCCGCCGTTGTCTGGGGATGTTTGGATGCGGATTATATGAAACTTGGTACACCCTTTTACCGTTTCTATCATTTGAATTTATTTGATTCATATTTAAGTTTTTTTTTTTTTTAAATTTTATTTATTTTTAATGTGGAATCAAATTGGGAAAGTTAAGTTTACCTTTGAAGTTAGGTCCCATCCGTTGTTGCTTTTAGCTGGTGCAAATGTACAGAATCCTTCAAGAACTATAGTTTCACTAATCTTGTAGCTGTTTGGAAGAAATTTTTGCCCCCATTTAACTTGATGATCTATGTTTGTTGAGTTGCCTTGAGACTTGAAATATGATGTATTGATGTTAATAAGCCATCAACAACGAGGGGCTGCCAAATTTATTATTGTTCAACTTTATCCACTAGTTTTACACTCATTGGAGCATTGTTCATTTCATACTGATGAACTGACCATACGATATGTGTTTTTTTTGTAAAATTAAGAAACAGAAAAGGAAACAAACAACAAGAAATCAAAAAGTTGTTATCAAACAAGTTTTGTTCCTGTTTTTTAATCTTTGTAAGAAACAATAATATTGAATCATGTAAAACTTTGTGGTCATCTCTTCCAATTGTTCATATGATATCTACTTGGAATGCTAGTTCATGCAATTATGTAGTTCTAGCACCACAACTGGATGTTGATGGAAGTTTCCTGTACCTCACTATAACTTACTTCGTGGATTGCTCAATTCATGGAGTATTTTGGATCCAATTGTTCCTATGCAAATGGAGACACAAGGGCTGGTAAATTATCTCTTCCCCATAGATTTCGAACTTGATGATAACAAAAATGTTTTGAATATGAGATTTTCATGTGGGTTATGCATCAAGCAAGTGGCTTAATCTGCTTTGTGGGAGAAGGGACTTTTGTTGCGGCATGCGAGAGAAACAATAGAATCTTTTGAGGGTTGGAGAGATTTCCAGACGATATTAGATTCTATGTTTCTCTATGAGGTTCGATGATAATACTTTTTTTATAATTACATTTTAGGTCTTGTTTTGTTGGATTAGAAGCCCTTTTCATAGGTCTCTCTTTTTGTTTGCCTTATATTATTTCTTTTAATCTTAATGAATGCTCGGTTGTTAATTAAAAGAAAAATGATAATTTTTTTTTTCAGTTAGATAAACTCCACAGGACATTGTAGCTGTGTGTCAATGTGATAAAGAATCGATAAAACAATAGAGTTACAATTCTGACAGTCTGTGCATAATTTGGATTGATATATGTGAAAACTTTGTTTTTGTAGTCTTTTCATTCTGAATTTAATAGACAGGTACCCAGTTTTGGGATGAGCATTTTAATGCTTCAAAAAGGTTAGATCTACAAAATATGGAAAGATATGAGGCAATTCTTAGCAATGCTTTCTGATTTTATCGAATATAGAGTGGCTCAATTTTATGATTGGAACATCAATCATGGGTTGACCCAACAGTGAAAGAGGGTCAGGAAGATGTAAGAGTGTCATGAATTCAATCTATATTGATTACTTACCTAGTAATTTTCTATGTGTTTCTTTCGCATCCAATTTTAGAATAAATGAGTGATATTTTACTTTTTTACGAGCCTCTGATTTGCCTGGCTGTGTGTTTCTGAAATGACATCTCACTTGGACTCTTGCTGTGTACATGTGTGCCTTGTTTGTTTCAGAATGGACATTTCTTTGCCTGTGAACACAAGGTCATCCACTCAATTATTTATCCAATGATGATCTTAAGGCAGGATATTTGTTCACTTTCGTCCTCAAGAGGTGGCTTTGGGCTTGGAGTCTTGGAGGTCTCAGGTTCGAAATCCACAAATGAGCTTAATTATTAAATCCCTTGTTATCTTCCAGGTCTGAGCTTTGAGATGGCTGCAGGTACCTTGGGTACGTAGTGTAGTAAATCTCCAATTCTCGGTCGTAAAAAAAGAGAGTATATTTCTGTCAGCCATTGGCTTAGATCATTACTAAGATCTATCAAACTGATGAAGCCCCTTTTCTCATATGGATCTAAACCATTGTCGAAATGCTCCAAGAGCAGAAGGAACCCTTACTAAGTTTCAACCTCTTGTTGCAGCATGAGTGGGTTTGACTAGAAGTCACTGGATTTAATAGTGGATTTGTTATTTAGGGTACACCAAATCCTTTTAGATGGTTGACTTTTAAAACAATAGTTTTTTCTTGAAATACTGACCCTCCATGGATTTGGTGGGCGATGGATTAGGTACAAAACTTTGCATTAGTTGACCTAAAATATAAACATGTTGAATGAGCTATATGTATCTGAGAATGCAGCTAAAATGGCTACTACATATTAAACTTTCTTTAAAGAACTGGGTCTTTCAATGCATGATGAAGAATAGAATTATATTCTGCTCTGCAATCAGCTTGGCCCTCTTAGCTGTTATTCTCTTGGCCTTGCTTTCGCCAGTATCCCACCGAAAGCAGTCCAACCAAGCGAAAAAACCGCCGTGGGCGGACCTGTCCCTCTACATTCAACAGCCACATTCTAAAGCAAATGCCAGATCCAACAATTTGCAGCCTGTACAACCAGATTCTGGAGTTTTTGTCTTTCGACGAGCGCTCACGGAGGGGCCCGAGAACACGTCTCAGATCGTCGGAAAGGCTCAAGGTTTCATCATTCCTAACGAGCAGTTCGCTCGTTCGTCGTTCAATATCATCTATCTCAGTTTCGACACGCCAGAGTATTCGGGCAGCTTGAGTGTCCATGCCAAACATATTGGACATGAGAAAAAAGAAGAAATGGCAGTGGTTGGGGGGACAGGTTCTTTTGCTTTTGCTCAAGGGATAGCTGTTTTTTTACAGACAGAGAAGCAAGCATCTGTTGCTGATACATCTTATCATTTAAAGCTTCAACTTCAATTCCCCAAATGATAATTATAATGCAAAGTAGTCCCACATGCTTCTTTGTTTGATTATATTTAATAAAGCACAATTTTGTGTGCAACTGAGGAAGCATCCTCCTCATTCCAGTTGTATAAATTATTTGAGTCAAGTTATGAATTGGTGTACAAATAAGGAGTACTATGGAACTTGAGATGACATTGATCTTCCAACTTTTTCTTGTTACAATCTGTGCTGTATTATGAAGTTAATGATTTTACAGTGGCATTATAGTGTTTGAATTGTTAATATGCATCCATTTCCTCTGGATCCAGGATAAGTTGCCCCTTTCATTTGTATCTATTTTATTTTTCATGTTTTTTCTCCCATGATATACCATGTGACAATATTCATGGAAGCTGACTCAGACAGTTACAAATATAAACAAAAAAATATTAGCTTTTTTCTTAATGCTCGTTTCCTGTTGCTGATAATTAGAGAGAAGATGTCCAATACTTGCCATGGGCAGGTCAATTGACTCAATCCAAAGTCCAACTACGAGCTTTTTAACGACAACAAATTAAATATATTGGAGTTGGAACTATCATGAATTTAACCTTCAATTAAGGGGCTTAGTAAAATCCTTCGTTGGATGTCCAATAGTTTGTTTGGAATGCTAAATTCACCAGCATAATTCAGTCGTTATATTTACTTTAGCATAGTCGTGCAAAATTAAATGCGACCATTGTTAAATTATTTCTGGAAAAATCATCAAGAGCATATCTCATGTGCATATTATACCTAATAAATTATGAACTCAAATTTCCTATCCTTATTTTAAGTAAAAAAAATTAAATCAAAAGTGACAAAAAAGACAACAATATACGAAGAATAAAAATTAAAATGTCTTTACTCTTTTAGTTCCTATTGGAGAGGATGATTCAAATTCATGACAAAGTTATTAGATGTATGTTGAACTACTATTGTCGTTGACAAAATAAAACAATAAGTTATAACCTTTGGATTTGCTGTACAAATCCTTTGTTTTTTGTTAACTCATCAATTATTAGAGGGAATGGTTTAAATCTATAACTTGAGTCACATGCGAGATGAGTTATGTTCTAATCGACAGCATTCATATTATTTTAAAGTCGTAACACTATCATTGATATTTATAAACATTTCAAAATCATAAAGAGAAATCCATTAAGGGTGTGTTTGAGCCCCCGTTTATGTAAACGACTGGATTGGTTGTAATAGTTCAGCCGATGTTTGGCCCACTGTTTATTACAAACAGTGGTTACCTAAACTTGCGTACCCATTTATCTAAACATACGTCCCGTTTATTTAAACCTTATATATATTACTTTTTGTTACGTGACCAACCTCCAAACACCGTTTATCGTAATCCCTATTATAATAACCTGCCCCCCAAACACCATTTATAATAAATCCACCGTTTATAATAACTTATCGTCTATTATAACCAAACCGGTGTTCCAAACATACCATAAAATGGTAGTGTGGCGATAATTTGAGATGAGGTAATTGCCACTACTTATTGAACATTTTCCTCATTCCAAGAAAACAACATTTAGAAGCATTACCTTCCATCTACTTTTTAAATATGTTACACTCCAATGATTTTAAAACCTCGTGAAGTGGTAACACTGTTGTATTTAAAAAAATTATAATATTTTTGAAACATAAAACCAAGTTCAAAATTTATTATTTTTAATTTCAAATTGTATTTATTTAAATAATTTAGCGAAACAAAAAAAACCCAAGCTCAGGGTTGATGGCTGGCTAATCCAAAGCAAAGCATGGAAATGGTGAACTTTTATGTAAAGCAGTTGGCTACAGCAACGTGCATTGGTTGTCCAGAACAGAAGCATTTGTTTTCTACAGAAAAGTAAAGTTTTTTTTTTTTTTTTTTAATAAATAAAATAAAATATTTGCTTTTCTTAGAAGCTAAAAAAAGAAAAATACTTTATTTTTTTTTTTGTACAAGAAAAATGAAAAGTCAATAAAAAAAAAAAACGAAGACCCGGAGACCGAGGGTCCAAAGGGGTTAAATAAACGAAAAATTCGGTCCCCGAGATTCGGTGTCCTTACCCTTCACTTTCACTCCCACTCCGCCACTGTGTTCTCTGTACCGCACTTTCCCTTCACCTCAGATCTACCAACTCCGCCATTGTTGTCCCCTCTCCGAGCTTCCCTTCCTTACCTGTTTCCACTTCCTCAACACCCATTTCGAAAGCGACCTCTCAACTTCCCTCTCTCTTTTTTCCACATTTCCTTCTTATCCCACTCTCCTCCAACCAAAACCCTAGATCTACCGCAATGCACCTCCTACATCGCCGCGACTCCACTCCCGCCTCCATCAAATGGCACAACAAGGTAACTCCGTCGTTGCAGGGATCGAATTTGGTTTCTGCTTTCCGTGTTTCGTGTTTGATTTTTCTTGTTTTTTGTTGTTGTCTAGTTCGAGGAGAATTTGGAGCAGTGGCCGCATATGAATGAGCTTGTCCAGTGCTATTCTACTGATTGGGTGAAGGACGAGAATAAGTATGGGCATTACGAGAGTGTTGGTCCTGTGTCGTTTCAGAATCAGATATATGAAGGCCCCGATACTGATATCGAGACTGGTATTTATGGTGTCTTTTGCTTTGCCCTTGTTGTTCCGTTTTATGTTGGTTGAAGTACTCTTGTTGATTTGTAGTCTCCATTGCTTTCCCGCTATTTCGTCAATACTTCTGATATTTAGGTCGAATGGTGGTTGGCGTACGATAGTTTTCATTAGACGAATTGTATCTTCGTTTGTTTTAATTTTCTGTCCGTTTGGCTGTATTCGGTGGCGCATTTGTCTGACTGGGTGGATTTACGCACGCCCACCTGCCCGTACATACATGCATAGTGCAAGGACGCAGAATGAAGGATGTAGCCTTTTCCAATCTAGTTATGATGAATCCTATCTTCATGAATATTCATATTCATACGCGTAGTAGAGCATTTGTCTTTCTTTTTTTTTGATAGGAAACGGTAACATTCATTGATAAATGAATAATATAAAGGTGACTAAAGAAACATTACTAAAGGTGCTCCCAATGAGAAAATAGAAACGACAGGTCATAGTTACAAAAAGGTGAATCCCTATGACTCCAAGAGATTCCAGTGTGTAATGTTGCTTCGGTGAGGGAAGCAAGGGATTGTCTTTCAGTAGATAAAATTGGGTGCCAATGCTTTTTGAGGGTAGAAGAATGAATTTGGGATATCGGTTATTTGCGAGCTTGTCACCTTTTCGAGTGCGTGTTTCCATGTAAGAATCGACCACGAAATCTCATATTCCGATTAGCGAACAGGTTGCCTAGATCCTAATATTTGTAAATTAGCTACTGCAGCGTGGCTCTCAAATTATGTATTTCCTGAAAGAAGGAATTGATGTCAATGGATCATCGAGAAACACCTTAGTAGACTAGGTTGAGAAAACCCCTTCAAACACTACGAAAAGACTACCAAACAAGAGCCTTCTAGTCATTGGTGAGCATAAGAATATAATTTTCAATAACAATTTTGTGTGGTTGGAGCACCCCAAAGAGGGTGTATGTTGTTGAACATTGCTATAAAAAAAAACCAAGGAAGTTGACTTATTCTAAAAATCCTATGGTCTTTTTCCTTCCAAGTATGCCACATTGTCGAACCACACAATTCCATAGAACCTTTAAAAGGACTTTAGGGAACTAAGAGAGAATGCGTTAAATTCATGGTGACCACCTTACTTAAGAATTACTTTTCTATAGATTTCATTGACAACCAAATGTAGTATTTTTAGACGGTTATCTAGTGACATTAGTTGAGGTGCACGTAAGTTGTCTTGACACTCATGAATACAAAAAAAAAACATTTGAATCATTCCCTCAATAGCCTCTGAAAGCCAACAATCAACCTCAAGAGGGAAGCATAATGTAAGATCGATATGAGAAAAGATGAAATACCAAGCCTCGTGAATGAATAGACAATGAAAGAAGATGTGATACAATTACACAAGCTACTAATTGCAAATTGCTTGTCATTGAGATGATCTTGAAGTTTATTTGCGGGGATTGTATCTCTGTACATTATCGGAGGTTCGAGTATGTTCCCCTTTTAAATAATTAAAAGTTAGAGGTTTACTTGTAAAGTTGTAAGGATACATGTTTCCTTTCTCAGTTCTCTTTTATTCGAGTTTCCTTATTGCCTTCTAGACTTAAGAAAATCTGTCCAACTTCTATTATTCTATGGTATTTCATGCTTTCTATTTAAACTCTCGTGACTTTTCAAATCAATATACAATTGTCATTTAGTGATTCTAATTTATTCTTTGAGTTTTGTTCTTGTTTCTATATAACTATGCCAACCTATTTCGCAGAAATGCGTCTTACTTATGCTAGGCGCACAAAGGCTGATGATACTACAGAGGATGATGTACCTAGTACCTCTGGAAGGCCAGAATCTACAACATATGATCCATTATTATCTAATGTTCCTAAGGTTTGAGACGAACCTATCTTTATCCTTTTTACTGCATGCTATATTTCCCAACTATTATCCTTCATGCTTACGAACGCAGTCCTATTATTTTTGCAGCAGCTTGGTCCTTCTCCTCTTCCAGCTTATGAGCCAGCTTTTGATTGGGAAAATGAAAGGTCAATGATATTTGGCCAGAGGATACCGGAAACTCCCGTAACACAGTACGTCAATAATAAAACTCGTGCAGAATTCTATCCTCTTTTTAGGCTAATCTACTATGTTTACAAGTCCAAACCACTATTTATATTTTGCTCCTTCTGTAAATCATGTCAGTGGGTTGAAGATTTCTGTTAAAGTTCTATCCTTATCTCTTCAAGCCGGGTTGGTTGGTAAGTGTTTTCAGAGTGATTTCTGTTAAAGTGTTTTCATGGGTTTCAGCATCCTCTTCTTTAATTTTTTTTAATTTTTTCACTTCTATTCATTTTATGATTTCTGACCTGGATATCTTTCTCTCTTCACCCTCCACTTTCAACCCTTCCAAAGAGCCATTTTATGGTACCATATGCTTGTATAATAGGGAGAGGAGAGAAAAATTGTCTGAGGACTTCCATTTTCGCATTGCACCTAAAGAAATTCAGGATGTAAGCTACTTCCTTTTTTTTCTTCCCATCTAAATATAATTTTTTGGTTAATGAATCAAGAATATAATTTTTTTGTCCATTACTGTTCTAGGCCAAAATAACATTTGAGCCGCGTGGAATTTTCTATTTGGAGGCTCCATCAGCATCAGTTTGTCTCTTTATTCAGTTGGAGAAACATGCTACAGAAGAAGGAGGGGTTACTGCTTCTGTGTATTCACGTAAAGAACCAGTATGTCTAAATATATGAGATGTCTCTCTCTTCTTGAGTAATCTTCTATAATTCTTTTTACTTTGAAACCACAACCAATAATGTAGTTGGGTTATTTCATGTCTTTTTACTTTGAAACCACAACCAATATATATATAGTTGTTATCTTTTGATCTGTTCTTTCAAATATTAGTTATGGTATTTAAACCCCACAGTTTCTTATTCTTGGTGGTGATTTAAACGATCTTACAATTGTCTGTACTAAAATTAAATTAACTTTATTGAGAGGAATTTTTTACTTTTGTCCCTGTGAATTTTGAGCCATATTTGCTTAATACTTTTTTGTGTAGTGCAAGACGGTTTTCTCCATTGTCCTAATCCTTTATGAATTTTTTTCATCGTCTGAGCTAATACTCTTTAATTGTATAAATTCAACCTACAGGTGCATTTGAATGAAAGAGAAAAGCAAAAACTGCAGGTGTGGTCTCAAATCATGCCTTACAGAGAATCCTTTGCCTGGGCCATTGTTTCATTATTTGATAACAGCACTGGTGCAGCGTCTGCTGGATCTGCTTCTCCAAGTAGTCCACTTGCTCATAGCATAACTGGCTCTAGTCCCCATGAGGGTGTGTTTGAGCCTAGCACAAAGGTCACTGTGGATGGTAAGCTGGGTTACTCTAGTGGAAGCTCTGTTGTTGTTGAAATATCCAACTTAAATAAGGTCAAGGAAAGCTACACAGAAGATGCACTTCAGGTGTGGTGCTTCGATCTATGTTAGACATCTAATCTTATTTTATCTAAAATATATCGTATTGCCCTTAAATGTGGTTGATGATGGTTACTTGTTCAAATGACAGGATCCAAAATACAAGGTTCATAAACCTGTGAAAGGCGTTCTTAGATTGGAAATTGAGAAGCACCAGATTTCTCATGCTGACAATGAAAACATGTCAGAGAGTGGTAGTGTGATTAGTGACTCCGTTGATATGCTGGACCGTCAGGTTGATTCTACATTTAAGAAGCTCCCAAATAATAGTTCTGATAGCCATCATCATAGTGGCAGCTCAAAGTTAAAATTTTCTGATGGGAAAGAAATTTCTGGTAATGGATCACATCCTCATGGAAATGCAGATTCAAATGCAGATGATGTAAGGATGTATCTTAATGTTGTTCTTTTAATTAATGTCTCACCACCTAGTAGTTCTTTGTCCGTAGAATCATAATATCTGTGTTTGATATGTCTATTTATCATTTATTTTAAAATTTATACTTTCTTTGGAATCAAGATTTGTTTATGAAGTAGTTTCTAACATAAGTTGTTTAGGTCCTAGGATATAGCAAGGAGAGAGGATAATTTTTTTTTGATGATTAGTATATGGCCGAGGAATTGTTTGAAATGAGATTTTTTTTGATAAGAAGGAATAAGATTCAGACTTGCTTGTAGGTGATATGTGACCGAGCACTTTGCTGAAATTTCTGTTTTCTGCTCAACATGGATTAGAGAGCCTTGATATAATATCCTTCCTTTTTGTATTGGTCCATTGGACCTCTAGCCGTGTAAAGTTTTCTAGGAGTAAGATTATTTTGTAGAGAAAATCTTATCTTATCTTTTTTGGCTGATTACTGGAGGTTGATAACATTTTACTCAGTCCATTCTTTCCTTATTTTCTCAATTAAAGTTTGGTATTTCATACAAAAAAAAGCATTGTACTCAGACCATGCTTCCCTTTTAACCAACTGTAAAAGGCTATTGTAAATTGTAATATCGGAGTGTTATTCCTTTTTGAAATTTCATACATCATTATAGATTGTTTTTTACTCAGACTAATTAATTGGTGTAGATAGTTTTTATATTCTATCTGATTTGTTCGATTGTTTTTGTTGGGTGAAGATGTTCTAATTTTCATTTCTAGTAAATTTTGAAGGCTAATTTCATACGATTCTTGTTTTTTTTAAATCTTACAGAAGGATCTCAAGTAGGGGATTCCTTGTTAGAAAAATTTTAAATGACGAGTTTTTGCTAATGCTAACAAAGAAAAGTCCTAGAATAAGTTCTAGATTTCAAATAGTATAATATAAAAAAGATATTTTATACTTCTGGCCTCAATTTTTTATTTTGTGTGCTATGTTGTTCTTGTCTCTGTTATGGTCTGTATCTTGGTTTTTGTATCTTGTATCTTGTTCTCCTCTTCATTGCCTTGATGAATTTTTGTTTAATGTTTCAATATATATATTTATTTATTTTAAATACAATACAATATGCACTAGCTTGAGGAGAAATTATACAGAATCAATTTCAATAAATAGATGTGGGAAAGCTAGGGAAAGCAAGTGGTGATAATCATGATGGTTGTCTCTTTATTAAAAAAAAGATAATCATGATGGATAACTCTGAATGATAAATGTTTTTTTTTGTTAAGAAATCCACGAATTTACATGGTTATTTAATCTGAAATTTATGCTCTTGTTTCTATAAAATCTTCACATAGCCCAAGTGATCAAGAATAACTGTTGATCATACAGTTTGTTGGTTGCCTTTCAGTTCCACGCATTTGACTTCCGCGTTATGATGAGGAATGAGCCGTTCTTGCAGCTCTTTCACTGTCTTTATGTTTACCCCCTGACTGTTAGTTTGGGCCGCAAGAGGAACTTGTTCATTCGTATAGAACTTAGAGAGGATGATAGTGACCCACGTAGACAGCCTCTGGAGGTACATGTCTATGTATTTATAATGCCAATTATGTACGCGTATCAATTTCAACTCTTCCAATCAGTGATTAGCTTTGCATACATGGAAAGTAATCTGGATTTTGCATGCTTGTATGTATATAATTTTATTGGGAGACTTGCTTAGGCTATGTATCCCGTGGAGCTGGGTGCATCTCTTCAGAAGTGGGCTCACACTCAAGTAGCCGTAGGTGCAAAGGTGGCTTTCTACCATGATGAGATTAAACTATCCCTTCCTGCTACCTGGACACCAAAGCATCACCTATTGTTCACTTTCTTCAATGTTGACATGCAAGCAAAACTAGAAGCTCCCAAGCCAGTAAGTTCTATTCTGCTACCCTATGAATCATGGTTCTTATATGGCCGTTGGTTAATATTACAAATATGTTTGTTTCATTTGTTATTATCTCATCTTCTGTTGTCATATTCCAGGTGCCAATTGGATATGCATCACTCCCCTTATCAACTCATGCTCAGTATGTACTAAACTTATTAAAATCATCATACGTTGGCTTAGTGGTCAAGAGGGTTTTAAAGATCTAAGATTTTATGGGTTTAGTCCATAGTTGTTAGAGTCTAAATGTGTGATTGTATATAATGTACTGTGTAATAGATCTAGGCCCGTTAGGCCCGCTAGGCCCATTGTAACTCTTATATAAAGAGGTTGCCTCTCAATAATAAGATATACTGTTTTGGATCATATTGTTTTACATGGTATCAGAGCAGCACAGTTAGGTTGAGAATTTTTTAGGTTTTTTTTCGGGTTGACCGCCGCCGCTGCCGCCGTTGACCGCCGTTGACCGCCGCCGTTGACCGCCACCGCCACCGGGAAATCGCAGCCCAGCCACCGATCTACACAGTCGTGGAAGTCGCGACTTCGTTCGGTCCAAAACGAAGCCGCACGCGCCGCCGGAACCCTCCGCCAGCCGAAAATCGCCGCTGCCGTCGCCCGGGCCGTCGACGGTCCGATCGAGAATTTTTTCGGTGGGTTTTGCTCGCCCCGAGGAGTAGTTTAAGTCTGTCCAGGTTTCAACTCGATCCAACGGTGGGATTGCTAGGAAACCTCTCGGGTTTGTTTTGCTTTACTGTTTTAAGGAGCTGTTTTTTTAAAAAAATTCACTGCTTGAAGGGCTGTTTTGAGACTGTTTTTAGGACTGTTTCCAGATTTTATTTCGTTTGATTTGTGAAATAATTGAGTTATCTGCTGTCCGTTGACACTAATCGGGGAAATATGAGTGATACCAAGCATACAAGTGTGATTTCTCATATGATGGAGATCACAAAACGCAAACTGAATGGGACAAATTATCTCGATTGGCATCGAACGATTCGAAACCACCTGTTGAGTAATGAGCTAGAAGGACACATGGATAGCGATCCGCCTAAAGACGAAGTTGAAAGAAGGAAGTGGGATCGCGTTGATGCTCGCTTGTATAATCAAATTACTAACTCAATGAATGATGATATTGTCGATCTGATTAGTCATTGCACTACGGTGAAAGAACTCATGACGTATGTGGAATTCCTATACTCGGGGAAGGAGCAGGTAACAAGGACGTATGATGTTTGCTCGTCCTATTTCCACGCTGACCAGAATGGTGAACCATTGTTGACCTATTACACGAGGCACAAGCGTAATAGTGCCGAGTTAAATTCTCTCATGCCGTTCAGTGCAGATATCGCAGTCCAGCAGACCCAGAGGGAAAAGATGGGGGTTATCAGTTTCTTGCGTGAAATTTGGGTTCGAGTATGAGAATGTGAGGTCTCAAATCTCGTCAGAACCGAACTACCGTCTTTGGATGATGTGTTTCACGCCGCAACGCAATGTAAGTTCATTTAATTGAACAATCGAATAGCGCCTTGCTTGGGAGGAGTGTGGTTCGTGGTGGGAGGAACGTTAGTTTTTTCGCGCATCGAAAACGGGAATGACCGACGTCGGGATCTTCCTAGTGACAACCGACGTCCGGATACTCGAATGACTCCGCCATTCACCGCGTAAACCCGGTCATTTAAAGAGAGATTGCGAGAAAGTTGCAATATGACAATCGGAGGCTTTGTAAGGCCCACCTTGTGTCCGGTGAGAAAGTACACGTTGGACGAGTGTGTTGCGCTCCGAGTTCCCACGGCTCCATCACGGCTATCATCCTCAAGACTTCCGCTTTCTTTGCAACCACGGGCCAAACAGTAACAACCATTGTCTTCTTTCGCCGCCCACAAAGTGGGTCATTGACTCTGGGGCGACTGCTCATATGACAGGTAACGAACAGTTGTTCTCTACATCATTGTCATCTGTTTCTTTTCCTACGGTTACCTTAGCTGATGGATCCTTGTCTCCCGTAAAGGGAGCTGGGTCTATTACTCTAACCCCTACCTTGTCGCTATCTTCCGTGTTGTGTCTGCCTACGTTTTCATATAACGATTGATTTCGGTTAGTCAATTGGCTCGTGACTTACATTGCTTTGTTTCCTTCTTTCCTGACTACTGCTTGTTTCAGGATCATTTGAGAAGAAGATTATTGGTAGGGGGCATGCAGTTGGGGTCTCTATATCCTGGATCAGCAGCCAGTCCAGGCTGTGGCATGTGCGGGTTCTGCGTCTCTTTTTGAAGTCCATTGTTGGATGGGTCATCCCTGTTTGTCTATTTTGAAGAAGTTATTTCCCGAATTCAGATGATGGTGACTTCCTCGATTGCGAGTCATGTCGATTTGCAAAGTTTCACCGATTGAGTTCTAGTTCTAGGGTTAATAAACGAGCAATCGCTCCTTTTGAATTGGTCCACTCGATGTTTGGGGTCCGAGTCCGTTATGTCTAAAACGGGATTTCGCTATTTTGTCACGTTTGTTGATGACTTTTCCCGATTTACTTGGGTCTATTTAATGAAAAATCGTCTTTGAATTGTTTTCTCACTTTTGTACCTTTAATGCCGAGATTCGTAATCAATTTAAAGCTTCCATTCAAATTTTACGACCGATAATGGGGCGAATATTTTGGGCACCCTTCGCTCCTATCTTAGTGAGAAGGGTATTATTCATCAATAAATGGGTGTGCGGACACACCATCCCGCAACGGTGTGGCCGAGCGTAAAAGAGCATTTCTTTGGAAACACTCGTGCCCTGTCATTTCGAGATGAATGTTCCAAAACATTTTTGGGTTGACGCTGTGTCTACATGACTGTTTTCTCATTAATCGAATGCCGTCGCCGATTTTGGGTAATCAAATTCCATTCCGTGTTTTGTATCCTCCACGGAGATGTTCCACCTTCCCGAAGGTTTTGGTGTACGCCCTTTGTTCGCGATGTTCGTCCTCAAAGGACCAAGTTGGATCCTAAGTCTTTGAAATGTATCTTCCTCGGGTATTCTCGCGCCCGTAAGGGTTATCGTTGTTTTTGCCCGAGCACGGTCGTTATGTCGTCTCTTCCGATGTTACCTTTTTGAGGATACCCGTTTGATCCTCGTGTCTAGTCCCCATTTGTGGAGGATGATTTGTTGGTTTATGAGGTTGTGTCCTCGTCCGATGGGTCCGACCCCCTCCTCCTAGTCCATCTCTTACTCGGTGTATACACCCGTGACCGCGACCCTCGCGACTGTCCCATGCCGGCAGATTCTTCGTCATCTGACTTGCAAGCTAGTAATGATCTAGACTTGCCCATTGCTCTTCGCAAAGGTAAACGTTCTTGCACGTATCCTATCTCCACATATGTGTCATACCATCAATTATCCCCTACTTCGTTTTCCTTTTCGACTTCCCTTGATTCTGTCCTCCGTCCCTAAAAGTACTCGTGAAGCCTTGTCCCATTCGAGTTGGCACGAGGCGATGGTAGAGGAGGTGGTGCGTTGGATGCGAATGGTACTTGGGAACCGGTAGCTCGGCCCGGAAGGAAAGCAGACGATTGGTTGTAAGTGGGTGTTTCTTTGTCAAAGTGAATTCTGACGGGTCCGTTGCTCGCCTCAAAGCACGCTTGGTTGCTAAGGGGTATGCTCAGACATATGGGATTGATTACAGTGAGACCTTCTCTCCTGTTGCCAAGATGTCGTCCGTTCGTCTGTTTATTTCTCTTGCGGCAATGAATGATTGGCCTTTATTTGATTGGATATTAAGAATGCGTTTTTGCATGGTGATCTTCTTGAGGAGGTCTATATGGAGCAACCACCGGGTTTGTTGCTCGGGGAGAATGCCAAAGTGTGCCGTCAGTAAATCTCTGATGGCTTGAAACAAAGCCCGCGAGCGTGGTTTGGTAGGTTCAACCAAGTTCTGCGCTAGATTTGGAATGCGTAAATGCTCTTGAGATCATTCTGTCTTCTTCCGTCAGTCGACCATGGGATTGTGTTACTTGTGGTATATGTCGGCGATATTGTGATTACAGGAAGTGATAGTTCGAGGATGGCCTCACTAAAGGTTTTCCTTCATAGCCATTTCAAAGACTAAAGATCTTGGAAATTTGAAATATTTCTTGGGTATTGAGGTCATGAGAAGTAAGAAAGGGATCTTTTGTCTCAACGAAAGTATGTTCTCGACCTCCATTGATCAAGTAGGAAAGTTAGGTGTAAAAGTGTAGGGCCCCCGATGGTGCCAAACCAACGATTAAATCAAGGACGGTGAAGCTTTTTCCGATCCGAGAAAGGTACAGGAAGCTAGTTGGGAAGTTGAACTACTTGATACCACGAGGCCGAGATATTTCGATTCGCGTGAGTATCGTGAGTCGCTTTATGTCATCTCCTACAGCTTGAACATTGAGAAGTGTGGAACAGATCCCGAAGTTATCTTAAGTTTGCTCGGGAGGGGCGTCTTGTACCGAAACCACGGACATTCCGATATTGAATGTTTTTGAGATCTCGATCGGGCGGTGTTCTAAAGAAGACAGGAGATCAACCTCGGGATAATTGTGTGTTTATGGGAGGTAATTTGGTTTCATGGAAGAGTAAGAAGCAAAATGTGGTGTCGCGTTCTAGTCTTTGAGTCCTAATACTGAGCTATGTCCCAAGGAACGTGTGAGATAGTATGGTGGTTCAATCTTTGAATGAAGTTGGAATCAAAAGCGCAACACACGCTAAACTATGGTGTGACAATCAAGCAAACAATTCATATTGCCTCTAATCCAGTATTCCACGAGAGAACTAAACATATTGAGATAGATTGCCACTTTATCCGAGAGAAGATACAACAAGGGTTGGTTTCGACGAGTTATGTGAAGATCGGAGAACAGCTTGGGTGATATCTTCACCAAAGCATTGAATGGAGCTCGGATAGACTATCTTTGTAACAAGCTGGGCATGTTGATATATTTGCTCCAGGCTTGAGGGGGAGTGTTAGAGTCTAAATGTGTGATTGTATATAATGTACTGTGTAATAGATCTAGGCCCGTTAGGCCCGCTAGGCCCATTGTAACTCTTATATAAAGAGGTTGCCTCTCAATAATAAGATATACTGTTTTGGATCATATTGTTTTACAGACACCTACCTAGGAATTTATTTTATACGATTTTCCTCGGCAACCAAATGTAGGTTTGAAAAAATATTTGTTTGATTTTAGGTTGGGGCTGGATATAGCTTCATACAGTTTCCTGATTGACACTTTTATGAAGTGCTCACACATCTTTAGAGATAGAGATAGGTTGGGTGAGGTGGCTCGGGAGATTGTTAGGTTTAATGTCTTGTGGGCAGACAGTTACTAGACTTTTTTCTACTTATGACCTCTGTTTTTGTTCTTTTGGATTGGAGTCCCTTTTTGTTGTCGGTTTTTAGACTCTTGCTTCTTTTGGACTTGTTTTTTGTATGCCTTATATTCTCTCATTTGTTCAATGAAAGTTCAGTTTCTTATAAAAAAAAAAGTATACATGCATCTTTTCACAGTTTCTTATAAAAAAGTGTACATGCACCTTTTCACATTTTGTTTGTATATATTTTAATTAAATCTATATTTTACAAAAAAATGATTATTATGTTGTGTTACTACAATGTAGTTATTGGAAAGGCTTTGAATGGTGTTATTGGATATTTAATGTCCTTTCTCCAGTATTGCGGCAAGCTTTCATTTATGCATCTCTTGGTGTTTGAAATCTCCAATCTTTATGGTTTAATTTAGGTTAAGGTCGGAAATATCTTTACCTATAATGAGAGAGCTTGTTCCACATTACCTTCAAGATACAAACAGGGTATGTTTTGGCTTCATTCACTGCTTTGTTCTCTGCAACAGTGGAACTCTCTGATTCCATAAATTGACCGTCTGATCTTCTTGTTGATCAGCGTTTGTTTGTCTTCTACTGATCTACTATTCATCTTTTTCTGAATGTAAAGGAGAGGCCAGATTACTTGGAAGATGGGAAAAACATATTTAAATTACGCTTAAGACTCTGTTCCTCCCTGTATCCCATTAATGAACGAATCAGGGATTTTTTTCTGGAATATGATAGACACACTCTTCGAACAAGTGCTCCTTGGGGTTCTGAACTTTTGGAGGTATTTTTTCATTCTTATAAAAATTCCTCCCTCTATCACACACCTGTTGTGCTTTGTGAGATTTTTTCACATAATCGTTTCATATCATTCCATTCAACAATAGTAGATAGCCATGAAGTTAACTAGATAGTTTACTTGGTTCAAAAAAAAAAAAGTAGATTGTTTATTTGGTTCCAGTCAATCCTTGGATTAATTTAACAGAATAATAACATCTTTGGTTGGTTCTGTGCATTACATGCAGGCTATCAACAGTTTGAAGAATGTTGATTCCACTGCATTGCTCCAATTTCTTCATCCTATTTTGAACATGTTGCTCCATCTCATTGGCAATGGTGGAGAAACCCTCCAGGTTCTTACATTTAATTTATTCTTTTCTCTCCAGGCTTCCATATGATCTGGTTATTTTTTCGAAACCTAGATGATTTGGCTTGAAATTGTGCTTATTTATCATTCCACGTTTCTTTTGGTGGTTTCAGTACATTATGTTATCTAATTCAAGTTTGTCCTATGTATTTTAGGTTGCGGCATTCAGAGCAATGGTTAATATTGTTACTAGGTACCTTTTCTTGTTTTGTAGATGTTAAATTTATTTGGATCTAATTTATTAAGCCTCAAATTCCTGAATTTCTGTGATACCAAGTGTGCAATTTCAGCCTATTTTCTCACTTCCCGGAATTCATGCCAAGTTCCTATCTTACTCTTGTTAATAGTTTTTAGGTTTTCTCATTTAGTATTTTTATTAGTTAATCATGTTAAATCACCGATCAATCTAAAAATTTAATATGATAGGTTATGGTAGATTTAACTAAATCATCCATTGCTCTCATCACTTGTGGCTCAAAATTTAATAATGTCCAACAAGTGAAAATTAATATTAATTGGGGATGAAATGATTCAACAAATGTTTGAAGACAAGACCTTCGAGTGCTGGATTTCATGCTTTGATACCATGTTGAATTATGTTAAATCACTAATCAATAAAAAAACTTAAACTTTAATGATTTTCTTGACATTTTATTTGCTTCACATTCTGTAGGTAAAAAGTCCCAATTCTGATAGTTTAGTTATTGCCTTTTGTTGTTACATTATGTGACACATTACATAGGGTGCAGCAGGAATCGGCTGAAGATGGTGAAAGAAATCACTTCCTTGTTAATTACGTTGATTATGCTTTTGATGACTTTGGAGGTCGTCAGCCACCTGTATATCCTGGTCTGTCCACTGTCTGGGGAAGCTTGGCTCGAAGCAAGGTGGTTTTGACTTTGTTGTTTTTTCGGTTAGCTATGGTCATGCGTTTATTTTTTTTTGGTTTCAATTTCATCAGAGTCGTTATACATTTTATTTTGTACCTGAATCATGTGTCTGGCAGCCAAACCTTTTTATTGTTTAGCTCAACCTTGAAGACATTAATTGGTCATCGACATTCATGGTTTCTTTCTGGGGTTTCATTTGGCTCCTGTCCTGTTTTTGGTGATCGTTGAACCTTCTTACTCGTGTGTACTCTATTTGATTTATGATTAATTCGTTATGCTCTTGATTACCATAAGGAACATAACACAGACAACTATTTTCATACAAACCCTGTGGAGGTTATTCAGTTGCACTTTTTCTAGTCAGGAAGCTCTGTTAAAATTTCGTTTCATTAGTTTTCCATTTATTGTTGGTGAAAAACATATTAGGAATTGCTGATTTTTTGTAGGCCAAAGGATATCGTGTTGGACCAGTTTATGATGATGTTTTGGCTATGGCCTGGTTTTTCCTTGAGCTAATTGTCAAATCAATGGCACTAGAGAAAACTCGGCTTTTCTATCATAGTCTTCCATTAGGTGGGTTTTAAGTTCTCGTTCATCTTTTTGTTCTATGTTACATCCAATTCTTTTGACCTTTATTTCTACATGCTAAACATGCATTCATGCTGTTTGTATTTGTGGGTGTTTCTCTTTCACCTAATACGTCTTTGTCTTGGAAGTGAGAATATCATGAAAATATGTCTTCTAACTTAATAGCGTGTTAAATTATCTCCAAACTCAAGTGTTAAAGTTTCTAGATTAATCGACTTTGATTACTTAATTTATTTTTAAGCTGATAGGTTGATGTAAATTTAGTTATATCAATCAACCGAATCTATCCACTAAAGTTAGGTGTAAGGTTAGTGTATGTATTCCTTCAATCACCTCCATTACCGTGAACAAATACTCCTTCCAAATAATGGTCTTACCACTTGAAGAACCAATAGAATCTTCCCATCTAATTGACTGGTGGTCGTCTTCGTAGGATGCCAGCTTTTGTTTGTATGCCCCTTTGTTGTGTTTTTCCCTTCTTTTCTCAATGAAAACTTCATTTACTATATATATAAAATTTGATATTAAATTACTATTAACCTGTAAGCTTATGTATATTTATTTTTATGATTATCTTACCCATTTTGCTCTTTGGTTTGTTACATTTCCAATTCCATGTTCACTGACCATATCTTGTTTAGCATTTGGTTTCTGGAACTGGAAGATAATCCTTTTTTTTTTCTTTTAAGAAGTTGGTTTCAGCATTGCGCGTCCCTACTTTTGTACTTTTCGGTAGCCTCTAATAATGAAAATACCTTTTCTTATCAGTGGAGTTCTTTTACTTGTTTGTCATTGGTGAAATATATGAACATTTGAGACTGACTGTCTATGGTTTTCTCCAAAACTGATATTGTGTCATGCAAGTAGAGTTTAAAATGATCAATGAGAGGTTTCTGTTTCATGTTAAAAAAGAAACAGAGTTTGTATGGTTTGCCAATGATTGAATAAATATATTTCTGGCAGATTCTGATGAATATATTCGTATGATTTTTTTTCTTTTCCTATTTTTGCCTTACAGGTGAAGATATTCCTCCAATGCAATTGAAAGAAGGTGTGTTTAGATGCATAATGCAGCTGTATGATTGCCTTATTACTGAAGTACATGAACGATGCAAGAAGGGATTGAGCTTGGCTAAACGTTTGAATAGCAGTTTAGCGTTCTTTTGTTATGATCTTTTGTCCATCATTGAACCTCGCCAAGTATTTGATTTGGTATACTTCTCAAATATTTTGTATACTTCTTGATTGATCTATATTAAGTTAAGATTGTAGACATTGATAATTAGTGTAATTTTAAATCTGTATGTAAAGTTATCAATGAAATGTTTCCTTTTCCCAGACAAATCTTTATGTAAAGTTTGTGTTTTTTTGTAAAAGAAATAAATTTAAATTGACAAGGAAAACATTTGTGTACCATTTTTTAAAAATCATTTTTTTTAAACAAGGCAACCACACACATCCCTAGGCCAGACACCGGAGACATCGAAAGAGTAGTGTCACAAATGAGTCTCGAACCTGGGACCTTGACGGGAGCATACCCTCAAAGCCCAAGTCTTCAACTACTGAGCCACCCCTTGGAGACATTTTTAAAAATCATTTTAAAATATTGATAGTAAAATAGAGTATTCCTCCCAATGCCTGACCTAGGGATGGGTGTGGTTACTCCGAGTATAGTAGAGTAAAGCCTCCCTGGTTTAGAAAAAAAAAATCCAGTGTATACCAATCATCTTATAAGGGTCTTGGAAATCATAAAATGCTTAGTGAGAGAGAAGGATGAGTTCAATCTATAGTCTTTCACCTTATTTGATGTATATTAATCAATCTGTTTCAGGTATCCTTATATCTGGACAAGTTTTCAGGTGTCTGCCAATCAGTTCTGCACGACTGCAAGCTTACATTTTTGCAGGTTATATGTGACCACGACCTCTTTGTGGAAATGCCTGGAAGAGACCCTTCTGATAGGTGCTTTTACCTTTACATATATTTCTTTAAATGCTTATGTATCATTTTTCTGCCCTGGAAATAATAAACACGTTGATGTGAAAGAGTTCGGATCGGACAGAAAGAGCTCAACTTCTGTACTTGAGTAAAAGAGGAAATCACAAAGGATCCTCCACATGCAGCTCTTAAATCATAGAAATTATAGTTGAGAAGCTGCAAAATTTTGTACAAAATACTGATTGTCTTTCTTCTACAGTTCTCCGTAAATTCCCCAAGATAGGCACTCATTACAGTTTTCCATTTGATTCTACCTATTCAGATTAGGAAACGTAAGCAAAGATGTTCATACATATATGAGGTCAAGTTTAATCATTATGTTGAAAAAATTGGGAAAAACTATAACGTGGCTCAGGGTTCTAATTTCTTTTAATGTATTTAGATTGTATCTTTGTGGTGTATGAGTTGAATTCAGTGAAAAATATCTGCACGGCTATGAGCATCAACCTCATTTTGCCAAAAATTGTCCTGTGTGACGTCTTGGTTTTTCAAAGGCTTTTTTGCGTATTATATTAACAACATTGAGGCTTGTGTATCAATGAAATTATCTCATCCTTGAGTGATGATTGCTGTGACTTCTGAGTAAATTTGATTTAGTATTTGTACTAGCCGTGTTTTGCCTTCAATTTTTTTAGCTCTAGTTTGTATCCATCTCATTCCTATCTTACTAGCCTCTAGTAGCTGTTTCTTCCTTGTCAATGGAGTCATGTGACTGAGTGCTTTGAAGCGTAGAAATTTTTTGTCCCTGGTTTTGGTAGAAGTGGAAGTAAGAACTTTTGACTTAAGGAAAGAGGCAACATTTAACACCTATATTCTATCTTTGTTGGTAAGACTGAGCTGGAATGGTTGTTGATGTTTCCTCTTGCATGTTAATTGTGCTTGTAGTTTTTTTTTCAGAGCAACTCTGTCTTTGTTTTATCTCTTTTCTGTGAAGGCCTTTATATTTTGGGTGTAATTGTGCTTGTAACTTCTTGTCTGACCGATTGTTTGTTTATGATATAGGAACTACCTTTCTTCTGTATTAATACAAGAACTTTTCCTTACTTGGGATCATGACGATTTACCTCTGCGAGCTAAGGTGAGATCAACCACAATCTACAAGGATGGGAGAAGTAATCATGTTATATTTCGAAGGGCACTTAAATATTCATAAAGATGTCCTTAGTTTTCGGTTTAGCGTACTTTCTATCTAAATTTGTTTCTGCATTTGTCTGAGTTGGTTAACTTTTCTAATCTGATTTTTTTAGGCAGCTAGAATTTTAGTTGTTCTCTTGTGCAAGCATGAATTTGATGCTCGGTACCAAAAGCCTGAAGATAAGCTATACATTGCTCAGCTGTATTTTCCACTTATCGGGCAGGCATGTATTTTCGTTTTTATATCCTCCCTCTTTTATGTTATTTTTAAACCTCTTTATGTATATCTAAAGTTACCGTGTCAAAACATAGCTTAGCTTTAATCTGTGAGGTTGTCTTCTATATTTTGGAACGATTTACTAGCATTTCCATTTATTAGAATCTGACTATTGTGCAGTGGAACATGGTTCTGTTTCTCTTTTAGGGTGCGTTTGGGGCACCGGTTTGGTTATTATAGACAGTGGGTTATGATAAACGGTAGGTTATTATAAATGGTGTTTGAGGGGCAAGTTATTATAACAAGGATTATGATAAACGGTGTTTGGGGGGCTGGTTATGTAACAAAAAGTAATATATGTAAGGTGTAGATAAACGGACACGTAGGTTTAGATAAACTGGCACGCAGGTTTAGGTAACCACCGTTTATAATAAACTGTGGGGCAAACATCGGTTGGATTATTATAACCAACTCGGCCGTTTACATAAACGGGGGCCCAAACACACCCTTAAGTTCTTCAAATGTAGATTTGATTGATTTATAGTTTCAACTTATTTAGTGATCATGCTCCTTTAAGAGGTCAATGTTCTGTGATGAAATAATATGGTTCAAGCTATCGAATTGATATTGGAATATATGACTTTCTTATCAATAGTAAGAAAATTGAGAATGCTAACAAGTTTTTTAAAGATTGAACCGTCTCGAGCTGTTGCAAGCTTCCCTGACCAGCTTCCCCCTTTGACACATATCCTTCTTTCTCCCCGGCGCTGATCCTTCTTCCTCCTCGGCACCTCTTCTACGGTAATGATGATGGATCTTGAAGATAGTGGCGACAAGGATGAAGACTCTCTTTCTCCTTGCTGACACGATACCCTACCTTTCCTCTTGCAAGGGGTGGCACAGTGGTTGAGGACTTGGGCATTGAGGGTATGCTCCCCTCAAGGTCTTGAGTTCGAGTCTTCCCTGTGACAGTACTCCTTCGATGTCTCCGATGCCTGGCCTAGGGACGGGTGTAGTTACCTTGTTTCAAAAAAAAAATGATGGATCTTGAAGACAGTGGTGACAAGGATGAAAACTCTCTTTCTCCTTGCTGGCACGATACCCTACCTTTCCTCTTGCAATGATACTTGGTGTCTGAATTCAGATCCTTCTTCGATGTTGATGCTCATACCACATTTGAGTTTGCTGACACCCTCGCTCTCTTCTGGTGGCAATAATCGTGCTGTATTCGCTTCCTCAATCCCGCTCTGGCGTTGTGTCCTTGATACTTGTGCATACAAATCACCTTTGACAGCCACCCTTGGGCATCTTCCTTCTTCTCCAGCAAGGGGAATTTCTTTGCAGACGCATTGCATTCTTCTTTGGTGTTGGTGTTCAAGTTATAGCAACCTATCGGTCTCTTTATTTTTCAGAGCATCCTTATTCTTTTTTCTAAATTGTGTATGAACAACAATGGTGTTCTTCTCAGTCAAGTGCCATTTGAGCAACTTGCTTATCGATTATCATCCCACATTGATGGTGGGTTTGCCGCTCTCCTTTGGCGGCCTGCACACATCTGTTTACAAGGATGCTCCTAGTTTCTAACTTTTTGACTTTTTATCCAAAAAGAAAGTTTCTAACTTTCACATTAGTTTTGACACTTTAAAATGAAAAAAAAAAGAAAGAAAAATCATCAAGTGTGAGTTAATACAAGAGGACAATAAAAAATGAAGAAGAGATCATTATTTATTTATTTTCTTTTTATTCCACCCTATAATAGGTGATTATAAAGGGAACTTTTGTTTGTAGATAATCATTGCAACTACAGTTATTCAACTCTTGCCATCAATATGTAAGTTAAGTTTTAAGGGATGGAAATAGTGATTCCAACTTATTATGAACTCTCAGACTCTCAGAAATCCAACACTGCCGTAGTTACTATGATCAAGGAAAAGATCAAAGAAAAGATCATCCCTGTAATGATCGTTGAAACAAACTACTAGTGTATACAATAACTTTTGTTCCTTTAGTTGGGCTGTATTTTCAAATGTTCATTTTTTGGAAGTTCAGTTTCTCATATAAAAAATGCTTACCATTTCAATATTTAGCCTCTGTAAAATTAGGTTTTCCAGGCTGAACGTAATTTTCTAACTTTCTATAAATTTTCAGTTCTCCAAGTCCAATCTATGATCTAGGGAATTCCATTCTCTTAGTAAGTAGGACTTTGATTGTGTCCGTGTTCATATGTGTATATATATATAAAATCTACAGGCCTCCTCCAAGCAATGAGGAAAAGAAAAAGTCTACAAGACGAATAAATTGTTTATACTTAACATACCTATATGCAGCCAAAATTATTATTTCCAATCATGTAAGCCATAGATGATCTTCACGGAATCATATACGCACAGACTATATATATATATTTGTTATTGCACTCTCAAGATATATTTTTTTTAAAAAGAAAGATATTGCAGCTTCACATAATGATATTAACGAGTAGCGATCTTAATTGCTTTCAGTTTCTTGTTCTGATTGTTTCCTGTCTTTTTTTATTTTTTGCAGATTTTGGATGAAATGCCCGTCTTCTATAACCTAAATGCAATAGAGAAGCGTGAAGTTTTGATTGTGATTTTGCAAATTGTGCGCAATTTAGATGGTACTTCACTTGTCAAAGCATGGCAGCAAAGCATTGCTCGAACCAGATTATTTTTCAAGCTCATGGAAGAAGGCCTTATTCTTTTTGAGGTTATTATTTGTCTGAAATTTCATATTCTTTGACAACGTCTTATTTGGCTTTTTGATCATGTAGCTGATTGTCGTTAAGATCACTATGTTGTTCTAGTTGATAACATAGAGGTTTTCTCATGTTGCATCCCTAGTCTCACATCATTAAGGCCTTATTTCTTGCTTCAATATTTTAATTTTTAATTTCTAATCATCGCATTGTGGTGATGATATAGTAAATGATATATCTTCACCATTGATTTAGTATACGTTTTTTTTTTTGTATAAAAAGAATAGCAAGTGATGTCTTTGTCTTTCATGTAGAGCACATATGATTTGCTGTTATGTTTCTGAAGAATGGTATGAAGGTTTACTTGAATTATATTAATGCTTTCTTTATGTCCCGTGTTTTGCAGCATAGAAAACCCGGTGATGGCATGCTCATGGGATCAAGTTCTCGGAGCCCTGCTGCCATTGGCGACGGACCTGGTTCCCCAAAATACTCTGACAGACTGTCTCCTGCAATCAACAACTATCTATCTGAAGCATCAAGACAAGAATTCAGAGTGGGTACCTTTTAAAATTATTTTTCTTGATTTTTCTCAGTTTTTATCTTGGAAGTTTCTTGTCCCAAATTCAGATTTATAAATAATCAATGTGCACATTAGTAGCGATCTTTATAAATAAACCAATCCAATTCACAAGAACCAATTCTGAAAACATAAAATTTCTTTTGAAAAGATTCCTGATGATTCTTATCCATGCTCGATAATTGCTATTTTCTGATTTCTTCTTTTGTATCTTCTTCATTGTAGCCTCAGGGAACACCGGACAACGGTTATTTGTGGCAGAGGGTGAATTCTCAGTTGAGCTCCCCAAATCAGCCATATTCGTTGAGAGAAGCTCTAGCTCAGGCACAATCTTCTAGGACTGGTGCATCCGCCCAAGCACTAAGGGAGTCACTGCATCCAGTATTAAGACAAAAATTGGTACGTTTCTGTTGATTCTCAATAATGATTTTCTATTACATTGTTGTCATATTTGTATTCGGCAACTTAACTTGTCAGTTTTCTCTCAGGAACTTTGGGAAGAAAACTTGAGTGCAGCAGTAAGTCTTCAGGTTTTGGAAATAACAGAGAAGTTCTCCTTGATGGCATCATCCCATAGCATTGCCACCGACTACGGGAAACTTGATTGCATCACTTCCATATTCATGAGCTTCTTCTCTAAGAACCAACCTTTGGCATTCTACAAGGCCTTATTTCCTGTCTTTAACAGTGTCTTTGATCTTCATGGTGCAACTTTAATGGCAAGAGAAAATGACCGTTTCTTAAAGCAAGTAACATTCCATCTTCTTCGGCTTGCAGTTTTTCGAAATGATAGCATAAGGAAAAGGGCTGTTACAGGGCTTCAGATACTTGTGAGGGTAGGATTTCACAATTTTATTTTTTTACCAACTGGAAACCCTTTTTTTGTTCCTAAGATTGCGTTTTTTCATTTTTGTTGCAGAGTTCTTTCTGTCACTTTATGCAGACAGCTAGATTGAGGGTCATGCTTATAATTACTTTATCGGAATTGATGTCTGATGTGCAAGTAACTCAGATGAAGGCAAATGGGACACTTGAAGAGAGTGGTGAAGCACAGCGTCTACGAAAATCCTTAGAAGACATGGCAGATGAATCAAAGAGTTCTGATTTGTTGAATGAATGTGGCCTTCCTGAGAATGCTCTTGTAATAATTCCAGAAGCATCTGCTGACAATAGGTGGTCCTGGTCAGAGTTGAAACATCTTTCTGACAGTCTCCTTCTGGCTCTTGATGCTAGTCTAGAGCATGCTCTTTTAGTAAGTTTTTCTGCCATTTATTTTGAGATAATTAATTATTATTATTACTATTATTATTTTTTGGTTCTTACATGTCTGCCCACAGTCCTCTCTGTTCATTCCTGATGAAATGTTTGAAGTAAAGGGTTTAGTGGTATGTGTTTGGTTGTAGTTCTCTCCTGAAACTTCAAGCTTTGATACACCTGGTGGCAACACCATTCTGTGATATATAAGCTTTCTTGGTCTGCAAAAATGTATTTATTGAATCTCTCAGAATATGCATATGATGCTTTTGGACGTCCTAAAATTTATGAAAATAGTTCATTAATCGCACTAATTATGTAATGAAGAGGAGTGTCCTCTCTCAAGTCTGGAGAAAAAGAGATGAGTCTACATACTAGACTAGTGGTATTTCTGGTTATTTATGGTGTTTTCTTTCTCTCCCAAAAAGGAGTTTGAATAATTTGGAATAGCAGTGTTTCTAGAAGTAGCTAGCTATCACCAATAAGAGCGGAGCTCAAAATAACCAAGATGTTACTAGTTCGAATCTTTCACTTCCAATATCGTATTCCAAAGACTTCAATTGTTACATTTGATGTATCATTTTATTATTGTGGTGCTTATATTTATGCTGGCAATTTTTCTTGATGTAGGCCTCTGTGATGTCAATGGATAGATATGCTGCTGCAGAAGGTTTCTATAAACTTGCAATGGCATTCGCACCTGTGCCTGATCTTTATATTATGTGGTTATTGCATTTATGCGATGCACATCAGGAGATGCAGTCGTGGGCAGAAGCTGCACAGTGTGCTGTAGCAGTTGCAGCCGTGGTCATGCAGGTACTTTACAGTTGATCTTGGAACCTTTTATACTTGAACTCGTGCTGTCTATTTTGGCTTAGAACCGGAGTTTTTTGTTCTTTGATAAAAACTTGGATTTCTTTTAGGCTCTTGTTGCTCGAAATGATGGCGTCTGGAGCAGAGATCATGTAACAGCTCTTTGCAGAGTATGCCCTATGGTCAGCAGTGAGATCACCTCCGAGGCATCGGCAGCTGAGGTGGAGGGATATGGTGCTTCTAAACTCACGGTTGACTCTGCCGTGAAATATCTACAGCTCGCGAATAAGCTTTTCTCCCAAGCTGAGTTGTATCATTTTTGTGCTAGCATACTGGAACTTGTAATTCCAGTTTATAAAAGTAGGAGATCATACGGACAACTGGCAAAATGTCACACTTTACTGACAAATATTTATGAATCAATCCTTGAGCAGGAATCGAGCCCTATTCCGTTTACTGATGCAACATATTATAGGGTGGGATTCTATGGTGAAAAGTTCGGGAAGTTGGATAGGAAGGAATATGTATATCGTGAACCTCGTGATGTACGGCTCGGTGACATTATGGAGAAACTTAGTCATGTATACGAGTCTAGGATGGATGGCAGTCACACACTGCATATTATTCCAGATTCCAGGCAAGTGAAAGCAGAGGAGTTGCAGCCGGGAGCTTGTTACCTACAGATAACAGCCGTTGATCCTGTCATTGAAGATGAAGATCTGGGAAGTAGAAGAGAGAGAATCATTTCTCTATCCACTGGGAGCGTCCGTGCGCGTGTCTTTGACCGCTTTTTATTTGATACACCATTTACCAAAAATGGAAAGACTCAAGGTGGGCTCGAAGACCAATGGAAGAGGAGAACTGTTCTACAGACTGGGGGCTCTTTCCCGGCATTGGTAAATAGACTCTTAGTAACGAAGTCCGAATCGCTCGAGTTCTCTCCAGTGGAAAACGCAATTGGAATGATTGAAACTAGAACTGCTGCTCTGCGGAATGAACTTGAGGAGCCTCGCAGTTCTGAGGGGGATCAACTACCACGACTACAGAGTCTTCAAAGAATACTCCAAGGAAGTGTTGCAGTTCAAGTAAGCTTCACACTTGAACTCTTAACGCTGGCTTTTATAAAATTATGATTATGATGCTTGTACAATTGAATTGTGATGCGGAATCAGATTTTAGTCTTTTCACGACTTGATGTACATCTCCATGAATGCAGGTTAACAGTGGAGTCTTGAGTGTGTGCACTGCATTCTTGTCCGGTGAGCCAGCAACGAGGTTGCGGTCTCAAGAGTTGCAGCAACTCATTGCTGCTCTTCTTGAATTTATGGCTGTATGTAAGCGTGCGATTCGAGTGCATTTTAGATTGATTGGAGAAGAAGACCAAGAGTTCCACACGCAACTAGTGAACGGATTTCAGTCTCTCACTGCCGAATTATCGCATTACATTCCGGCAATTTTATCTGAGTTGTGAGCATTGTGTGAATACGCCCCATTTTCTTTTGCCCTTTTCTTGGGTTTCATGTAGTATCAAAATTTCTACATTTTTCGTGATTAATGTTGTGTAATATGTCGTATCATTGTATTGTATTCTTGTATATATACTGTTTTCAGCATCATCGAGATTTTTTTAGTATAAATGTGGCGTCTGAATAGAGTATAATTCTCACGCCCAAGTTTTTCCGAATTCAAATGTAATGGGAAGTTAGTTTTGGTCTTTGGGGTTCTCCATGGCTTCCCTTATACAACCACCGACTGCTATTTTCGTTCTTGTAACATTTTCTTTCAATAATTTTAGTTTTTCCACTCAAAACAAAAACTTAAAAGTTGATTGTTTTAATAAGATTGTTCACTATTGGCTTTTCTGAGTTTTCTCTATATTTAGGAATATGTTCATATTTTTTCATTTCTTTTATTAAAGGTATGAGCTAATTTTGATTGAAGTTAATTTTGAACTTTTCTAAGGAAACAATTTCATATTGTTTTCAAAAGTATAGTGATGCAGGATATTTTAAAGACTAAGAATCAAATTAACAAATTTCAACGTACAGAACAAAATTTAAAGTAAAAAGATCAAAATGATACTTTAATTTATGAAGTACCATATATAATACATGTCCAAAGGTCTCCTAATGTTAAATTAAACCTTTTGGAATTCCTTGAACGGATGGCAGATTACCCTGAAGTGTCCCCAAATTCTATAGTATGGTCCCTTGAGATTCCAAAGTTTAAAATCGACGAATAAACTTTTACAATTTCTTATTGTTTTTCGGGTCACAATCAGAGCTTACTCTTTGGAAGGCCTACAGGTGAATTTCTGGACCTCTTTTCCACTACTCGCGACATCTGCTTAACAGCCTCCTTCGGCAGGCGACGTGGCGAGCTAAACCACAACCCTCCATCAGCAATGATAGTTGTTCCATTTACGTATTTACCTTCAAAATAGATACAAATTTGATTAAGAGCTTTATTGACTTGTGAGATACTACAACAAACACATTTACCAACTCTACATTATTTTCATGTCTTCAAAATTCATTTTCATGTTTTCAATGCACATTCGATACTCTTTGCATAAATAGATTTGGGTAAAGGAGATCGTGAAAAGAGAATACCCATTGCCATTCTACTTTGTTTTTTTTCATTTTAATGTTTTCAATGTGCCTTTCAACAATCTTTTCATAATATATGATCTTTGATTTACTTAATATCACTTTTTCTATATCTGCGAGCGTTCTTGTTTGTTAGTTTATGCACATTTGACTATGTTCACGAGACAATTACGAGATTAGTGAGTGCATGAGTTAGTGTTTTAGAGTCTGTAGGAGTGGGAAGAGAGTGAAAGTGAGGAGTTGGATTAGGGAGAGGCATTCAGGTATTTTTGTGAGCTGTGAGGCTCCAATTTAAAAACTGATATGCAGTTATGCCTCAAAACGGCACATCGTCACTCCAAAAATGGACTGCCAAAACGCCTCAACTCATGATTCCTATATCTCTAAGTCAGACCATATGAAAGGAAGTGAAGATTAAAGTTATGAGACATATTCTGACTAATAAATATCCAAGAAGAACAAACTTCAGAAGGGAGAATGGAGGCTACGTTGAATATTGTGCTACACAGGAACGAAACTAAGGATACAAAACCTATCCCTAAAATTCTCATGGTATATTTTCTTTCTATCTCTCCCTAAAATCTCTCACATGGTATTAGAGCTTATTAAAATGAAATGAATATCGATCTAATAAAAATAAAATTGAGGTCCGATCTAAGATTGGTGAGCCTAGAGAGACATCATTTTGTGAGGGGCAAGTTTAAATTGAGGTCTCACAAATATTATAAGAAAAATAGACTACTCCACATTATCAATTAGTTTTCACATGAAATTTCATGATATCTAATAATATAAATATCCCTAAATTACGATCTCCCTAGCGAAAGAACTGTTGAAGAAAATCAAGAAAATTGTAGGATTAAGTGAAGGACACACCTGCAACTGAAGCAAGGTAGAGAGCAGCCATAGCAATATCCCACTTTTCTCCAACTTTGTACAATGGCTTTTCATCTAATTTGCTGCTTATCTCTTCAGGTGCGAGTTTACTCAAACCAGGAGTATCCTCGATGGGTCCGGGTGCAATGCCATTGACTCTAATATCATAATCAGCTCCCCACTCCAGAGCTAAGTTTCTTGTAATTGCGTCTACAGCTGCCTGTTTGAAAGAAAATTCACTTTAAGTTCTTACAACCAAAAAAGAGAAATTATAACCATCAGACATGATCCACAACTAACCTTGGCTGCAGAAACATGAATTTGATACCATGTAGCTGTGTAATGCAAAGTAGCACTGATATTAATAATTAATCCACCGCTATCTGAATTCCTTCCAGGTCCTCCTTTCTTGAGATATTTAAGTGCTTCATGGCACATTGTGAACGTGCCAACTGAATCAATATCCATAACTGCAGGGCATGGTTAAAATCAAGCGTAAGTTAATAGCATATGTGACATTTCATGAAAATCATGTTCCAGTAATTTGCATTATTTGTCTGAGCATTTGAGCTAGCTTACACACACCTCGACAATCCTCACAGAACAAACTGCTTGATCCTACAAATTTGGATGTCAAGGAACCCATAGGAAATTAATTCCTATGTAAATGACCACCATAAATTAAACCCATAATCTATTAGTTTCTTAAGATCTTTTTGACCAATAGGACAACCCATGATGGTTTAGCACCATATCTTATTATGTAACAATTCCTTTCTGGTATCTATCTTACACTGTCAGTCACCATACACCTTAACACAAAAGAATCCGCCTCTATCTAAAACAATTCATAAGAACGAGGACATATTTGTGTCTAGGAACATACAACCAAACATGCACGAGAAAAATTATTTGTAATCCTGTCAGACCGTGAAAGTTAAATCATGAATTATCACCAATGAAAATCAATTTTCATAAAAAAATGCCTCTAACGGAAAAATCATTTTGGCATGATCCCTATGGACTAATGTGAAGTAAAAGCCAATATATAGCAGGAATTGGATGAACACAGAACCTGTACGAAACCCATTGGGAGACAAATCTTCTGCTGACACCAGAAAGTTCCCAGCTGCTGAATTTACAAGAATGTCTAAGCTACCAAAATTATTGAAAGTAGACTCCACAACTCTACTTGCGTCTTCTTGTTTACGAACATCGCCTACAAATCCAAATGCCTGCAATGGACCGCAAACAAACAACAGGTTTCAGAATCAAGTTCAGGTTTCTCATGCAGTGACTATGCATGCTAATGAGATTTTTATACCAACTTATGTGCATCTCGACAATCTACTACATTTTGTTGCCAAGGTAACTTGTATGAGCCCCTTTGGATTTACCTTTTTTTTTTTTTTTATTGAATCCCAATTTTGACTTTGGATCAAATAATCATTTGGGCTTTATGGACTATGATTGCTTGTTAGATAAACAAGAGGACGAGTATCTCATATATCTCATAAATAAACATGCGGACTCTTCTCACCATTCTAACTGGGTTCCTCAACAATCTACACGTCCATGTATGGGATACACAAATGTAAAACTATACAGCAATTATACATTTTTGGAAACCGATACAAATTTCAAGCTCGTTATTAGTATTTTCAGCGTCATTTATGAAAACCACAGTTTAGAGCATTGATTCAATCAAGGTGTTTCAGAAAAATAATTAATACAAACCACAAATTCCTCCAAACATGTTTAATTCAATACAATATTTGGGGATCGATGAATTCGAACCTGCAAGCTCTAGTTAAAAAATGTAAGAAACTTTCACATTGCTCTTCCTAATCAAATACAACAATTGGAAATGAACATGTAAGTTTAGGCGTACACAAATCTATATATTAAGAACACGGAATAAGTAAGAGTGAAAGAGAAATACCGAAATTCCGAGAGATCGGAGAGCGGAGACGGCAGAATCTAGGACTGGCTGCCTTCGACCCATGATGGCGATGGAAGCTCCATGTTGACCGAATTGGGCGGCGATTTCGTAGCCGATGCCGGAGCCGCCTCCTGTAATCAAAGCCACCTTCCCTTTCAATACATCTGAACGGAACGGGGACGCCGTCGCCGCCGCCATCGCCGTCGCCAAAGTGATCGGAGGAGAGATCTACAAAGGTTCCGGAAATCCCGTTGCTCACAACCGGAGTGCTCAGCAGAGACTGGAATTAAAAAGGATTATTAACTTTAATAAATTAATCAGATTGAAATTTTATTAGTAAAGTTGATAGATGACAATAAAAATTAAAATACTTTGATGTGAAAAAATATGGAGTTTTTGCATGTATATTAAAAATAAAAAAAAATCCCATGCACACGATTTTCAAATTTATTCATTTGTGGCACAAAAATGATTAAAGTTTATCAGTTTGCAAAGTCTATCTATTAAATTGATAGAAGTTTAAAGTCTATCAGTTGAATTGATAAAAGCCTATTAGTAGACCGATAGAAGTCTATCAATTGAACCGATAGAATTCTAAAGTCTATCTGTTGAACTGATAGAAATATAAAATCTATCAATTGAATTGATAGAAGTCTAAATTGGAATTTTGGGTAAAATGTACTATGAATGAAATTATTTTTAAAAATGGGCTACAATTGTAATGAAGAGCAAAAAATATATTATGGAGGATAAATTTCCAAAGTATTATTATAAGGAGATTTTGCATGTATATTAAAAAAAACAAAATAGTTTCATGTATAGCACAATTCTCAAACTTATTTAGCGCAAAAATGATTGAAATCTATCAATTTGCATGGTTCAATCACTCAAAATCGATTGAAGTCTATCATTTGAACGGATAGAAGTTTAAAGTCTATCGGTTGAACTGATTGAAGTCTATTAGTTGAAGCAATAGAAGTCTATCAATTGAACTGATAGAAGTCTAAAGTCTATCGGTTGAACTGATAGAAGTTTAAAGTTTATCGGTTGAACTGATAGAAGTCTATTAGTTGAAGCGATAGAAGTCTATCAATTGAACGGATAAAAATCTAAAGTCTATCACTTGAACTAATAGAAGTCTGATGATGTTAGAATATCAATTTTGGGCAAAATGTGTTATGGATGAAATTATTTTAAAAAATGTGTTACAGATGAAATTATTTTAAAAAATGTGCTATAATTATAATGAATAGTAAAAAATATGCTATGGAAGATAAATTTTCAAAAAATATTTTAAAAAAAGTTATAAATTTAAAACTGCTATGCTAAAATTTGTTACCTGTGACTATTGGTGGATGGTCATAAAGACTAAGGGCATGTTTGGGGGAAATGGGTTGGCCTAGGGAAGAGAAGAGTTGGGTTAAAAATATTTCTTTGGGCTGCTGGGATAAAATATGCCGGTTGGGAAGTGCTGAGTTGGCGCGTGGCCCCCACGCGCTGGGTTAATCAGGCCGTGCAATTATTTATTTATTATTATTTTGTTTTTTATTATTTTTTTAAGCTTAGTCTTTCCCTTTCAATTTTAAATCCTCTTTTTACTTTTTGTTTTTTATTTATTTTTCTTTAATGTTTTACATTTTTTTTTTGGTTGTTTTTCATTTAATGTTTTTTTTAGTATTTAAAAAAAAATTTGTCCGTTCGTTTTTTCATTCAAAGTTTTTACTAATATTTTTAATTTATTATTAATATTTAAATTATTGGTATGTACAGAATTCTAGTTTTCTTTCTTTTATTTTTTTAAATTTTTTGTGAGTTATATTTTGTTATTTTTATATTCGTGACTATTCAGGCTTGTCACACACCTTAATTAATATCTTAAGACATAGACCTTATAATATTTTGTTATTATATTTATCCAAAAGCAAATTATTAAAATTAATGAATCTAAGTTCTCTCTTAGTAGGATATAAAATTGAGTTTGTTAACCAATTTATTCATATAAACTTATTTAATTATATTAATCTATTATATAATATTCATACATATCTTTTTCTTCTAAAATAGGATATTTAGCATATTGTTTTTAAGATATAATAAGCATAAAATATAAATGATTTTAAAATGTCTATATTCTTTTTTTATATACATACATATATAAATACATATTTATATAATTTATTTTGGTGAGATATAATAATTCTAAATTAATTAAGTATATTTGTATAATTTGTTAAAATAAATATATTAATATAACTAAACTAATATAGTTTTGATTTGATTTTGTTTATATAAAATTTATTTACATCAAATTATTTTAATTTATTATTTTGATTATTATTATTTCAAATATTATTTTACTTTTCATTTGATAATTTTATGATATACTAAATTAATTAAGTTTTGATTTATTTTTTTATATATAATTTATTTACATCAAATTATTTTGATTATTATTTTTTTAAATATGAAGTATGACTATTTAAATTATTTATTTGATAGTTTTTATGATCTACTAAATTTTAAATAGTAAATTAAATAAATAAATTTTAAAATATATTTAATCAATAAATATAAATTATATATTTAATTATTATTATATTAAAAAACTACTAAATATCTACTTTCATAAATAAATCAAATAAAAAAATTATATCTCTTCCCTTCCCATCTCATCCCACCAAACACTCATTTATTATCCTTTATTTTTTTATCCCTTTCCACCAAACATAAATTTACTCTCACTTCTCATTCCCTTCCCAACTCCCCTACCCAAATATGCCCTAAGAGCATGGCAATTCCTAAATTTTAGGGAATTAGGTATTTTACATGTTTAATGTTTAAATAGGTCAAAATTGCATTAATATTTTTGTTTTATTTGTCACAGTGGCTCCCCCAAATATGTTTTTAGTTTTTTTTTTTTTTTTTTTTGTAAATAAAACTATCATTATTGTAGAAACCCCACAATTTTGGCCTCCCCAATTTATATTACCTCAATCTGTCCCTGTCTACAACAAATTTTCATATTTTTAATATTTAATCATTCAAAAATTAACCAAAAAACTTATTTCAAGAATCTATTTTTTGAAAATATAGTGATTAAAATACAACAAAAAGAAAAGCTAACTTTTAAACAAAAAGACCTTTTCAAAAAAAAAAAAAAAGATTGGAGTGAGAAGCACGTCAGGATTTGCTCGTTTGTGGTTTTCGATCCTTCACAGAAGAAATACGGGGTTTTGGGATTTCCAAAGAGAGGCATGCTAATGACATCTTTGCCCTTTATCAATTCTCTTTTTTTACGTTTTATTTAAAAATAAGTTAATATATTTGTGCATTAATAAACGATAATATGTAGTCAACCAAGAGTTATGTTCAAATCTTCCATAAAACATACATAATTTAAGGAAAGTTATAATTTAGTCTATAAAATTTTAAACAAACCAATAAAAATAATATGAGTTGTCAAATACTAATTTTTAGACTCGAACATTGTGAAATTGAAATGGATTAACACCAATCAAGATAATCAACTGTACTACCGACTCATTGATGATTATGAATGATATATACTATTTTCTTTAAGTTCTATCAAATGATAAACATTAACTTCTATATTTTAAAATTATATTGAATAAATTCTAACTTTCATTTGGATTAAATATATAACTAAAAAAATTGAAAATGTTATCCTCTATGCTTGCTATTTGAATGAATAAATATGCACAAGAAAAACAACCACAAACAAATCCATGACCTCCGTTTATAAATAAAACATGTTTCAATCTACTATCATCACAAGTCCTTCCAATTCATCCCTAATCACAATTAATATTTGAATATATATATATATATATATATATATTCTACGAGTCACCTTTTAAAGCCACTATCAACAAAAAAGGAATAGTAATTCTTGGCTTAATTATAATTCAATTCAATTTTATAGTCATAAAATTCGAACCAATAACCAACTAACTACTATGAAATACAATGATGCAGACTCCATAATCATGAGTTGGATTTCAAAAATGTTAATGGCTTGTTGATTTGATGAATTAGTTACAATCTAATTCAACTTTACGTTCATAGATTTAATCTTGAAAATCGATATTTGACTCTTATCTTATTTTAGAGCACTAAAATCCTCTGTGTATGGTTTGCAGTCCCCTTCCCCAATTTGAACTACATTTTTTTTAAAAGAAAAGTTTCATTGGCGAGCATTATTCCAACATAGCTACTTCAAATTTTCAATTCTTGTGTAAGCACAATTCCTCGCTACCTCACTCAAACATGTGTTATCCTCCAAACAAACCCTGAATATACAACTAAAAGCAATGCATTTATGAAATTCAAAATGGAGTCGACCGCGGCAAAAACCCTCCAATGAGCACTACAAAGTGGTTCGTAACGCCCATACTACTGTTGTGCAGCCTATCCTCAGGTTCGCCTAGTATTCTAGCAAAATTTATAGCCAGACAATTAAAAGAATAGAATTTTCTTTCGCATAGGGCTACGGGTACCACGCTCTTTCGTGCTCGTAGGTCGACATCCCTATGTTTGCACTCTACTGCCCAAGTTTGATTAGTGCCTTGTAGATCCATCCAATTCCCTAAAGAAATCTACTGAAGATTAGATTGTTAATATTTGGTTGAACCTCATAATGCTTTTCATACGTTGTGTCCTACGGGCAGGATTTAGGAACGACCAACTAAGCCCCTAATTAATCTTCCCTGTAATAATTCAAAGATCAACTAGCAAAGCACAAAGGAAAACTGTGAATCAGAGCATAAGTCACAAATATTGGCCAAGAGGAACAACCTACCAGAATGTAACTATCTAAATAACATTAATCTATATACTACAACTGTTTTTACCAAAACATTGAAATAAGAAAAGTTTTCCATTCCATATCAAAAGCAAGGGTAAGACTAAAATTCTATAGAGAACAAAATGGAACTCTGTTATACATCCAGTGGTTAGTGAGCAAATTCAATCAGCTGGCTGGAAACTACAAGTATAGTAGGAAAACTACAATGCAATAATCAGTCAACTTAAGTTCACCCCTTGATTTTCCAATTGTGGGACGTCCGTGGCGCATTTGAAATACCCTCATAATAACGAGATTCGAGCTTTTGGTCATTCCACAGTTCAATAAAATCTGAGAAAAGTTTGTGAGAATTCTCAGATGAAAGATCAGAGAAATACACATTTTTCTCATCTTTCAACCAGGTAGCAAACTCATTATTCTTTGAGAAATAGTCTTCTGTGGACAGCTCTTGAATTTTGATTCTCTGAATCAACAAAATTATGCCAACAAAAGTAGAGTTAAGCCCAGAGAACCAGAAGGGTCGCCACCCAACAAAAAAAAATTAAAACATAGCAAATGCTCTCCAATTCCAAAAGGAAAGCACTCAAACAAACTAAGGTTTACTTGATTATGGATAAAGCCCAGCTGGTTCTCCTAATGTTCAATTCAAGAAACCATAACGTAATTCTAGTGGATAATTACCTTCGACATCAACCCATTCCCACACAAGAAATAAGATGGGCTGTAAAATGCAAGAGATTTGGTTGATTTAAATCTTCAAAAGTTCAGAGTAACAACACCATTGACAAAGAATTCACTTTTGTAGGACCATGTAACATAGATCATAGATGTACTTCCCATGTAAGATTAGGGAATGGAGTACATGGTTAACATGCCTCAGAATTGTTTCTTTTAGTACACATACTTCAGAATTGGTGATAGGATAAACTTATTTTTTAGAGTTCAACCAGATATGAGGTGGGGGGTTTGAACCTATGAACTCTTGGTCGAGGGTATATCATATATGCATTAACCAGTTGAGTTATCATCAGGACCTCAGGTTGGTTGATAATTTGATAGGACTAACCTTATTGCAACTAGATTAATATTACTTTCTACATTCAAGCAGCTCGATACAGTGGTATAGCACCAAACAGTTTGATATTAATAATGGTTCTCTTCTTTCCTATGAAAAAGCAAAAGGAAAATAACAAAGCATAGGAAACCCCCATTATGGGAACTAAAAGCTTGCTTTTAGATGGTAAACACGTTCCTCGTGTAACTTACATTAGTCATTTCTAGCCTTCTACTTTAAAAAAAAAAAAGAAAAAAATCTAGCCCTCTACATCCTGAACAAAATCCCTTAACACCAGTAAAACACCAGTGGCCTGGTGTCTTACATTTTGATTAATCTATAACAAGTCTCCTCCATTATACTCTGTGCAATCTCACTCACATCCACTGATCCCATGAATTGAGTTCAGCTGAGCAGGATCCATAAATTAAAAAAGTAAGGATTGAAAAGCAATCCAATATCTTGCAGACACTATCGTTATATTTCATTATATTTGAGTTAACCATATTTCAAGACCACGTAAGATGGTCCCGAAGTATGATAACCTAATACTAGATTTCCTGCATTTGAGTACCTCAAGAAATAACAGGAATAATTGAAAAGCAGTGAAGTAGAAAAAGTCTTAAGCGTAATAATTCAAACTGCCCAGATAAAAACATTTTAATCAATTTCGAGATGCTCAATAACATGACAAAGACTACCGGTGAAAGTGCAATCCAGTAAGTGAATATAAAAGTAGAATAATTGAAATATGAACCAAAATTCATGCTACATCACTACAGAAGAACTTACCGAATGGTGATCGCCCCTATGATCCTTGCTTTTTCGAACATCCTTTGACTTCTTCTCTGAGAGAAAAAAAGTATGGCATCACAAAACTTTACTTTTTTGAAACCTATTTATAAGGTACTTCTTTACAATCCCGTTCACAAGTAAAATAATTCTTAAGTTTACATCTGCAATGAGGCTGTCGCAAAAAATTCATGTATTCAAATTCTTATATGTTTGTTGCTTAAGCTTTTGGGTTGATTGGTGATTCAACATGATTCATAATCTTCTTCCTTAAAACCACAAGTTCCAAATATGAATTTGGAGAAAAAATCTGAAAAATGTAGCATAAAAGGATTTGGTTTCTATATTACTTGACCATAGAACCAACAAGGAGTTAGTGTATGCCCATTGGGTCTGAATACCCTACGCTCAATTGTTGTAGAACTCAAAATATTACTCGGCCATAGAATTTTCTTTTTAGGAAACCAAGAAATCGGAACTTCCCTCCACTATACTCGAGATAAACACGTCTGTCCCTAGACCAGACACCGGAAGACATCAAAGGAAGAAGACATACGAAATGTCTACAAATTAATGTCACAAGTGAGTCTCAAATCTATGACGTTGGGAGGAGCACACTTCAAAATCCAAGTCTTCGACTACCTCGCGGGGGAAATTACTTGTCCATAGAATTCATATCAGTTCAATACCAGATAACCTAAACTCCAAATTCGAGCAATTTGTACGACACAGTAAAATAACACCAAACACAAATCGGAACACGCATAATTCTTGAAATCAGCGATTGATTTAAACTTAACCTGAGTGACGTTTGGAGTGCTTGTGAGATTTCTTGTCCTTCCGCTTCTCTCTCTTATCGCTCCTTCTACTCTCCCGTTCCTCATCTTCTGCGGCTCTTGGTCTCTTGCTCCTCTTCTCCTCTGGATTTCAACAAGCAATAGCATTAAGACACTGTGAAATCAATGAAAGCGAAAAAAAAAAAAAAAAAAACAGAAATTTGTACCTTCCGAAGATGAAGGCGATTTTCTGTTCTTCCTCTTCTCCTTGGATTTTCTTTCGCTTCCGACCATGGCGAAATTGGCGAGGATCCTGAAATTGGTTGATTCAAGCTTCGATTTGGTTTGATATTCTAGCATTCCGTTAACAGAAAAGGGTTTTTGAAAAACGTTTTCATTTTCTTTCGCATGTTTCGGTAGGATTTACTTTTATTAACTTTTGATCGAAATCTTAACTCCAAATAAATTTTTTATTAATTTTACATTTATTTACTTTTAAAAATAACTCTTATTTTTAATCATTTATTTATAACAATTCAATCATTTTTAATCATTTCTTTCAAATCAATTAAAATAATTCATTTTTAACCACTAAAAATAACTACTCATTTTAAATCTATCCAAACAAAATTTTGACTTTAACTCCTCTGCACAAAAACTACATCCAAATGAATTTTTGGCACGATTCTCAATTTTTAACTACTCAATATGATTCATCAATATAACTCCTAAAATTAAATCCTACTTAAATATGTCAAACAAACCACCCTTGTTAATTCATTATATATGTGGTAACTTACTATTGTTGTTATTGATCGAAGATCATTGTTGTATTGATTGAACTCATAGGTATATAAATTTTTGCGTCTTTTTATTAGACTCGTCCCAATTTGTTTTTTTTTTTTTTATATATACTAATTTCTTTGAAAGTACTTAATTTTAATTATTAACATAAAAAATGCCTTATAATTTGATGTAATTGATTATTCTTTTTCATTTTTTAAAATTCTCTTTAGACCATAGGCCTTATCATACCTATTTTAGATGAGTTGAATTGTACTTTTATATTCAATAATAACAAAGAAAGGGAATGCAAACATCTAAACATTTAATCTCGTGTTTATTAAGTTATATAGAAGAAAGAAGGCAAGTCGTAGAATGTTGTGGTGGCGCGGAATTGCCTCCATTTGTTGGATTAAAAAAGTTTGTGTATAATAATAAATTAAAAACACAAAATGTGAGAAAACTGAAGATCGGAAAAAATGTTGAAGAAATGGGTGGTTTCAATGGTGTTGTTCTTGTTCATTAGCCCGCTCTCTTCTCACAGAACCATTCCCCACACCAAATCTCTCCGCTTCAATTTCTATGGAAAATCATGCCCTCAGGCAGAGGGTATCGTCAAGATCTTGATGTCTCGCTTTTTCTTTCGCCACCAAGAATTCCCCGCTCAACTCCTTCGGCTCTACTTCCACGATTGCTTCTCTCAAGTATTTGTTCATCATTTCCTTTTTTGTTTTAACTTCTTTTTTTATTTGTTTTTAAAATTTTAAAAGAATTTTATAGGGGCTTTTACATGTATATTACAAAATAATGAAAATATTTGTATACATACCAAAAAATGTAAATTGATAGACTTCCATATTGATAGATTCTATCAAATAGAATCAATTACAAATAATTAAAGTAAATGGATAAACTTCCATTAGATTCTATCAATAAGGGCTGATAAAATCAATTACCGATAAAATTGATAGATTTTCATGACTAGAGAACGATAGATTCTATCAAAGTCTTCCATAAAAAAAAATATAGATATTTTTTTAAAAAGATGTAAAATTTGCTATAAACAAATTATTTTTAAAAATTTGTTATAATTATAAATTGGGGTAAAAAAATTGCTATACAGACCAAATTCCCAATTTTAAGTCTAAAAGAAAGTAATTTTTAAAATCATTTTTTATTTTTAAAACACGTCAAAAATAAAGTTGATTAAATCAATCATCATATTCTAAAATAGTTTTATTTTATTTTATTTTATTAAACAGTCAAATTTTGATTTTTTAAAAAACAAAAGATAATTACTAAAGGGAAGTTTTAGGTCCCTGTTTTTAATTTTTGAAAGTTAGGTTCATTTATACACAAATTTTCTACTGTATACTTCATCTGTCTTATAATGTATCCATCTTTTACGAGAAAGTACCTAACCAAATTTCAAAAATAAAAATAAAATTTTAGAAGTTTTTTTTTTTATTTCTTAAAATATATAGAAGATATAAATATCTAAATAAAGAAAAAAACTTAGTTTAAAGATTTAAATTTAAAAAATAAAAAATAAAATGATTATGGAACAAAATTTTGAAGTGTGGATTGTTTGTTATTGATGTTGGATTAGGGATGCGATGCTTCAGTCCTGTTGGATGATGATGAGGAGGGAGGCTCTAGGAGTGAGAAGCAGGCGGGTCCCAACTTGACGTTGAAGGGTTTTGATGAGATCGATCAAATTAAGGCCGCCCTTGAAAAGTGGTGTCCCCATGTCGTTTCTTGTGCCGATCTCCTCTCCATTGCTGCCAGAGATGCTGTTTTTCTGGTAAACTTCATTTCTACCCCCTTCTTACTTACTATTCCATTTGAACCTCCTTCTGATATCAGGCGGTATGGGCGGTATGTCCTGCAACATTAGTCCGGCGTACAAGCCTTGGCCCGTAGAATAGATTTTGGCTAATGGGGTTTGACCCTTGAGGCTGGTGTTTGATATTCTTAGAATCGATTGTAGCTTCACTATGTATTCGTCTCGGGCTAATGTGATTCAACTCTTTAGGCTCGCGTCGTGGTCCCTTCTATTCACTGACATTCTTAAATTTTAACCATCATAGAATGGTCTAGTGGTAAAAAAGGACATTGAGATGCTTAGAGGTGATGAGTTAAATCCATTACCTAGGAACAGGTTTTCTTGCATCCAAATGTTGTAGGGTCAAGCTGTATATCATCTAACATTAATCGGGGAGTGCACAAGCTGACCCTTAGAAATTAGAATAGATTGTGGCTTTATTCTATGTTATGTATTTGATTTTGGCTAATGTGATTCAACCCTTTAGGTTGGGGTGGCCCTTTCTATCCAGTGATATGATATTCTTAGAATCTTAGAATAGATTGTATATTGTAGATTGATTGTGTGTTATTCGATTCGGCTAATGTGATTCGACCTGTCAGTCTGGCGGCCCCTTCTATCGAGTTCCCACCGGCAGACGAGACAGCACGAAGGCATTCTTTAAAGAAGCAATGGAGGAATTACCGGGTCCCAATGACAGCATCGATCGGATTCTTGAACTATTTGCAGCCAAAGGATTTGATGAAAGAGATGTGGTCAGTCTTTTCGGTAAGCTAAAATTAGTTCTGCCCTCAACTCATTCTCCTTGCAATATTAGTTCAGTTTCAGTCATTACCTTTTGGCTTTCTGTGTGATCTTGCTATTTGAAGGGGCGCACAACGTTGGGATGATTGGGTGTGGGTTCATTTCGAATCGTCTTTTCAACTTCTCCGGAACCGGTCAACCCGATGAATCGATTGACCCTACATTCCTCAAAGTGATGAAATCCAAGTGCCAAGAGGGCGAGGATAGCAACAGCAATCAAGGTATGTCCTACTCTCCAAAACTGTTTTCTTCGTTGGCGTTAAGTGGAGCTTTCAGCACTATATACTATAAGAGCTTGCTGAATGGGAAAGGACTGATGTTTTCTGATCAACAACTAATGGCCAATGAAAAGACTGCAAAACTGGTAAATACTTATGCTTCTGATCATGGCTTGAGGTTTCGAATGGACTTTTCGAAGGCGATGGTGAAGCTATCGACTTTTAATGTTCTTACTGGTTCTGAAGGTGTAATCCGTGAGAGATGCAGGTCCTAAACTGTAAGTTCATATTGTTTTTGAGTCCTTATTTTTATTCTTAGTATTCATTGCTCTGTTTTGTTTCTTGAATAAAGCTGGATACTTTTTTGCAACTTCTTTAGCGAATGTATAGAACATAAATTCCTTACCAATGGAACCAACAATAACCATGTTCTTCCTCCTTCATATAGGGAGGCTATGTATTGAGTAATCACAATTTGAATTTGTTTCATTGCATTGTGAATTTTCCTCTGTTTCATTGTGTATTCATGTTTTTCATAGCAAATTCAAATTCTGTGTTTCCCAATCAGCTCATGATTTGTTACGATGATCAATTGGTGCATACTTCAACTGATAAAAGACATAATCTCAACCAAAAGATAAGGTTCCTATTCCTCCATGTTTAAATATCCAACTAAGGCCTTGATATGATGATCACCCATTCATCCTTCTTTATGCATAATCTTCATGAACACAACTAGACTATGATTTAAGGATTTCTAAACAATCCTTTAAGCGTGCTACAATTAAATGAATTAAAGAGTGAAATGCAATTTCAGTTTTTCAATTAGAAAGACAAAGATTGCATTTTCCTGCCTGTTTTATTCGGACTAACTTACACGTAACTTAACTATTCTTACATTTTAATTGTCAATATTATTTAAAAGAGAATAGTTTTTAAGTAGGTGATTATCATAAATTAAGGTCCTGTCTCATAACCATTTGATTTTTTGTTTTTGATTTTTGAAATTTAAGCCTACAAGAACTATTTTACCATATGTTTTTTCTTACTTAGATATCTACCTCTCACCTATATTTGTAGAAACCAAACCAAAATTTAGAAGAAAAAGAAAGTAGCCATCAAAAATTTATTTTTGTTTTTAAAAGTTGGTTAACATTCACAAACTTTTTAAATGAAAGTTGGTTAGCATTATAAGAAAGGTGGAACACATCGTAAGAAATTTAAGTAAAAATAGATTTAAATTTCAAAAACAAAAAAAATCAAATGGTTATCAAATGGGGTCTGAATTCATTCATCATTAATTCTTCAAAACCCACTTTACTACTGGTAAACCAATGATGGTTTGCTCTGAGAGCGAAATAATAGTATTATATGGTATGAAGCATCAAAGCTTAAGCTTGTTTCAAGCGTATGAGTTTGCAGTGGATATTGACTATCTTGGGTGAAATATAAATGCTATCACATACATGAAGATAGGAAATAATGAAGTAAAGCAGCTGTGAAAAGTAATAAGGTAAAATCCCAAGCGTACCTCATAAACATGAAAAGAACAAAAGACTTATATATACACCCCTGCGTTATAAATACTTGTAATCGCATTAACAAATAAAAATATTGGATTGCAATTTCTTAAATACAAACTCCACAGACGAAACTTCAATGTCAAAACCATAACTTTTACCCCCATAAAGTACATAAAGATATCCTTTTGAAGATAAAGGTGAAGGTAGAAGTCGAGATACCTCGGGAAAATCTGGTGTTGGTGGTGACGGCATGTCTTTCTTCATGGAGTAGTAAACATCGGCGACGAGAAGCCAAATGAGATCGGGATCGATAGATGCAAGTCCTTCGAGCGCTTTCAAAGATGCTTCCCTAAGCCCCATAACTCCACTAAAGGCTACACCAGCTACTAGGCCACTGATCTTCTTGAGAACTACTTCCAATGCCGATGCACTTCTTTTGTTTTTAGATAGATCGGCAATCATATTCAGCACTGCAACTTGAACTTTCAAACTGGAAACTTCAGCAACCGTGTCCTCTGATGATTTCGATGTGTTTCGGTAAGGAAGTTGTAACACTGGCTTCTCTTCTCTCAAGTTTGGTTTCCTAATGAATGGGGATGTCGTTAGGAGCTTCCAAAAATGAGACCCGTCGGTATGGAAACGGCGCGTGAAGAAATCTCCTCCACAGATTTGTACTGAACTGCTTATCACATTTAAGCATTTTCGGGCAGCCTGCAAAAGTTGCATGGTTTCCATTTCAAAATCAACATTAAATAGGAAAGGAGAAAGCAGCTCCATATGTTATCTCCTACGACATGCAGCAGGCCAGCAACATAATCTAAATCGAAGTGCATATAGTCATTGTTTCTTTGAGTTTACAGAGGTCAGAGGCAGTTCGAACTAAAAGACAACAATTTTGTTTCTTTTACGTTCCTTTGCATATTTTTTAGTTAAAGATCGGAAGTCTTTTATCAGTATTTAGACCATGTCTCTACCACAATTTTTTTTTATCTGCAAGTGTCTGAGCTAGCTTACGCGCACCTCGACTATTCTCACGAAATAGATCGTCATACCCAACAATAATTGGCTGTCACGAAAATCAGTAAAAAAAATTAATTCTTTAAGTATGTGGTCAACATAAATTGAACTCATTATCCCTCTCGGCCCTTTTGAATACTAAGTCGATCTATGATAAATATTTTTTTTCCTTTCCTTGATTTTAGGATGATAACTTGGATGGCAATAGTTCGAATTTTCTTGTGGAATCTCCATTTGGAAAGAAAGGATGATTTTCTTCAACTCGGTTGGAATTTGTACTTCCCATTTTTGTTTTGTTTTTTGTAGTATTTTTGTTTTGTTTTTGGTGGTGCAAGTGTAAGCATATTTACTCCTATCGGAGATCTTTCTTATAGCCCCCTTTAGGTGCTCGAAGTTTTATACTTTTTTTATTTAACAACATTTAAGAAAAAATGATTCATACTTGAAATCTCATAGTTACTAAGTTATATAAGATGTCGATGGGCTATCCTTTATTTTAGTTATCAATGAAAGTGTTACTTAATCCAAATTTTTTGTTTATTTTCTTTTCAAGTTTTGAGTCCTTGAAACTAAAATCCTAAAAGTCGTCGTCCTTAGTCGCATGAATCAAAAGATGAAACAATTACTCGTGCAAGAACGACAATAACTTACCACTTGATTTTTGTTCTGAATGCAAGCAACCAGAAAGGGCCATATTTTATTCATTGCTGGAAGCAACCTATTTTCATCAGACCCCTCTTCAGAAACATCCAAAGTGTCCAGAAGTCGATAAAAGGAATGCGACCGCAACGTTTCCTCAATTTCTTCCTTGGTATCTTTCTCATGCTTGTAGGCTTCCTCCACTTTTGCCAATGCCACAACGCCATACTACGCAAACAATTTATTAAAACGAATTTTTGCATTAGAGTTAAATTTAAGCAAAACAAAATTCAATCTAACAAGATTTCATACGCCATAAGATGTAAAATAATGACCATGGCCGCCACAAGATCTTACTCACTAACAGGGGAATCCAGTTCTTATCTTGAAATAGACAGTCTTAACAAAAATATAGAGAGCTCGATTTTTTCGAAGAAAAAAAAAGAAAGAAAATATAGAGAGCTAGATTTTTTCTGTTTCGCAGAGTACCCAGACGACAATTGAATCACCTCAAAACTAAACTTTTATAAACCGAAAAGCTGGAAGACATACAATGGACACAAACTTTTTTTTTATCGCTGAGAATCAGAACCTCACCACTACATATATGGGGCACCCACATTTGTTCCAAGACCCAGACCCGTGATACAACAAGGGATTTTACCATTAAACTCACTTGTGGATTTCGAACTTGGGACCACCAAAGATGTACCTTGGAGACCCCAAGTCTCTATCAACCAGGCCGACCTTGGACTACGAGGGCAAGCTAAATAACTACCAAATTTCCGAGAATAGTCAGATCATAGGTCATAGGAAAAATTGACTAAAGACTGCTTTTTTTCCTCTTTTCTTCAGGTAGCGAGACTTAAGTGCTAGATGGAAACCCTTAAATTGTTAAATACCTATTAGATTTACAAATAGTAATGTTATGGGATTGAGATATGGATCAACTTCACCCACCACTTGAACAAACGACCAAAAAAGAGACATACCTCAACAATATCTAAAGCCACCAAGCACAATGCTTGATTCTGTGAAGCTAAAAGAGGTATAGCAGTCACGATGCATGAACCAGCAATGGATCCGACTGTTCGCCTATATCTTCTGGAATCGTTGAACTTGAACAAAATATTTTCCCACTCTACAAAATAAATTAACCTTCAATTAATTCACTTTCTTTCAGCACAATGTTTCATTGTACTACAGCTTTAGAAACATCTTATATAATCTAGAATAAGTTCAACTACTTATGACATGGAGCAATCACGACTTAGAAATGTAGATTAAGTTCATCCTCTTAATATCCAGCAATGTTTCCCTTGCAAGAACAGAGGATCTGAATGGAACATAGCATTGCATCTAGGTTAAGTTCATACAGTTCCTCATTCACAGTTCATAATTTAAATTTTTTTCTACAATAAAATATGTTGAATTATGTTAAACCACCAATCAAACCAAAAGCCTAGGCAGATAGATTGAGAAAAATTTAATGATATCAACCAACACTCCCCCTCACTTGTGGGCTTTGAAATTTGAGAAATGCCCTACAAGTGGAATTTAATTTTAATCGGGGAGGAAACGACTTGGCAGGGATTCGAACTCATGACCTCCTGCTCTAATACCATGTTGAATTATGTTAAACCACCAATCAATCCAAAAGCTTAAGCTGATTGATTGAGGCAATCAATTGTATCAACCAACAAAATATTATAGTTTAGAAGTAAAAGCTCAACTTTATATCACCAAGATCAGAGGTTAAATGTTTACGATTGATTAAATATCAAAATATAATAGATAAATTTGGTATAGAACGCAAGTTAACAGTATCAATCACCTGATTCCATGGAAGATATTTTCGTGTCATCATCCAGACACGATCTAGACACTCCTCCAGACTCAGATTCCTCCTTAGAGATTATAGACTTAACATGTTCGTGATATGATGCGGCTTTATTTGGCAGGGTATTAGATTCATACTTTGATACTCTGGCAATCTCTGCAACTGCCTGGAAAAGCACAATTCCATAATATAAAAACAATTTGGTTTTTCCATTGCTAAGATCCTCGAAACTGATTCTGTGAAGCTAAGAGAGGTCTATAGCAGACTAGCAGTCACAATGCATGAACCAGCAACGGATTTCAAAATTTCACCAATGAGCAAAATATTCAACAGAACGGTCATAATACCTAAAAACGGTCATTAACTATTGTATACCATTGTACAAAGACAGTGGACATGCATAATTCAAAAATTACCTTTAAGAAAGGACCAGTTAGATTGGGGTGCTGGTGTCTTCCAAGAATCTCAAGTTCCAGCGATACAGAATGCATCTGCAATAAGCTCTGTGCATCAGTTGCAACTCATTAAGGTGTCACAAATATGTAAATAACCACACGTCCACACATATATGAAATGTATAAAATTTTCATTCAAAGCAACCAACAAAAAGGTAAAATGGGAAACTATGAGCATAGAGCCATATGATACAGAACAAAGGTGGTCCCTAAATATTGTTCCCTAAATTAGTAAGCCCCAAAAACCCTTCATGATGAATTAGGTTGCTAAAAGATTTTAGTTGTCATACAGGTTCCTCCAACAGAGGCAAAATCTCATGCGCTATTCCGATATAGGAAAGGATGGCAGCAAGAACATTCGGCACGTGAGGGTGCAGATCCAAATGACGTAACTGCCGACATATAGAATCAATCACATAATCTGCATTTTCCAAAACCAAGTCTTGAACCTGCAAAAAGTTTATTCTGCAACTGATAAAAAACGAGACTTGAGAACAATGGTAAAATATTTGCTCATGTTATCTTACTGTTGGGTAGCCAGAAGTAGAAGAAAGGACATGTAAGACAGCATCAGTGGTGCTTTTAACTTCCACATTTGAGGAAATAAGATTCTCAAGCAACAAATAAAGAGATGAATGAAGAAATCCACAAGAAGAAAAATCTTTTCCAAGGCACATACTAAAAATGCCTATTCCTTCAATTATAACCTGTTCAAGAGAAGAAGCTTCAGTTTGAATACAATGTAAAATCACCACAAGGCAAAGGCAAACATCCACAATTATTCACATAGGGTATAAAGAATGATCTTTCCTGATGCAGCATAGCAGTGTCCCTGAAGAGGTGTAAACTAATGTCTTCACCAACAGGATGCACCAAGGAAGATTCATGTTGTATTGGTAGGTCCCATATCTCAGGAGATAGGTACTCATGCAAGATTCTACCAATACAATCAATAAATTGAGCTCTAACTTTTTCGTGGGAAATCTTCCAACTAGATTGATTAGTTGTGGAACATTCATAGTCATTGGTAATCTTCCTATGCATTCTTGCTCTCTGAAATGTACTTGAGAAGTAGTCTACTGAATATTCTGAAACACCAAATATCATCTCATTCAAAATACACACAGCAGTGCTTGCCTGGCGCACTAATAGTCCTGAACCAGTCCTCCTATACCAATTGTCCCAGCTTTCTTCACTGTATTCCTTCTTTCGAATGTCAGAAACCAATTTTTGCAAGTTTCCCAGTGAGATATCAATGGTAACCGACAAGCTGCCTTCACTTTTTCTATCTGGTAATAAGAAAGCATAGTAGATGAGGACAAAACACAAGAAAAGAATGGCTAGATTAAGAGAGAAATGAGTAGTTCGGAACCTGACACCAGAGACAAACCAACAAGTCGGAGAACTCCTCCAAGAGCTTCATACAGTTTCTGACTGCCAACCCCATGAAACCATGGGGGCATGCGAGGAAGCACGTGACCATTTGGCTGTATAGCTTTCTCCTGAACTATTGAGAGCTCTCGAGCTGCAGGTGAGGCAGTATTCGAGATGGAAAGGCAATCACTGATGAAACTAGTTCCAACTTTTAGTTCAGTAAGAGAGTGCAGATATCCTACAGAAGATGGTCTGGCTGAAAGAAATTTTCCAAGAGAACTGGCATAAACTGAATTCTGACTTAGACAAACAGCAAATACATCTAGAAAGTGAATGGCTGTTACCTAAACATTTAACGGACAATGAAAAATCAATACGGTACTAATGACATAAATACTAGTAAATAATAGATTAAAAGGGAAAGGACAAAAACTAAGGGGAATCACCAAAAAATAAAATGATCCCGTGCAAAATTTTAAAATCAATAGCAGAATAGGGCCAGGAGGGGAAAAATAGCTCAGCTCAGATGAATTCACTTTCTCCCTATTTTCAAACATAGCTTATGATTAACCATAGAATTTCTAGAAATTGTCAAATAATTTTTCAAGCAACAATGCAGGAAGCATACTTCATCTATCTGCTGTGAATTGTGGTATGAACATGATGGTTTACAGTACATGAAAATAACGATGTCTGTTAAAACATGAGAGAGAAGCTCATACTGGAGAGTGGATAAGATGATCTATAATGAGTTGAGGACCAGAATAGTATGCCACTACAAGTAACTGTCGAGCATGTGAAAGAGCAAACTTCTCGTCACTTCCAAGAACCACATTCGGAAGCTTTTCAACCAGCCTAAATTTTTTGGGGGAAAAGTTAGATTTACAATACTTCCAAGAAATTAGTCATGCGTAGCTTTATATATCAGATATAAACCTCACAAAAATTTTGCCAATATCATGCTGCAATTGATGGTTCTGGGTTATCCTGAATAAATACTCAAGGAACTCTTGTGCAGTGAATGAAACATCATCAGAGTCATCAATAGCCAAAGCACACAAGCACTCCTGCATTGACAGAATATACATTAAACATTTTGCACAGCAAGCTTTTTTTTTTTTTTAAAGGCTTCTGTTGAGAAAAAATTGCAATGATTAAAAGATGCCAACAAACTCAATGTAACATTTTCTAGCTGAATAAATAAATTGAATGGGTTAGGATATAAAATTTCTTAACAATACCCAGCACATTCCATGAGTATGCTGCATTTCATGTGGCTCCTAGGTCACATTAAAATAAATATATTTTCATCAAGGTATTTAAATGTGTATTTTTTTGAAACAAGGGTAACTACACCCGTCCCTAGGCCAAGCACCAGAGACATCGAAGGAGTAATGTTACAGGTGAGTCTCGAACTCGGGACCTTGAGGGGAGCATACTCTCAAAGCCCAAGTCTTCAACCGTTGTGCCACCCCTTGGGGACGTATTTACAAGTGTATTAGAACACATAATGACTAATGAGGAGGTTTGGAAAGGTATTAATTTTTAGACATAAAAATTACATTTTTTACAACGGAGTAAAGGAGAGGAGAAATTGATCACGGCACACCTACGCCCAAAAGGAAGTTGTAAAATGAGATGGTTCCAGGTTAACTACATATTGAGCCAAGTAAACTGAAATAAAAAAACCTGAATTCTAAAATCATAAGCCACATCCTATTGATCCCGTCATGTATGGAAAATGACCGATCTATTACTATACAAAGTCATCAGAACAAATCTTAAAGCTACAATTTCTCAGAAGATCCTAACACAGAGGGAAAGTGTAATTCTTTTATAACAGGCAATATTCTTGAAACACAGTACTTTTTGTTGTTTTTTCTTTCCTTTTGTACACCATAATAAAAGAGTTCCATATGTTGCTTCCTTCTTTGTTTTGCGAGATTAGGAATCTTTTCAGTAACCTCTTTTGCCACTAGGCAAAAGGCTAGACATCAAGTCTTCTTTCTGTGTGCTTCATGTTAAATGATAAAAAGAAAAAAAGTACAAAACCTTGTATCATTTTAATATTTGAAACCCAATAAATTAGTAATTCACTGAGTTGAAAAGGACAATAAAGTTAAAATTATTGGAAAACAGTCGATTTAAATTTTGAGGCAAGGAACTACTGATCTTGCTTAGATACATGTAAATGCAAGCATTGATCTACCTTTGAGGTCTTGCTCTTTGTAATGAAACTCATACATTTTTATTTCACTTCTCACTCATTTCACTATAGGTTCGCAGGTTCCACGATATTAAAAGGGATTATAAATTTTAAAAATTATAACAAATTCAATCAAATAGGTGTGTAACCAATACTTCAAATAAATCAACATGAGAAACCATAAATGACTGCCGTAATAAATTGATAACAAAAGTAGGTAGTTGTAGTTCTTTTTGCTCACCAAAAGCATCAATCTACTCTCCTTTAGCGTATAACTGCACCTTGATATAAGTCCTTTTACGGCAGCCAGGATGCTCAGTCTAACCTTTTTTAAAAGATGGACACAAATCTAACAAGCACTCAAAGAAATTAGTACTGTAAACAAATCAGCAGTTATAATAGCAACAAAAGATTTTTGGAAAGTATTGAAGGATTCACACATAACCTTCAACGACTTACATATGGAAAAGTTCCGCTTAATAGTTTATCCACATGTGTTGAAGTTTCTGCAAGCCATTCTTTTGTACGATCCACGTGAAAAGACTTGTTCCCCTTAAGATAGTCAGCACTTATCTTCTCCTTAGAACTAGATTTATAAGTAGTTTTATTCACCACCTTGGCAGATGAAGATTCTTCTACCTTCATACTACCACCTTGGACTTTATCTGGCAATTGACGAAGTTCCTCTAGAATATATTGTGCCTTTTTACCCTTTAACATAATTTCAGATTGAAAATCCATAAGCACATCAAGACTAGATTTATTAGCATCATCCTCAAGGACTATCATAAGATATTCAGCCAAGCCTCTAATTGCTTGGTTTGTGGCTTCTGAATTTCCCGCAGCCCCACTTAATGATGTTTTAGAAGCCCGCAGAACTTTAGAAAATTGGCTGACAACACCAGGCAAGAAAAAGGCCAATGAATCAGCTGTTCCAACCTGAGAAAAAAGAGTATCAATGATCTAACCTACTCAAACATTCATGTTCTATTACAAAAAATAAATAAATAAATAAATAAAAAGCTAATATAGACCATAGATAATTTTAGTGTATAAAAGATAATACATGAATTCATAAATCGTTGCTTTATTTCAATAGGTTACTTCCCCCTTCGAGCAAATAAATTAAGAAATGGTAAGGATTACGGGTTTTTCAATAATGTTGAATTGTCCTAAAATAGTAAAATATAGACATGTACGCTAAAGTAAATCAGTTATGAGGCTCCACATACACAGAGAATAACCATAGAAATTCGTCATTGATATGTATGGTTGATAATGTTTATCATAGAATAATTCAAATATTATTTGTAATAACTTATAAGAGGCACAGCCAGAAAATTTGTAACTACTAATTATATTGCTTTAACATGAACTAGGTCTTAAAAATGTAAAATGCCTCAATCAATACAAGCTTGCTAGGATAATACTATCCTCATTTCTTATTTTAAGCAATCCAATCAAAAGGTAGAGTCTCAATGGATAAAGATCATTCAATACATGACCTAAAACTCAATGGATAAAGATCATTAAATACATGACCTAAAACCTATGTCACTCTTGTCAAGAATTAACTCTAAGTGATGAAGGGAGCTCATTTGTACTCAGCTAGCTAAAAATTAAATATTTACCTTTGCAACAAGTATGCGAAGGGTCATAAAGGCTTCAATACGAATCTTAGAACTTCCATGATGTCCTCGTGCAGCCTCAATATCTGCAGCCTTCGACCATACTCATGAACAAATAGAAAGACGTGTGCAAAATAAATACTACTAAACGAGGAAAAAAAAATCATTGAAAACATGTTTTCATACTTTGAGAAGAAGTGACAGCCAGTGTCCAAGAGCAGCTGAAGCAGTTTCACTCCGAAGAAATTCAAGCAAGCATTCATTTGGCATTGACTCTTCGGAAAGCACATCAAGATGACCTTGAAATTCTTTGTTTTCTGAAAGTGCTGGAGAACCAGATATATGTTTACATGAGCATGCACCATCTGAGCAGGGACCTAAATTCATAAAAATTGCCTTAAAACACTTGATTACTCCTTCACGAAACTCTTCTGATGCCTCAAAGGGAGATAACAAAGCTCCACATGTTAACTTTTTCAGCACTACAATCATCTGCATTACCCCATCATCATATTTAGGTTAAACAACTCATTCAGAAAATGGATAGATTAGAGGTCTTTATAGGCTATTCCCAGAAAGCCAATGAAACTGATATTTTTTATTATTAACTTGTTACAAAATTGTGCAACAGAGAGACACAGTTGAAACAAGAAAAACTTGAATGCTTTCTTTCAATAATTTTCCCCTAAAAGGCGGAAACTGAAGAACACTACAACATTGACAAACCCTCACGCTTCCAATTTGCTCTCTGCATCAAAAGCTGATTGGAAATTATATCTTCCAAGGTCAATAACCGTAAACATCTTATACAACCTGAGCTAAAAGCAAAGATATAAAGGAAAACCTACTTTTGTGTCATAAGTCAACTATGCCCGTAAATAATAAATCTCAACACACGCAGCATGAATAATAAAATTAAATTAAAGCAATAAGATATTAGAGACTAAGAATCTATGGAAATATTTTGGAGGAAGAAAGACGAAAGATGACATAAACTGTAATGCAGTAAAAATCAAATCTCCTCCACGGTTGCTTCACCAAACTTATTCTAATGGAATAAAAATATTCTTAGTTGAGATTAGTTACTTGAAATTGAGTAGCAAGCAACAAGCATCACCCTAAGAACTGAACAGTCACATATACCATAAGGGTAATAAACATTTAAGCAAGGAAAGCAAATGGAACACATTTCAAGTCTAATGGTATTTTCAAATGAGACCACCTGTTCCACGGATCCTAAATGACACTTCTTCAGCAGTTCTTCAAGGCACTGAAGCACACCTTCTGCCACACTATCACTCAACTTATGAGGCAGATCATGCCCGACAGACGCCATAATGTTTTCTTTGGAATCAACCTTCTGCTGAGATCTATCCACAACAGCTGCATCGAATAGCAGCAGCAGCGGAAACAGCACAAAACTGAAAATACAAAATTATCAGACAGCATTGTAGGAAAGTTCAAACGAACTGAAATTTCAACGAGTTAAAAAAGTATATTTCAACGAGTTTAATTTTTAGTTTTTTAAATTTAAGCCAACCACAACTACCTTACCCTATGTTTTTCTTACTTGGATATCCACACCTTACCTATATTTGTAGAAACCAAACAACGATTTGGAAATAAAAAAAAGTAGCTTCCAAAAATTTGTCTTTGTTTTTTAAATTTGGTTAGCACATTGGACAAAATTTGAGTAAAAATAAACTTATATTTCAAAAATTAAAAACGAAAAAAACAAATGGAACGGGGCCTTAATTGATTGATTCAATTAAGTTGAAAAATGTAGATATACATTTTTTTAATTTCATTATTGTAATTGTCTCAGCGCATGTGTTAAAAGATAACAAAGTTTTGAGAACTCACTTCAAAAAAATATATATCTAAATGAATTAAAACTTCAGCAACATCATATCGATCGTCTTCCTAACCTGATTTTCCTATGTCATTCCAAGATTTTTCCAGCTTTTCCACGCAGTGGATTAAGAAGCAATGAAGCATGTTGATAACAATTATGGTTCAAAGGCTAAAATGTTTTCACCATCCTTGAAATATAACTCAACATATAAAACGAACGAACACATGAAGAAACATAACATATTGAAATTTTCGCGAGGTAAGAGAAGCTTACTCAGAGCAAGGTTGCAGAGAAGTTGATGAAGTTTTGCGAAGCAGCTCGAGCAAGGAATGAACTGAAGAGGAATGCTTTTTGGGCGTTTGGAGAAGCTGTAACAGCTCTAAACAGTAATGTTTCAGCTCTGCGAACACTCCAATTCTTTGAACTCCTCCAATTGATTCTTCCAGCTTTTCTTCCTCGGTGAAGGAATTTGCATCAACTATCTCCATTTGCAACAGCTCACAAGAACCAGAAGAAACAGAAGAAAAATTTTACATCCAAGCAAGGTAAAATCAAAGAACAAGAACTTCAAAAACAATTATACAGTAAATTCAAATGAATCTAATATCATTTGCATAGCTTAATGATAATTCGTATGAAAGTGAAGATGAACAGCGCCGAGAATCTCCTTGCGAGAAGACTCGCTAAACTTGAAGGCGTTTGTGTTTGTGTTTTTTTTTTTTTTTTTCCTCATCATTTTTCATAGTCGGTCATCGGACAGTGCTGCCCGAGCAATGTGGGGCAGTGGGCTGGGCTTCATTATAACGATGGGCCAAAAATTTTGCTACGGCCCTTTTCTTTCCTCATTCGATCATAATTGTGATCAACCAATTGGGGAATGGGAAATTGGGGTAGATAATCCAATTTAACGAAATAATTGCAGATCTAGGTAAATTTTGAAAATATTTGTATATATAGTCAAACATATGATATAATTAATATTCATTATACCGTATAATTTAGGGCATTAATACAATATTTTGTAATATTAATGCAATATTATATGTTCTTAATTATTATGTATTCATATAGTATTATGTATTTATACTGTATGCTTGACTATGATTGTTTTTTTTTTATGCCTGATATTGTAAATACTATTCCAATTTTGCATATTTCTAAAAACAACCTCATTTATAATTCTAACTCTATTTGTTCTTATTTGGAATATTATATCATGAGTGGAAATATTCAAACTTACGGAGATTGGTGCTTATAGGGTTTGGAAAAATCCTAATCATTGGTTCGAATTGAATTAGCTTATCCACCAATCAAACATTTGAACAAGAAAATATTGTGAAAATACGAAAAGAATGGTAAACTGTCAAGAAAGGGCGTCTAAAAGAAATTCCAAACAATGCTCAAATATGAGAACACACTATTCGAAAATCATCACGACCACATTATACTGCCTATGTTTTATAAAATTATTGTCCTTAGAAACTATAAATTTTGAGCTATTGATTTAAGAATATGAAGTCAAGACATAAAAGATTATGAACTAAATGCTACACTTTTTACTTCTTTATAGGAAAGTTCATGTTTTTTCTTTAAAAAATCTGCTTCTAAGTATTTATATATATTTTTTAAAGTGTGTTTAATTGTTTTCTCCATTCCCTCATATAAAATTTGTTTTCCCCATTGTTGCACCATGTTGAAAGAGTTTCACAACTTTGTAAAGGGTTTAACAAACCATAATTATAGTTTATAGGTTGTTATTTCTTTAATTGGGGGTCGACTTTAAACTAAAATTGAGATCAAACTTCGATTAATTTTAAATAAAATCCAAAATCAAGCCAATAAGTTTAAACGTCAAATTATCCAAGAACATTAGCTCAATAATTTTCCAAGAATTCAAATAGACAACAAAGTTCAATCAACCATGGCTATTCTCCCATTTATATAAATATTCGCCCAAAATCAAACTAATAACCCCAACAAATTTATTTTTAAACATAAGACTTGAACAACTTTTCATAAACTCATAAAGTAGTAAACAGCTAAATTGTCGAGGCTTTAAGGTTGGCCACAAAAGTCCCAACACAATTCGATAACAATTTGACGACATTAAAGTATTTTTATAACTAAAAGATTATGAGTTTGAATTTATTTTTATAATTTAATTAAAAAAGTCTAAACATTCAAATCAACCTTACTTGCGCGCCAATAAAAAAAAAAAAAAAAAACCAAACAAACAAAATAAGAATAAGAAAAATTAGAGTATGAGAATAGCTTTGGCTAAACTTTTACAAAATCATTAAAATGCTACATTTATAATTAATTTTTCACAAAATCTAACTTATATAACTTTCCAACAACATAGATAACTAAATGATTCTCAAATCACAAATGTAAAGGATGTAATTAACTTACCTTTCAAATCTTTGTCGCTATAATGGAACTCTTGCCAATATTTCAACTAGAGTCGAGAGAACTTTAAACCCATAGATTTAATCAACATACTAATATAAGGTATTAGATATTTTTTTTTAATTGTAATTATTAAAGGTATAATATGGGTTTAATAGTTCATGTGAAACAAAATATGTACCATTGATCAAGAAAATCCAAATTTATTCTCACCTTAAATATAAATGAACTAAAAACATTTAAAAAATTGTTTTGATTGTGGTGGCCAATTGCTCATGATGAGTGCTTCCCTCACACAGGTGCAATATTTGAGTTTGGGTCACACCTTGTTTGGATGGTAGGTTCATTTGATTTTGGACAGTTCATATTTCTATCATAATAATTGCAATATCAAGAAATGTTCTTATAACATTTTATGTTTACATTATGGTTCCTTCAATTGATTTTAGTTCCAGGCTGTTCAATCCCCACCCTTCAAATTTTCACATAGTACAACATAGTACAAACATGAAACACACATTTTTATGAGAAATTCAGGCATACTCAGACATAATTTACACTATGTAAGGCCACTTACTAAAATAGAAAAGAATAAAATGACATTTACTAACAATCATGGATTTGATTCAGTGACGAAAAGAGATAAGTAGGAATGAAAACAAAAAATTAACTACTGAAGCAACTCAGACTACTCAATCCAAAATCGTAAGAGACGAATTAGTTTATAAATTTTGTTAGATGGACCGAAAATCTCACTCAACCGAGTCAATTATGAAGTTGATCAATTTTTTGTGCATATATATGTGGGCGTATATATATCCAACATAACATGAATTAAGATTAATATTGTATATAGATATATGTGGGTGTGTGTAAAATTAACTAATACGATAAACTTCTTAATATATTGGTAAATATACATACGCTAACAAAATAAGTAACCAACGTTTAAATAAAAACATTATATTTTTTTTAACATATTAATGAGTTATGACTTGAGGTTTAGAGAAGTCAAAATTATTCTAAAAAAAAAGAAGAAAAGTTAGAATAACTTAACTTGTTTCATTGGGTTGGGTTGAGTTACTCTAACTCATGAGTTTCAATGAATTGATGGATTAACTGACCAAAAATTTATGCTTGTCTAAAACAATTATTTAACTTGATGGGCTAACTAATAAAAATTTAAGTTTAAAAGAACTAACAAAAAAAATTATGTTGGTCTAGAAAGAATTATTTAACTCAGCCTAATCATAAAAATTAAGTTTTTGAGAAATTATCGATATTCAAATATTTTAAGTTTAAATACTATTAATGATAACAAATAAAAAGATATTTACTCAAATATTAATTCATTCCTTGAATGCATTACAATTGAATCGGCAGAAGTCAAAAGATAATAGATACATTACTTATCTTCTTTTATTTTTAAAACTTATTTTTCTAAAACCCCAATCCAGAAAACTTATTTTTTTCTTTTTTTTTTTTTTTTTTTTTTTTAATTTTGAAAACTTAAAGAGCAAATGTGTTGGATCTTAATTATTGAAAAAAAAAGACTTTATTTCCATTAAAACCTAAGAGGAAAACAAATTTTGGATTAGGCCGTGAAATATAATATAGAGAGAGAGTGGGTGCGTCATCTTAAGTTGTTTGGTTTTTGGTATTAAATGTTGCATTCAAAACGCTTTTATGGGCGGGTATTAAATGCCATCGACTTTTTCTATGGTCCGGTGTACTAAATTTAAATCATTATTTTTTAAAATGTCAACATAATAATAAAACAAAAGCATTAATTGGAAATAATAATAAAACAAAACAGACGGGAAGAAAAAGTAATTTCTTAGGTTAAAATATTATCTGGTACCATTTAATATTTATATTTTGTTTTAGTTTCTATATTTTTAAATATATAATTACTTTTTTATTAAAAAAAATGTATAACTACTTGAAATATCCCATTTTAATTTATATATTTTTATATAACCCTTAAAATTGGTTTATACATGAGAATTATGAATAGAGACATTTTTAGGAGTACTCTAATTTGGAAAAATATTTACAATACCAGACAAAAAAAAAACAAAAAACAATTATAGTCATACACAAATTATACGGTATAATTAATACATAATATTGTATTAATATAATATATTAATAACACATAATATTGTATTAATACATAATAATGTATACAATAATATCCTAGATTATTGTATGATAAATATTAATTATACTCTATATTTGATGCACAAAATTTAAATTTGCGTAGATCTGTAATTATTTTGTAAAATTGAACCATCCATCACAATTTCTCTCATAATGTTGAGTTATTATTATTTTATTTAAATTATTATTACTTCCTTTATATTGTATAAATTTTAGAAAAATGAATTCATTCTTGTATTGCAATTTTATCATTTTAGTCATTTTTATTTTGGAACTAATTTATATATTTTGTTATTATAACTATTTTATATTAAATTTAAATTTATTAAAAATATGAATTTCATATTTTATTGAGATAACGATATCTTTATTAATTAATTTATTTTCTAAATAGTTTCATTAAAAATGATCATGAAATGATTTAGTGGTCAAAATATGTTCTATAACATTAGGCCAAATATGTATAAATTGGCCAAAATAGTTACCGATATAAAAAAAAAAAAAAAAGAAGGAGAGAGTTTCGTTAGATTGATTTACATTGAATTCTATTTTTGCGTACGTTAGATTTTTGACAATTTGCGTTACAAAAAGTAACAACTTTTGCGGCAGAATAGTTTCGGGAATTTGATTTAAAACGAGAGGGGGGAATAGTTTTAATTTGGAAAATGAAAATAAAAAAGGGAGGAAAAATCAAAAGGGCATTAATTAAGGAGTTTTGAATGCTTGGTTTGGCAGGTACTCGTGTGTCCATTTCAATATTTGTCAATGTTTGACTAACAAACAACAACAATAAATGTATTGATTTATGTGTCATTTATTTTTATGATGGATCCTCATATCCACCAGATTGCCCTTCTTAATCTTATTTACACTTGCACTCCTTTTTTTCATATTTAAAAATATACAAATGATTCATTGTATGCAAGACTCTGATTTTGTTTATTAAGAACAAAAATAAATTATAGTATCATATTAGTTAAATAAATAGTAGGTCATAAATATTTCAAGTAAAGTAAATATTTTCATTCATATAAAGTTTTATCTTGGAACGTATAAATCCATCATTGGACATTTTAAAGGCTTTTCATATTAATGATTGTGTGCTTTTTTAATGAAATATTAATTTTTGTGTTTGATTAGCCCTTTAAATTGTAAACTTACAAGACCTTAGAAGATTTATAAGAATCTTAATTCATTTTCCCTTTATACTAGTATTTGTATAGATTTCTTGCTCTTGGGAAAGTATTGCGCTATTAGGTGCTGGAAATGCCTAACTTTTATTTTTTATGTTGCTTTGCTACATTTGGTGATAAATATGTAAAAGAAAAAACATACAATTTTTTTTAGATTACCCCATCTAAAATATAAAGAACAATGAGATGAACAAAAATATCAAAAGTCAATGAGATAAGGGAAAAAATCATCCCTGAAATTTTAAAAATGATGCTAAAAAAATTAAGAAAAACAAGAAAGCAAGTAAATTTAATATCAGCCTGCCTTTAGATTGGATTGAGTTTTTTTTTTTCAACCTGAGTAAACATAACAATTATTTAGTAAGTTTTTTTTTCAATATAAATTTGGGAAGGAGAACCAACAAATACTTTATAGAGAGGTACGATTGCTCTCATGAGAGCCAAATATAGATTTCATATTAAAACTTGTGATCGTACATAGTTGAAATAGATTGACATCAAATAAGATAATCAACGAATCACTACTCTATTTAATAATTTATTTAGTAAGTTTCTAAAAAATGCAGAGGCATAAATTCAAGTCTATAACTTGGAATTAAACAAGTTATTAAGTCATGCTCACTTATGTAGACATACACGACTAGACTTCGCATAAACTACATACAGAGAAAACCAACAATTGAAACATTATAGAAAAATAAAATGAAGTAAATGACATAGTTCATCATTACTCACGAAGTTGGTAAAAAAAAATAGTGCATGTTCGATTTTAGGAAGTTGAGTGAAACAATTGAGTGATTTAAACATAATATTTAAATGAGTGATTGTATGAAAATCTTACGTTAAATAAATTGTTTTAAGAGTAATGGCAATGAAACTTTGTTTGATGTTACATGAGGAAAAAAATATTTTAAATAGTGGCCGTAAAAAACTTGGTTTAGAGAATGATTTGGAACGATATATTGAAACAAGAGATGAAGTGAAAGATTGAGTAAAAGGTTGAAAATGTGGGGTTGTTACATTTTTTTGTACCATAAACAAAAGATTGTGTAAAATTGACCTCATATTTCTTCCTTGACTTTTCTTTATTTATATATGTTATTATTATTATTTTTTAACATTTATATACGGTAACTAAGGGTGATATTGATTTAATTTTATTTGATTTTAGGTCAAATCGATAATTGAACTAATCCAATTAACTTGACAAAAATAAAAACCGAACCAATGTCCAACAAAAGACGAAATCATTGATTCAATTTTTTTTTAATTTTTAGGTCAAACCGATAACCGATTCGATCAAATTGATTTAACAAAAGATGCACCAAACCAATGTCAGTTGAATGATACAATTATTGGGCTCGATTTTCTTCGATTCAGTTCCCTACGATTTACTTCTTTTTTATTATTTTATTTGCTATTTTACTTCCAATTTATATTTTAATGTCGTTTTTCTAAAAAAAATCTCATAACTTATAATTAAATTAACTAAAAATAATTAGTAATCTATCGATAAAATTTTAACTAACACATAAAAATAACTAAATGGTGAATATTAGTTCGGTTCGGTTTTTCTTGGTTTTACAAATAAAATTCGATCCGATCCAATAAATTTTAGTTTTCTCTAAATAAAAACCAATATATCCAATATTACATTGAAAAGTCCGAACCAATCCAATAAATCTATTTGGTTTGATTTTGTAGGCTTTCGGTTTTCATTATCCCCTTACGCATAAGTTTTAAAATTTTTAAAAATATAATAAAAATACCTGAATTAATAGTAAAAACAACCCAAAATAAAACAAACTATAAATTTAAAATCAAACGATATTTTAACATTTGGAATTATGCCTACTTTTGCAATCTATAACTATCATAACCATAATGAAAAAGACAAGTAGATTAAAAACGTAAAATGAAACTAAAGATAAGTTCTTAAATACATATTAAAAAGAAAAAAAAAAGAGTTCTTTAAATAAAAAAAGGAAAGAAGGATGATGCGATTGAGAGATTGCAACAAAGTTGGACCAACATTGCGTGTCTAACAAACATTGGCTATCAAATTTGAAAATCAAACAACTTTTCTTAAACCTCACGTCCTCTAATATCACTTCATTTAATACCTTCATTGCTGGCTTTGAGTTGAGGTTTAGAAAGGAACGGGGTGGCATAGGAATAAATAAGTTAGGTTTCAATTTTGTTTATTTGGGGCTGCAACTTATATATACATATATAGTAGTCAAATAAAAAAAACAGTTCAATATCAATTTTTAAGATTGATTTTGTGCCGTGGAATTGAATTGAATTTTAACCTATCAAGCAAGTTAATATATTACTAATCATTTCAATTTGAGATTATTTTTTTAAGTGAGCTTGTAAATGATATTTCCAAATGTAGGTGAGATCGGCTGTCAATAAAATTAATTTATGTCTACAAAATTACTATATAAAAAAGAAATATGATAATCTCATTTTACTAAATATTTTCACTGTAGTATAAGCTCAATTGATATTTTATACTAATGATTTCAAAGTTAGAAGTTTGATTTCACCCTATATTGTAAATATATATTTTTTTTAAAATAAACAAAAAAAAATCGACCAGTTCATTAGGATTTAATCAAATTCAATTATATAAAAAAAGGAGTTTTACAAAATTTAGGAATAGAGTTCTTAAGCAATTTATCCAATATTTTAAATTCCATATTTCGTCTTTGTTTTATTGTCTATTTATTTGGAATAATATTCATACTAATTCTGATAATCAGCTTTTTTTTAAATGGAAATATAATTTTGGAAACTACTTATTTAATTTATACAATATTATTTTACTGATTTAGTGGTAGAGATGTTTGTGAGGAGGAAACGGGATGACCTTATTGTTCCTATTCTCATAACTCTTTTTAATTTCTTACCATTAAATTTCACGTAGATGGGAATTGAGATTTGAGAAACTTATAGACTTGGGAAAGAGATCATATATATTATAGCATTACTATTTTCAAATAAAGTCAAATATCGACTGTCGTGATCAAATTTATAAATAAATTTTAAATTGAATTATCACTAAACAATAAAATCAACATACTACTATTCATTTTTTACACGAGTGCTAAATACATTAAAATTTGTACTAAAAACCTTTAAACTCAACCCAATATTGAGAATGAATCCGACATATATTTTTAAAGTTAAAAGAACACACTTTTAAAAATGCCAAAAAAAGCAAACGTACTCTTAAAAAACAAACTTGAAAGGTGGAAAGTAAAATAAAATAAACATAAAAACAAAAAAATAAATAAATAGAGAAAATTAATTTTGAAATGAAAACAAACCTGATAACCAAGAAAAATGGACATTAAATGATGCAAAAAAAGAGTAGTAGTAATTGTCACTGGCAATAAATGCCCCAATTAAAATCTTCTACCACTCTTCCACTTTCCTATCATTAATCAAATTCGAAGAATTAATTTCCCATTTCACTCCACCATTAATATTCCGGAAATTTTATTAAATTTATTTCATAACGTCGTTGCAATAATATTTACTTGATAAATAATAATAACCATCTTCTTATATTTTCCCCATTGCGCTCCCCATACATTTACAAACACCCAACCAAAACCCATTTCTTCTTCTCTCTCTATTTTTCCAATCTTCTTTTTTCCTCAGCCTTTTATTTTTATCAGAAAAAAAAAAACAAAAACAAAAAACCCTTTCAAAAAAGGGGGCTTTGAAAAATGGCCGCCGAAGTTAGTAGCCTGATTCGAGTTCTCGCCGGTTACAAGGATGAAGATAATCGGACGGCTCTTAGCAACGGGCAGGAATCAACGGCTCTGGTTACTCGTGATTTGCTCGGTCAGTCTTCTAACCTGGCCGACTCTCAGGAATTGGACCTCGATTTGCAGGTTCCTTCTGGCTGGGAAAAACGCCTTGATTTGAAGGTAATTATTTGTTTATTTATTTATTATTGTTATTATTCTTTTTAAATATTTGAAACCCTCTTGGAATTCTTGATTGAATCAAGAAATTGGGGTGAAATTAAAATTGAACAATTTCATTCTACTTGTGGGTATTGTTTATGAAGTTCTTGAATGATCTGCAAAGAATTTAATTTTCTTTTTTCCTTTGATTTTAATGACATTAATTGCAGGGCTTTTTAGTTCTTGCTCTATTTATTCTCCTTATTTTTTTGTATGAATTGAAAACAGCCGTACCATTATTGTTTTTTTTTTTTTTGTTGATTTTTTTAAATATCATTTGGTCCATGATTTCCTTTTTTTTTTTTTTTTAATTCAACACATCTGTTGTGGGGATTCAATATTTGGCTCAGCCTCAAGCCATGATTTTTTAATTTGTTCTATTTTGATGGTTTAACTTTTAAATTTATATAAAATAAAATAAAAATTACCTCTATATTATTATTTTTTAGTGCAACCATAATTTGGGAAGGGTTTTGGAAAATTGAGCTAATCTTAGTTGTCAAATAATCTCAATACACGAATACCCTCTGACATGACTCAAATTATATCAATACTAAATTTAGTTTAATGATATTAATACTTTTAATTGGATAAATGGGTAATTGTCAACATATTTCTTAAGCTTTATTTTTTTTCAAATTGGAAAAACCAATACTAATAAGAAAACATACACCCTACAAATGACAAATTGTCAATATACATATCTGAAGTTTATTGAGAAAAGATTAATAAATAGTATTAATTTTAGAAAAGTTATAAGAAATTGAGGACCTAAATTGAAAAATTGAAAATTGAGGGACAAAAAGGCATGGAATTATGTTAATTTTTTTTTTTTTGCTTCTAATGGTAATTTGGACACATTTTTTTGAAAATTGTGAAACATAATAATTTCCTCCGTTTATGTTTACAGTCAGGTAAAGTTTACATTCAAAGAAGCCAAACACCAGATTCACCTCTGAATCCAGACTCAAAACAACACCAAATGATAAACGAAACAGAATCCAAATTCCAGGACTTGAATTTCCCTCCATCTCCTTCAAAACGAACACTAAATCTCTTCAATGAAACCAGCTTGGATTTGAAATTAACGCCGTCGCGGTCGCCGCCGCCGTCGTCGTCGTCTTCGACCAATTACGCCAGCGTTTGCACGCTGGATAAGGTCAAATCCGCATTGGAAAGAGCCGACAAGGAGCTGATCAAGAAACGGTCTCCGCTTTGGAAATCGTCGCCGTCGCCGTCGTACTCCTCGTCGTCGTCTGCGGCGGCGAAGGAAGTTCAAGAAGAAGAGGCGGTGGCCGAAGTGGGAAACACGGCGGCGCCGGTGGCGGTGGGTTGTCCGGGATGTTTATCTTATGTATTGGTAATGAAAAATAATCCTAGGTGTCCTCGTTGCAACTCTGTTGTTCCATTGACCAATATCAAGAAACCTCGGATTGATCTAAACATGTCTATATAAAAATGTTTGGGGATTGATCATCCTAATTTAAAAATATCCAAAGGGAAAATTAAGGAATTTCGGGGATCTTTTTGTTTTGGGTTTATGTAAAATGGATATATTTACACAAAATTATTATCTCTTCCCATTGTTCTATTTCCTTCCTTCCTTTTTACCTAGTTTTTTTTTTTTTTTTTTTGGAATTGATTCATTGTTTTTATCACATAAAATTATTCAAAGTCTATAGTTTTGATGATGGATGTTGATGCCTTTGACCTTATCATTGTTTAAGAATCGATTGTAATTCAAATTCGACGATATTTTTATTGCGTTTTTAACATGATTATATGTCTGTGGCTGAATACACATTTATTTTATTTTATTTTTTTAAATTAGTCCATACGTACCATACTATAATTGATAATTCCAAAATTATATTCAAACAAGAAAAACATTGTATGATAATTCAAATAAATCTTTGAATTCATTGAAAAAAAAAGGAGAATTTTAAATTAACTATTTAAAAATTAATCTAAATATTCGTAGAATAAAATAAAAAATTATATGACATGAGCCTTTGAGCAGTGTTTTCTTTATCTTAGGTTTCTTCAACTTTTCCGATTATTAGACTAACTCACAGTAATTATAAATATGTTAATTGCCAGACTTTTTGGATTAGTTATAAATTTTAAATTATAAAGTTAGTTACACGTGCTGAAAAAATAATAACTTAATAATATCAATGTATACTTATAAATTGAGATGTCATAAGTTCGATCTCTAATCTTTGTTAAATTAGGCTCAAAGTTGCTTAATGTCAACTTATGTATAGTTGATTTGATAAATATGTTACGACTTAGACTAGTATCTGTTTTTTTATTTTATTTCTAAAAGAATTAAGATTTGATATTAATTCTCAATTATCAATTGAACTGATTTTAAAATCGGGATACGACACGTTTAAATCTCCATCCAAAAATATCTTTGAATAAAAATAAATAATAATTATTTTTAACATTAGTTTCTATTTGGTGAAAATTTATTTTGGGATATAAATGCATATTAAAATATAATATATTTCGGGTAAAAAGAAAATAAATGAAAAGAAATAGAGAGTGCATTTATAGAGGTTGCGTAGTAAAAACGTCTGAAAATGGCAGTGGTTGGAGAAGGTGGGTTTAATCTTTAATGGTTGCTTGCTGCATTGCATGAGGCTAATTATAGCGTTTACAGACCCAACAAATTTAAATATTTAATGGGGACTTTAATTTTGTCATAGTTTGCCACCTACGTTTTTCAATTAAATATTTATCGCTATTCTCTCTTTCTCTTCTTTCAATTTAAATTCGTATTATTGTTGGATTAGTCCTTAATTATTTCTCATTAATCACACTTTTCGTCTCTCGCCCTTTTCTCGCACTAATTTCAATCTTAAAACTTTGTTATTAATTAATGTGCAAGTAATGTCATAGGATTATGGATTTATTACGACCTTAATTATCTGCGACTTTTATGAACCCCACATCGCATTTATGAGTATTAAATTTCGAGCTTATTTGCCAAGGAAATCAACGTCAACACCCTCATTAATGGGCATTACTCAATGAATTGATTCATGGTTGATTATTTCAATAATTAATAATAATACGTTCATTTTTTCTGTTATTAAAGTGCAATAATATCATCTGCGATATTTCCAAAATTACCAATTACCATTATCAAGATAATTAAATAGTGTAATCAAAATTCAAATCCATTCCATCTTCCTTTCATCAAGTACACCTATAAGATATTTTTGATATCTCATGAAAGAAAAATATATGTTTGTTTACTTTATTTTATTTTTGATGGTCTTCAAATTTAGAGATTTGTTCTTTTAAATTTGGGTAACACTAACATCTACATAAGATGATGGTGAATAATTTTATTCTGTCCATGGGGTTAGGGTCTTGGGAGATTGCCCCTAACAAAATGAATCTTCATTTAGGCTGAAAATGAGAGGAGAAAAATTTCTCTGAAAGACATGGGACAAAAAAAAAATCATGCTTCGTTCCTACTTGGCTTATATATGTGATTTAATTTTTCGTAAAATTTTATTTAATTTTCTCATTTGTACCAATTTAATTTTTATATAATTATTTACTAAAATGAGTATTTTATTTAATAATTAACTATTTTGTTGAAAATTAAAATATATTTTTCAACTAAAATTTAAATATTTAAATTTTATATGTAAATATTAAAATTATGAAAAAAATAAAACTAAAATTAAGCAAAAATTATATATAAAATTATTATTATTATTATAATTTATTAAGATTTCATTAAAAAAAAACCCTACAACGAACCAAACACAATATTTTTTGTATGAAGTATGAATCGAGAACCAAAAAGGAAACACATGATTTCAAGAATTCTATTCCAATGTTACGATAATAAACCTTTTGGAGAATTTGGATTCCAACCAATGAACCAAACATGACCTTGAGTAGTGGGAAAAAACCTTTTATTTGGGCTTTTAATTTAATGTTGAAATAAATGTAAAAATATTAGGTAAGTGGTTAGTGAGAGTAGATATCTTATTCTCTTAGACCACCCTATTCTTATTTAGTTATCCCGTCATATTACAAAAATCATAATCACACATTACTATTCTGTTAGCATAATTTTCAATGCTTTTGCATTATTTGTTAAATTAGATTTTTAAAATATATATATATATATAAGAAAATTATATATTTTTCAATTCATCGTTGAATGATTGGAACTTATATAATATTTTAATCATCATTTTTAACTATAATTTAATTAGCTGGTTGAGATTGTTTTCCACCGGTAGACTTAACTAATTTATAATTTTAAAGGATAAATTGTTTTTTTAGTACAAATTGAAGAAAAGGGAATTACAAATACGGATTCTATGGTCCAATGTGTGATTGTAGAGTGAAAATAAATCAATACAAAATCAGTTAACAATTGTGCCACCAACCCATTGAGACATAATCGTTCCCAAGCGGCAGCCCAACGATTGAAGTTAAGAACTTTGAGACATGTTTCATTGAAATCACTAGTTGGAGCCTGCTGGAAAACGCTTAAATTATATATATATATATATATATATATATATATATATATATATATATATATATATATAATACCTATCAATTTTGACTTTGATAGTTTTTTCAATAAGTTCGTAATCAAATCATTTTTTTAATAATATAATTTTATAACTGTTTTATAGTACACGTCTTTTATTACTCCGAATGCAACTTGCAAGTAATTTTATACATAAATACTACTTACAAGCATTAAAAGTTTTGACTAAAAAAACTTGATTTTAAGTTTTGACTAAAAAATGTCAATAAGTCGAACTAAAAAAATGTTTCGACTCTAAACCAAAATGATTTTTTTTTTTCAAGAAATATACCAAAATGTTTGCTCAACAAAAATGTAATAGAAAAAAAATGTTTGTTATATGGTATATAACTTTTAAGAAGAACTATGTAAATTAACTTGGCTAAACAATAATCTGTATGATCTATAGTATTTAAATATTGTTGTACCAATTAGAAAAATTAAATTATATATTTATTTTGAAGTATGTATGAGGCAACAATTAAGTTATAATAAATAATTTTAAAAAAGCACTAATAATAAATAATAGAAGCTCAATAAGAATAGTAGTTTGATGACATCTATATATATATATATATATTTTTTTTGAGTTACAACAATTGGGCGAGGGGATTCAAGTCCGTGACCTCTACTAGGTCATTAGGTGTACTCAGATACCGTTGAGCTACTGCTCTTGTTGCCACATCAATATACATTTAAAAATTATGAGATCATGTGTTTGAGTCTTTTACCATCAATTAATATATATCTTAAAAAAAATATAAACATATAAATAGCTTTGTGACACCCATGTATACTTACAACTTTTAGGGTGTATTTACGCTACCGGTTATTACAAACGGAAGTTATCTAAACCTGCGTGTCTGTTTATTTAAATTTTACACATATTACTTTTTGTTACATAGCGAGGTCTTCAAACACCATTTATCATAATACATGTTATAATAAATTGTTCCTTAAACATCATTTATAATATAACTTGTCGTTTGGCATAACCCACCGTTTGTTATAATTTTCCGTCTATCATAACTAAATCGATGCTCAAAACACACCTCATACATTTATATCCGTTGAGGGCTCTTGAGTTTGGAGTTTGGCTCATAAAAAAGTTTCATTTTATGGTTTATAAAAAAAATTCACTTTTTCTGTCCACAAACCATATTCAACCGTTTTTTTTAATAAACGTATTCAACCATGTTAAAAGTTATTTGGACATAATTAAAAATTTGAATTTTAATAATAGCTGGTTTGGATGTGATTATTTGTATAATAATTATAATTACTAACTCATTTCAATGATGATTTTTGAAGAAGTATTGTAGAAAATAGCTTGTTTGAATGGAACTAAAAATAAATGATTATTTTGAAATGTTAGAAATAAATGATTAGTAACGATGGGTCAAAAATAAATTCTTGTTTTTAGTAGTTATAAATGAGTTCTTAAAAATGATTGATTATGATAAGTCATTTAGATATGATTATATGAAGATAAATTGTAAAAACTCATCTACAATATCTCATTATTTATGTCAAACAAAAACCTCCTATGCCCATTGATGTTCAATTATATCCTAAATGTTTTAACGGTTTGAATTTTAAGATTGAGTTTCGTTTGATAACTATTTTGTTTATGAAATTTTGTTTCTACTCAAATTTCCTACCATATGTTCTATGTTTTCGACAACGTATCAATTTTTTATTAAGAAAGTAGGTGAATATTAACTAAATTTCAAAAATAAAAACAAGTTTTTTTAAGCTACTTTTTTGTTTCCAAATTTTGTTTTTTGTTTATTAAAATATAGGTAAGATGTAGATATCTAAATAAGAAAAAAACTTTGATAAAGTAGTTGTTGTAGACTTAAATTTTAAAAATAAAAAAGTTATCAAACACAGCCTAAATTGTTTAAATACACGATTTACCGGCTCCTTTAGTTAAAATTCAATTTTGAACCAATAGTTAATTATATCTTAAATGCCTGTAGTAAAGAGAGAAGAAAAATCACTCAGCTACTATGAAATTTGTGATTAGTTGCTTTGCTCAACCCCTTCTCTACATTGTTGCAATCACTCTTACGAAAAATTTAATTTAATCAATGGACCACTACTTTAGTGTAACAATTAATTACACGTTGTTAACTGTTGCATTCAGCCTCCTAAACTTTGTTTCTTTCTTGGGATATGTTAATTACAAGTTGTTCTCCCATGTTATAGCATGATTTACCCTTATAAAGTAGAACTAGATGATACTTTTATATTAACTAAAAAAAATAATATGACGGGTTGGTTTGATGGATAATAATCCAATTCAACTATACGACTATGAGTTTAAATTTGAAAAGTACTATATATATATATAAACCATTTGAATAGTACTACTTAATGTAGGGTTTATAGTCCCCAATTAAAAAACGGACTACAGAAGTGATTGATTGCAAAATGTACTAAATCTTAAAATTATAAGATTTGATTATAATTATATATTTTTTAAAAAATATGGAAATGATATCTAAAAAGGGTATGCAATGAGTAGTGCTCCATTGTGAATTTTTTTTTTTTTAAATCCAAACAATACCTATATCGATGAATAAAAGTCACATCACTAATTTTTTTTTTAGTACATATCAAAGAAGGGGGACGAATACCAATTTTCGAGCTCAAACTTGTGACGCTGATATTGAATTGGTTTACAATGAAACAATTCCACCACTCACCCATTTGGTTATGTAAGTAAACTTAAGAAGTCACTCGTCTAAAAAAAAAAACTAAAACTAAAGAAGTCTGTCATGTTAGAATCTCACAAATATCCAACATTGGAAAGTGAAAGAGTTAAACATCAATATAAAAAAGATATGAGTTACTCCCCTCATAGCCAATTGGTTTTGAGGTGGAACCAATGAAATTGAGATCCGATCTAAGATTGGTGAGCCCAAAAAAGGCACAAACTTGAAGGGGCATACTAGGATCTGATTTTGAGGTAGAACCTCATATTCTCTAATACGCCGTTTAATTATTAATTATCATTAGTTTTTGTTTGGAATTTAAGATTATGGACATTTAAATGGGCTTTACTAGATATGCCATCTAAAAACTTACAATTTTAAAGCCCAGCCCATATTTTCCCAAATTTTTTTTAAAAGCCCACATTGTCATGGTGAGCAATAAAACTGAGCCCACTTATAAACAATGAAAAAAAAAAGAAAAAGAAAAACTAAACCCTTTGAAGCACATTGTGTGCTCCAGGCCGTCTTCTCCTCCGTTTCATCGTTGCCGCCTTTCTTCCATCCTCTGCCGCCACCGCCGTCGTCGACTCAGCCTCCGCCGGCGCACTCTGCGTTCCGACGAAATTTCCGCCGCCCCTCCCTCGTAGTCTTTCACCACTCCGAGGAGGCTTCATTCTGCCTTTTCCATGGGGAAGAAACGCAATAACGAGAAACAGAAGGTAATTCTACCGCCGGAGCTTCCACCGGAGGTCACCGAGGAAGATATCGAAATCTCCGATGAGGATTTGGACTTTGTTAAGGAGAATAGAGACTACGCCGTCTCTGTTTCCCGCCTAGACACGAAATCCATTACCAAGTGCGTATTCACTTTTCATAACCTACTTATGAGATTGTATTTTGCTTATTGCTGCATTGTAAGAGTTTGTAAACATTTCAATCCATTGTTCATGTAGGCATGTTACGCGTGTTGCTAATGTTGAAGAAGATGCTTTGGAGGCTTTATACGAGAAACGTTTGAGCAAGAAGTTGCTGCAGAAACCAGAGGAGGAAATTAAGCCTCAGGTTGATCGCGTTGATGCTCTTCCCGTCAAAACACTTGACGGGACGCTGTACTACCGGACATGTATGTCTTACTTTCTCGTCTATCTTTGTCTACTTTGAGCTCCATTTGAATGTCAATTGTCACCATCAATTCATTCCTTTCCTGGGTGTTTGATGCAGCAAAAGCAACTGATGCGCTTGAAAATGGTGCCAATGAAGAGGAAGTTGAAGAGGACCGGGTGGATAATAGTATGTTGAAGTTAAATAAAGCAGAAAGGAGGGCAAAGCTGAAGAAAGGTAAAAAGGTTGCTAAGAAACAAGATGATGGAACCAAAGCTGAAGAAGTTCAACCAACCCCACAAGCAGCAGTTGTGGTATTCTTCTGCTATTTTACTTTCCTACTTCTCTATGTCACTCACTGGTTCAAGAAGCTAAAACGTGGAAGTTCATTCAACTTGTTCTATTAAATAGTTTCTGAAGAGGTAGACATGAGAGTTCTTGGTTTCAGTATGCTTGTCTGACTGGCACTTGATACAGTTGGGGATTGTTTATATAACGTGACATTATATTCCTGGATTTTTTTTTAAGTATATAACCAACTTTTACTAACTTTCATTAAGTATATGACATCGTATTTCTTGGTTTGATTACGATTAGTAATTATAACATTGGATAGTTTATTGGGATATCCTTTACCACGCATAACACATTGACATCCTACTCATCTTCAAAACTCAGCCCTGTTAGCTTAATTCACACTACTGACTGTTTCGAGGGTTCTTCTTAGTCATCGTGGTGTGCTAATTGTTATACTTTTGAACTTGTTTCCATCTGTATCCAGAGATGCATTGGAAATGGTAATTCACACTACTTTTCTGGCATGATTCATGAGCTTGATTGCAATCTTACTAATTTAGAGGTTATTGAAAGGGACCTCGTCTTTCTGATCAATTAAAATCCATTACTATATGACCTGTAAAAGATTCTTGGGTTTGGCCTCCAATATCATCTGCTAACCAATTCTGTCTATTGTTTGATATTTTAATACACTAGTTTATGTCTTCTCCAGATTAAGCATGACATTTTCTGTAATTATCATACTGCTGTTACAGGACAAAATGTTGTTTTAATATTCATTCCACTAGCAATTGGGAACCGTATTGGCTTTTTGTACATTGTTCAATATGACACTGTCGTGTATGTTTTCCCCTTTAATTATTGTATACTTGATCCTTGCATTTGTCATTAACGTTCTCATGATTCCAGACTATATAACTATTCTCTTGATCTAATATGTTTGTTTCATTAAATGATATTTCTTTGTTTAGGCTGAAGTGTTAGAAGATCTTACTACTGAAAAGACATTTGAAAGTAAGAAGCAGAAACTTGCGGAGCTTGGAATTGCGCTTCTAGAGGACCCAAATTCCAATATTAAATCTTTGAAGGAGATGCTACAAATCATTAAAGATAATGATCAAGCAATTGTGAAACTAGGACTTCTATCATTATTAGCTGTTTTTAAAGACATTATACCTGGGTTTGTTCCATGCTTCTGAGTTCATAATATATTTGTTATTTGTCTTAGTTGCATTGCTTTCTTATTACACTGCTATGGACTGCATATACAGTTATCGGATTCGGCTTCCAACAGATAAAGAGCTAGAAATGAAAGTATCCAAGGATGTCAAGAAAATGCGGAACTATGAGTATACTCTTCTCACTACTTATAAGGTTTGCGCTCCTGTTTAAATCCATCTTTCCATGTAGTCTCTTAATGGTGCCTGTAATTGGAGCGAAGTTATACAGCAAAATAAATTCTTCACAACCCTACAATGCTTCAATGAAGTTATTTGTGGCACGTGACTTGATTTTTTTTGAAGTGAAATCTCTGTATGATATTATACATGAAGTGCACCTTTTGACATCATGTAGATGGCAATTTTTTGGCGAGTCTTTCAATTGATGCACTAGGTATCTGATACTAGATAATTTATTCTTTCGTAGCGTAGACTGAAACTTTCAATCTGATACTAGTTAATTTAAAAATGGGGGATATAGATGCCTTAATTGTTAAGAGGACTTTTAGGTATTACCTATCTGACCTTTTCTATCTGTTAATATATTTGTGCATACACTTTTGCAGGGATACTTGCAGAAACTAATGTCATTAGAAAAATTAGCATCTTTTCAACATGTGGTTATTCGCTGTATCTGTACTTTGCTTGATGCAGTTCCCCACTTCAACTTTCGAGAGACGTTGTTAGGTATTGTTGTAAAAAACATAAGCTCCTCTGACGATGTTGTAAGGTTAGACTTTAAAGTAGCTGTTCTCTCCCTAAATTTTTTTTCTTCTCATGAGCTAATATGGAAGGTTTTATATCCCTGTCAATGAATGTTTTAAAATTTTAAGAATAAAATTGTTCACTGGCATTGCACACAACTTTTAATTTCCACGGTGAAAAAACAGCTCACGTCATCATGAAATTGTGAAATTTTAAAACCTTCGGACATGTTTTACATTCCTGGGTTCTGAAAATGTGCCTTGTGTGTTTTTATCCCCGGCTATATATTTTGAGAGACCGGGTCTTAGAATTTTTTGATATATATATATTTTTCTCTTCTTGGAATATACTTCAAATTTTATGCTTTAATGAAAGGCTATATATCCTTGTCATTGAATGCTTAAAATTTTTAAGGATAAAATTGTCCACTAACATGAGCAACTTTTCATTTCCACTGAAAAAATAGCTCACGTCATCATGAAATTGTGAAATTTTGTAAACCTTTGGACATGATTTCCATTCCTGTGTTCTGAAAATGTGTTTTGTATGTTCTTATATTTGGCTATATATTTTGAGAGACCGGGTCTTAAATTTTTAAATTTTTTTTTTCTCTCCTTGGAATTTGCTTCAATTTGTTTTGCTTTAATGATATTTGTGGGTTGGCAGAAAACTTTGTTGTGGTACTATCAAGTCTTTATTCATCAATGGCGGAAAGCATGGTGGTGAAGTGACTGTGGAGGCTGTCCGCCTGATTGCTAATCATGTTAAATTTCATGACTGCCAATTGCATCCTGATTCCATCGAGGTTTGAATTTTCATTTTTGTATTTTTCTTCTTTTTTCTCCTTTTCCTTGTAGCAATAGGGCTCATGCTTTCTTTTAGAAGTTTTTTTAAAAAAAATTTTAAAATTTTTATTTCTGATTGAAAATCAGTATGTTCCGTGACATTTCACATGGTTTTACATTTATGTGATTTACTCGGTACTTTTTTTGGTTAAATTTATATGGGGTTTATGCTTTATGCCTCATACTGCTTCATTGCTTAATGTTCACGTACTCAAGAAAAGGGATAACGAGGCAAATATGGCTCTTTCATTCTGCTGATCAGAATAAAATTATAATTTTTAGTTTCAATTTTAGTCTCCTCCCCCTCCGGTTCGGGGTAGGAACCCGGCTAGATAATCCCGCAAGAGATGGCATTGACCTATTCCACTTCCATTGTTCACCTTCACTATGGAATCAAACACACCATTACTCCATATCTATGGTTTATCTCTCCACCAACCACATCATCCTTCGTCCAAAAGAAGTTGTCAAGCTTGAGATTTTGGCGTTTTCTGTTTTAGCTTAGCTGTCGAAAGGTTCAGTCGAAGACCGGCATCGACAAGGAATCCGCGCGGCAAGGGTATAATTTTTGCCTTTATTTTGGAGTCATACTGGTCTGGTTCGGTCCGATTTTTTCACCTTTTAGTTTGGGTTTTGGTCAGGTATCGGGTCAGGCTTCGAGTGGGTTTTTTGGTCGAGTCTTTGGGTCGGGTTTTTGTTTTTTCGGGTCAGGCTACGAGTGGGTTTTCGGGTCGGGTTAGGTTGCTTTTTGGGCAATGATTTTATTCCCGTGTCCCACTTCTACTTGTTGCTAGTTGATTGCTTCTCAACATTGGTGTTGGCTGCATCGTTGACCGTTTTCCAACGGATAGGAAACAGTGAGAGTTCACAACTATGATGGTTTATTTCACCTTGCGAGATTATTATCTCTTTACCCTCCTATCAGTTGATGGATGGCTCTTTCCTATCATCGCTTATGTGACTTGCCCTACTTCATCTGGCTTTGCATGAGATTTCCTTCTCACAACCCATGCAGCTCATAGTCCAGATAAGCTAGAAGTCTTCTTTACCCTCTCCACCATCTAGTGCCGAATGGTATGCATCTCCGTCTCCCCCTTTCTTCTGTGCCAGATTCGTGGGTTCCTCCATATGCGAGTTCTACCTATCGGATGTATAGCTGATGATGAGATAATCCTTCGGATATGCAACCTTCATTATTAGGTCTCAAAGTTGGATGTTCAACTTCCTGATCAATGTAATTTTGTATTTACCGTGTTATCTCATTGTAAAAGAACGGATCAAAACCTGGCTCAAAACCTTGTAACACTTTCATCCTATCAATGAAAATGTTTTTGTTTCTTATCACAAAAAAAAAAAAATCTAACTGTATTAGCCCACACGGTATCAGCCTCTTCAGATAATTATCTTGAGGCTATCTTTAGCCTTTTAAGTCATCAATTAAATTTTGTGTGTGCATGTGTGTTATGGTCATTAAATATTGGGTTCTGTTTCTTGTATTAACTTCTAAAGTTATAATGCACCTGAAGCAAGATTCATGAAAATGGAAGACCACAGTAATCTATTGGAGCCATCTTTAAAGCCAGCTATTACATTGATCGACTTTGGAGTTATTAACTCCTATTTTTGGGATTATCAACCTTTTGGCTTTATTTACTTAGTGGAGATGTTTTTGTAATAGTTTTGATAGAACCTTTTGCAACTTTTTCATACATCAATGGACATTTTTTTATTTCCCAAGTTAAATAGATGAGACTCAGTGATAATTTAGGTTTCTGCTGTCTTCCAAGTCTTTCATTGGTGAATTGATTCAAACGCACAGATTTATGCCTGGTTGGATGAAACAAGGATCAAATGTTGAAACCTATGTCATGAGTAGTTTCCAGATGCCAAATTATTTAAAGTTGTATTGTTCATATATATTATTTTTTTTGGAATGAGACTTTGAAGTGCGGTCTTCATTTCCTTGGGTTTAATTTTTTTCTCTAATTCTTTCCTGTTTGCAACTTCTATCAGCCTTTTGTACATTTAACATTTGACGAGGATCTGCGGAAAGTAGAAAAGAAAGAAGAGCATGTTAAAGTTAAGTACAATAAATACAAGAAAATGAAGAAGCGTGAGGAATCAAGTAACAAGCAGGGGAATGAAGGAAAACAAAGTATGAGGACAAAGTTTACCGAAGAGGTACAGATTTCACCTTTTATTATTATAATTTCCTTGGTTTCACATTTGATTTGACATTTTTTTGGTTAGTAATTGAAGAATGTTTGTGATGGTCTTCTCATAGGTTGCTGCTGATTACAGGGCTGCTTCTCTTGCTCCAGACGTTATGAAGCAAAGAGAGATGCAGTCAGATACACTCTCTGCTCTATTTGAAACATATTTCCGGATCTTAAGGCGTACAATGCACTCATTAACTGCTAGGTAAGTCATTGGCATGTAGAGCTTGCACAGTTGTAATGCGTATGTGCTTGTATGTGTGCAAGAGGGAACTGGGTTGCATTATATCTCTTACTTGGTATGCATTTAATTATACTTCAATTTGTTTAGAATTAAATATCTTTTAGGAAGTAGATCATTAGAATTGTATCTCTAACTAAAATTTTCTAATATTTTATAAATACAAAGAAAAATAAGTGTTTTATTTTATTTGAAAAGAAAGAGTATAGAGCCAGCCAAAGAAGAGCAAACCAACGGCTTGGTTCCTCTTTTTTAGCTTAATGCCAATGAGTGGCAGCTATTAAAAGTTAAATCGATTTACTCCTAATTGGGAGGCTCCTTTTGGCTTGACTCCTTGACTCGACGTTGCTGTACACACTAGAAATTTAGGAAACCTAGTCTCTGCTTGAACCATCCTGAACTTTCCTGAAGCACGGACTTGCTTGATTATCGAAGGCTTTGGTGTATTTGTATTTTCCGTCTTCATTGCTTTTCAATTGTTTTTTGCTGTACTTTTCATCTTCAACAACTCAGATTGCTGAACCATGTTTCTTTCATTTGTTATGAAGGCCTGAAGCAGATATTACTGCATCTAGTACCAGCCCTTTTGGATCTCATCCTCTGCTTGCTCCCTGTTTGAATGGATTGGGGAAGTTCTCACACCTCATCGATTTAGATTTCATGGGTGATCTTATGAATTATCTAAAGAGGCTTGCTTCTGGTGGTGATAATTCTTCTGAGAAACAGTCTCATTGTTTGACTGTGTCTGAGCGTCTTCAGTGTTGCATTGTGGCATTTAAAGTAATGAGGAAAAACCTTGATGCCTTGAATGTTGATCTACAAGATTTTTTTGTCCAGCTATACAACATTGTAAACGAGTACAGGCCTGGGAGGTTAGTACTGAACTCTAAAACATGATGCTAATATTGTTGCTGGTTCCTCTAAAAGCAAGTCTAGTTAATGCTTGTTTCAAGAATTTGTTTGAAGTGAACATTTATGTTTTTCATTATAACAAGTTATCTGATACTCAGATCATTTGAAAAATCACTGATGGATGCAGCACTGGGATCCATCAGCGAGGCATCTAATCAATATGTGAACGTCAAATGAAACTACTATCCTTTTAATTAATTCATCAATGCTTTCAACTCTTCAAGGATTCTCATACATTACTTGCTTATCCACATGAATACCATAAGAATTCCCATTATAATTTCAAGGGGTGTGTTTGGGGTAATGGTTGGATTATTATAACAGGAGAGTTATTATAATAGGGGAGGTTATAATACCCTGTATTATAACAGGAGAGTTTCTATAACAGGAACCTCTAATTTTTATACGAGAGAATTATTATAACACGTGTTATCAGAGTTGTTATTGTTGGGATGGGGTTATGGGCGAATCCAGCGGTTATTATAACCCGTCTAAACACGGGTCAAGTTATTACAATCTAACTTAAGCCACCTTTAAACAGAGGCCCAAACGCTAGGGTAAGTTCATCTATATGTCTAGTCTAGTGGACTTGCCTGGGGGTGCTTGTTATGAAGCAATTTTTATTTCCTGTTTCCCTGGATATCATGATAGTTAATCACTAAGAGTGGGCCTTACTATTAATATTATATTTTCTACTTTTTATCTGCTATCCTTTTCTTTTTATTATTTTTCAAATGTGTAGCAAGTAACATTCAAGTTTCACTCACAGAGATCGCGGTGAAGTGTTGGCTGAAGCTTTGAAGATAATGTTGTGTGATGATAGACAACACGACATGCAAAAGGCCGCTGCATTTATTAAGCGTTTGGCTACTTTCTCATTATCCTTTGGATCTGCCGAGGCGTTAGCAGGTCTAATAAGAAGCTCTTGAAGTCTTTTTTACTAATGAGAATGTTATCCTGGATTTTACTGTTATTTTAAGCAAGAATATGTTATTATGTTTGCACTATTTACAGCATTGGTCACTGTAAAGCATCTTCTTCAAAAAAATATCAAGTGCCGCAACCTCTTGGAAAATGATGCTGGAGGAGGTTCAGTGTCTGGCTCTATTGCGGTAATTTCTCATTATAACCATTTGAAATATGACAATTTTTTCATCAACATGAGAGAAAAAAAATCACCTAAGAGTTCGGATGTAGCTTTCCAGCAGTTTTAGTATTATTTAGGTTAAAACATCATTTTGTGACTATGAGGTTTGATTCATTTTGGTATTAACTTTCAAATGTTCAATTTTAATCTTTTGATCTATTTTGGTCTCTGTCCAATTTTACTTTCTAAACTAAAAAAAGTAAAAAATTGATCTCTAAGTCTACTTTAAGCAACTCTTCTTACTCTCTAAAACTGTAGGTAGTAACCAATTTTGACTGAAAATTGCAAAGTTCAAGAACTAAAATTAGATATTTGAAAGTGTAGGGATGAAAATAGAACAAAGTTCAAAATCTAGGGACAAAAATGATATTTTAACCTATCATTTATTTATATTGATTCTGTACTAGCCATTGAAATTGAACTTACTGATTCTATATTAACATCCTTCCTATTCAAGAGTTACAAGTTCAATTCAGGTAGTCACATATCTAGAAATATTTTTGTATGAGTTTTCTTGACATTCAAACGTAGTAGGGTCAACATGTTCCATGAGTACATTCAAGATCCGGATAAACTTACCTAGGCATTTCTTTCCATTCCAACCCTGAAGTGAGGAAAGAGATGGACTAATGTTTTAGTAATTTGATTTGCAGAAGTATCAGCCATATGCCTCTGATCCAAATTTGAGTGGCGCTCTTGCTTCTGTCCTTTGGGAAGTTAATCTTCTGTCGAAGCATTATCATCCAGCTGTCTCAACTATGGCTGCTAGCATATCAAACATGAATAGTACTCAACCCCAAGTCTATGTCGCCACTATTTCTCCCCAACAGGCACTCAAAGACATGTCGCTCGAACACGAATCTTTTAACCCACAATTCAATGCCAAAAAAGCTAACAAGAGGAAAAGACCTTTCGAATCTTCTCGATCTACGTTCGATACGTGCAGCGCCATTGACGAAAATGAAGTGAAGGAAAAACTTTCAGCAAGATTCTCTCTTCTCCGGGACATCAAGGACAATGAAAGATTGAGGACTGAATTGGACCGTACAAATTTGTCTTTGCAGCTATATGAAGAATACAAAAGGCAAAAGAAAAAACCTAAGAAGTCTAGGAATGTTTGATTAAAATCCTTGCAGACCCTCCACAAATTTTGACGATATTTATGTGATTTTCGAGTTCTGAATTTGGGTTCGATTGCTTAGGCAGCAAAGTAACATTAGCAGCGTATACACAAGAGGCAATCTTTAGAGCTTCAGTTTGAGCAGGTGAAGAAGAATTTTCAACAGACAGATATGATTTATGAGTGCCTGTTTGTATTTGTAGTTCATATTTCATCGATTTATTTAAAATAGAAATGATATGTAATGTAACTCATTTAGACTATGTAGTTGACAACCAAGCAAAATTCGAGTCTTGAAATTTTGTTTTAATGCATCATGTCTTCACCTAATGATTATCAACTCAGTAACCAACAACAACATTATGTCAATCAATTCCCAATTTTAATTTTATAAAGTAATATTGAGCTGTTTTTTAACTTGGAAAAAAACAAGAAATTTATTTCATAAATAAATGCAAGGCATGTGAGTCTACAGAATCCACATGGGGTTTCTATGTATCGGATCTTAGAAGATTGTTTCGCTGATTAAATTTGCGATCTCAATCTGCAATAAATACCTTGGGCTTCTCGAAATTGATGAAGACAAATATTTTCATTTTTTTTCGTGTTTAGAATTTAGATGATAATAATGAGCAAATTAAGTGGCAGGTTGGATTTTTAATATTTGAATTTTATTTTTTGCATATTAAAGTATAATAAAAATGTATACAAATTCATATGATCAAAATTTAGTTATCATTCTATTAGATCAATTAACGTCAATTTTGATCAAGGTCATTTAGAATCCAATTTTAAACTTCAAATGGGCTTTGTTAAGCATCAATTTCAAATTAGGACACTTTTTTTTTTTAAGATTCAAATTAGTAACTTCTTTTTTATCAGCAAATTTTGAGGATTCTTAATGCTATTTTGAAACTTGAAAGATAAGTAAAAGTAAATTCTAAATTTGAAAAATTTTACGAACTAAATAGAGCTAAGTTAAATTAGAGAACCGAAGGTCAGTGACGCAGTTGGTTATCTTGTAAGGTTTGTTGGTCTCCCTTCCTACTGTGTACTAAAAAAAAAAAGAAGTTAAATTAGAGAAAAATAAACAAAAAAAGAGAGTTAAATTAGAGAAAAAATAAAATAAAAGAAGTTTAAATTTAAGACTAAAAAGTATATTTTATTTATATAAACAAAAAAAAAACAACAATAGGACACCTACCATGTGATAGAACAGCGCAAATCAAGGGCTTTCATTTTCAAACTATTATTATTATCCGTCATCTTGTTGGCAGTTTTTTTCCTCATTTTTTTCAACATATTATATTTGCCGTATAAAATTTTAATCACCGATGGTTTCCACCAATCATTTTTCTTCTTTTTGTTTAAAATACTATTTTAATATAACTTTAAAAAAAAAAAAAAAAACTATTTTGTTTTATGTAGCTTCAAATATCAAAATTATTTAATATATATTCAATAAAGTTTAAAATTAGTCGAGACTAAAATAAAATAAATTTAAAAAGTAGAAAGTCAAAATGATATTTTATTTTATTTTTTTCTCTAATTCTCTTGACTTGTAACGTGACTTGTTTGGAACCTAAGCACGCTTACATTATTTCTGCCTTTTTTTGTTACAATCAATGTGACTCATCCAATTAATCAGTTCTCTAAGTTTTTCTTACTCTTTGCTTATTCTTCAATTCATCATATATTATAATACTAGTATCCAAGATTGTGTGTGAATCGAGAGAATATGGGTTATTTAATTCTTTAAATTGACCTCCTTTAATCATATGCATTACAAGTTGTTATATTCTTTATAAATATATGTGTGTGTGAATGTATGACTTATATAATTTAGTATTGATGACCATATATTAATTGTATAATAAACACATCCATATAGTTTTGACCCATCAAAGCTTTCATTGAAATTAAATAAATGCCTTATATGAAAGCCATATGCTTGCCTCTTTGATTATCATATTGTTCATAAACAATTAGTGTTGATTGGGGGGACTGATTTGGGATGTGTTGAATGATTAAAAACATATGACATTGATAATATAAGCTCCATGATTTTCATATTTGGCCTTTCTAACTATTCATGTCATGTGATAGATAACTGAAACTATATTGGCAAATGGCAATGCATGATCTCTCAAACTAATATATATATATATATATATAAAGAATACAATCTTATCTCCATTACAGAAACCCACATTCTGAAGGGTGGGGATTGAATTCAATAATGCATTGAAATAATCATAATTATAAGTGTGGAAAAACCTTCTATGATTATAATTATTGCAAGTAAGAACAAGAATAATAAAAAAATCAAGCACCATTTGTTGCTAATTGGGGTCAAACAAAGAATTTAAAAAAGTTAGAGTCGACTTTAAGAGCATGACTTGTATTAGAACAAAAATGTCAAAATTTATGATTAATTACTTAGTTGCTAATTCCAATTATAGTAGGGCATAATTTGAATTTTTAAAGTAATTTGAATTGACTAGCAATAGATCATTATTTATCACAAATTCCCCTGCCTTTTATTATTTGGCGGTAATAGAGTTTAATACCATGGTCATAAATTCAATTCTAAAAATCTATATTTGGTTCAACTCGTCCTCCAACTTGTACTTAAAAAAATAATAATAATAAAAGATCACAAATTCCCCTATAATCAATACATCAAAATCCTCAAACAAAATATAGCCACAAGTATCCTTAGCTCATTACTAAGAGGTGGATTCATTATCCGAGGTATGATTTCCAAGTTCAAAACTGAAAAATGAATTTGATTGTAAAATTCTTACTTATCTTTTGGGTTCGGACTTTTAAGAGTGAGGTAAATGTTTTGAGTATGTGTCTCAAAAAAAAAAAATGTTTTGAGTATGTAATTAGGCTAAATTTCAATTTTCAATCAACAATAATTGATTTGTAACCTCTGTACAAAAAGTTTGAATATCTACTCTCAAATATTGGTTATTAGACTAAAAAATAGGTAATATATTTTTTTGTCAATTTAGAGATCAAATGTTGGAATTTCCACTGGCATATTAAAAATAAAATTAAAGGTTAAAATAATGTTGATTATATAGTTATCTTTTATTAGCATTGGTTCAGCAATAACAATAATTATAGTACATTGTAAATATATTTAAAAAAAAATTATTGACAATATTTTTTTTAATGAACAACATTAGACGTATTATAAAGTATATAGATTAAAATAATATTTCAACAAATAATAATAATGATCGTTCCATGTGATAAGCTGCTATTGGACAGTGGTGAAGCTGTTTTGGGATCACATTTCTCCAATTGGGTGGCAATGAAAATTGTGGATATTTGCTTATCTCTCTTGGTTAATAAATTAAAATTGCATTAATTATGGCTATAATTTACAAGTGGGCCATGAGTTCCATTAAATGATTAAGTAAAGCATAATAATTACAATTAGAAGAAACATAATAAATTTATTTTCTTTTACAAAATAAAAAAGTGATGGCCGATCAACCCACCACTAAAAAACAAATTGAAAAGGACAATTCTCCTTCCCACCACAAAATTTGTTAATATTTGCAAATAAATTAGTGAAAATAAAGAGATTCTAATGTCTTATTTGTCATTTAGGAGTATTAGATTTCTCATCTTCTTTTATCTTTTTCTGTCTAAGTCATTAAAGTTTTATCTAATTGACACACTAAACGACATATTCCAACTAACACTAACAATAATTGTGAGTTTGAAGATTCTCAATTTTGAAATTTTTTTAATTAAATTTATAAACACTATTTTGATTCATGCATTTTTGTGTTACATAAGACTATTTTTATGAATAAATCTACAACATTTGTTTGTAACAAAATTAGTTAGATTTTAATTTCATATTGAATCTACAACTTCTTAATTACTTATTATTTTCTTGATCATCAAATAAATGCATAATTGTTAAAACTCAAATATTTTATTAAGAAAAACGTTAGGATAGAAATTTATAGATAAAAAGAAATTTAAGTAAATAAATGGTTATCAAAAGATTTCTCTATCATTTTGAATGGAACTTTTTTTTTTTTTTAGATTTAAATGGAATAATTCTATAGGATTGATTAATGTGCTAACAATCTAATAAGCTCTGTAAAGCAAATTGAAATCTTGATTGGTTCATAATCATTAGGTATTATTAATCCCCTTTTTGAGAGTAGCCGTGGTAGGTGAAATTTTGAAAGGATACCCATTTTGTTTGTTATTTATAAATTTTTAATTATATTTTATTTCAGTTTAAAAAATAAAAATCATGTAAATTTGATAACTAATTTTAATTTTATATTTTTAAAAAAACATAAAACAAAAACACGCGAGATTATAAAAAAGGAACCTAAAATTTCAATTTTAGATGGGAGCTCCAAAGGTTGCGGCAAATGATGGGATCTTGCTCCAATGTTATCGCCGGTGATTGAATCCCCAATTCTCCGGCGACTGAAATTCCTTCGCCTTTACTTTTTTTTTTTTTTTTGTTGAGATAATTTCGCCTTTACTTTCTTTCCTTTCACGAAGTTTTTGCCCTAATTTTGGCGAATCGCAAAACAACAGTACAGAATCAAGAACGCAATGAAAACCGAAAATCAAAATCCAACGAGAATTGCAATTTACGTTTCCTCTAATCAAGATCCGTAACCGAGTTCATCTCGGAACGGCTATGTAAGAAAAAAAGCAAACAAATCCAGACATGAATTTCATCAGAAGAAGAAGAATCTGTCTCAGTAACAGAGAGAATGTAGAAATACCCTTGACGATTTCATCGGAAGGAGAAAAACAGACGCTAAAAAAATCCATGTCCTCTAATCCATCTACAAGAAACCAAAACCAGAAAGATCTATACACAGAAAAATAAAGAAACAAACAATCTCTCCAAAAAGAACAAATTACAAGAGATCAGGAAAATCAGGACTGCGGAACAGAGAGATTGGAAAGAAGATCTCGAAGATGGCGAGAATCGAAATCGCCGAGTCTGAGAGCCTCAACAACGCGCTCGAAAAGCAGAACGTGACAAGGAATATGCAGAACGCCTTTCTGTTGGTAGCCGTATTCTTGGGCGGATTTATCGAGGAGCTCCGCGAACACAGGGTGGTTCAGGAGATGAGCGCTCACCACGAATCGCTCCATTTCTTCGCCCACGTAAACAGGGACGTGGCCTTGCGGCACGGTGGCGGATCGGAGAATACGAGATCGGCGGAGGTTGACGGAATCGGAGCGGAGAAGACAGTATTGAGAGGAATCGGCGACGCGAGAAAGGCGGCGAATCAACTGCTTCATGGTGGAATGGATGAACAGAGAATTGAAAACCAATGAATGAATTTGGTGAGTTTGATTTGGAGAAGATGAAAGAGCTTTGAAGATTGGGGGAAGAAATGAAAGGGGAAGAATATATATATATACACACAGAGAAAGCAGTGTGGAGGAATTAAATTAAAATCAAATAAAGAGAAGAAAAAAAAAAAAAAAAAAAAAAAAGGTAATGAGAAGAGAGAGAAGAGAGGGAGGGAAGGTACAGGTAAGAGTACTTGGCAGGTACAATCTCTCACACCATCTTCCCCCCTCATAATTAATTATTGTTTCTTCCTTTTTTTTTTTCTCTTTTTATATTTATAGAAAACAAATTTTGATTACTTGAGTTTGAAAAAATATTAGAAAAAAAACATAAAGAAAGAAACAAGATTTATAAGGTTAATTACAAAATAGGATTTCTTTTTTAGGAATAGGCTAAATTGATAAAGTATTTATATTACAAGCAAAAAAAAAAAAGAAATTATAGTTATAAGTATTTATAATTATATGATATCGAATGGGTAAGTGGCGCAATGATTTCAGTGTTTAGTTATAAACCAGTTCAACACCAGTGTCACAGGTTTGAGTCCGATAATCGGTATTTGTCCCACTCCCTCAATATGTACTAAAAAAAATGTTTATAAAAAAAAATGAATATTGAGAAGAAGAAAAACATTAGAGATAAAATTAATACCAGTAAAGGATAAGTGAGTAGGAAGCATAATAAATGGTAGATTTTTTAGGATATGCATGTTGGAGTTGGAGTAGATGAATACTTTTTTAAAAGTTAACTTGAACATTGGGATTAATTTATCAATCAATTAACTAATTATAAACATGTCATCTTTCTTAATTAATATTCTAAAATTTTGTCTTATTAATTAATCTTAATATATATTATTCTCAACAAAAAATTAATTAACTCAACTAAAAGAAATTATTGTTAAACTAAAGCCACAAACATCATGACTCTTAAATTAAACGAGCAATCCAAATTAATTGGATTGTTTTATTTAGGTAGAGCCTAATGTTTCGTGGTATATCTTAGAGAATATATTTAGGAGTATATCTAAGACAATGTAGTATTATATTTTGTAATATATATGTAGATTATGGGGGGTGGTACTTTTATTTTATTTTTATTTTTTAAAAAGGAAAAAGAAAGGGTGGAGCGGTAGTGGTAGTGGGCATGACGTGTGGGAAAGGGCGGTGGCATTCTATGTTGTTGAGTTGTCGTTGGCGCTTTCCTTTTTTCCTTTTCTTTTATTATTATTATTATTATTATTATTTTTCTCATTCAAACATTGCATAATATATTCCCAATCCCTACTGCTCAGTACTACTCCCCTTATATCCTCTAGGCGGTGCCTTTCATTACGCGCTACCACCTCCTTATTCACTTCAAACTAATTCAATTATCTAATACTTTGGAATTATTTTTCTACAGTTCCAAACACATCACTATATAATAACCAAAAAATAAACATGAAATATGGATTTGGGGTATTATTTTAAATTCCATTACGAAACATAATTCTTCTCTACCATACTCTCTTTACGCGTTTCCCCCCCATCTCTCACTCCCCTCTCCATTCAATTCAATTCACTTTTTTTACTACTCTATTTCTTTATTTTAATACTCTCCCTAAAATTTAGTTACAATATATATTTACTCCTTTTTTTCTACTTTGTTTTATTTTAGTTATACACTTTCAACTATCTAATTAGTTTACTGTCATAAATTGATACAAAATGTTCCGAACAAATTAGTTTAATCACTATTTACTTAGAAATTTATTTCATACCAATTATTTTCTCATTTTCAAAAATAATAATACAAATTATATATATAGATTAATTACTTCAAAATACACCTAAATTAATTCAAACATTCATAGAAAAAAAAATGTTTAATTTAAATTTATGTAATTTCAATAAAATTCAAAACTAATTAATCAGCATGAACTGTTTCAAATGGTTAAAGAGAATCCTGGAATGCATAAGGTGATGAGATTCAATCCATAATGACCACCTACCCTACCTAAAAATTAATTTCCTACCAATTCTTATGACATCCAAATATTGTAGGGTCAGACAATATTTCTCATGACAATAGCAGTCATAGATATCATTTTTTTTTTTTATTGTTAAGGAAAGAATTTTCTATTAGGTTTCCCTCAATCAATTTTAGAAATATATTTATTGTGTTATTTTTTGTATTAAGATTTAAAAAAAAAAAAAAAAAAAAAAAAAAAAAAAAAAAAAACCCCACCTGTAATTAATATTTATCTCACACTTATTATCACGACCAAGTTTAAGTTAAAAATATATTAACCAAATGAAGCACATCTCAACCAATTACTTGTACCAAAATAATATTTAGTCGTACAATATTGGCAATTAGGTTTGGAGGTGTACGGTGTCTATAAATAATAATTACTTGAGGAGGAATGAATACATACAAACATGCCTTTATTAGTTTGCATTACCGATTCTTTGTTAGTTACTAATTGGTTAAAATACCATTTTGGTCTTTCGACTTTGGAGTTTGTTCCATTTTGGTCCCTTGACTTTCAAATGTCCAATTTTAGTCCCTCAACTTTGTTGTTTGTCCAATTTTGGTCCCTCAACTTTCAAATGTTTTCAAATTTGGTCCTTAGACTATAAAAAAAGTTCAAAAATTGTCCTTTAGTCAAATGAATTTTTTATCACTTCTAAATTATTTTATCTCTCTTTCATCTTTCATAATTTCTCTCTCTAGAAATTTTACCTCTCTTCAATCCACCTCTCTTCCCTTCTTTTCTTTCTTTTTTTCTTCTTTATTTTCTTTCTTTTTCTTTTTTGTTCCATGGTAGACTATGAATTTTAGAAAACAAAAAGTGACAAATCAAAGTAGAAAAATTATTATTTAGAAAAATTATCTCATGTTAAATAATTTGATGAGATGGATTGAGGAGGAATAAGAGAAAAAAAGAAGAGAAGAGGATTAGAGATGTGAATTTAAGAGAGATAAAACTTTTAGAAGATAAATGATGAAAGATGGAAGAGAGAGAAAAAAAAATTAGGAGTGAGAAAAAAATTTCTTTGACGAAAGGATCATTTTTGAACTTTTTTGATAGTCTAGGGACTAAATTTGGACATTTGAAAGTCGAGGGACCAAAATTGGACAAATAGCAAAGTCAAGGGACTAAAAATGGACATTTGAAAGTCTAGGGACCAAAATTGGACAAATAGCAAAGTCAAAGGACTAAAATTGAACAAAATACAAAGTTAAGGGACTAAAAATGGACATTTGAAAGTCTAGAGACCAAAGTGAAATAAACTCCATAATTGAGGGACCAAAATAGTATTTTAACCTTACTAATTTTAACGTACCGCCACGCGTTTGTTGTAAAGAAATGAAATTTGGTTGTTGTGTGTGTCATTTGGCATCGGCATTTAAGGCGGAACCGTATTATTATTATTATTATTATTAATTTTGGGTTTGGCGGTTGTGATTATAATTAACAAATGTAATTAATTAATTATGTGGATTGTGTAGTCCCCTCTTCTTCGTCCAATCCCATAAGCCTAACGCCGCACCAAATTCCGCCAAATCCTATCCCTTTCTTTTCTCTGATGATAAGAATAGCGATTAAACCATTAAACCTATTTTTTATTATTCCCTTTTTATTCTTTCATGTTAAATTATTTATTTATATTTTTTCTTCTTTTTTTTTGAAACACAAAATAAAATATAACTATATTTTTATCTCTAAATTCTTGATCTAGTTTATATTTGATTTTTACGTTTTAAATAAAAGTTTTTTTAAATTTTTTTATATAGCTGATGTTTCAATATTGATCAATTGTTAGGTGTTTTTTTTAATTTACTCACATACTTATTTTTTAAAAGTAAAATTTACGTGAGGGTTATTAAAATTTAAAATTAGTTTAGTTATTATTTTAATCCATTTATTATTACATAACTAATGATTTTATTATCTCAACCATTAAAATTGGGTATTTTGTAGAGAATAAAAATATCTAATTTTAAAATATAGAGATAAAATAGAAACAACGTGCAAGTATTACAGATTTACTTTTTTTCAATATTACTTTATATTCATATTTATCCCAATTTTAATTTCTCTATTTTTAAAAGTTAGTTTTTTGAAGTTGAGTTTAATGGAATGGATTCAGTAATTTTGGGGGATTTTTCCACCTATAATAAAAATAAATAAATAAATACAAATCTACAAACAAGAACTTTTTTTTAACAAAAAAAAAAGTGTATAGCTATAAGTTTGGCTGACTTAGTAAAAAGACGAAAAAATTTATACACTTAATGACTTCAATGAGTGCAACAAATAAATATTCAATAAATGCTACAACGTGTTGTACATAATTTTCAATCAATAAACCATGAACGAAAAAATTAGAATATACTAAAAACACCCAAAAATCTATTATAAACTAAATATATTTTTTAAAAAAATATTATAATTAAAATAGATAATGAAATGTTGGCGCTTAAAATGAATTCTCAATAATTTTAATAAGAAAAAAACACGTGAACATATTTTAAATTTTTTATAAAAATAAATTTGACGAAGGATAATTTTGAAAAGAAAAATTAATTCCAAAAGTTTAATGACCGGGGCTGTTTGTTTGACATATTTAGGTAGTTTTTAGGTTAAGAAGTTATATTGAGAATTTATGTTGAGGAGTTAAAAATTGAGAATTGTGTCAATAACTCGTTTGGATGTAGTTTTTGTATAAAGGAGTTAAAAGTCAAAATCTTGTTTGGATAAAGATTTGAAAATGAGTAGTTATTTTTAGTAGTTAAAAAATAAATGATTAAAAATGAACGGTTAAAAATGAGTTATTTTGATTGATTTGAAAGAAATGATTAAAAATAAGTTGTTAGAAATGATTGAGTAGTTATAAATGAATGATTAAAAAGGAGAGTTATTTTTAAAAGTAAAAATGAGAAGGAATTAATAAAAATTTGTTTGAATGTAAGTTTTTTAGGAGCAGTTAATAACTCCTACATAAAGTTAATAACTCCTACATAAATATGTCAAACAAACGGCGCCTATCAGTTTAGAGGGAAAGAAGGCGCGTCCTATCCCACTTCCGTAGCACTTCCACCGTACACTCAATTTTGTACATAAAAACACACCCATTTATTACAACACACCCACCACCAACCTCAACTTTAATCAAATATCCATTCTTTCCACTTTATTCATAACAATTCAAATGCATCATATCCTAATTACTTTGATTGGCCGCATGAAAAATTCGTAAGAAATTAATTTATAAGTAGGTGACCGTTATAGGAATTGAATCCCTTGACCCATTGAATCACCCATCATAGTTTACATTAATTAAATAAATGAATATATTAATAAAATTAATATTTTGTAAATGAGATATTTTGGATAGAACTAATAAATTTGTGTGTCATTATTTTTCTTCTTCATTAATATTTTTCGTCTCCGTCTATTATAGTTGCAATCTATTCGATTCGATCTCAAACATTCACAACATATATTATATTCGGGAAAAATGTTGTGGATCATAAATTCTGCTAAGTTATATACAGAAAAATTCCTTTAAACATTGCCATTTTTTTTTTTTTTTAATGTTCATATTCTTTCGTGGTTAATAAATACCGTTTTTAAGGCTAATAAATGTTGTGGATCATAAATTTAAGGATAATAAAATACCGTTTTTATTTTTTAAAATAAAAAATCAAAGATAAAAAATGAAAAATGAAAAACAAAAAAAAAATGGTTACGAAATGGAAATGGAGCCTAAATGATTATAAAAGGCACTTTAATTATTGGAATAAGAAGTAGAAATATAGAGGTGGGACAGTGAGTTGCAATTGGAAAGCAAAGCAGCAATAAGCAAGTTGGCAATTGGGGCAATCAGATTCCTATGATAACGTACCAAAAATGTTATACCAATTTGGTCTAAACCCATTGTGGGCCCTTTTGCATTTTTGGCCCTACTTTTTTCTTTGGTCCTTTCATTTAATATTCCTTTTTATTTGTACCCATCCCCTAAGTTATGGGGTATATCCCCCATTCATGTACAAATTCATTCTTCATTTCTTTATTTCAAACTCACTTAGCAGTTATTGATTTCTTCTCACGTTTCTTTGTGCTTCAGGTCCAAATCTTCCATTTTTATATTTGTTGAACTCAAAACAATTTCAAGCTGGATAGTTTGTTTCTCGAAATTAGTTAAATAAAAATGATTTTAATTGAAAGCAAAATAGTAACCATGCATGTCCCTAGGTCAGGCACCGAGAGACATCAAATGAGTAATGTCGCAACTGAGTCTCAATCCTGAGACCTAATCAAAATATAGATCTAAACCTTTTTTTGGAGAAAGTTAGAGAATAAAAAGTATCTCAAGAACCAACTTTAAGTTTTATTGAAAGATAAATGACTATAATAGGAGGCAATAACACCACGGTCAGGAATTCGATATTTTAAATCGGTATTTGGCTCTCATAACAGTTGTACTCTCTCTATATGATATTAATCAACATGTATCTTCTATTTTCCAAAATGAGTAGTTGATATCATATATTACAAAATAATTAGTTGGGTTTCAATTTCGAATATTATTGAATTAAAAAAAATATCGGTTTGATAGGGCAATAAAGTGATTATGTGATTCGTTTTCACACTTTTGACACTAACTAGGCCTTTATTTTGTCAGGAAAACAATTGCCTCTCATACTTTTTTTTTTTTTTTTGAGAAATGGATAAAATGAATGCTTTTATTGTTTTTTTTTTTTTGCTACAAATTAATAGGAGATAAATAAACACACACAATGCAAAAGATCATTTTATTGGAAAGGGATAAAGAAAAAAAGGGCAAAATAAAAGTAAAGAAAGGGAAAGGGGAAATTGTGTGGAAAGCATAATGGATGATGATTGTATAGTGGGTATTCAATTGAAGGTTAGAATTGTTTTGAAATTAATTAGGTTAATTTTAGTAAAGAAGAAGATATAAAAATGGCCATTCAATTATTCCAAAAGCCTTGTGCTTTTGGACGTGGGTAGCCATCACTGTTATCCCAAAAGTAAAAAATAAAGTTGGCTTTGTGCGGGACTGACCGTACGGGACTGACCACACAAATTTAAAACTAAAATAAATCTAGGACCCATTAACAAAACCAACACAGATGGTGACCTATGAATTTCATTGTTTAACGATGATACAATGTTGATTTATCTCAAAAGAACAAAAATATTTAAGTGTTAATTTGATTATCATTTATTTGAAAGAAGTTTTTTATATACGATTTATGATTTCTCTCTTTTAATTTGTATTATATATATATATATATATAACATAACCAAATCAATCTTATATTTTTAGGTTGAATTTTCATAATTGTGTTAAGTGCTATACTTATCTAAACTTAGGTGAACCACTTTTTTTTAATGGCTTTGATTGATGTAGAAAGAAATGTTAGAGTGGGGAGAGAAATACAAAAAAGTAAAAAACATATGATTTTCCAAAATACTTATCCATCCTTAGGTAAGTATTACTCTTATGTTAATATTCTTTTTTGTCTATAAAAATAACTCTATTCATATCCTTAAATATATAAATAAATGAACAAAATATAGATGATACTATATTTGAACCATAGGTTAACTATTTTTTTAGTGTATGTTATTTATCAATATACTAAGAACTATCTCATTAATTAATTTCTATTCTCACAGATATATGTATATATTAATTTTTTTTAGTTCAAATTAAATTGAATTGATCGAATAAAGCTTAGTGACCTAAAACCAACCTAGTTAAGCGAAAATTAAAAAATCAAAATCCAACCCAATCAAAAATAGAACTATAGCTCAATCTAACTTTTACTCGAGTTGTTAGATTCTTTTGTTTAAGTGGTAGATACTAAAAAAATAAAAACAAAAGTAAAAACGAACCGAGGGGGCTTTTTGGGTAATGGTATTACAGACCAGAATCACGAAATGATGACCCGGATATCCACATTGCCAGAGCAGCCTACTACCATACAGAAAACCAGCCTCCAATTCTTTTCTCACTTTGAATTGTCCTTTTTTTAAAAAAAATTTATTTCCTTTGCCTTTTCTGGCTGGTCCTTGAAAGTGACCGTTTATGGTTAATTATTTTCAAGTGTTTGATATTTGTACGTACAAAACTCGTCTACTTGCAAGTAAAGTAACTTGGGATTTGAAATGTCACAACCCCTTTGTTTTTATTTCAAAATTCTCTACCCTTTTTTTTTTTTTTGATATCCGTGACTGTCCGGGCCAGCTTTCGCGCACCTCGACTAATGTCACGAGGCATACCGCATGACCCTACAACATTTGGATGCCAAAGAAACTCGTAAGAAATTAATTCCTAGGTAGGTGGCCACCATGGATTTATCCAATTACCTTATGCACCCCAAGACCCTCTATGACCAATTGAGCCACTCCATGATGGTTTCAAAATTCTCTACCTAGCCTTTTCTTTTTTAATTATTCTTTTAAAGAGAGAGAAGAATTTGAATTGGAGATGTAACACCCATGTACAAGATTTGAATTAAGATTTGGAATCTTTGACACCTTAATATTCTACTACATTTATGCAACATGATCATCTTATTTACTTACTTGACTACTTTTAACTGTGAAGATTATCTATATAGAGTAAAAAAAGTTTCACATTGCTAAATTAGGAGAATATCTTGGTTGATTAGAATGGGGTGTCATCTCTATTGATTTTGCGGTCTTTTGGGTGATATGACTAAAAATAAAGTTACGAGAACTTAGGTGTAAAGTAGACAATATCATATGAACGTGGTGATATGTGGATGCTTTGTTCTTTCCCGAAGACTCTTCACTCACATTTTTTAGGAAAAGTTTCACGAGCTCATTAAACACAAAATTAGTTTAGCGAAACACAAGTAACTTGAGTATTTCTATTTAAATAAAAATGACACGCCTTGCTAATAAGGTAATAACTATCAATTTTTCACGTTTAACTTTAATATAGTTTGAATATTTTAAGGATCCAACTCTTAATTGAATGTGGCTAACAAATATTATTATTTTTATAATATGTGGAATAGAGAGAATTAAATCTCTAACTTAAATGAGTCGCATTTTGATGTAGTTTAGTTTATTCATATATGGTTCTAAAGTCTAGTGTTCTATGATGATTGCGTTTACGGTTGTTGAGTCAACGTGTTGGACTTAAATGAACAAGTTGTCGTATGAGAATTGATTAAATTGAAATTCACAATCACAAAAATTTGAAATTTTTGGGCATTAAAAAAGAAACTTAGAAGTAGATAAGCTCATTGGACTAAGCAACAAGCAGTGGAAAGGGAGCAGATTGGAGAGGATGTTGAAGGTTGGGGAAACTTTTTCATCCCATTTGGGCCCAATGCTGTAGACTTTAATGAAATGAAAATAATAATAATAATAATAAAAATGAAAAGTATAAATTTATGTAATTGTGAGATGTTGAGTGATTGGGGGAAAAGATCTGAAATTAGTGGAGCCCAGATTGTTTGCTTTCTTGCTGGGAATTGGGACCAGAAATTGAAGGCTTTGGCAGCAATATCTACCTTATATAATTTGCTTCTTTTCTCACACAAATTTTGTAATCAAAATATGAACATACCATCCAAAAGGACAATATTATAACAAGAAGAAATTTATAAAATTTGGAGCTTGAATTTCTAATAGAGCCCACATTGTAGAGTTTTAATGCTAATGTCTAGGGATACAATTGAGATTTGGAATATATAAACTTTATCCCAATATTGATGGAATTAAAGTCTGTGTGGGCCTAAGTTAGGCATTCGGGCCTTTAAGGCGTTCTTGGAGTTGGCGTGGATCTCTCGGCGTGGGCTTCGAGCTGCTAGCCCAAAATACAATCTTCACAATTCATATTGATAATGGTGCATTTTGAATTCACATTATTTATTTATAATAATAATTATATATTTTTTTTGCATTCCTACAAGACTTCGCAGCCAAGCTGCTTAAAATTTAGAATGAGTAACGATGGAAATGACTAGATTAGAGAATTTTAGTCGGTACAAATTGAGAGAGCAAAATTACTCTTTTCAAATAATATTAGAGTCAAATATTAATTTTCGCTCACGAATTCATGATCGTGAAGTTGAACTAGATTAACACAAAATAAGATAATCAACTCCACTACCGACTCATTCAATAAAATTTTATTGAGATAATAAGTGAATAAAGGAAGGGAGTGAGAAAAAAGTTTTACACAAATGCTACGTCCTATTTTATTAATTAACATATAAATTTATTATAAAATTCCATTTTTCAAACTCTCTCGTCCTCAAATTGAGAAGAAAATATCTCATTATTATCAAATTCCTACGTATTTCATTCACCCTACAATCAATTATTTTCAAATAAAAATATTTTCTCAAAAAAAAAAAAAAAAACTAAATAATATCTCATGAAATAGCGTCAGAAATAGATGTATTAAGAAATAAAAATTGATACAAGTTGACTCTATCTGGATCTCTATAAACGCTAGTCACGTCCATCACCATTGCTTTCATAGGGATGAGATGACATGTGTGCCCAGTCAAGTTACAAAACCATATGAATTCAACTTATTTTGTGTTAATTTAGTTCAACTTCACGATCATGAATTCGTGAGATATACATGACTCTTTGGAGGTTTTGTTTGTCCGCACCACTTAATTCCTATCTCCCATTATGCTACTCACTCTTAGTCAAGTATACTTTCTAGTTTTAAATTTTTGAAAAATAAAATCCATATCTTTTTCTACATTTCGAAAATCAGAAATAAAAAACAACTAAATTATATTCTATTTTCGGTAGAGTATCATCTTTTTTGGAAATTGTATGGTGGTATAAATACTAATTATTAATACCTTTGAATATTATATTATAAATATTTATTAATACCTCTATTATAAAAAAAAATAGAGAATTTACCATCAGCAGCACATTCTATCTCTTGTATTATATTTGTAGCATAATTTTTAAAATAATTCATCTATAGCATATTTATTTCTACCACTCACCTAATGATAGTCTATCACTCACCTAGTGATAGAACTCAATTTAGATTTCTATCACTGATAGAAAACTTAAGGAGTGATAGAATGAGTCTATCATTGATTGAATTCTATCACTAATAGAACTCAACAAGTGATAGAAGTCAATTTGGATTTTCTGCTACAAATGAAATTATTTTAGATTTTGTGCTATAGATGGAAATATTTTACCTTTTTTTGTTATACATGCAAAATCCCCAAAAAAATATGTGACAATACTTATTCATGTAAATGATTATATTTGTTGTTAAAAAAAAGATTATATTTGCTAATTTTTTTAGAGTGACTATATTTATAATTATTTTATAGATTTATTTAGTTGGGTAAGTTTTTTTTTTTTTATAAATTAAAAGTATATATTTAAATTGAAGAGAGTTTACCATCAACAACACATACCTCTCATATTATTTTTGCAGCAGAATTTTTAAATAACTCATTTATAACACATTTATTTATATCACTCAACTAGTGATAGAACTCAATTTGGATCTCTATCACTAATAGAAACCAATTAATGATAGAACTCGATTTGAATTTTTTGCTACAAATAATTAATTTTGATTTTGTGCAATAGATGAAAATATTTTATTTTCTTTTTTTTGTTATACATGCAAAATCCCCTAAATTAAATTATGTGGTTACATTTAAATATAATTTTAAGCTCGTTCTGGGAAAAAAAAACTTAGTTACAAGGCTATAGTTGTCTTGTATAATTTAAGTACTTTATTAATTGATTTCTCAAAAGGAAAGCAGACGTTATTCAAAGTCTAAATAATTTTAGTTAATAAGTTTTTGTAAGTTGTCCGATTTAGAATCAAGATTCAACGTTTTGAGGACGCTCACATTATCTTGCATCCTTTTGGCTATGATGCCTTTTTTTTTTTTTTGAGAATTTTTTGCTATAATGCTTACTTGTCTTGAATTGATTAGTCAATAAAAATTGTCTCCCCAAATCAACATGTTACTTTTTATATGTTGTCCTCATGACATGTTTTTGAAGTTTATCTTGATCATTATTTCATATTATTTGAGCACGATGACTCTCACTCCCACTTTAAATGTAGTCTTAGTACATTCGTGCATTACTTATCTACTCAATTATCATATACCAACTAACTTTTGTCACTTTAACACCAACATTACAAGATTACGAGAATCGATATTTATTCTCCATCTACAATATTGAATTCTAATTTTGACAACGCCCCGTTGCAAGTAGATGAAAAGAAGGGCCATCTTCTTCAGCCACCAACCTTGAAATGTCAACGCAGCCATTTTCATCTTTAACTTTTTCTTTAACCTATTTCTCTTTTTCACACGCGCGATTGATCCTCACATTTTCCGTCATTTTCAACCCTAACGGTCCACACAACCACGTGGGAGTACAATTCTTGACTTTCTATCTTCAGTTTTGATTATTACTACTTTATATTTGTATGTAAAGCGATTTCATCCGATTAATTTATTGGGTATGTTGAAATTTTCTCAATTGTCATGGTCTTCTTTTTCAACCCTTTTGTGGTTTTTTGTCCTCATGGTTTTGGTTGGAATTCCCCCATTAATTCCATGGCCATCCCAATTGCTTCAATTTAAGAATTCCCATCAAATATCTTAGCTTCTGGCTACCTATTCATTCCTGTCTGTAACTGATTGAGCTTGCAATTTTCATTTCCATGGCGTCTTCGTTTCTGGGGTTCGTCTTTGCTCTTTGTGCTGCTGCTTCCATCTTAACCCACCTGGTTGTTTTCTCTCACGCTCAGAATTCAACTCTGCCCATCACCGATCCCGATGAAGGTTTTGTTTTTATTGTTCTCTTTTTTAACCCCACTTTAATTTTGTTATCTGAGGAAAAAAGTTGACATGAAAGGACAACTTTTCAGTGAAAAAGTTCTTAAGAAACTAAAAGATCTGCCGTTTTTTTGACATCTAAATGTTAATCCTATGTTTGGTTAGAATAGAAACTAAAAGATCTACGGTTCACTTTTCATGTACACAACTTACTACCCCACTTTGAAGGCTTTGATTTTACCACTGACAGAATTAGGAAACAGTATTCGATTCAGTTGACTTTTTTGTTCTGTTCTTGAATTGGGTTTATGTTCATTTATGTGAGAATCGCCAAGGAGTAGATATAGATTTGAATAATTTACTCAAGTAACTACTTTGGAATGGATTGATTCTGACTTCTGAGTGAACTTTTGTGTGTGCAGCAAGAGCTCTAAATTCTGTATTTAGACAATGGCGTGTATCAGCTCCAGCAGGGGAGTGGAATATAAGTGGGAATTTATGCAGTGGGAGGGCAGTTGACTCCACCGCCGTTGACATTGGTGGAAACCTCAATCCTCTTATAAAATGCGATTGCTCAGCCAACAACGGTTCTACTTGTCACATTACTAAAATGTATTTCTCTATTCTCCCTTTCTGCATCTATCACTATCACACTGCATTTTTGTTTTTGATAACCGAGAAGTCGGAGCTTAGTTCGCCCATACTTGGGGCTACCCGCCCCCGCCCCAAGGCTTGGAACTAGGAAATATCTCAATGACTTGAACTCGAGACATGTAAGCCTGTATAACTTAGAGACCACGAACCCTTATCAATGAGATCGCCCCTCCTTGCCTTAAAGCATTCATGTTTCGTATGTGCAATCGATTGGGCTACCTGAGTTTCAATTGTGGAAATCCTGAATCAAATTGATGATAAAACTAATTTATAGGTGGGACTTTTGTTTTTAACCACTTTTTAGTGAGTCCATTTGCTTAAGTAATATATGGACCCTTAAAAATTAGGATGTGAAATGCATTACAATGATAACTTTGCTACAGTCATCAGATGGAAAGAATTCGTTTTTATAGAATACTGATCCGGCCATATTGTTTGCATGTGTAGCATACAGAAAAATCTGGTTAATCGTAACGGTTAAGGGTACAAAAACTGGTTTACAAAAAAGATCAGAGAATAGAATACTTGTTTCTCTTAGAAAACTCATGTTATTTGTTTTTTTTCATGTTCTTGTTTGAAATTAATGTTATTTATATGATTTGCAGGCACGTTTATGCATTAAATTTTGTTGGCGTACTCCCACCAGAGCTATGGACATTAACTTCTCTCACCTACCTGTATGGTTTTTTCCTTGTACACTCACCCATGTATCTCTTTTAGAATATTACATGGTGGATTTGATTCTACGGCTTCTTCAATGTGGAAGGTTTTTACTGGTAGCACATGCAATTAAATTGAACTGAATTTCTTTCAGGAAGTTGGATCAAAATGTCTTGTCAGGAACTCTGCCTGCATCTGTTGGTAATCTTACACAATTACAAACCTTGTAAGACGACCATTACCTTTTTTCTAGAGATTTCAATAGACATAATGCCTTTTCAAGATTAACGTTAAGAAGTTTCATCCTTATTCTAATTCAAATTAAATAATGATTAGGAGCCTTGGCATTAATGCATTATCAGGGAGACTACCGAAGGAACTTGGATCTCTTACTAATTTGAAACTGTTGTAAGTTATCTATTTCTTCTCAACTCTTGAAGACATTCGAATGGCTTGCTGGTCGTGTTGCGTTTTTATTAAACTTATGGAGCAGACGTTTTCACAGAATTTGTTAATTGCACAAGATATTTTCTGCACGTTCAAAAGATTCTAAGTTCACTTAGATGCTTCTGTCTTTTTTATTATTCATGAACGAGATTAATGAAACTGGAGTAAAGCATTCAAGAGTACAGATGCAGATTATTACCATTATATGTCATGCAGCTGTATATATTTCATTTAAACATATTTAACTGAGGGTTTTGACTGGTATTGTAGGGCATTTGGGTCCAACAATTTTTCTGGTTCCTTGCCACCAGAGCTTGGAAATCTTTCTATGTTAGAGGAACTGTAAGCTTCTTAATTTCTTTTCGTTTTTGTTTTTTTTTTTGTTTCTTTTTCAAATTCTCATACCTTTTTGTATCTACCATGTGTAACTTCTGCTTATGGGGTTGCCTTCGCTAGCCTGCAACAACTAAATCTGATTTTTTTGTATCAAACCTTTTAACAAATGGGATAAAAGCCTTAATGCTGTAGTCATGCGGTTGTTCTCAATTTTTTGATTTCCAGAATATTGTTTTTGGGTAAGAAACCAAACTTCCATTAAAAAAATGGAAGATCACATGGGATACTGAAAACAAGCCCAAAATAGGCAACTAAGGGAATCCAATTCAAAAAAACAAGACCAAGGTCATAATTATAAAACGACCTAGTGATTGACACCTATAAGGAGGTATTAAATCTGACAATTTCACAAGCTCCCTCACCTGACTTCTCTCTAAAAATCCTATTTTCCTGTCAAGCCAAGTACCCTGTCCTGCCCACTAACCCTAAATGAGCTCCTCCAACAATCGCAACAGTCGTTAGCAAATTAAAACTCTCGTAGAAAATGAGAAGGAGGTACTGTTTGATGATTGCCAGAAATACTACGATCTTCTTATTTTTATCAGACATAAAGAAAGATGACTTGCTATTATTGATAGAAAGTTCACATAGAACTCACTCTTGTACAAATAATAGGAATTATATAATATTTGGCATTTATCAATTTAACACTGAAAAAATTATAAATAGAACCACATATGTCAGAATGTTTGCATACCTAAGTAGATGTTTGAGAGCCTAACTTCCGTTAATGAAGTGAAGAGTATAACCGTGGAAACATAAAAGAAAGAAAGACTGAAAACTAAAACAACTTTCGTGAACGAAAAAGAATTATAATCTCAACAGTTACTTATCGTGGATTTTACTTATAGTACTCTCTTGTGATCATTTTATTTTAGTTGTGAGTTTGTTGATGCAAGAATCTTAATAAAAAAGTTGACTTTCGGTTCCTTCATCTTGTGATATGTATGTATGTATGACTTATGACTCTGAGCAGCTGAAAGGTCTGAATGATTAGATTTTTCCCAAGCTGCAGTCGGTCGTTACTATAACATGGGGTTTGATATGCTTGGTTGTAGTGGTCTATCTTCACTTTGCCTTGTACTGTTTCATTATAATGATACTTTGTTAATCTTGTTTGTCTTGATAGATACATTGATAGCTCTGGAGTTTCTGGTGATATTCCTCAATCGCTTTCAAGTCTAATGAACATGCGTATAGTGTAATCCATTTCTTGTCCTTTTCTCTAACTTATATCAGCCAAGAATGCATCATTTAGATATAAAGCTCTCTTCTGAACAGATGGGCATCAGACAATGAATTCACTGGCAGAATACCTGATTTCATCGGAAATTGGACAAGTCTCACAGCTTTGTAAGACAATTATGCTAACCCATTTCCTCTTAGCTCCCACACTCACAAAAAAATGAAAAAAAAAAAATGAAAAGAAAAGAAAAGAAAGGAATGAACTTGATGGCCTAAGCAACGGTTGAAGATTTCATAATGCTAAAAATTCTCATTAAATACTGTTTTATTTACTATGACATGCAAAAGTTTGTGTTTACTTGCAATTTCTAGTTGAGCTGAGATCTGTTCGTTTATATAGTCTACTCACTTTTGTAGGAGGTTTCAAGGAAATGCTTTCTCAGGTCCCATACCATCAACGTTTTCTAACTTGACATCTTTGACTGAGTTGTGAGTAACTCTAACTATTTTAGGGTATTGGTCGTGTGCTGCTTGATACTCATTGCTAATATACTATATATATATATATAATTGATATAGGAGAATTGGTGATTTAACCAATGGGAGCTCTTCTTTGGCATTCATCAGCAATATGAGATCTTTAACTCTCCTGTGAGTTGGCTCCACTTTTTGTTACATTGTTTTTTTTTAAAATTTTTATATTTATTATATGGATCTCCCAAACAGTTTTATAATTTATGATGTTCCTTTTCTTGCAGAGTGTTGAGAAATAATAATATGACAGGTTCAATTCCATCTAACATTGGAGAATTTCGAAGACTTACCCAGCTGTAAGAATTCCTCATCAATGGATAACTATTTAAATAATTTTTATTATTATGATTCTTTTCTGGCAAGGAGCTAGGGTTGAATTTGTTTGTGTTGCAAACAAATTTGATTCATACATACACATTAGTCTTTGTGTATGGTATCCTAGCCTCATCAAATCACCCTAGAAACAACAATGTTCACGTGCTCTTTTAAGGAATCGTGTTGGCGTCATCCCAACACCAAACTGATTTAAAAATAGAGATAAGATCCATTTGGATGGTCAATTTAGGAACCTATTTTCCTCTTCTTTTTTTTTCTTACCATGTGCTCTTTGGTAATGATCTGACTTTATTTTTCTTTCTAGGGACTTGAGCTTCAACAACTTGACAGGAGAGATTCCAAGCTCGCTTTTCAATTTGAGTTCACTGTCACACTTGTAAAATCCAACCCTACAATTACTATCTGACTCCTACCATTTTTTTGGTCGAATTGAAGTGTATATTCTTGGTCTTTTTCCCAGGTTTCTTGGAAATAACAAGTTAAATGGGATCCTACCTGCACAAAAGAGTGCATCCCTTCTAAATATGTGAGTTCGCAAATGTTAATTTCATTTTTCTGACTTTTCTAACATCTTTTTGTTATGCTCCAAGGGAATGCATCTCTTATTAAACATCTCGAATATAGAGTTCGAATAATCATTTTAAAGAGTTGCATAGGATGCATCTCTTAGGTAATTTTTGAATACATGTTTTCTAACATTTAGGTTTTGAAAAGGCATGATATTCATTCAGGAGTACAATCATATGCTTTTTTCTTCTTTTCTTTCAATTTTGAAATAGTGGCAACACTTTCTTTTAGCATGCTTAGAGTATTGGCTCTGACACTAAAGAGAACCCGACTGCTTTTTAAAAATAAGTCTTAATTCCAAAAGCCTAAATGAACTAATGTAGAAAGTTTAAGCTGAAAGATTTAGCTTGACTTAACCATCATGGAGTGATCTAGTGGTCAAGAGGGTTCCGGAAAACTGAATGGTGGTTTAATTCATGAGGGCGACCTACCTAGAAATTAATTTCCTATGGGTTTCCTTGATTGACATCCAAATGATGTTGGAAAAGGCGGTATGTCCCGTAACAATAGTCGATTTGCGTGCAAGGTGACCCAGACAATCACGAATATAAAAAAAAAATTAGCTTGACTTGACGGCACATGTCAATGACCATTTTTCACTTTTTACTGTTTGCACCTTTCTTTGGCTGTTAACTTCTGTAGTGAGTACTGATGCCTTTCCACTTGATTTTGTAGAGATTTATCATATAATGATTTATCAGGGAGCTTTCCTTCTTGGGTCAACCAGCGAGACTTACAGTTGTAAGTAATGTATCACTGTTTTCTGTTCTATATCTGTTTTGTTATAATCATGCAGACTTACAAGTACACCCTCCCTACCTACTCATTTAACATTAAGATTTAGGTTATGTTATAATCTTGCTGGCTTTGATATGCAGAAATGTAGTTGCCAACAACTTCACGATTGATGGTTCAAGTAGCAGGTATTTCTATGAGTTGAGATTTAATATCCTTTTTGTGCCGGTTAAACAACATTTACACACACTTTGCTGCCTTGAAGTTGTCTGTCTGTCTAACACATTTCTCTTCTTCAGTGGTTTGCCATCTGGATTGAATTGTCTTCAACGCAACTTTCCTTGTAATCGAGCTCGTCCAGTATGTGAGTAGAAATTACAAAATAAATTATCCTTATTTGTCGTATGTTTCTGAGGAAGAGGAAAAACTCCAAGCTGATTTCAAAACCTGTGATTCTATTTCCCCTAGTATGTTTTTAGTATTTCTAATATCCTCAAAATGCTGACACTTGACATTAGGCCAAATGTAAGTCAGAAGATTCCCTTTCCTACAGGTGGATATCAATTTTCATAATTCCTGTCTTGTATATCTATGCCAGATTCTAATTTTGGGATCAAGTGTGGAGGTCCACAGATAACAAGTTCATCAGGGGTTTTGTTTGAAAGGGAAAATGAGACTCTCGGTCCAGCTACGTACTTTGTTACTGAGACAGAGAGGTGGGCCATTAGTAATACTGGATACTTTACTGGGTCTAACGATCCTCAGTACAGAGCCAATACATTGTCTCAATTCGCAAACTCCATGGACACAGAGCTTTTTCAGACACAGCGATTATCTGCTTCATCATTGAGATACTATGGACTGGGGCTTGAGAATGGCAACTACACTGTCAACCTTCAGTTTGCAGAAATAGCTTTCCTAGATTCAAATACATGGCAAAGCCGCGGGAGACGTGTTTTTGATATATACATACAGGTATCTTTTTAACTCTACATTTATAAAATCTTGTTATGAATCTTACTCTACCAGTTCAAGGGGGAGGCAAAAAATTAATTATTGCCCTAAATCTTGGTGTACACCAAAGCTTTGCCTATACTTAGAAGAGACACTGCTACGGTGTAAGGGCTTCTAAAGATATGTTGGCCCTTAAAATTTGATGCAATATTTTAAGGTTAAAAGGTATATAATGTGACTTCTATCTTTCAATCTTGTGTCTAATAGGTCTGTAAACTTCAAATATACAAAAGCCTAAGCTGATGGATTGTGGCAACCAACACTCCCCCTCACTTGTGGGCTTTGAAATTTGAGAAATGCCCTACAAGTGGAATTTAATTTTAATTGGGGAGGAAGCGAGTTGGTAGGGATTCGAACTCATGACCTCCTGTTCTGATACCATGTTGAATTATGTTAAACCACCAATCAATCCAAAAGCCTAAGCTGGTAGATTGGGGCAAATTTAATTATATCAACCAACAAGATCTATGACCTTTTCAATTATGTATAATAGGTGCTTTACCTATTCGATATTTTATAAAATTTGTGGACCAATTAGACACAAAATTGAAAGGTTATGACCATATACACACTAAATTCTATTTTATATTCAATTTTATGTTTAATAGATTCATTCATTTTAAAAAAATGTTGAAACATATTACACATAAAACTAAAATTTCAAAGGCTTGTTAACACATTTTCGAAGTTTAAGGACCCATTTAACCAAAATTGAAAGTTTAAGAATCAAGCACGTACTTCTACACAAACATGAAATTTCAGGAATTAAACGTGTAACCTAACCATATTTAACTTTCTGCCTTGTACTCTGACTCTGATGGGTGTTAAAATTGGCATTGCATACAGTTTTGTTTATGCAGTAAGAACAAATGCCATCCCTTCTGTGTTTTGAATTTCCGTCTTTAATATTATATTTCCATTCCCATTCCCATCCTGTGTTAATCTAATACAAACTGATGTTCATTTTTCGTTGTACCTTGTTTTTTGCAATTGTTTGTTGCTCTGTTCCTCTGTCTGAGTTCGTCATCATTGGTTTCAGGGAAATCGTGTCATACAGAATTTTGATATTAGAAAGGAGGCTGGTGGGTCTTTCCTTTCTGTTAGCCGGAGCTTTACGGCTGTGGTTACAGAAAGCTTCCTGGAAATTCATCTATTTTGGGCTGGGAAAGGTACTTGCTGCATACCTACTCAGGGTACATATGGACCTTCTGTTTCAGCCATCAGTGCTACCCCAGGTAATAAGCAATGCCAAGTTTTGTCCTTTATTTTGTGTCCTTGTTTTCAAGTACAACCAGTAAAGTGGTGAGCTTTTCTGCAGATTTCGAACCAAGTGTCAGTAACATAGCTCCAGGAACTAAGGAGAATAATAAAACAGGCCTGATTGTAGGGCTCGTGGTTGGTTTAGGATCTGTTTTCTTTCTGATCATTGGTGCAGTTTTCATTGTTGTCCAGAGAAGAAGAAAGCGTCGTGCCTATGAAGATGAAGGTAATTATAAGTAATTTGCTTCAAAGTGGATATTTGCTTCTGCTGCATTCCACATATTAAAATGCTTACATCAGTTGGCCTCTCATTGCTGTATTTTCAAATGTACATTAGAGCATGCTGAAACTTCTCTCCACATCTATAAAATTTGTTTATTTTGTTCTTCTATTCTCTTTTGGCAGAGCTCCTGGGAATAGATGCTAGACCGTACACATTTAGTTTTTCTGAACTAAGGGATGCTACAAATGACTTTAATTCATCTAACAAACTTGGCGAGGGAGGATTTGGACCTGTTTTCAAGGTATAATTTTTTTTTAAAATGGCCGAAAGGGCCAAGGAGTGGATAATACTAGGCCAATGACATCTGCAATCTTGGTTTGTCGTTCATGAAGTAGTGGGGAGATTATATCTATTCTTATTTTCTGAAGTATTGCTGTTACTTCATGTCTGGTTTCTTTTATCCTTATAGGGAACACTAAGCGATGGAAGAACGGTTGCTGTGAAGCAACTTTCGGTGGCATCCCACCAAGGAAAGAGCCAGTTTGTTGCTGAGATTGCTACAATATCTGCAGTGCAACATCGTAACCTTGTGAAACTATATGGGTGTTGCATCGAGGCTGATAAGCGTCTCCTTGTTTATGAGTTCCTTGAAAACAAGAGTCTTGACCAAGCATTATTTGGTAAGGAATCTATTTCCAATTTTATGAATGTTAAAACCAAAGATGGTTGTATTTATAAGTGGCTTTTGTGTGGCAGAAAAAAAACATTTGATTATTGATTGGCCAACACGTTTCGACATATGTGTGGGTGTCGCAAGAGGTCTCACTTACCTTCATGAGGAATCAAGACTTCGCATAGTGCACAGAGATGTAAAGGCCAGTAACATCCTGCTTGATGGTGATCTGAACCCCAAAATTTCAGATTTTGGCTTAGCCAAACTTTATGATGACAAAAAGACTCATATAAGCACCCGTGTTGCTGGGACAATGTAATGTTATGGAGATTAATTTGTTACTTGCTTTTTCTGTTTATTTTGGTATGAGTACTAATGTAAGCCTGCTTACTGATGCAGTGGTTATCTCGCACCTGAGTATGCCATGCGTGGCCACCTTACGGAGAAGGCTGACGTCTTTGGATTTGGCGTTGTGGCTCTTGAAATTGTTAGTGGAAGGCCAAATTCAGATCCAAGCTTAGAGCAAGACAAAATTTATCTTCTCGAATGGGTAAGAATGATTTTTTCTTCTTCTTGTTTATATATTAGGATCTTTCCCACCCTTCCCAGATGAAAGCAAATATCTTCAGTCTCTTCCGAAAGACGATCACAAGACTATAGGGTGTTAAACATCAAAACACAACCCAGTGAAATAAAATGAACTAAGACACTTGAAGACTGGAAGTGTTGTTAACTTTTCAGATAAAATGTAACAATGGATGAAATAACTTCTTTCTCATTTTGTTTGATGCCATTTAAACTCTCTTCCTAAGCACCCTCACCAAGCTTATTTGAAACCATATCCTCTTTCAGATCCTTCTCCATTACCCCCCACATTGTTCTGTCTGTTGGAATAGTTGAAAGTTTCTTTTTTCATACGGCTTTTTGGCTATGCTGGTTTCGTAAAAAATACACGAATTCACACAAACATACATCCTGTTAACTACACATTACTATAAGAAAGAACTTGCTGGCAGGGACATGAAATCACAGTTGGAAATGATCTTTTCCACATGGCACAAAAGCTCTTTTTCTCAACTTTACCTTGTTCTCAAGTCAAATAGTATTATGAACTGAACCATGGATTTGCTGGGGAGTCCCTAGCATAATCATTTCAATCAAGGAATTATGCTCAAACGTGAGAGGAGCAGAAGCAAACAGTAAAGAAATGACCAAAATCTCGCCTTGCAATTCTCTCATAACTTCCTGTTTTTTGTGTAGGCATGGTACCTCCACGAAAACAATTGTGAATTCGAGATGGTGGACTCGGAGTTAGCATCAGAGTACAGCAAGGAGGAAGTAAAAAGGGTGATTGGTGTAGCTCTTCTATGCACCCAAACATCTCCAGGTCTTCGGCCATCGATGTCCCGCGTGGTGGCAATGCTGACAGGCGACATCGAAGTGACTGCTGTAACTTCTAAACCAGGATACCTGACAGATTGGAGATTTGATGACACTACGAGCTTTATAGACATTCCATCTACAGAAGAACCTGATACTGGCCGTTATGCATCGACCAGTTCGACTACCGTTGATGCAAATCGCTCGCCAGCAAATGCTTCTGATGCAATGCTCCGTGGGTTATTAGGGGAAGGGAGGTGAAGGAGCAAGCATGGTATTGAGACATTTTGTCATTTTTTAGTTTCATATTTACTCAACATTTCCCCAAGCTTGTACAAAACAATACAACTTTTGTCCTGCGGAACCTCATATCTGTGATTATTTATGATTTCAAATAATTTTAGTGGTTGAGTTTGTTAAATATTCCGTGAAGTTTGGATTCCATATCTTTTATTACATTCGTAGCCATATGTCTCAAAGAGAATTCATTTAATCTTTTCTTCTTTCTTCAACCTTCTATATTTTATTTCATATATAGCTTGCAATAATCACAAGAGAAAAAAGACTTGTTTAAAAACAAAAAGAATTTTGTTTTGTTATCATTTGTTTTTTATTTCTCAATAAATAAAGCATATAAACTTTTGGTTTTGGAAAAAAAAACTCTCAACATTACTTTTCTCTTGTTTTTGTTATTTGCTTTCTATTAGTTTGAGACAAGTTTTAAAACTTCAAAAATACGCTCAGTCTGAATCATTATTTGAACTCTATTTGATTTTAAGGTTTTGAAGATGAAGGTATTTTTTTAATTCAATAACGATGAAGTTGAAAAGAGTCAAATTGAATGACTTATTGAAACTTTCTATTACAGGTTTTCTTTTGTCGTTAATTTTTAATTAATTTCCATATAGTAGCGGTTAAATAAGTTTTTGAAGATTCAAAAAAATTATTGATTCAATATATAATGATAATTTACTTAAAAATTAATTTTAAGAACAATTTTAATGTTGAGGGGCATAACAATTACAACATTTAAATACCAAATAAATTTGTAAAAAAATTAATTTTTGAGTAGATAATTAACCAATTAAGCAATTCCATAATGGTTTACTTTTTTAGTTTTATAACTCATCATGAATTTCTAGTTTCTTGTAAAAAGAAAACGAGTAAAAAAGAAAAAAAAGAGTGAAAGTATAATAAGCTTAATTATTATTTTAGTACAAAATAAAGGATTAAGAAATGCAACGATAATATTTAAAAATTTATTTTTGTTTTTGAAATTCTACTAAAACTACCAGAAGCTAGGTATAGTTTGATGTCAATTTAATAATTTTTAAGATCTAGATCCAACAATGGAAATTGTTACCAACAATGAATTTATCTCTCTTTTTATGCTGCCACCTATCCTTATTTTAATATAAAAAAGGAAACTTTGATAAGAGATTGATGCTTGAGGATTGAAGAAATATGGATAATAACAAAGGAACCATATTAAGAAAGAACTTAAAAAGGTTAGCCATTTAATCCAAATAACACCAACAAATCAACAAAAAGCAAGTGCAGAGAGAACAACAACAACAACAAAATCCCTGGCATCACAAAAATGCCTAATCCCATTTATATAAAAACACCCCCTTTTCACTTATTACACACAACAATCCTAATAACCCCAAGAAACACACACGAAACAGAGACCAAAAACAGAGTAACAAAATCTCTAGACGACCATTTCCTCACGGCCTTACCTTCAACCCGCAAGCTCTTCGCCCGCCGCAGCGCATCGACCTCCTTCAACAGATCGAACTCAACCCCTTTCCTCTTCAATTCATCGACGCACCTCGACAGCAGATTCCGATCCTCCTTTTCCCTCTCCAGCAACTTCTCCAAATGTGCCTCCATGTCGGTCTTGTACCGGACCGCCCAGATGATCCCCAGCGAGAAAAACAGAGAACAGAGCGAGGGGATCCACGACCGCTTGCACGCCGCAGCGCCATCGAAGCCCTTGGCCGAGGCGTTGAAGAGGAGGAGTATCGACGTGGAGTGGAACACGAAGAAGAAAATGTGGAGCATTGTGATCTGTTTCTGGACGGAATCGATTTGGGTTTCTTTGAGGGAGATTCGGTTGAAGATGAGTTCTTCTTCTTTGAGCCATTGCTTGAGGAGGAGCTTGTGGGTTGGATTTTGGGCGATTTGGTGAAGTGGGTGGGAGTGTTTTGAGTCCATGATGGATGAATTTTTGTGGGTTTCGTTCATGGATTATGAAATCGAAGAGATTTTATGAAGAAAAGGGTAACTGAAAGGGAACAGCGAGGAACAAAAATGGAGGTTTTTCAGAGGAGGTTCTATCTGATTTTTTCAAATATTTGTAACGGTCGAATCTGAAAAAGCGTTTGAATTGTCGTTTTCCGTAAATGCCCCTTACGTTTTTCGATGAACTGTAGGCGCGTGGCGTCTGTGTTTCACCTTCCCAACGGGCAGCAAGGTTAGTTTTTGTAAAAATTCCTACAATTGTCATTCATATTACTTAACAACGAAAATGATTTCTTGGACTGTAAGATTTATGTTACTTTGGTATTTAAACTATATAGACTAATTTTTTATTTTTTAAGTTCTTATAAACCCATAAATTATGAATTTATTATATATAAAATTGAACGTTTTGAATTCTATAAACACTTTTGAAAATATAAAAACCAAATAAATACAAATTTGATTTGTGTACCAAGCTTGTAATTTAACCATCTTTTTATTATTTAGTTGGTTTTTGTAAGAACTCAAACATGAGTTTTTTTTTTCTTCCAACTATTCATAAGAAAATTTTTCTTTCTAACTTTTTTTTTTTAGTACATATTGGAGAAGGTGGACCAAATACCGATTCTTGGGCTCGAACATGTTGATGTTGAACTGGTTTACAACCAAATAATGAATATGAGTTATGCAAATAAAATTATTGATAATTAATAAAAAAAAAGCTAAACATATATAAAATAATTGAATTATTAAAATTTGTGGCATCTTAACTTAGTAATAATTATAAGAATTGAGTTTTAAATCTTCAAATTTCCTATTATACTAAAAATAATTTATCAAAGATTCTATATATATGTATATATATATATAATAAAAATCTGTCCTTGGATGAGATTGTTTTAGTTTCATCATTTTATCTAAATGACCTAAAATTAAAATCACTTTCTCAAAGTTGTAATAACGTGTTCCATTTTTTGTGTGATAGGGTAGCTATATTGACAAAAATCCAATTATTTATGTTGACTTCATTCAAAAGTAAAGCCAAATTAGAGGAAGAGTTGTGATGATTTATTGAACACCCAACTCAAAAAATGATATAGGGCAGTCAACTTGTATATCTCCATTACTATTTTCATTGTTGATTTCATAAAACTCAAAACTATGTAAATAAAATTGTTCTTCAACCAAAATCACATAATAAGATAAGATTAATTTATTATTATTTTTTAAAATTATCCCTATTGAATCATGGGTATACATGGGATAGTTTAGATTGGGTCAAAGAAGATTTTTTAGATTAACTTAAAATTTTTTGTTGGTAAATCTACCCATTTGTCCAACCTTACTTATTCGTTTTAACTCAATTCAACTTTTATATTTTTGAGTGAATTAAGTTGGGTCTTTCGAATTATAATTATTTTTAAATTCTAACATATACTTGTTTTATTTTCAGTTTTTATAGATAACATAATAACTTTCATATATAATTCACCTTCCATTTATATTATGAAAGGTACATTTTAAAGATTTTTTTTTAATAGAACTTTAGAAAGTAACAAGTCTAAAAATAATCATTATATATATATATATATATAACTGTATGTTATAAATAAACAAATAAATAATACTTTTAAATATTAATAATAAATTCGAGTTAGTTTAATGACACCCAAATTAAATTTAAGTCACATCAATCAAAATAATTCAAACTCATCCATGAAATTAGGTTGAATTATTTTTTATTATTTGAGTTGTCAAGTTATTTAAAGGTCTTTAATATTGATTATATAAATGACACATATTCAATAATATGGCATGATGGGGTAGATGGGGTAGACAAGTAGATGAAAAAGGTTATCATATTACATTTATACTTTTATTTTTACTTAAAAAGAAGTGCTTTTATTCCACATTGAGGTTAAACAACTAGCTCTCTTTTTTTTTTTTTTTGCTGTTTAAAGAAAACTTATTTTTGCTTGAGTTTAATAAAGTCAAGTCTATTTATTGGACGACCAAATGAGTTTGTAGCATGATTTGTTATGTGATTTGATATTAATTCATTTTCATTTCAGGATCACGAGTTCGATCAATTACTACCAACTTTAAAAAATACGACTTTTCTTAAATATACAAAAGTAGTATAGCCTCGAATCGTTGCTGGTTGGCATAATGGTGGAGAAACCTTAAGTAGTATGTGCATAGATATGTGACTTTTCACTTTTCTTTTCACAAAATTTACTTAACCAATGAGTTAGTGAACTTAAGCAACAATCCAACTATACATATATCTGCTCAAGTTTAGGATGTCAAAAGTTTGAATCTCCATCACAGTTTTTGTTGGACTTAAAAAAAAAATAATCAAACATCTCTGAAATGCCAATGAATTAATATTCATCTCTTTCAAATATCAATAATCAAAGGAAAATTAGGGCGTGAAACTTTTCTTTTTCCAACTTACATTTATCTTAGGTAAATACAAGATCAACTAATTATTACATGAGAAACTTGAAGAAAAGAAAACGTGAACTATGCATAGAAATCATCATGAAGTGATCGAATGATCAAGAGAATTTCAAAAGAACTAAGAGATGATGATTTTGAGCCTATCTACATAAGAATTTATTTCTTACAAATTCTTTTGACATTAAAATATTGTAGGGTCAGAAGGAACAGAACATTCCATTAAGAAATCATCATGAAGTGGCGGGAAGTCACCAAAGGAAACTATGTATAGGTATAGTTTATAAACCAAGAGAAGAGAGAGTTGAAGTTGAATGGAACTTTACAATAAACTAACATACAGAAACATTGTAATTGTAGGGAATTGTAGGTTGAGGAGTGGCTTCAAAGTGGAAAAAGACACAATTTTGCAGCTCATCCTTGCAAATGAGAGCTCCCAACTTGTCAAAATCTCTCATATTTTCAACAAGTATGGTGAGATTAATCATTAGAAGAAGCACCAAAAAGACAAAATAAACAACCTTTGAAGCATTGAAAAATATGTAATATGCAACCAAGGACAAGAAGTGCATGGCCATTGGCTTTGCTTTTGATCTTCTCTCTTCCTTTGTTAAATATGTAAAGTTTCAAAATTTGCCACAGAAACAATTCTATATATATGTGTGTGTCAAAATAGCCATAGAAAACAAGATTAAATTTGAAATGCATTATTGGTGGAGTTATTTATATTCACAATAGAGAAAACAGTTGGCAGTTGTTGAAACTTGTATTAAATGAGGAGCAAGACGTTGTCTACTCCACGTGGCATCACTATCGCCCAACTTGTTAGGGTGCGTTTGGGGCACCGGTTTGGTTATTATAGACGGAAGGTTATGATAAACGGTGGGTTATGATAAACGGTAGGTTATTATAAATGGTGTTTGAGGGGCAAGTTATTATAACAGGGATTATGATAAACGGTGTTTGGAGGGCTGGTTATGTAACAAAAAGTAATATATGTAAGGTGTAGATAAACGGGCACGTAGGTTTAGATAAACTAGAACGTAGGTTTAGGTAACCACCGTTTATAATAAACGGTGGGGCAAACACCGGTTGGGTTATTATAACCAACTCGGCCGTTTACATAAACGGGGGCCCAAACACACCCTTAATGTTTTTAGTAGCTTTTTTTTCCATATATATCATAATGATTTTTTACCAGCATTTTGATGATATTGATTTTATTTTCATTTTTTTTATTTCAAACTCTCAGTTGATAAATGATTAGTTGAAAACAAGGTATAATTGCATTATTTGATTTAGAGATGAATTATTAATGAGAATGTTTTTTTTTCTATAAAGAAAAATGATGCAAGAGTAAATGTAGATGATGATAATGGTTCTAGTCACCATGGAGATTTAATTTTACAAAAAACCTTCTACACCAAATTAGTGACGTTAGGATTTTTTTTGAGCAATGATTCCAATTTTGTAGAAAACTTTCTCGTTTATTAATTTATGAAAATAAATGCTATTATAAAGTATTTTTGAATAAAAATTTGGTGTTCAAAATAAAAAGAATATTATTATAAAACTGAAAATGAAATTTATTGTAAAAAACTTACACAAAAAATATAATTTAAATGAAAATGAAGAAAAAAACCTGAGAAAAAAAAAGTAAATAAGAAAACAATTGACACGTGCCACCATAGGAATGGTTCCTCGTGGCAGGGTTGGGAATATGCAAAATAGCTCTTTTTTTGTTTTTGAAAAAGTGCAAGTCTTATATATATTCACTATTTAAAAAATTAAAATTTCTCTAATTAGAAGTGTTGAAACAGCTGTCGTTTTAATAACTTGGCAACTTTAAAAGATAAGTTTTTGTTATGATCATGAGGTCCCAAATAACAATTAATGTGATTGATTTTATCAGATTCTTTTTTTCATATGCTTTTAATAGAAAGTAGCTAAGAAGTTATTGATCGAATGCAAAATGTATTTCTTATTCCTTTAAGTTGTTTGGAATAAAAACTTTATGTGTGACATATGCATTGTATTTTGTGTGGATTATGACCTAACTTATAAAGATTTAAAATAATAAACTATATGATATAAATTATAATTGATCGCAACCATTTAATGAATGTCTCTAAACAAAGGCGGTACAATGTATTTTATGATGCTTTTAGGACGTACCATTTAAGTGCTATCTTTAAATTAATTTGGTCTCAATTAATTAGGTCTCAAAAGTTTTATTATTTATTTATATTCTTTAACTTTGAAATTGTTCGAAAAAATATCATCGGAAAGTTTTAAAAATTGATGCAAGTATATATTGTTAGATATTCTCTAATATTGACCAACTTGAAGGATATAAAACATTTAAGTTTAATTTCCTTACATACATGGTAAGAATCAGAAGGTACATCTTTGTTTTGATTTTGTTTTTTTTTTAAAATATATATTCATGAGTTTGAAAGATAATTTTATGTGTACCTCAACTAATTTCATGTAATATACTGTCTGAACCTTACAACATTTAACTGTAATGTTACGTGTAAGAAATTAATTCTTAGATAATAATCATGAATTAAATTTAGAGCAATATTTGGATCTAGTAAGAATTCAAGTTATACTTACCCTCATTTATATGTTCACACATTTTACTTTTTATTACACATTTTTTTAAATAAAAAAAAAATGTACGGTCATAAAAAGTGGATAAGTATGACTTGAGTACTAGTAAGAATTCAAGTATTACTCTTAAATTTATAATCTCTTAACTTTTCGAAACTCTTAATTATTAAATCAATTCATGATGATTGAGTTTGAAGGTATATCTATCAATATTGCAATTCAATCTCAACATTATTGAAGATTAAAATCATATCGTTATTACGGTAAAAACAATCATGTTGTTATTGTTGTTCCATTATACTAAAAAAGATAAAGTTGATATAGTTGCAAAATCAATTATTACATATTATCAAAAGATAAAGTTGATGAATTAATACAATCTACAAAATAGTTGGCAGGAGAAAGCTCAATTCACCAACTTTGATGTGAAAATTCAACCTTTAAAACGCCAACAAGTAGTTGTGTAAAATTCAAATATATCCTAAAATTAATGTTCAAATGTCGAATAGGCCCCTTTTTTTAAATAAAAAATGCTGATGTCCTTATCTCATTCACCTACAAGTACAAGTAGTTGTGTGATGCATAATTCTTGTCACCCACCTCTTCTCACTATGATAATCCGTAAGATTTTTTTAAAAAAAAATTTATCATTTTTTTTTTAATTCAACAACAGTTAGAGAGGAAAGATTCAAGTTTATAAGCTTTTAGTTATTTATTTATATACATTATGTCAATTGAACTAAATTTTTATTGACTTCATAATGACCTTGTGGTAATTAGATTCTCAAACTCGATTTCTCTATAAATTCGACAAATTCTCTTAATAGAACCTTTCCTTCAATTCAACCCATTTATAATTTTTATTGCGACATGAGAAAAAACACCAGGAGAAAGAGACAACAGCCACATTTCAAAAAAAAAAAAAAAAAACTTTGGATAAACAGAAAATAAAATCATCTATTTAAGATTTTTTTTTTTTTTTTTTTTTTTTTGAGTACAAGATTCATTTATTTGAAATTTACCGAACATTTATCTATTTCATATTATGTTTGAATTTTCTAAAAGCACATTTAATACAAGTTATTTTAAAGTCTTGGGTTTTCCATCTTTGCCCTTAGTTACTAGTTGGACCCCACCTACAAAGAAAAACTGGGTTTATAACAAAGTCTCTAAATAAGAATGAAAAGTTCCAGAGTCTTGTACGTCAACTAGACCCATAATTCAAGATGGCAACCACTTGCTTTTCTGTTTTGAATGTTGTATGGTTAGACATTATATCCTGTGAAAATAATTGAGATGCACGTAAATTGAGCCAAACACTTGAGGACATATAAGAAAATAATAATGTAGCGCTCTAGAGCTCACCTTGCTAATATCCATTGCCTCTCATCCTAATGTCTTAGCCATAATTCTTCACCTTGTCTTACTTTCTAAAGTTTATCAACTCACAAGCCTAGGAAAGCAGGTGTGCAGTTAAACCCCGAAACCCGTCCAGCGTTCCAAAATCACAGATAAGTTCGGGGTCACGAAGAACATTGTCAGGTGCTTGAGCCAGCATGTAAATCTTGCAGACAAACATAACAACTTTAGCTTCTTCTATCAAACATGTTAAATTTAAAGACTCTCTTGGAAAAGTGTAAAGAAACTATTATTCACTAGTAGCCTTCTAGGCTGCCAACCGTATAATCAAACTACTCAGTACATAAAATAACATAAGATCTAGAAACGAGCCAATGGTGCCGTAGATACACAGGAGCAAAACTCTGACTCCATGCTTCTCATCGATCAAATGGGTGTGCAAGCCCAATTGTAAAATAACTAAGCAACAAAGGGACATTAATTTTTGGATTAGCTTTCGCCATAAACACACCATCCTTTTCCAATTTCTTTAATTGTAAATCTCATATGATGAGTCTATGACCCGCAAGAGAAAATTTTATTCATTTATCATTAATTCATTGCTAAACTACTTTTTCCACAGATGTAATAGTTTTTGCAACAAGGCCATAAAGATGTGTTCATAATTTGTGTAGACTTTATTATTGGAACTTTAGTGTTCTCTATAGCTCCCTGCACCACCACCAATAGGGGCAGGACCTCTAAATGTAACTTTGTACTATTGGAAAGTCAACTTGGTCCTTTCCATGGCCATTCATTTTACATCCCACCTACTTTGGCTCTTTGCTCCCCCCATCAAATTAATGGCATCAATCTCACCCTAAAGAATTGGATCAAATTGGTCTTAGATCTCCAACTTCTAGTGAATCTACAAGAGAAAAAAAGAAACCAAGCAGTTTATTTCATTGAATATTTCACTTTCACACCTTTATCTGCTGAATAATCTTTGTCAGTATTGGGTCCATATTTTTGCAACAAGTCCACATGTATCCTTCTATCATCAAACAAAGCATTGGCCATCTTCCCTCAACAAACAAACAATGTCAATCCAACATCAGTTATTCTAAAATAAAAAATAGGAATAAACAATGTCTTTATAACAAGTGGCAAAGGAGCACTCAGCACATAACATGCCTTTTTAACAAACCTTAAAATATGATTGTTCACATACCTCTTTGTCTCAAACTCTGTCGACAACAGAATAAAGATCGAATCAGCGGAAAATTGTAAATTAGAATTGAGAAGAATAAACATGAAACCACCCTGGAAAAAAAAAAGTTCTCACTGCCTAAAGTCAAGTAGATTTAAGAATTATGGGGACAAACTTAAATCTACTTGATTTTGGTTCTTATTACTGATAATTGACCAAAACCTTAGTAATGGAACTTTTGGTCTTAATGATGATAATTGACCATAAAAGACTCAAAGTAAAACCAATTCAAAATTGCAGATATAACAACATCGCATCAGTTCATTTTCACCTCCTACATCATATGTACAACTCCAAATTTCATCAGTTCATTTTCACCTCCTACATCTTATGTACAACTCCAAATTTCATCTACATCATATGCATTTCCACAACTGTTAGTTTTTTTTGCCTGCATGAATCCAATTTTTTCGCTTCCATCTATTTGTGGTCTATTCTAAAGGATCTTAAATAATCTAAAAGATATAAAGGGCATCCAAATCTCTATATATATACAAAAAAAATCATAGGAAACAAAATCATTTTATTGATGTATACAAATTTATAAACTATACATGACACAATGAAGGAAATTGCTTTTATCTTCTTCGATAATCGAATTGAGAATATGAGTTTCGTTCCACTACGTATTTGAAGGCACCCCGCACCTATCTAAAGGTCACGCGAAAACACATTTTACATCACAAAAGTTACACAGAACAATATTTTATGGTCAACGTCAACCATCCCTTCTGCTTGTCTTAGAATGAGTTACATGAAGAATAACATATGCATTGCATCCTTAATCTTGGGACTAAACCCCAAATGGTAAAAAAGATGGTTTTTAAAGAAAAAAAAATGGTTAGAAAAAAAAGAGAGATGGACTTTTTTTAAAAAATTTAAAAAAGAAGAATTCTATTAGATTACTGAGGCCGAAATTTTCATCTCACCAACTTCCAGTGAATCTTACAAGATAAAAAAAGAAGCTATGCATAATCTTGGGTACAAGTGAAGGGCCACGAAAATCATAAATTTCAACCGATCTATGAAGGCATAGAGAACAAAATAGTCGTCGTATTTTATTTATGAGATTGAACACGTATATAGGAATAAAGAAGTCCTAATCCTATAAAAAAAAATCTCTAAACAAAATGCTAATCCTACCAGGAATAATAACTCTAAAAAAAAAACACAGATGAACAGATGAAAACAGTTATTGAAAAACATCAAACTAAATACATATAATAATTACCATTAAATCAGTGAGAAAAGCAGAAACTTACTTCTGTGACTGGATTCAATTTACAAACAAACGTCACAGTATCAGGGAGGCGTTATCTCAGCATCAGGAATATCTCCAATCTGTCCAGAAAAAAAAAAGAAGAAAAGAATATAAAGGGTGTACAACTTAGTTGGTAAGTGATTGTGATTAAGCTCAAATGAAGGATCAGAACATGAAATGGAGCTTATAGTTTCAAACACAAGTGTTCTAGAGTGAGCTTCCTTTGCACGAAAAACTTCCTCAAGTTCTTCTGGACATAATTGCTCATCCGGGGGCACTCAATCGTCTTCTAGTCGCACCTCATGAACATCATTCTCACTATTGCGAAAAACCTTCCCTAATAACAGGAGGAATAAGCAGAAAAATACTGAGAAATTAAAAGGAAATAACAAAATAGAGAACACCAAGAATTTACGTGGAAAAACTCCAAATTGGAAAAAAAAAACTAAGGACAGAAGGAACTTCCACTATATGACAAATTATTACAAATCACATAGAATTCTCTCTCCCGATCCCACTCACATAAACACTCTCTTCAAAGTTTATACTACTCTCACCCTTTGCCCCACTCTCCACAAGAGAATATAAAAGGAATATTAACTAGAATCAATACACAAAACTTAAAGTGATTGGATGCTTTGAAACCAAAGCCTCATACTCCTTTTATAGTGCTTGGAGCACACCACTTCTTTTTAGCTTTCTGATTCCTTGAACGTTTCTGATTCCTTGAATCTTTCCAATGTAGAAAATCTTCTTCCTAATATTTTTTCAAAATCCTAACACTCACAACAGAAGGAATAAATCACAACTTAGAGCACACTTACAAATGAAGCTCCCTAGAGTCAAACTCGAAAACCATCTCAAAGTACAGAATCAAGAACTGCACCAATTTTATTTATTTCTTTTGAAGCAAGGCTTTTGATACAATTCCCCAAGGAGGATGAAAAAAGGAGAAGCCTCAAAACAAGAGGGATGGCAAGAAACCGAGATAAAATCAAAGCTATGGTTGCCAACATCTTCCAAATAAGAATTTCATAATCACAAAAGAAACACTACTTTTACCATCTCACTCACTAAATGCTCATCAACAAGTTCGTCTAGGACTCTGATTAATTAAAAAACTTACATTTTACGAAAAAATGATCTTTTTATCCATTGGAGCCAAGCAGTGTACAATCTTTATAACAAGAATGAAAGTGAAAATGAGATTCTTTATAACAAGAACTCCATAAAGAAGCATTATCCTAAAGATGTGAAGGTTCTTTAAGAACTTCGGCCTAGCAGTGTCACAGTCCAAAAAATAAGCAATAGCAGCAGCAACCAGTAAACAGCACAATTAAATAAGTTAACCAAGGATGAGTTACCTAGTCGATAAATTAAAAGGCCAATCACCCTACCTAAATTTCAATATATGATACAATACAGAGTAATTTTTACAGAGAAATTTTGGAGATGAAGGAAGAAGATACAATGACAGGGTGAAAAATATATATACGTTTTCTTATATTCGTGACTGTCTGGGCTGGTTTACCACAACTTGACTATTGTCACCAGATATACCGCATAACCCTACAACATTTTAATGTTAAAGAAACCCGTAAAATATTGATTTTTAGGTGGGTAGTCACCATGAAAAAAGGACATACATCACGACATAATACATAAGATACCCTCAAGTTCAAATTGTGTATTTCTAGTCTAACCAACAGCAAGCAATGTACTAGGAAAACTAAACAAGAAAAAATCCAAGGTTAAAACACAGCCTGTGTTACGAAAAACGGAACAACAATCAAATGAAAACGGTAAATAATGTGAAAGAAAAATGCACAAAATTTACATAGTTTACTAACAATGTGTTACCTATGCCCAAAGGCAGAAGCGAAACGATTTTATTATTTTGGAGATAAGAATACAAAATGTGGAAGTTGAATGGAACTTTCCAATAAGCTAACATACAGAAACATTGTAGTTGTAGGAAATTATAGGTTGAGGAGTGGCTTCAAAGTGGAAAAAGACACAATTTTTCCCTAAACCCTAAACCTTTAACTCTTTCTTTCGTTTCTCAGAGCCTTCCAATTCTCACGGCTGTATCTCCCATTTTTAAAACAATTCTTTTCTTAAAAATACGGGAAAAAAAAATTCACAAAATTCAAATCAAAATTAACCAAATCACGTAAAACGAAAATCTGTGAGACTAACAAACTAAGCAAAAACAACACACAAAAAAGATTAATTTACCAAAAGTATATTCAAAATTTTCCTAATTTATTAATTAAAAGATAAAATTATTTATGAATTGAATCTTAAAATTAAATTTCATAATTTCCTTAAGATACATTTGGGGCACCGGTTTGGTTATTATAGACGAAAGATTATGATAGACGGTGAGTCACGATAAATGGTAGATTATTATAAATGGTGTTTGAGGGACAAGTTATTATAACAGAAATAATGATAAACGGTATTTGAGGGGCTGGTTATGTAACGAAAAGTAATATATGTAAGATGTAGATATACGGGCATGCAAGTTTAAGTAACCACCGTTTATAATAAACGGTGAGCCAAACATAGGTTTGAATTATTATAACCAACTCGACCGTTTACATAAACGATGATCCAAACACACCCTTAAAGCCATACAAATTTGAAGATGCACAATTTCTTTATATTGAAAAATCATGATTAAATCTAAATTGTTTCGTAAATCAAAGTAGGTAAGCTAAATATTTGCTAATAAATCAACCATGAGCATCGAACTGTTCATTGGATGAAAATGTATATTCAAACCTAATGTTTATATAATATTGAATTTGTTTAGCCCACATTTTTTGAACTTATTACAAAATAACTTTTATGTAGTCCGATGAATTAAATACAAGCTATTAAATAGATATTTAGCTTAATATAATTATACTAGAAAATATCAACTCCACAGCTAGGGTGAATATCGTATTCGAATAATTTTTTTAGGTAATATCAACAATTTCTCAAAAAAAAAAAACATTTTTTTAAGAAAAAAAAAGAAGAAAACATTGAACCAATATATATATATATATATATATATATAGCCACTATTTCGGAAATGCTCCAATCATGGGCAGTTGTACCGATAAAACCCAACCGCCCAAACCACGACGTTCATACGCTTGTAAGGCAAGAGAAAAGCTTTGATCTCATGGCCATGGTTTTGAAGAAGATAAGATATCAATATTTTATCGTGTGAGGAGACATAATTTAAGATTCAACCTGACTTACAAACTCAGATGAGCATAAAAATGGCGGAAATGCAAGTTAAGATGCATGCTCACATGGAAGCGCATCAAGCTAAGATGGAAGCGTAGATGGTAAATTTCTTTAGGAAGATGAATGACGACAGTGACTTGTCAAAGGAGATACATCTCAAAACTTTTTCACAATGTCAATATTCTTTAAGCTTATTTACAATTTTCATAGATATGATAGTGAAATAACATAGTTTGTTGGGTTGTAGCTATTCTGTAGTAGCAAAGATATCTTAGGCAACGACATAGGTGTCCATCGCAGTAGGTACCTACTACGACAGAACAACTCCGTCAGAAAAGGACCTATTCTGGGAAATTAGAGTTTTTGACGGGCTTGAGGACTAACGGAAGCTATTTTTCCGTCGCGGTATCTATGCTTCAATTAGTTTTCAAGCCATATATTCAATCCGTTTTCAGCTGATAGATTTAAGTTCATTCGATAGATTCAATCAATTTCACTAATAGTATTCAATCAGTTTGATAATAGATCCAATTAATTTGACCAAGAAAAAAAAAGTAAGACAGAGAATTTAAAAAAATAAAATAAAATATGCTATAAATAAAATTTTTTAAGAAAATGTTATAATTATGATATGTGGTTGCTGGTCATAGTAAATTTTCTTATTTTTTACACCCCTAGTTTCAATAAATCAAATTTCAATTAAAAAAAAAAAATCCATTTAATACCAACGAGATAGTTCCATGATTTTTTTACTATTGGGCCGATGAAATGTTAACAAAATTTATCTGGGCCCTTCATCAAGATTAATTTGGGTCGGCCCTAAGTTCTAATTTTCACAAGGGCCGACTAGGAAAATAGCTATAAGATAAGTGTATTAAAGAAAATAAATACACGAGTTTGGTTTTTGAGGAAATGGCTAAACTTTATTTTAAATATTTTTATTAGATATCATGTTCTATACTGGACGAAAATATTCTTATCCACAATTTTAGGGTTTTCAACCACACAAAAGAATCCTGAAAAATAGTAAAATCATGTGGAGAGACATTGAATTTATGTTACACAAATCCATTCAAAAAATATAACAATATTGAAGGAGGGAAGATTCAAATTTCTAATCTCATAGTTATTAAGTTGTACAAAATGCTGTTAGAACTCTACTGTTATTGGCAAAAAAAAAAAACAACTTAAGATTAATGAATTTTTTGCACTTCCATGAGTAAATAGCATATGTTAAACTTCATTGTTCTTTTGAGCATCCTTCCTTCTATTGGGGTATAATTTTTTTCCTTTTTTTTTTATTACAAATTCAGGGAGGGGAATCACAAATTTAACTTATAGAGTATTATCGCTCTTAAATTAATGAGAGTCAAATACCAAATTTCAGATCAAATATGTGACTGTTGTATTGAATTAGAATACCACCAAACAAGGAAATTAACTCTTTCCATGGAGTATAATTTTCTCTTGTTGTTCATCCATAGGATTGTTTTGGTATATTCAGTAATTATTGTTGAAGAACCTGGCATGCTGCAACAATATACCATGTGTTATTTACAAGTACAACATGGAAAAGGATTTTTAAACCTTCAAACTTCTAAGAAGATAGAATGAGTCAATTATTCAGTTAGACTCGTTTTGAGCCTTTTTTGTATATTATTGTTGCGATTAATAATTTAATAATATTTGAATCAAAATTAAATTTTGGAAGAAGGATCACATTGTACCATTGTGGGAGTTTTTAGGAACAACTCCTAATAAAATAATAGATATGAAAATTTAATATTAAAAATTGATTTGTTTGGAAGAATAATTGTCACCATTATGAAAGTAGGTGAGACTTAAATAACATTGTCCCACAAGACCCACCAAAATGTATGATTTATTTATAAATTCCTAGATTAATTACTTCCCATTATTTTATGATTTTCTTTTTCTTTTTTGGGTTATTATATTCTTTTGCTAAAAAAAATTCGATGCATGATATGAAGAGAACGGAATGTTGAAAATGAAAGGAAAAGGTAGAATGAACTATGTTAGAATATAGACTAGAGAAAATAAAGCCAAGGGGCAACCAAAACCCATGCAATATCCATACCAAAAATATTTAAAAATTGTAAAAGTAAAATGTTTTCAAAAAAGCTAGACATGATCATATATATAATTCATATATCCTTCAAACAAAGAATTTTTTAAAGGAACAAACCCCTGTCCCTACACCAAGACCAGACAGAGATCAAAGTAAAGAAGAGCATATATTTTTGGTGAAAGTGGCAAACATGAAAAATGCTTTCTTGTGATCTTATGCTCTTGTAAAATATAATATCATCCTATTAGAATTCTTTTCAGTCAATAAGGACCATTAATTGCTCCTCTATCTGAAATACATCTAGGTTTTATCTCTTGTTTTTGGAGAACATGCAACCATATAGTAAAAACCATAAAGCTTGCATTTTTCATCACATACATTTTATTGGTAAACAAGATATATATAATGGTTTCTTTTAATCATAAGTGATAATACTATATGATGGGAAAATTATGATTATGATGTACATGAATTTTAAGGGTGCTTTTTTTTAGGGAAATCATAGTATTTGTCTATAATTCACAAAGTATTTAAGTAAATGTCTAATTAGAAAAATATTAAAATTGATGTCTATTTCCAAATTTGGGAAAAGAGGGAGAAATTATTGTTACCATTCATGTCCTTCCCACTCCATCCTTATTTTTCTAATTTAAATAAATAATATAACCCACCATTTAAGAATTAGTTACACTCCACCTTGTTAGGACTCTTCTAAATTATAAAAACAAATTACCCCAATGTAGGATTTAGTTTTGCAGCTCACAACTACCATATTTTCTCCACTCTTCCTCTGGATCATGTTGGGAATCTCCATCATCGAATTGAATTGAATTATCCCATATGTCACAATTTTTCACATTTTGCATCCACCAATTCATAGGTGTGCATCGGATCCTCATATCCCTATATTTTTCTTATTCCCATCATCAATTCATATTCTATCTTCTTCTCTGCCAAATTTCAAGGGGTAGGAAGCTTGAGGGGGTAGGAAGCTTGTTGTGTTTAATTGCGAATGGATGTTACATCGGTTATCGTCTTCTTTAATGAGAGTTGGAATGAGGGAGATATTTACTCGAACTACAATACCATTATGGTTGATATCACACACAACACCTCTCTATCCCTACTCATATCGTTTATTGAGGGAATTATGGGGTTGGACGAAGATTTCAAAGTCATCAGTATAGTAGTGTATAAAGATGGGGCACACAAAGAAAAGGCAAAGATATTGAAGAATGACATGGATGTTCAATGGATGTACAACAGGGTTCGCTGGTGGCATGTACAGCTACTGTTGCATCCTGGCTAACATCGTCCAGAACACGGACTGAGATGTCCAAGCTCGAGTCGGAGTGGCGGAGACGTGCAACGGTGTTCTTGGTTGGGTGGAAGATTTTTACCTGCGAATCACGATGGATAGGGAGAATGACGATGGTTTAGGGAATGACGAGAAGTTCGAGCTTCTCTTAGGGCTTCATTTTGACGGTTTAGCTGCCCAATTTGAATTTGGCTAAGGGAATTAATGACTGCAGAGGTGGTATGTACGTGTTTATTGTTTTGTCATTTTTCACAACTTTTTGAAAACACATGGGGGCATACTGACTGTTATGGACATTGGATGTACCATAATTGTGGAATGGAAAAATAATTCAAAATAAAATATGTTTTTAAAAAAATCCAACGTAGTTGTTTGTTTTTATTTTAAAAAATTCAAATGAAGATCTTCATTATTTTTAGTTGAGTGTTTTGTTTAAGAATTTAAATCAAAATCTTCATCTCTCATGTCAGTTAAAACAGAATGCTATTTAAAATAATTATAATTAAAAAATGGGGCAAATAAGATGTGGGTAGTTTGGACTATTACATTTACACATTAATTAATTAGAAATTTTAAAAAACTAAAAAAAGATATAGATTTAAAATGTTTCTCATTTAGACATCTTCCTAGATAATTTCTTAAATTTAGACGTTTACCTAGTTTGTCCTTTTTTTTATTGGGTGTGTCTTGGATTCTTACCTTTAGTCAAAGAAAATGGGCAAAGTTATATACTTTAAGAACCTAGCAAGTTGGTAGTAAGGGCCCACATTTAGAGGGTCTATAGAGGAAGAGTTTTTAGGGTAAAATGTTTTGATGGGATACAAAGGGGCACAAACAATCCATGATGGGTACCTGATACCAATTTCAGCCCTACAAAATCTTATGTTCCATCTCATTTTTCTTAACTCTCTACTTTTGTGGAAAATTAGCTAAGAGAAAAAAATAAAATAAAATCATTAATATTTTGTGAAACAAAAAGGCATCCTCTAAACCAACTTGTTTTTTTTAATTACTTGAGTTTCGTTCAACAATTAATGTCCATTTCACCCAAGTTTCCCTTTAATAATCCTCTGTATAATTAAATTATGCTAGATTTTGGTTATAGGTCTATGTAATAGAATAGTTGAATCTGAATGTACATAAAATAATAATAATAATAATAATAATAATAAAAGATATACCAACAACTAGTGTGGCTTTTTCTTCGAAAACATTATATTTTTTTATTTGAACTTTTTTTCTTAGGTTTAAAATAAAATAATAAAATATAGCTCAAATTCAAACCTATTAAAATCCTCATCTGTTCTCCTATTTTATAGCTTTTTTAAACACTATTTAATAGCCTTCTTCACTATCCTCCCATGTTGTGAGAGATGTACCTGGCGTGACAGCAAGAACTCCATTAACATTAAGTGCAATATAACAAAATTATTTATTTTCTTTTATTGTTTACAAAGAAATTTTTATTTTCTGCCAAAGTATACGTCTTATTTCCAAAATGCAAAAAAAAAAAAAGTCCTTCATTACATGGGAGGCAGCTCATATTTTTAATAAACATATTAAAAAATCAACCATCATGAAATGACTTAGTAATCTAAAAGAGCATTGGATACTAAAGGTGATGGATTCAATCTTTGGTGATCACCTACCTAATAATTAATATTTAATTTAAATTTTATGATAACAAAATTATTAGAACCATTATGAAGTGATTAGTATTCAAAAAGGTATTAACAAATTAAGAGGTGATGGGTCAATCTATATGGTGACCACCTATTTATTAATTAAGTTTATGTAAATTTTTTTGACATTTTAGTATTGGAATATTAGATGATATGATACACGACAATCGTCGAAAAGATAACAAAATTATTAGGTGCATACTACGATATTAACGAAATTAGATGATAATTAAACTCATAATTTTAAGTTTCAATATATTGAGGATTATGTTTACTTTAACATGGGTTTAATTTTTAAAATGAAAATAGGTAAAAATATGTATACTCAAAAAACACATGAAATAAAACTAAGTCTTATTAAAGAGTAAAATATTTGATTTAAAACATAATAACCAAATAGAAACTAGTAACGGACAACAAAAGCAATAACTCAATAGTATTAGTGTATACTTAATGATTAAAAATTCTCAGTTCGAGTCCCCGATCTCCAATTATTGTAATCTAAAAAAAAAAAAATTAATTACTCCTATTAGGCAACTCATAATTGATAGTTTTTTTTTTCTCGAAAAGAACATTTAGTTGATGTTTGATGATTTTAAAAACAATCATAAGGTTGTTGAAATCTCCATTTCTCCGCTAAAAACGGGCCCTTTCGCATTTTTTCTCTCTAATTTCCTCTTGAATGGTCTTGGTTAATATATCATGAAAATTCTTTGTAGATTTACATCCCACCCAATGCAATGGCCAGTATTCTTCCTCGACTCAGCTCTCAATGAGGCCTCATTCGAGAGGTCCGTTCGCCTCGTTCACGCGGCTTTTAGGGCGTCCACGTGAACGATCGGCCATGAAATTCAGACCTCAATCATAGCCATAACTATAAACTTATGCTGTTTAGTATTAGCTAGCTTGATAAATACTTTAGGTAGTGACAAGAAAAGAAATCAAAGCATGGGAATCACTTGAAAAGATAAGAAACAGTAGTACAAAGTCTGCTCAGAAATCTTTTTGAATCCGATACTTATCATACAGTTCTCAAACTAAATTGTATGATGATAATTAATTTTGTTCAAATTTATACTGACATTGAAAGTCCTACAACAATCAAGATTATATTCTACTCACAATTTCAATTTAATTTGCCGATAGGATTGATGTAATTAAAGCAGTTGATAATGGACGACAAGGATTCTTTTAAAGGCTCCAATTTGAGTTTTATATGGTTTTGATAAGCCATTTAAATCAATAAATGCACATAAAAAAAGATCATTCTACTTTGACTAGATTGATTAAGGATTACCGATTCGCATTAAATTCAAATTCCATATATCATAGTATTTTGTAATAATAAGTTATTGTATGTGTGTATTTTTCTTTTCTTCGTCGTATAATATTATATTCAAGACCATGAGAAGAAAATTAAAGTGAAAGGAAATATTATATTTAAACAATGCTCCTTTGAGTTTTTCTTTGTTCTATCAAATTAATTCAAAATTTACGTTAGAATTTATTGTAAAATTATTTGTTATCTTGACTGTATGACGGATGCAAATTCCTTTAAATATGTAATCGGACTAACTATTAAGTGAAGTGACTGTTGTTTATAAGTAGATGACCCGATTTCCTAATTATAAAATTTCCCTAAGGCACGATGGGAGTATAATTAGGGCACATACAAAATATATTCACTCAACTATTAATTTTATTTTTAATTTTGAAGAATAATTTAAAATAAAATGGTTTAGATTTTGTCACATCGATTGGTGCATATTTCTCATAGGTGAAACGGAGAAATGTTGGGATTATATATATTAATAAAATAAAATAAGTTGAATCGGAATGGGTTCTTGGGGTAGAATTTGATTGGAAAACCATGTAAATTTAGGTTCAGCTAATGATATTTATACTGTTGGAGATCTAATTGAGAGATTCATTATTAAATGAAAATGACATTCTAAAAATGAATAATCTAGATATGTATTTTTCAACCAACACAGAAACAAAAATTCATGAAGAACAGTAACTTGCCCTAAGATGACATATAATAAGCTTTCTCTGTATACCCCATTTTTAGGGGGGGGAAAAATTATGGTCAAAAGAAAGTCAAAGTTATAATAGCTTGGGAAGATGAAAGAAAGAAAAGGTAAGGCTTTTGGTTTTGGCTGAAGAGCGCAAAAGTTGGTGCAAAGACAAACTACATCAATATGGAAGAAAATGCCCAATAAGTTTAGGACAAGAGATCATCAAATATTACAGTCCTTTGTACTTTTCTTTTCCTTTTACTTTCTTTGGTTTAAATGAGAAGTAAAGAAAAAAAAAATTATCAATCAAATTGGTATAATGTAGCTACTTCTTAACAACCACATAATGCAGATTAAAAAATATGCATGCCTTTCAATCACTATTTGTGTGATATAATGAATATATCTTAGTAACAAAGAATAAGAAGACGACAAATAAATTTACATGATTCACTAATAATATGTTAACTACATTCATAAGTAAAAGAAGAGATATTTTTATTGCTGTGAAAACAAAAATGCAATATTGTGATACGAAACGAAAGAGTTTGTATATTGCACCATTCTTAAATCCTAGATAGATCAATAGACCCAAATATTTGATTAAAGTTCAAAACATGACACTTTTTTTTAATTCAACAAAAATATTGAGAATTGAAAAATTCAAATTATGGATATACATGTCAATTACCGCTAACTTGGTTATTGTGACGCTAAATAACCCAACAAATTAAGATATTTCAACACTATTATAAACAAATTCGAAATAGTTTTCGTAGTTATCTCACATACATTCAACGATCCAAAATTGTGGGCGGCATTGTAGCTTGATCTAGTAACTTCTTGTGAGTTGAAGGTCATTATAGTGTTATTGGGAAAAAAATGATGGAGAAGTTAAAGGAATTCCCATTTTGAGGGGATATATGTTGTACTTGACATGTTGATGCCAAATCTTTGAGGGCCATGCGATCTTAGATGCTTTGCATTGGGCTTTTCTTTCTCTCTTCTTTCTCTAGCTTCCATCTCAACTTTCTGGCTATTAACTTTCAGCCAATTGCCTATATTATTGTCTTCATTTCAACAAATAACAATTTTTTTAGGTTATTTCCTTTTTTTAGCACTTTTAGGTTAATTCTAACATGCAAACCTTTTTTTTTTTTTTTTTTTTTAAGAAAAACAGCTTAGCTATTTGCGATATTATTTTTTTTAATACATATTGGGGGCACAAGATTTTAAGATATAATGAAAATAAGTTTTTTTTTAATTTTTTTTTAATGAAAATAAGTTAATTGCCTTTAATATATAATCAAAATAAGTTAATTTCCTTTATTTGAGATCTTTGTTATGTATATAATATTTTTATTTTTTGTTTTTTTAGATAATTACTGTGTGAATTGGTTTGAAATACCATGGTACTTTAAGAATTATATTGATTCTTTAAAAAAAAAAAAAATTAAGAATTATACAATTCTACTAGTAAAATGATTTTAATATACTACGAACTTAAATGTTTAAACATTTGAACTAATTTTACAAATAATATTCAACATTTTAAGACTTACTGTTAATAATGAAGATAATGGTTTATATTTGTCCATATAAACATATCATACTAATCACGCCAAAACCTAATATAATTCAACTAGGATTAATGTATGCTTTTAATCCTTGCATTACTCAGAGGTGGCTAAGGTACAGTCATTTATGCTTAATTACGCGTTTAAAAGCTTAATTAAAATACAATTGGAAAAAAAAAAAAAAAAACAGACAGCTGACAGTTAATTAGTTAGTTAGTTTTGAGTGAGTTTTTGAAGGCTGACCCAAACGCTAATAATAAATGTCTTTGATAACTAAATCCCCCCGGTCAGCTGCCCGAGCTGCCCAACCCAACAACAAGTTGCAAAAACATAACCCAATTTCAGTGCCCCACACACACATATATATACATATTCAATCTCTCATCAATATATGTACAAAAGCAAAAAACCCAAACTTCATTTTTGTTCTTAACCAAACCAAAACCCATATGTCTTCTATTCCTCAATTCTACACTCATGACTTTACAACAACAACAACAGCGACATCGATGTTTTCGAATAATTTTTGTGGTGGCGGAAGCGGCGGACCATTGTGGGGAGAAGAGACTTTGGTTCCTATGTTCGACGATTTCGGGCTCCATAATCAGCAACCGTGCGGCCAATATTCTTCAGAGAAACTTGGCTTGTCATGCGCGATTGATCCGACGTCGTTTCCTCCCCAGGAGATGATCCCATTGCCTGAACCTAGCAATATGGCATCCATGTGTGCCATTCATAATGCTGCTGTTGGATGTCAATCTTGTTGCGCAATTGGATATCAACCTGATCATAACTTGTTTGAATATCAAGACAATTGCTTTGGTTTGGTGCCCGACATCAAACCGATTTACCATCCGCTCCCTCCCGATAATTGGGTATCTATCCATCCCTTCTCGGTCATAAATTTTCATACAAAAAGGTAAAAATTTTGCATTTTTCCGTTAAGGATCACACATTAGAAAAATTGAAATTACATCTCATATGAACGAGTTATACATTCATCTCGAAGTTTCATTTTTATTTAATATGATATCATATATTAAGAAGTTTAAAAAAAAAAATTGAAATCTAATCTTAAAATACACCATTTTGAGAGGTTATGTTGAAGATCTCATATTGAAAAGATGAGGAAAGTTTTCATTATCAATTGATTTTTAGAGACAACTTTGTTCTATCTTTTTTTTTTTGGAAAAGATACGATTCATTCCAAAAACATGAAAGGTCCATGCAGCCCGATTACAAACTTTGTTTTATCTCTAGAAATTTTTTTAAATCTTAAACATTTTTATACCATTTTTAACTTAAGGACTATGTTAATAAGTTATCATAATTTATAAAAATAAAATTAAGTTAAAAAAAAGAAAGAAAGAAAGAAAAGAGGGCAACTGCCTATCTCCTCATGTGCACAATTTTAATTTTTTTATTGTTGAATTAAGCAATTGTTTGAATAATATTTTTGTTATAGGAAATTCAAAGCAATCAAGTTCCTATATCTGAAGACACAAACATGAAGGTGAGCCGCTATTCTGAAGAAGTAAGAAAAGAAAAGATTCTGCGCTATTTGAAGAAAAGAAACCAAAGAAATTTCAACAAAACCATAAAGGTAGATCTTAATCTCTCTCTCTATAAATATAATATATAGAACATAAATTAATTTATTATATGGTTTTTGTGTGCATAAATTAAAACAGTATGCATGTCGGAAAACCTTAGCCGACAGAAGGATTCGAGTCCGAGGGAGATTTGCAAGGAACAACGAAGCATGTGATCAAGAACTTAATCCAACGTCTAAGAATAACCAAACTTCTATTCATAAAGACATTCAATTATATGATCATGTTGGTGTCCAGGTATCAACAAACTGTCCAATTAATTTAGATTAGATTACAAATTTCCTAAAGTTAATTTCATTGGTTTGATAAAATGTAATAGTATCTTTCATGATGAATCAAGTACATGTCAATTAGACTCTAAAAAAAAATACATGTAAATTAGTTATTCATCTTTTGAAAAACTTTATTTTTATCCAAAAACCCTCACCAAAATACAAAAGCGTCTCATTTAGACATGAACTATAACTACCACATACTTACGTTATCAACGATTATAAATTATAGATATTGTTTTTTTAGGTGATATGAAATTACAGATTAGAACTAAATTTTAACTTTCTCTATATCATCAAATTTGTATTTAATCATCTCCATGCATTATCCATCTAATTCAATTTCAGATTTAAATTAAAATTTAGTCCATAATAACTTTTGAGTAATTTGTGTTTATTGTTAGTTTTTTTAGTTTAAAGAAAATTGAAAGTGAGGAATTGGAACAGATAATTTTTTTTTTTTTAATCTATTTAGCTCATGAACCTTTAGAAGTGTTCAATAATATATACTAAAGCTTTCAATTTTGATTTTAATAAGATCTTGAATTTTGAATTTTTATGTCTAATAAATTCTTGGTCTATTCTCCCTTTTTTCTTTAATTCATGAACTTATTACACATAAAATTAAAATTTGTCGTATAAATTTTTAATTTAAAATTTTAGTATGCACGAAATTGAAATTTAAGAAACTTTACTGCTGAAGGACTAAACTTTTAATTTAACTAACCTTAATATTAAGTTTGAAAAAGAGAGAGAGAGAGAGAGAGAGAGAACTTACCTGAATATTATTATTATAAGTACACAAAAAGTACTTATACTCATAATTAAAAAGAACTGATTGATTATAATGATATAATATTTTTGGTTTGGTTGGTGTGATTTTTGCAGATGAAAAAGGATGAAGAAGAATGGCTACAAGAGATCACAAGCTTGATGTATTTACCATATATCAATAGTTGAGAAATGGAACTGATGAAGAACAAAGTGGCATCAAATTAAAGCTAAGAATATTATAAGATGCTATAATCCTTTATTTAGTTATAATTTATGTGATAGCTAGCTAGCTAATTAATTAATTAACCAGCTAATTATGATATTGTTCCCAGTGTTAATTTTAATATGTCATCCTAGGATTTTGAAACATAGGAGACTAATAGATAAGGTTGATTAATTAATTAAATTAATGATCCTTTCTTCGTTGAGCATTTTGTGGGTGTACTTTGAACCAAATGATTCAAATAGTGAATGATATAGAATATATATATATAATATATGGTTTAAAAAGCTAGTTGTCGTTTGTAGTACTTGATGGGATCGGATACTATTGATTTGTTCATGATCACTAAATTATTCTCTATTTATATAAAGTGGATTATATATCACATCCAACATGTATGACTAGGGGCGTTACTTTGAATTTTGCATTTTTCTTGTAATATTACTTTTTAAAATAAATTTCACAAAATTAACTCGGTCACAATATATTCGGTTGGAGATTTGAATTTTTATTGAATTTTTTTTAATTCAACAATTTTAAGGGATGAAAATTCGTACCTATGACCTATCACTCAAGTTTTTTTTTTTTTTACACAGTTAGTGAATGTCAAAATATTTGACAAATAATGAACTTATATGACTTAATATTTGAAAGAAATAGCGAAATAATTTAGGATACTTTTTTTTTTTTGAGAGAGAAGTTTTAAGAACACGTCCTCCAAAAAAAAGCAAACAAACAATAAAAAAAAATATGTATATAAAGTTACGTTTTCAACTTTTATATGATTTTTTTTCTTTTTGAAATATCTTTTATATGATTTTTGTTTCTTCTCTAATTATAATTCATAAATTATAAGTCACAAGCTTATGTCAAAGTGAGCTTTTTTTAAAAAAAACTATGTCAAAGTGAGCTTAATCCCGCATTGATTAACATGTAAACTTGTCAAAATGTCACAATTTGAATCCATTAATCTTCACTGTTTAATGTTTATCATAATTAATTTTAACAATTATCAACGGTGATAGGCACTCTTAAAATAATAATAATAATAATAGAGTAATTCAATTGAAAATTTTGTAAACAATTTTTTCAATCTAAACGAGTTTAATATATAATTTTTTTTTAGATTACCACAATTAAAAATAGAGATTCAAACTCATGATCTCTTAATTATTAAATGTATATTAATGTTGCAACTATTCATATCGGCAGTTCAATATATAAATAAAGACTAAAACATAGAGTCAAATCATCACTTTACCAACGAGCTACAATATGTTTTGGTAGCTACCTAGCGATGTTAAGAAGGAAAAGTTAAATTAATTAATTTATTTATTTATATATTTAAAAAAAAAACTAGCTTTGTCCCGTGTATTATTGTCAGAGTATCGGATATGTTATTGCTGCCAATCATATCTTATATCTAGATTATGTTTGTGCTAAATATCGTCAGTGTCTGTAGCTAAATTTCTTTTCAACTTGTGGAATAATTATTAGAAAAGAATAATAAAAAAGGCATTTATTTACAATATTTTATTTGCAAAAGATTTGTATTCCTCTCCAACCAGTACTCAAATATGAACATAGCCAAGGCAAAGTCGAGTCATTTCAACCGTCTTCTCACCATATTCTTCTCTCATTCTTATATTCCTCAAATTAAAACAATAAAAAAAAAAATGTAATTGTAAGAACAAATTACAATAAATAAATAAAAACTCAAAATGGGTGTCACCCAGTGGGAATTCTTTCAATCGTAAGAAAGCACTTGAAAGTGAATTAATTGAAGGAAAAAAAATATCTTCATTTCCCATTGGCTGGCCCCATGATGTATAATGGCCCATTATATATAATTTATATTAAAACAATGCAATATGAGAAGATTGTATTAATATATATATATACACACATATATATGAGGTAGGCAGTGTGGGGTTTCATGCCTATTTTATAAATTGAGTTGCTTTTCTAACTTTTCGAATATAAAATTTTCAATATACCACTTAATACGGTAATATCATATTAAATAAGGTAGAATTTTAATTCAAAATTAATTGATAATAAAAAAAATAGTGCACTTGTATAGTTAATATTAGAGTTATTCTCACTTTTCAATAATATTTATAGAAATGATATCTTCCCTCTCATTTAATTGAGAATAGGTAGTATAGCTAAAAAATGAGATTAGTAGTATTTGTGGTCTTGTTCTCCAATCTTCACACTCTCGTAAATCAACCAGGTCAAAAGGGATATACGAGAATGTTGGGTCTCTTCCCAAATGCTAAATCTGAATTTTAAATTACTTGTTTAAACCATATGTTTGGAGTGTTTTAGATAATGTGCAGACAATAACCATTATTGTAAATCAATAATGTAAGAGTGAGAATTCAACTAAATCATATCTAACTAATGTATAATGGTTTGTATTTTCTTTCCAATCTTTTTTTTTTTTTTTTGTTATTGATGGAGTGTTGAGGATTGAAAAACATTGAAAAGTTAAAGGAGAGATCTCATCATTTTTATAAGAAATATGGATTAAATCTCTCCTAATGAAACTTGGAATTATGAAATAGGAAGCATTTTATAAAATAGTTGGGATGGGTGTGGGTGTACCAAATAGAATAAAATAGAATGCATGCATGCACCCACATAAAAGGCTGCTGCTTGGGAGGGGGTGCCCTTGATTGAAAGGGTAATGAGGTTAGATAAGGGTTTTTAGTCTTGTGGGCAATAATAATAATAATAATCAATGGGGTTATATTGGATGCCCATCATATACCTGCTCTGACCTAAAAAAAACAAAATCAGAAAGCAGCTACAACTGTTCAAGATCAGTTCCCTCAATTCTACTTTAGCCCAGAAGTTCTCAAGAATCCATCATAATTCTTATAAGTTAAATTCATGTATGTTATCATGTGAATTGATATGCTTATAAAATAATATAATTTTTTCGGTAACTCAAACAACATTAATGTACATCTAATAACCTAGAGGTCTTAGGTTCGAGTTTCTCCCACTAATTATTGTAACCTCAAATAATAATAATAATAATAATAATAATTGAATTCAACTGTACTTTAATCTATATACTTAATTTTTCTACTTCAATAAAAAAATTCATTTTGTATTTAAATTGATTTGTTCTTAATTTTTATTTTTCTGTAAATTTAAGAAATATATTATATTTCATTCTTTTTGTATTAAAACTTATCATTGTCATTATTATTTTAATAAGTTTGATTAAAATTAACTTCAAATTTATTTTTTGAATAAATTTTAAATTTTATCAAGAGTAAATAGATTAAAGCGTAGAAAATTTAAAATATAATAAAAACAAGTACAAATATGAAAATTATATTTAACTTTTGATTAGTAATATGAATAAAAAGATAGCTGATTTTTTTAAACAATAAAAAGATAGCTTTAGTTGTATATTGTATAACTTAATAATAATAGATTCTCAAAAAAAAAAATGAATAATAATAATAAAATTGTAGATTTCATCGTATTCTTCTCAATGTTATTAGATAAAAAATACAAATTTATCGTAATTTGGATTTGGCGGTTAAGATCCGGCGCGCTTCGTAATCTCAAACAAATATAAAAGCCCAATAAGAAAGTTGGGGCTTAGCAAGCCCAATATAAAATGTTTAGTGGAATAAAGTTTAAATTACAAGATTGGAAATTGTACGATTTTTTTTATGAAAATAATTTCAAACGTATGTAAATTTTAAAATATTTCTATTTATGTTTACTAATACATTTAATTTGGAAGAATTAAAAAAAACATTTTAATATGATATTAAAAATATTCATTGATATAGTATAATATATTATCAATATAATATTATAAGAAAGTAGGTATAATTATCTATCGATATCATTTACTAAAATTTTCAAAAGGTGATGATATATTTTATTTTTTTATTTTTTTCTAGATTTTATTAATCTTCCTAGTTTTTCGTTTTTTTTATTTTAGTGAATCTTTTGTTTATAAATACGTACTTAATTCAGTTTTTGAAATATTAAAATTATATTTATTTTATCATTACATTTTACTTTAAAAAGTATCTAAACTTTTAATTCTATGTCTTAAATTTTTAAATAAAAAAATTTATAATAAATCCTCAAGTTCTTAATTTTATATTTAATATATCTAAATATATTTAAGTTTTTTTTAAAACTAACTCATCTTTAGATATAAAATCGAATTTTTATATTTAATAAACTCCTAAACTTTCTATTTTTAATCTAATAACTTGTTAGTTTTAAAAAGAGAAATATATCAAACGTCTATTCAACCCAAAATAAAAATCTAGAAACATATTAGGTAAAAAGACTTACCATCACAAAAGAAGAAAAAAACCACTACTTTCATATCAATTGATTTTTTGTTTTTTTAATACATAATGAGCAACGGGAACAACAAACTTTGACTAGAGAGTATCACTGCTCTCAAATAACACTATTTTCTATCATTTAAATTTAATTTGGCAAAACTGTATAAGGTGCACAATTACTCTTAAATAATATGAGAGTTAAATATTAATTTTCGGACTTGAACTCGTGACTGTAAAATTAAAATGAATTAATATCATACAAGATGATAAATTGTGTCACCGACCCATTCAGTTAAATAGACATAAATTTTTAATTGTAATATAACCTCAATTAAGTAGCAAATACGGAATAATTCCCAATCTTTAAGATAACCCTTAATTTCATTTGCAATCTTTAAATATTTTTTATTTTATCGTTGAATTTCTAATTGAGTCATTTATAAGGAAAATATCAACAACAAAAAAATATTGATGTTTATTAATGAATTTAAATTGTAGTTTTCTAAAGAAATTACTATTTTATCAACATATATGAGCATCCAAAAACACATTTGAAAAAGCTACGAGTGTAGATCGATTCCTCAAATTAATTTACGAAATAGGAAATTTGTCTAATTAAAAAAACTAAAGGTTTGTTAATGAAATTTAATTGTAGTTTTTTCTAAATAAATTTTAGTTTGTAGTTCTCTCGAAGCATAGAGTTCTTATTTTATTGTCAATAAGACCAGTAATTTAGAGAGTATCAATATATTATTATGACCCAAAAAAAGAGCTTGAATCCTCCTTCCAATTATAATTGAATTATAAAAATAAATTTTTAGAAAAACCTTTTTGAACCAAATTAGAGGCACTCATAATAATGATAAATATAATAACAACAATAACTAAGAAATTTTGAGAATGCAACAAAAGAAATACATTGTCAAAATTTATTAAATGATTTCAAATTAAAACGAAATGACATTAAATAGCTAAATTGTTAAATATTATGGCCCAACAAAAGAGAATTTAGGTCCAAAAGAAAAATCTAGAAGTTATAGCCAAAAGAAAACTCTAGATTTTATCATTTATCCTAGATGGTCAAAGAAAAATCTAGAACTTCAACTTGCCAAGAAATATCTAGACATCCTTATCCAAATCCAAGTTGTGGCAAAATCCTAGCCATTTATTTGACTTGATTACCAAGGCAAAATGTGGACCATTGGATCATACTTGGAGCCCAAGTTTATGGAGGCTATAAATAGGTTATGTCATTTGTTGGCAAACCATCCCAAATCATCCCAAGACTTCCCACATCTAAAGTGAGGTTGTGAGATAAAAATAGAGAGTGTTTTCTCCTTGTAAGAAAGCTTGTTGTTTCTTTGTAGAGAGAAGGTTGTAACTCCTATTTTTGTAATAAAGTTCTTCTATCCTTGCCCGTGGTTTTTACCTAATTTGTTTAGGGGTTTTCCACGTAAAATCATTGTGTCGTTCTTCCTCTTCTTCCTCTTCATTACCATTGTAATTTTCAATCTCTCTTTCTTCATTGCGACCGCTTTATTCGTGTAAACAATTTTAACAAGTGGTATCGAGCCTAGTTTCTTGGTGTAACTATCTACTTATCGTATGCTCTGTGGTTGCCACTAAAAGTGGATCCTCCACATCGGAAAATAAGTTAGATACTTTCACCTTTGTTGACAGTACGTGGGTTGTGGATTGTTTCATCGCTCGTGGTAGAAGCAATGGCGGCAAGGTTCGAGATTGAGAAGTTCAACGGGACCAATTTCTCGTTGTGGAAGATGAAGATGAAGGCTATCTTGAGAAAAGATAATTGTCTTGCGACCATCAAGAAGAGGCCGACGGACATCACAGATGATAATAAGTGGAATGAGATGGACGGGAATGCTATTGCAAATTTACATCTAGCATTAGCAGATGCGATTTTGTCAAGCATAGAGGAGAAGAAAAGCTGACTTTGGAGATTTGGGAACATCTCACCAAGCTGATGAGGCCAAGTCACTTCACACCAAGATTTTCCTTAAGAGGAAATCGTATACTCTTGAATGTCGAGAATCTACTTCAATGACGGAGCACATGAGCACGTTGAATACTCTATTTTCTCAACTCACATCGTTGGGTTATAAAATAGATTCAAATGAACGTCTTTGAAATTCTACTTCAAAGTCTTCCCGATTCATATGATCAACTTGTCATCAACCCGACAAATAATATTCTCGATCGATGTCTAAACTTTGATGATATTGGAGTCGCTGTCCTTGAAGAAGAAAATCGGCGCAAGAACAGAGAAGACAAGTTGGCCACTCACAACAAATAGAGGCTCTGGTGGTGACAAGAGGGAGATCAATGGAACGTGGCCGGTGGGAGCCAAAATCAAGGAAGGTCAAAATCAAGAAGTAAGAAGAGCATGAAGTGCTACCATTGTGGCAAGAAAGGACATATGAAGAAGGATTGTTGGAATCTAAACAAAAGGATTCCAATCCTCAAGAAATGTAGCAAGCACCTCAAATGAAGGTGATGTTTTATCTTGTGAAGCAATGACAACTATCAAAGGCGGAAAGAGTTTGGGCGATGTATGGTTCATCGACTCAGAGCGACTTATCACATGACCTCACGCCGAGAATGGTTTCATCATTATGAACCTATCTCGGGAGGGTCCGTGCTCATTTGCAATGATCATGCCTTGAAGATTGTCGGTATTGGAACTATCAAGTTGAAGTTCCATGATAATCTCGTTTCGCACAATTCAACATGTGCGACATGTAGAAGGCCTAAAAAAGAACTTGCTTTCATTAGGTCAGCTTGATGACCTTGATTGCAAAGCTGTGGTGGAGAAAGGAGTCATGAAAGTGATTCGAGGAGCGCTGGTACTTATGAAGGGAGAAAAAGTTGACAACAACTTGTACATGCCGATGGGGAGACTTTGCAAGAGAGGAGAGGCGTCGGTTGCCTCAAGTAGTTCAAGTGAACAACTTTCAATGATGTGGCATCAGAGACTTGGACACATGTCAGAGCAAGGAATTAAAGTTCTTGCAGAGCAAAATCTACTCTCTGGGCTCTCTAAGGTGTCTCTACCTTTGTGTGAGCATTGCGTTACAAGTAAGCAACACAGATTAAAGTTCAGCACATCAAATTCTAGAAGCAAAAATATTCTAGAATTGGTTCATTCTGATGTATGGCAAGCACCAGTTACATCCTTGGGAGGAGCAAGGTACTTTGTGTCCTTTATCGACGACTACTCCAGAAGGTGTTGGGTGTATCCAATCAAGAAGAAGGCAGATGTGTGTTCGGTCTTCAAAGTATTCAAAGCGCAAGTTGAACTACAGTCAGAAAAGAAGATCAAGTGCTTGCGGACAGATAATGGAGGAGAATATACAAGCAATGAGTTTGCAGACTCAGTAATCAACAAGGCATTAAAAGACGATTCACTCATCGCCTACACTCCTCAAAGCAAAATGGAGTGGCAGAGCGGATGAATAGAACCTTGTTAGAGAGAACAAGAGCAATGTTAGGAGGCTGCGAGCTTTGGACAAATCATTTCGCGGCGAAGCGATCAATCACACGCTGTTATGTAGTGAATCGTGCTCCATCAACCGCAATTGAGTTGAAGACGCCAATGCGAGAGATGGATCGTAAGCTTATTGATTATTCAAACCTCCATATATTTGGAAGTCCGATTATGCGTGATGTACAATACCCAAGAAACTACAAAAGCTGGATCCAAAATCCGAGAAAATGTTTATTCTTAGGTATGCTGATGGTGTGAAGGGGTATCGCTCTGTGGGATCCCACTTCCCACAAGGTTATCATCGCGAGGATGTGATCTTCATGGAAGATAAGAAAGCAGATAGCAAATGATAGCACTTTGTCAATGAAAGCTCAGAGACTACAATAAAGTACATGTGGAGAAAGAATATGAAGATGACCACTCTGAAAGTGAACCAACACACGAGATACAAGATCCGGTTGAGTCACAAGAGACTCGCCGTTCTATCCGAACGACAAAAACCACCCAGTTAGCGATGCGATTATATTATGGAGAGTAACATTGCATATTGTCTTCTAACCGAGGATGGAGAGCCATTAACATTCCAAGAGGCAATGACTAGTTCGGATGTTGCTCGATGGATGATGACTATGCATGAAGAAATGGAAGCTCTTCATAAGAACAAGACTTGGGAACTTGTAACGCTACCACGGGAAGAAAGCCCATTGGTAACAAATGGGTATATAAGATCAAGCGCAACAATGATGATCAAGTGGAGCGGTATCGTGCAAGATTGGTGGTAAAAGGATATGCTCGTAAAGAAGGTATCGACTTCAATGAAATCTTTTCTCCGAAGAGTTCGACTTACTCACTGTTAGAATAGTCTTAGCAATGTGTGCTACATTTGATTTACATCCGGAGCGATTAGATGTAAAAAGCGCATTTCTGCATGGTGATCTTGAAGAAGAAATCTATATGCTCCAAACGAGAAGGTTTTGAAGAACAAGGAAAAGAGAACTTGGTTTTGCAGGTTGAACAAATCTCTGTATGGTCTCAAACAGCGCCGAGATGTTGGTACAAGAGATTTGATTCCTTCATCATGAGCCTTGAATACAAATGACTTAATGCACGGACCCTTGTGCATATTTCAAGAGGTTTAGTGAAAAGATTTCATTATCTTGTTTGTTGTATGTTGACGACATGTTGGTAGCAGCCCCAACAAAGATCGTATTAAAGAATTGAAGGCTCGATTGGCTAGGGAGTTTGAAATGAAGGACTTGGGGCTAGCAAACAAGATTCTCAGGGATGCAAATTCACCGAGACAGAAATAATAGAAAGATTTGGCTATCTCGGAGAAACTATTTAAGGAAAGTCTTACGACGCTTCAACATGGAAGACTGTAAGCCAATTTCTACCCCTCTTTCTGTTAATTTCAAATTATCCTCTAGTATGTGCCCTAGCAGTGAAGCGGAGAGGATGGAGATGTCTCGAGTACCGTATGCATCAGCAGTGGGAAGTTTAATGTTTGCCATGATTTGTACGGACGGACATTGCACATGCGATTGGGAGTAGTTAGTCGGTACATGGCGAATCTGGTCGAGAGCATTGGAATGTTGTAAAAAGGATCCTTAGATACATTAAAGGATCGATAGATGTTGCATTATGTTATGGAGGATCAGACTTTATTGTCAGAGGATATGTTGACTCAGATTATGCAGGTGATTTTGATAAAAGCAAATCCACCACTGGATATGTGTTCACTCTAGCTAGCGGAGCTGTAAGCCGGGTTTCAAAAGCTCGATCGATTGTGGCTACCTCGACAACGTAAGCGAGAATATGTTGCGGCTACACAAGCTAGTAAAGAGGCGAGATGGTTAAAAATGTTAATGGATGAACTCGGGCACGAGCAGAAGAATATTTCTCTGTTTTGTGATGATCGAGTGCCTTGTACCTTGCAAGGAATCCAACTTTCCATTCCAAGTCAAAACATATTCGAGTGCAGTTACCACTTTGTTCGTGAGAAAGTGGAAGAAGGAAACAGATGGATATGCAGAAAATTCATACAAAAGAAAACACGCGCAGATTATCTCGACCAAGGCGATCAATGGTGACAAGTTTGATTGGTGTCGATCCGCAAATGGCCTAGCGTAGAAACATAAGCAACATGGAGATGGCAAGGAAGAAAGAACGGTGTGGAGATTTATTGATGGATCAATCAAATCTCCAAGTGGGAGATTGTTAAATATTATGGCCCAACAAAAGAGAATTTAGGTCCAAAAGAAAAATCTAGAAGTTATAGCCAAAAGAAAACTCTAGATTTTATCATTTATCCTAGATGGTCAAAGAAAAATCTAGAACTTCAACTTGCCAAGAAATATCTAGACATCCTTATCCAAATCCAAGTTGTGGCAAAATCCTAGCCATTTATTTGACTTGATTACCAAGGCAAAATGTGGACCATTGGATCATACTTGGAGCCCAAGTTTATGGAGGCTATAAATAGGTTATGTCATTTGTTGGCAAACCATCCCAAATCATCCCAAGACTTCCCACATCTAAAGTGAGGTTGTGAGATAAAAATAGAGAGTGTTTTCTCCTTGTAAGAAAGCTTGTTGTTTCTTTGTAGAGAGAAGGTTGTAACTCCTATTTTTGTAATAAAGTTCTTCTATCCTTGCCCGTGGTTTTTACCCTAATTTGTTTAGGGGTTTTCCACGTAAAATCATTGTGTCGTTCTTCCTCTTCTTCCTCTTCATTACCATTGTAATTTTCAATCTCTCTTTAGCTGCGACCCTGCTTTATTCGTGTAAACAATTTTAACATAAATGACCCAATTTCAATGTGTCCTATTCTTCATTGACAAAATAGTCATGAAGAAGAACAAGACAATTAAATTATGTCTTATTCTGATCTCAAAAAAAAAAAGATATTCTTCTTTAAACCTATTTTGTATTAACGGCTTTTATTGAGCCCAAATTTACGAATCTGAGTCTTTTATCTTAATTATGGCTTAACTAAAAAAAAATTAAAAAAACTAAAAAAACGGAGTCTTTTTTTCGGTCTTTCCGGAAATTGAAAAGTCTATATCTCAAAAAAAAAAAAATCTACAAATTAAATGAATTAACATAGACGGACTGTTAGAAAATCTATTTTTTCCCTCATAATTATTTAGAAAATCTTCGCCCAACACTTTAAATATGTCCGGAACTCAAAAAATAAATATGACCAGAAATATAAAAATAAAAATACCAAGGTCTGAGAATAATTTACATAAATAATTACGAAGCTCTTTCTTTTTCTCAAAAACCATAACAAGAGAATGAATGAGCCAGAAACCTGTATAATTGGAAAAAAGAAACGTATATCAATATATTGATACTTTAATAATTTACAAGATTCAATATTAATTGGACGATTTTTCATGTTTCTACTACTCCATAAGAATATCAACTAATAAAAAAGAATTTAATTACTTTTTTCTATTAATTTTTTTTTCATTCAGAAAATATTGTTAATTTTTGTTGAAACATTCTATTAATGTAGATATTTCATTGATATCAATATCTCCATATAAATGAGGTCCGATCCGATAATTATATTGATTTTGATTTTGATTTTGATTTTGGAAAATAATAATGATTTTGATATCAAAACTCTTGGAATGAACAAAACTGAAGATGAAAAATATATATATAATAAATTATGCACGTATAATTGTGTTTTATTGACTAAATCTGATATGGAGTTCATTTTTGACATTTTGTGTGTTCCAGAGATTTGGACTCTTTCCTTTCATTGGGTCTTTTGAGAATTTTAAGAGCAACACGTTTATGGGAGGCCGTTGTTGCTTCAATAATTATTCATAATAATTTATGTTTTCGTAGTACGTTTGAATATGTGGTTTGATGCCAACAAGAATTAAGTCTACCCATGATAATATATTTAATAATCGAGAGGTTACAAATTTAAATTTTCTTTCTTTAAATGTTGTTGAATAAAAAAAAATGGAGATGAAAGATTTGAAAATGAGCGATAAAATTACTTCTACCATATATTTGTGCTTGCCCACTACAAAATTGTACAATTGCAAAAAATTTTGTGTAATATGATATGAGAGGTAAGAAAGGAGCTAAAGTGTAGTAAACTAACTCTTCTTCTTCTATTACTATGAAGAATTTTTTATGATAAACCTTTTTTTCATCTAATATGGATTTATAAATTAAATATCTTGTTAACTTTTACAAATATAGTTTAGATTGAAATCCAATATAATCACAAGTGCTTTTATTATTTCATTTGAATATCTTAACTATCTTAACTTGCAATTTTGTAATTGCTAATACCATAGTTTGAAGCTTTTATGGACCTTATTACGTGATTTACATTCAACTAAGTTAATCAAAATCTCAAAGCGCTTTTCCATTACAAAAAAAAAAAAAAAAAAAAAAAAAAAACTCAAATCTTTTTAAATTATTGTAACTTGTTGTTGTTTTTATTTATTATTTATTTATTTTTTTTAGAAAGAATTTATTATTTATTTGATAGCAAAGACGTTTGAGACCGACACACGTGTAAATAAATTAAATTATCTTAAACTTGCAATTTTATTTCATTTTAATTCAATCATGAAAATCAGTATTCGTTTGTGATCCTTTGCTCCAATTTGTACTTTATCTTATTGACATGTACAATCACTTTCTCTAGGTTTGATCTTGCATGGTAACGAGGTTGCAAGTACTGCTATTGCAATGAATCTAATATTCTACAAACAAACAAAGCATATAGAAATTGAGGCTCGGTTAATTAACACACCAACATGTTCACAAAAAGCTTACCATATTTGTCACACTTGCAGAGTTTCATGGTCAATAAGGGAATATTTAATCTTCCCTAAAGTGTATCTTGAGGAGGAGTAACCATATATCTACTTAGCTGATTCAAATTAGTTAAATTTTATTCTACTTCATACAGCTAAACTCAAACACCTACATGCTGCAAAAATTAAAAAAAAAGATGCAAAGTTATGTTCGAACAACATTAATATTAAAAGTAAGAACACAGATTTTCATATTCTACCATCAGCATTGGAATTTGAGGCTTTGTCACATGAATCTTTATTACCATGTGGAATTAAGCGGTTGGAAATTGGTAGGTTAGGGAACCTTGAGACTTGATGATATTTTGTGCATTCTGCTTCGGGGTTGTGAATGTGAATGTAGAAGTGGTCGGTCGGTAATGAAGGTAGAAATTTCAATCATTATTCCTGTTGGTCGGAAGTGTGGAAGTGGTAGATGATGACATATTAATTTCAATCAATCTTGTTGACCAAAAATTTACCGATGGTAATTAATGTCTTATCTAATAAATTAAGTTTGAATATAAAGTCTTTATCAATAATAGCATCATTTACTTTGAAAATAATAATAATATGATATAATGAAAATGTTGATGAGAACATATTGATTAGCATTTAATAGTATGATGATAACATATGAAGATGTAGCATAATTAAGGAAAACATAGGCAAAGAAAAGTATAAGCTAAGCTATAGATGGAGAGAGAGAGAGAGAGAGACTTTGTGGTTAGCTTATGGACCTTGGTCGTGAATTTACTTTCTAGTCATTGAAAACTTGGTCTTTCCTATTTTTTCTAACCACAGAAACCTCTCTAAGCACCTTCCACGAAACTACACATACAACTTGAAACGTCAATTATTTTATTTCTTTCATTTTGAAAATTTTCGATTGTACGGTTTCAGTTGCTTTCAGTCCTTTATGTGCTTTCAATCTTGAAAGATGACAATTTTCATTGCGTTCATTGTTCCTTTTTTAAATCCATTGTACGGCTCTTGGTTATATCATTTGGGCGTTCATTGCTAGATATTTTCAAACTAAAATTGATTAAAAAAATTCTTATTCAGTTTATATTACCATCATAATTTGTCCATAAATTTGAAATTTTTAACTTGATTCATGGTCTGATATAATTTAACCTAGTATTAGAGTAGGAAATTTAGTCTCATTCGTCTCATTTTCATTGTGTGAAAGAGGTGCAAACTCAATTGCTCACAAATTGGCGTGTATGATAGTGTGATGAACACGTAAAAAAAAATTGGATGGAGGAAAATCCAAATGATGTCAAAAGAAAGTATTAATTAGAATTATGACTGGGTGATCCCCTTTCTTAATTTTCTTCACTTATACTTATTTTCAAAAAAAAATTGAGTTTTTTTTTACACAGTCGTTTCCTAAATTTTATTTGTAGGATATTTCTCAAGTTTTTAAACTCACATATAAGGAAAATGTTGGTAAAAATTAAAGGTTTTAGTTAATTGATAATTTAACATAATTCAATGTATGATATAATTTTAAAAGTTGTTTTTGTTGATCAACTTAACTATTACTCTTCCTCTTCTCAAAAAAAAAAAAAAAACTATTACTCTTCCATCTACAAAAATATAATCCAATTGATATAAGATACACTTAGTGCGTTTGTTTTTTTGTACATGATCACGAGTAGTTAATAATTAATTCTCAAAAATCCCTCTTATTTTTTTGTAAGTTAATCCCCCTTCAATCTATTTATCAAATCTCATATTAAATTTTACTAAACTTTACATCAAACTTATTATTCAACCATTATTAACTTCAATCTTCAAACAAATAGTTGATTATTTTACTATTATTAACTTCAATTCTCAAACGAGTCGTTAATTCTTCAATTTCTTTATCAAATAATTGATTATTGCACTATTATTAACTTCAATCTTCAAACAATAGTTAATCACTTCTAACTACTATTAACCATTTCATTATCTTCTACTCCACTCTTTTCTACCAAAAACAAAAACACTTTAATAATTAAAAAGTCCTCCGTTCTTTAAATACTAATATCATTGAGCAGTTGCAGATAACTATAGAAATAATTGGTTTAGTTATAAGTTAAGTTTTAAATATTTATGGTTGGATCTAACATATAATTGTCTTTATCTAAGCGTTACGAAAGCAATTATGAAGATATTAGCATGAAATAAAAGTATTGTAAAGTGTGACAAATAAGCTAACGAGCATAATAGATGTACTTTCTAGCTCGGCCCATAATGCAATCATAAAATCTCCATTAAAAATATTATTTTAGCTTTTATAGTTTTTCTTTTTTTGGAAAACGTGTCTACGGTTGTTTTAAACAAAGTCTTTATGGTTTGAAAGTTATTTGGAAATGCTAATCACGATTTCAATGATAATGGAAATACACCAAACATAGAAGCAATCGATTATTCTTGACCTAACAATTTTTCATAAAGTTTAGTTCCATAAACAAGAATAGAAAGAATAAGTGGAATAGATTTCATTATTTAAAAATAATCCAGTTCAATAATTAAGAGCATTGTGATCCCTCTTCTCTCGATTTGTACTTAATAAATGAAATCTCATCAATTTCATTTCAAGCACCATTTGGCATTTGCAAATCATTTTTTTAGAATTTAAATGCATTTTCACTTAAATTTTTTATGGATGGTTTAATCTTTCCTTAATCTATTTAAATCATAATCAAATTTCAAAAATTAAAAGGTTTTTTAAATGATATTTTTTTCTAAATTTTGTTTAGTTTTTGAAAATAGATATAAAAGGTAGATATTAAAATAAAGAACTAAGATTAAAATGTTTTAAATGATCGATAGCTTTTTTTTTGTTAAGATAGATTTTTTTTTTATTAATTTTCATTTCATACAGTTCAAAAATATATTTAAATTTTTATCCTTTTATATTAATTTCAATTAAAATGAACTTAAATATGAGAATTAAAATAAGATATTTGAAAATTGAAAAATAAAAATAAAATGAACTTAATTGTAAAAATGTGAAGCAATATTTAAATAAAAAATATTTGTATGTTGTCTAGGCATCATGCAATCACTCATGTGATATAATCTGATTTCTTGATTTTTTTTTCTTTTTTTTCAAAAAAAATAAAATTTTCAAAATAAAAACAAAATCAATGATCAAATTTTGCCACATGGTAGTATGCCCAGACAACATGCAAACATTTCTCTATTTAAATTGAGGATTTAAGCGGCATGTAAACATTTCTCTATTTAAACCGAGGATTTTATAGTCCAAAAACTGGAGAAAATGCTAGAGAGGTTCAATAAGACAAGGGGACAAAGGTCAAATGAAGGCTAAAATTGTCATTATTTAGAATGGTTCATGGTCTACGCTAAGGCCTACGACCCAACATGTTAATTATATATGGTTACAATGATTTATTGACCTTTCTTTTTCCTTTTTTTTTTTTTTCATAATATGTGATGACAAAGAAAGATTATTAAATGAATAATAAGACTATAAGGGAGGGTTGGGTGTGCAAAGAGTATGAGTTATTAAGTAGTTATTAAATCAATTTCAAAAAAAAATCACGATGTCTTTGCTATCTATTGCATATTTCAATTAACTGCATTCAATGATATTAAGACTATGTTTGAATCTACTCCATTTATGAATTATGATAAATTCATCTATATTTTTCTCGTTTATTAGAGTGATAGTTCAACGACATTAATATACACTTTCAAAAAAAAAAACAACTTTAATATACAACTATAAACTAAGAGCTGATATATTCACTCTTTCACCTCATATTAAAATAAAAAGATAAAATAAAATACGTAACTTTAATTATTATTTTTTTAAATCATATTAATATGCAATATTTATATTCATACAAAAAAGAAAAAAATACACTTTTTTAAAAAATAAAGGTTAATTTATTCTTATTAAGTTAAATATTAATTATAAGTTTAACTAAAATATTTTGTTAACTATTTGTAATTCTTTTAAAAAAATAAGTCCAAGTTATTTTTAAGAAATCTAGAAATATATATATAATCTTTATTACAATAATTTTTTTGTTAAATATTATTTATCATAATTTGTGCTATAATATACTTTTCGAATATTATTTATAATATCTGATTGTTTTTCATATCTTAATAATATTTAGGTAACCTTCCATAATTTAAAAATAAAAAAATAACCTTCTATTTATTAGGGGTTTTTGCATGTATAGTACAAAAAGGCTAAAATATTCCATAAATAGACAATAATAAAAATATTTGCACATATAGTAAAAAAATGTAAATTGATTGACTTGCATAGATTCTATCACTATCAATAAGGACTGATAGAATTAATTACTATTTGTAAATTGATAAACTTTCATTAGATTCTATCAATAAGGCTGATAGAATCAATTACCGATAAAATTGATAGACTTCCATCACTAGAGAATGATAGATTCTATCAAAGTTTTGGACCAAAAAGAGTAAATAGAGATTTTAAAAAAAATAGGCAGAATTTACAATAAACAAATTATTTTTAAAAAATTGCTATAATTATAAACTGTGTAAAAAAATTACTATACAGTGCAAATTCTCTATTTATTATAACCAAAAGAATGCCCTAAACACGTCCTAAAAATTCAAAAGCATGGTAACGTACGTAGTAATAGAGAAATGACACTATATTAATCAACATAAATAGTACGTAACTTTTCTCTACTTTTCAATAATGTATTAAGAAAAATTTTACTTTTCTCTATTGAAGTTTGAAAAAACTGCAAAAATTGTACTGTGTAGAAATTAAGCAAAAGTGATGCAAGTCTTATCTAATTAATAACAAAAAAATTGGTATATATATAAAGTTTCATGTGGTGTGATTGGTTTGAAAATAAAACAATTTACTTGTTTACGATATTTAAAATAAGACAATAATAATCATTATTATTGAGACTAAAAAGAAAAAATTATTTATTTTCTGAATTGATTATTATGGTACTTTTATTTTATAATTTTGTGAAGGTAGAAAATCGATTTGGTTCCAACTGTATGTTCTTTGAGTTTTGCATACACATAATTTCTCCGATTCCTATTTTCAAAGATTTGAACAATTTTTAAATGTATTATTCCCGGCTTTTTTTTTTTGGCAATATATTATTTCCGACTTATTTGATAATCATGTCGGTTCTTATTTTAAAAAAGGAAGCGTCTTTCAATGTAAATTCTGGGTTTTAGACCGAGTTTAACACATGGTTTTTAATTTAAGTATTAAAAAAATCTATTATCTACAAAATTTCAAACTTGTGCGTCCGTTCCATCTTTAAAATTCTAGAAATGTATGATAAACTTTTTGAACTTATGTGCTTAATTTTATAGTTTTTTCGATATAAAATTTTACTTCAAAATTAATTAATAAAATAATACTATAAGGATAATAACTACAAATAAATATCTCTAACAATTTAATATAAGATAAGTTTGACGTATTCACAATTATATTAAAAATAAATATATAAATAACTAATCGACTTATTGAGATTTAAATTCAATTTTTATATCGAATGAAATTTTAAGGTCGTTTGCTAACTATTTTGTTTTTTGTTTTTTTGTTTCTAATTTTTCATTTTTAGTTTTTAGTTTTTTATTTTAAAAAATAATAAGTGTATGTGTTTGATAACTGAGTTTAGTTTTATGTTTTTAAATTTTAAAAACTAAAAAACATGTTTAATAACCATATTTTGTTTTCAAGCATCACATTTGTTTTGATTTTATAATTTTTTACTATTTTTTCTTGATTGTTTTCATACTTTTTTAAAAATAAAAACAAAAACATGTTTTTAAAAAAAAAAAAATTATATTTTTAGAATTTCTTTATTATTTTAAAAACGAAAATCAAATTGGTTATCTAACATATTTTTTTAAAAAAGTAAAAACAAAAATAGAAAACCAAAAATGAAATGGTGATTGAATCGAGCCTAAACTTTTCAATTTTTTATTTAGTGGATTCGTAATTTTGAAGAAAAAAACTAAATAAGTCAAAACTTAATAGACACAAAATTAAAATTTCATATCAATATATTAGACTAAAATTGAAGTTGGATTACTAATATATTGGCTCACGTGTGTTTGGGCCTCATTTATTTATTGTATATAATAACTCAATCGATGTTTGTCGCACTATTTATTATAAATGGTGGTTACATAAACATGCGTGTCCATTTATCTAAACATATGTGCCCATTTATATAAACCTTATATATATTACTTTTTGTCACATAACCTGCCTTCAAATATCATTTATCATAATGCATGTTATAATAAATTGCCCCTCAAACATAATTTATAACAACCCACCGTTTATAATTATAATCTTCCGTCTATCATAACCAAATCGGTACTTTAAATACACCCATAAGATTTAGGCACCAAATAGAAAATATACACAAACATAAAAATTCAAAGGCTAAACTTAGTTTTATTACATTTTTAAAAAAAGTGATTGTACAAATGTCAAGTTATCGAATAGTGATTTGCGATCAATCACTTTAAATTAGTCTGATTTTGATCAATCAGTTTTCTAAGCGTTTCTTGATTAAAAAGTTCGAAAAAAATTGATCTTTTAAAATGTCTTTTATTTCCTAAAATATTACCTAGAAAATAAACATTTTAATGCCCCAAAAGAATAGTTTTCCAATAATATTACATATTATATAATAACTGGTCAATTATTGGTTCAAAAGAATAAAATATTCCTGTAAACTGTACGTATACTACCCCATGAGGAATATTATAGAATTCTCTAGAACATTTATAATAATAAAACAATTTACAATAATAAAATAAATAGAATGATTATATTTTTCAATAATAAAATAAATAGAACGAAATAATATCCTAAACTTATAGTACTATATTATATTTAGATGATGAGATAATTCCATCTTGAAAAGAGAAGCAGCCTGTTGGTCTCTTAGAGTTGTCTAAACTCTTATTCAGTGCAAGTTTAGGTTGAGGTGGTCTCGAGTAATCCATTCCATTAAAGGTTGTTCGAGTGAAAGAGTTCTTTAGCCGCACAACTCTTTTCTCTTCGATCGGAAGCTCTCAAAACCTCGTAAACTCTTTAAAGCTCTTCACCCCGAAAACTCTTTCTTTCTTCTCTAAAAGTTTTGGAAGGTATTTGACTTCTCTAAAAGTTCCATGATTAATTTGTTTGATTTGTAAATATTTTTAAAAATCATTAAATATAATAAAGTTCTCATTAATGGATATCGAAAACTTGAACATAAAGATTCTTGTTGAACTAATTTGAAAAAGTCGTGGGCGAAACGTAAATTTTTAAAACTTAGGAAAGCAACAGGGAATATTGGATTGAACCTTTTCAAAGGCTAAAATTGTAATTTACGATGTCATTACTCTATAATAAGACACCTATGGTGGAAGAAATGAGAGAGTCAAAGAGTGTGAGTTAGAGTTAATAAAAATAAAGTTTTTGTGGTTATTTTTGTTGGTTAGGGCTATTGTTATAAGTAGATTGCAACAGGTTTTGCATCTCTGTGGCAGACATTTTGAAGGTACATATGATCTGTCGCAACAGAGATGGAAAGCCCAGAAGTTTGCAACAGCGAGAAGGAGGATCAAATCCCGCTCCCCGGGTTCCGATTTCACCCTACCGACGAAGAACTGGTCAACTTTTACCTGCGTCGAAAAGTTGAGAAGCGACCTATCAGCCTGGAACTCATCAAACAGATCGATATCTACAAGCACGACCCTTGGGATCTTCCTTGTAAGAACAAATGCATATTCATGGTTTGTACTATACTTTGATATTTGCATACATATCCTATATAAAATTTGATCACAACGCAGATAACGTGGGAGATAAAGAGTGGTACTTCTATTGCAAGCGAGGGAGGAAGTACAAGAACAGTATAAGGCCAAATAGAGTAACCGGGTCCGGGTTTTGGAAGGCCACCGGGATAGACAAGCCGGTGTACTCCAACGGGGGCGACGGAAACCAATGCATTGGCCTCAAGAAAACACTCGTTTACTATCGCGGAAGTGCAGGGAAAGGCTCCAAAACTGATTGGATGATGCACGAGTTTCGCCTCCCACCTCCCTCTCCAACCAACCAAAAACTCCACCCCTCTTCCAAAAACTTCCACCAGGAAGCGGTCAGAAAGTTACTCAATATATACATACATACATACACACACATATATATATATATATATGCCTACTTGATTGTGTGTTTGTGCGAATGCAACAGGAAATTTGGACATTGTGCAGGATCTTCAAGAGGAATGTGATTTGTAGAAAATATGGATCAAATTGGACCAAACAAACAGCAAACAAAAACACAAATCTATGCAATGATCATCAGCAGATTGCAGCTGAAAAAAGCAGTGGAGAAATCAGTTACTTAAACTTCAGCTGTGAATCAATGATCATCCAAAATGAGCAAAAACCTGTTGTTTTAATTCCAAATTACCCAAATAATAATCAAGATCAATGGAACAGTAACAATTATCAATATAGCAGCTCCTCCATGGCCCCATCTCCAGTTTCAAGTGGTATCATTTCACCGCCCATTGGCTTCCCCACAAACCAGCTTGATATCAATGATTTCTTCACAGATAGCAATTGGGATGAGCTGAGATCAGTGGTGAACATGTTCTGATTCAAGAATCCCCAAAATCATCATTTCATTTTGTGTAAATATTTCCACACACACACACATAATACTCTGTTCTGGAGGGTACAGTATAGTTTTTTTATTATTGCTATCGTCGTATCATTAGATCAAATCCAGTTACAGGGGAATTGAGGAACTATATTGGATTTGGAATTTGATCTTTTGATGATGATTTTATCTTCCATTATTTCAGGGTTTTGAGTTTAGTATTCATATTAGATTATATATATAGCTGGGTTGATTCTGGAGCATATATAATAATATAGTCTTCTTAGACATCTCCTTGATATCTACGATTTAACATTTCATGTGTTACATGGGTTTTTCTTGTAAATTTTATATAGATTTTAGATTGATCTGTACAATTTTATATCCCATAGATATCCATTTTTCTCCAGACCCTCTATTCTGAGTATCTTAGTACATTTATTTGCAATTTCTTTCCTTTTTTTTTCTTAAATGAGAATCTGAATATTTGATTTCTTGATCGATAATATTTTATCTATTCTCAACTATCATAGACCGGCCTATGGTCAAGAAAGTCTTGAGGAGCTAGTATGTTTCGTGACATTAGTTAATTTGCACACAAACTGGTCCAAAATATATATATATATAATTGCTTGAGTTGGCTTTTGTTCTTTATTTTATGTGTGAATGTGAGAAAAGCAGGTACTGCAACGTTTAAATCAATCCTCATACACTGAAATTAAAATATTAGAAAAATATATATTATGAATTGTGTGGCTTCATGACAGTGGTCAACAGAAAAAAAAAATTAAAAATTGGATCTTTAAGTTCCACAAGCCAAATGAGAAATTAATTATTGACTGACTTGAGTTGCTTGGATTAATTTCTTCAATCTTGAACCCTTTTCCCTTACGAAACCCATTTCGAAAAATCTCCATATATATCTTCAATTTTCGTCACTGATTTATATTGATTAATTTAAATATAAACTTCTTCTTTTTTTAATTACATTTCTTAGGTGACACTTGAAAAATGTTTATGTGCAAAATAATCTGTTTTCTTGTGAACTTTGGCCTAAATAATAGATTGAATAACGTACGGCTCTATATTTTATTTTTAATTTTTTTGATTAGTCAAAATTAGGATTATATATCATTTTATTTTATTTTATTTTGTATATTCCAAATTTTTCAGAGAGAAAGAGAGAGATTTATATTTTTCTTAATTTGTTGACTTTGTAATTTTGAAATTTTATTTTGATAGATAGAAATCAATTCAATTTGCTTGACTTAAATGGAGCCTATATAGTCAAACCATGTGAGGTTCACTGTTCATGATAACCCCAATCTCATCCACACACAATCACACCCCTTTATTTGTAGTTTCTCATTTCTTCAATTTTGTCGGTTATGTTACAAAATTATTCCAACTCCTCCAATAAGTTTGGTTTCAACAGATATTTTCAAATTCGAACCATAGATTTCTCCATCTTTAACATATTCATATATACTTTTAATGAGTGCTCCATTTTCTTTATTTTATAGATTATATTGAAAAAGTTTAAGAATTTGTTAGAACTACAACATCCACAAACTCCCATATTTATAAGATGTTGTTAGCTTTGGACATAAATTTTCATAACTTTATTTTTTGTCATCATCCAAAAGTCTTCGTATCAATAGAATTGTTGTCCTTTCCTTACAGGGGTAAAAGAAAAAATCAAAATTAGATGAAACCAAACTGATCCAATACATCAGGCCGATTTTTTAGAACAATGTCGAATCTTTCGATTTAAAATTTTAGAAAACCAAAATAAATTGATATTGAGATTTGATGGAAGAACCAAATTTAGACGTAGAATATAAAACAAATGCATTCTAAAAATTAATTAATCAACAATTATGTTATTCATGTCAAATGTTGTTTTTGCCTAGTAAAAAAAATTCAAAAATTAAATGAAAAATGAGATAAAAAAATTGAAAAAGTAATCTAACTTTCATTGAAATCAAAATCGAAAACAGAACTAAATGAAAAATCAAACCAATGGTAGGCTCCTTTTATTGAACATTGGTTCAGACCTAATCATTGAAAAATTGAGAATATCAATTCATTGTCGTCTTGGCACAAAACTGACAAAAACCAAACCAAAATTACGCATGATTTTATTTGCATGAATTAATATCAACCAAATTGATTACGGAACTATAAAGGTTGTTACATTTATCCCTTTAATTTTTAATTTTTAATACGATTGTTCTCTACATTTACAAAATTGTATAGAATAATTAAACGTATGAATATTGAAAAATGCACAAATACTCTTAATCTATAAGCTATTAAGGTCATTCTCTAATTTTCCTGATCTTGGAAGTTTGATCGTAAAGATTAATATTTTTTTATCATTGATAACTTATACATTTTGCAATATTTATGTTTCTGGTCTATTAACTCATTTTAGTTGCTAGGTTTTTAAACCTTCATAAACTTAGTCCAATAGGCTTCATACATTTTTCTTTTGTAATAATATACTCATAAAACATTCTTCTTTTGCTTCTTTTTTCTTTTTCTTTTTTGTTCCTTCGATCCCTTATTTATTAATTTCTACAACTATTTATTTTTATTTATTGACTTCTACAAATATTTATTTAGAGAAGTTAAATACGACTTTGTTAGTTTAATTATAACACCTTTTTTTAAAAATATTTTAATGGCACTTTTGGTCGTAATTGGAGATGTGATTGCATTTATAGTCGTTAAGTTTATCCAGTTTTATCAAATACAATCACTCAAAGTGGCAACAAATTAAATAAAATTCAAAAAGATGCATCATCAATGTTAACCATTGAATTTTAAAATTCTTTAGTGCCATGATCTGTCCAATCTCATATGGTCATCATATGTTAATTTAAATTATAATCTGCTAAATTCAACATTCACCGTCTTCCAAAAAATAAAATAGCCGAAACTAGCATATAGCATACATATCCGTGCACGTGAAATAAATAATCCTATGAAATTTTTACACGCTTCAACATAAAAAAAAGTTCATTATTTGTCAATTCCGCACGAACCTATCATTTCACTTTCTTGCTTAAGCTTAGGTTAAATAATTTTATAAGAGATCCATTAGAGTCTAAGTGTTAAATCATTCATTTTATATTTTTGGATGGATAACTCTAAAGGTAATTTCATATCTTCAATCAATGGTCAAATGAAGAAATAAGTCGGATAAATCTGGGGTGTTTCTCGACAACTAATTGTAGTAGAGTCGCGAATAATAAAGTACAACTCATGCTTATCTCATTAGAACAACCAGTTCTGATTTGTTCAGAGATGTGTGACAAAATAAAGTACAAAAAGAAACTACAAGCTTTAGTATTTCATGCACAGGGTGAAACTCCCTTCGACAACAGACTAATTGACAGTACTCGGTAACTTTGTTTGTTTCTTACCAAAAAAACATACGTACCAGCTTCTACGATGAAGTTTTGGATCTCTTTTTGAAATGCGGCTGATCGCTAGACGATGCAATATAAGCTTCTGGATTGATAGTTTCGGCAGCTTTTCGTTTCGCTGTTGCCTTGGATTTTTCCTGTAAAAGCAGCAAACTGTCAAACAAATTGGATCCATGGCTATTATACTGATGATTGAATGCAAAGAAAACAGATGACTTGGATCACAAGATCTCCCATATACCTTTACGGACTTTGTTACTGTGGCTAAATCATTGTTATCTCCATCAGATTTTGTATCCTGCTTTGCAGCTTCCTGAATATGTATTTCACTAAAAGCATTAGAGCACGTAGAGTAGTACAGGATCGAGAATAACGAAAATATATTTAGAAAAAGTGGAGATGCTGGATGATCAAGGAGAAGCATCATGGATTGGCAGGTCAAGAAGGCCTTGTCGAACCAAAAGGTTACAAATTTGATCCATGATTTCCTAGGGGTTCCCTTGACATCCAAATGTTGTAGGATAAAGTAGTTTGTGTCGTGAGAATAATCACGCGCGTAAGCTGGCGTGTAGACACTCACGAATATTTTAAAAAATGTTGGATCAAGAAGATGCAATGAATTGACCTTAGGAGGAACAAAGGCAGCTTCTCTTTTTCGCTTGTTTTCAGCCGTTTTTTCTGACTGCTTCTCCTGCTTCTCTTGCCATTTCTTTGCTGACTTCTTTTTGTCACTTAAAAAGTACTCTCCAGTTTCCAATTGTATATCAATCTGCAAATGCATCGTCATATTGAAAAAGCATATTGGAAAGAAGACATAGAAATGAAGAATGCAATACATACATTATCCATATAAACATAACAAAATAATATACTATCAAGTGTTTCCACACTTTTTAAGTATGGACATTGGTTTATTTTTTAAATATGGCGTCTCATATGTTGGGGCCTGCTTCTTTTCTAACAACTTTATTTTTGTGACTTTGAGAATAGACTACCATCATGTACCTACTATATTATTATGTTATTCAAAAAAAAAATCCTTTTGGAATTTGGAAATATATATATACATAACGCCTCTATGAAGTGAGGGGTAGCTATTGCACCTTGCTTAGTGGTTGAGGAGGAGGGAAAGGCGTATACGCCTTCTTTGGTTTACTCTTGACCTTCTTTTGTTTAACCGTTTTCCTGAGAAAAAGGATGGTTATGTAAAAAATAAATGTGTGATCCTAGCAGAAGAAAATCAGTAAACGAAGTACTCGTCTAAAATGGCTTACTTCTTGAATTTTGGAAGAAACCTTTCCCAATTTTCATTCGCAAGTGCTGGATCATTAGCAAGCTCTTTCTTCATCATAAGAATCTGCAAATATAGTAGGTTATGCAAAGAGCTATTGAGGGGTAACATAAAACTATATACAGAAAGTAAAACCACAAACCTTAATATTATATACAGGATGCATTTTATTAGTTATACAGTCTTCTACAACTCTTCTAACTTGCTTTAGACCTTTAAATGAACCCATTGCAGCAACTGTGTTGCCCTGCCAGTCACAAAATTGATGCTAAAAATGAGGAAAGCTGAAAGAGATGAAAAGGTCGATGACAAGCAAAAGAAAATATACAAACCTGAACGCGAATATAGCATCCTGTCAAAATTTCAAGTGCCTGTGACAAAAGAACAGTTAATATAATAAAAGAGAAGAAATAGAGCATAGGCTTTTAACTACAGCTATTTGGACCTTTAAAGTCGATCCATCAGGGCCCACGAGATGTTTCCTTCTTTTAACAAATCGTTCCTGTATCATAATAGAGATCAGGCCAAAATCAAACTTCAAGGTTCATAAAGAACAGAAAATCGTGAACGAAAGGATGACAGAAAGATGCAAATGGACATGGAAAATGGTAGTCCTTCATCTAAGAAATATTTTATTACCAGCATTATTGATACACAAAAAATTTGAAAATCAATTTCTATCATTAGCGGCCAATTTTATACTTCAAATAAAATAAAATTTAAAACAAAAAAAACTATGTTTTGGTTTATTGAAAAACAAAGGCGCAAGGCACACAATAGACACGCTTTTTTTCAAGGCACACCGTAGTTAGAAAAAAAACAAAAAATATACATACACATGTATATATAAAAACATATATACTCTTTCAAAATAGAATTTGTCGATTGACCATTAGGGCTAACGATTCAGTTTTGATCATTTTAGAAAAAAGCTTTGAAGTAATTGTTGATTGAATTTGAAATTTAAAAAACAAATAAGAAAGCTCACAAGACACACGCCTTTTGCAGGTCTTTCTATATGCGCCTCGCATGTCCAAGGCAATGCATTTTTAAGCCTAAAGCACGCCTTTTTAGGGCTTTATAGAACATTGAACATTAGTACATCTGAAGCCTTCAAATAGATTGTTGAGACTCAAGAAGTGCTTGTTTTTCATGTGGATGATCACACATGCATTGAAGAAGCTATAAATAGCTATAAGGGATTAGCAGAGCAACTTCGGAACCAATCAGTGAGACGATCCAACAGTTTCCGACAAGGGAGTGTGAGACCACCAATCGTGGTTTGTTAGCAAGCAGGTTATGAGAGTGAGCATTGAGTCATGGGGGGTTTCATTTCCTTGCAGGGTTTGTGGGAGTATTTATTTGAGAGTCTCTAATGGTTTTGGGTTTTATATTTTTGTTAGTATTCTGGTTTCTTGAGAGGAAAGAGAAAGTTTATCAACCCTGTCTAATAGGCAAGGAGTTTTGTGTTGCCTTAAGGCATAAGCTTTCCTCTAATTACCATATTATTGTAAGGGTTTCCTTACAAACCTTTTGTTTTACGTTTCCATACATATAGACTACTAGAATCTAGGATGAAAACTTAAAGACACTAAACCATGTGAAAGGAGATTGAAGAGTGAAAACTACACAAATTTCTTGGCCCACACATAAAATCAGTCTATAACAAACTAAGTAGTATTAGTAAATGACACTTACCCTCTTGCCTACTAAGTTCCCAATCTTAATGATATCGCATTGCATTTCATCATCCAGAATTTTTATTGCCTGACAACATGAATGGCACACAAACCACAATCAAAGAACTCAAAACTCAAGGTAATGTAAGAAAGACTTGAACTAGAACATCAAAAGATAAATAACATAAAAATAATTAATTGAATGTTTTACCTGAGGAGCAGGAACACTTCTTGACAAAAGCTTAATAAGATCCCTTGCCTTGACAATAATAAACGGATCCCTGGTCTTTCTAGTTGTTGAAACTGTCATTGATCCTTCAATCTAGCCAACCGTAGCATAGCAGGTTAAAAAATGTTTAGCGAGGATAACAATTGGTCATAAAACATCAGACCCAAAATTATCTTTCATAGGGGTTACTTACCAGATTCAATTCACAAGCAATGCCGAACTCTTTCAATGCAGACTTCACATTTGGCCATACTTCTCTCAAATACTTCTCTGAAACATGGAAAATTTTAAATCTTTAAACATTGGAATCTGCTTATTGTGCACACCGAAATCAATTGTGCAGCAGAAAGATCTGTTCAGGTGAAAGTAAAAACAAGTTTATTGGAAAAAATTTGGACAGAACATTTTCCAGCGAGAAAGGTTAAAAAATTCATAGAATCAAAAACAAATCCCGCTCTCCTTGAAAATAATTTCATTTTAAAGTTACACTACTCAAAATCAAAATTCCTCAATATTGTTCAGAAACTAGACCTAAATTTAGTGAAGTGCACCAAATAAACAATCTAAGGACAATTCGTATCTCAACGTAGCATGTAAGTAAGCTTTAAATAAAACCACACTAATTCATTTATCCTACATAATAGTGATATTATTGAAAAGAAAAACATAATATTTGTCACCTATGTACTCGGGAAACAGGGTAGAGAAAGAGCTGACTTCAAGCATGCCGCCTTCATTCCAAGAAGGATCAAACTTATCAACTTTCCAACGGTCAATGTTAGGATCTTCATCCCATGGCTTCGGCTTGTCGTGCTTGCCCTTATGTTTGGTTTTCTTTTGCTGTTGCTCTACGTCCTCCATCGCCCTGTTGGAATCCTTGGACGCGTTAATGCCACAAATTGAATTAATCAAGCTTTACAAGAGAACTAATCCCCCAAACACAAACCATCACGCCATCGTCCACAAATCAAAACACAACAATGCCATCAGTTACGAGCAGAAAGCACCATGAATTCGCACCAAAGTTTCTCCAAAGTGCAACATTTTTAAAAAATAATCAAAGATTCGCAAAAATTGAACAAAATCATAGGAGGCGACGGCGAACAAGAGCAAAAGAAAAATATTAGAAAGTATCACCTGTGTCCTGTGTTTCTCGATGAACAAAAGCAAAATGAACGAAGGGGAGACGACGGTGACTGCTTCGAACTGAACAAAAGGGAGGCTGCGGCGGCGACTGAGACGGAGGCGACGACGACGGCAAAGTCGATAAAATCGCAATGGAAGCGACGGCAGAGTTTGATAAAATCGCGAGCGAGGAGTATTCGTGTTTCTAGGGTTCGTTTTATTTTAATTTTTTTTTTTAATGTAATATAAATTTCGGTTCAGGTTGGGTTTGAACTTTGAACCCGAACCGATAATCTCCCACGAACACGAACCAAAAATTTTGGTTCTTAAAACTATCAACCCATTCATTATATTGTGGGCTGGGTTATTCAAGTTTTTTAAATTCTCATTTCATGTGTAAACTCCTAAAAAAAAATTGAATTGTCACTCCATAAATATATTTTTCAAAAACATTTATCAAAAATCTCATTTAAAAATCATTTGGTTTTTTTTTATTTTAAAAAATATAAATTATATATATCTTATAGTTATTTTTTGTTTTCATGTTTTTTAAATTAAAAATACATTTGATAACTCTTTTTTATTTTTGTAAAAAAAGAAATCAAAATTTATTGTTATTTAATAAAATAACCAATTTTTTTTAGATTACAACATAATTGAGGTGGAAAGACTCGAACCTAATATCTCATGTCTCTAAATATATACTAATATCGTATTTGAGCTACTACTAGTATTAACATATTTGGTTATTAAGTATTAAATGACTAAAATTTTGAAAGTTATTAGACTAAACGTCTTTAGATTTAGAATTAATGTCTAAAACAATTTTGATGGAGGAGAGAGATAATTTCTTTCCAAATTCCCCATAATGTATAATCATAACTTCAACCAAATAATTCAGCATTTTAAGATTTGTTTTTTCAGATTAACATGAACATTTTAACTATTTTCTAAACACTTTAAGTCTACATGATGCCGTACTCAAAAAAAAAAAAAAAAAAAAGTCTACATGATGTCCGTAATTTATGGAGAACTCTCCTCACATTTTAATTATATATTTGTTTTTTTTAGATTATGATAATTATAGGTGGAGATTCGAAAAGATGATTGATATTGCTCAACTATCATTCTTATTGGCTACTATTTTTTATTTGTTGAATAATACTAATAAATACTTAATTCTTAAAAAAGTAATTTTCGTTTGATTTGATTTTATTTTATAATCATTTTTTTTAACTTGTTTTACTTGTGATTTTATTTTGTATATATTCTATTTGTCATGTATAATACATTTTGTGATTTCTTTAGATCTTGGATTTCCTTTTTTAATTTGTTTTTAGTATAAGTTGGAGGAAATGGATTATAACTACTGACTACATGGATCAAATATGTGGTTGTAGGGTGAAAATGAATTTACACCAAAATTAATCGTGTCACCAACTCATTCAATGAATTTCATTTTTTAATTAAATCTTAATAGGATCAAATTTTCCCACTCTCCGTGACAATGGCTTAATTTTGCAAGAATTTTTCCTATGCAATTTCTTATGGTTGCATATAGAACTTCTTTCATCGGTTAACAATTTTCTTCAATATCTAACTATGGGTGATTTCGGCTTAATTTTTATTAGTTTTATATCAAACCAACTACTAAACTGATATGTTCAATCTTTCAAAAAATTGAACAAATTGAATATCCAATAAATTTTTAGAAGCATTTGTTCAATTTTCAGTTGGCTCGATCCAATTTTAGATTCGATCCAATATCAAAAAAAAAAAAATTGTTGCTTTTTGAATGGCTTAAACCTATTTTTCATATCACACAAAATGTAGTAAAAAAAAGTATGATATAATTTATTTGAAGAAAGCAGATAACAATCAACACTATAACAACGTTAGGTAGAGCTAACATTCAAGAAATAACACAAATCATAGGGGTGTTCATGAGATAAACGAAAACCAACCTGACCGACCAAAATCGATCGAACCAATGTCTGTAGATCTGTTTTATTAAAAAAAATTGTCGGTGTCGATTTTTCACATTCCTCATCTTTGCGATAGATCTAACAAACAAAATTTGAGGAACTAAAAAAAGAAGTGAAGAGTTGCATAACATATTCATATACAGGTTTATCGTAGGAGTTCATCGTGTGTAGAAGTAGATGAGATCATAAACGAAAAAAACATTTTATAGCCTACTTATATTCTTTTTTTGAGTACAAAGGGAGGGAAGGGGGCTCAACAAACTCTACATGAAGGACACAACTACTCTCAAATAATTTGAGAGCCAAATACTAATTATGGGTTATACTTGCAAGCCATTGTAGTCCTTCATGCTTCGTATTTTCCCTAAGCTATTTCTAGTTCTCACGTGTTCTAAATTCATCATTTTTTTAAAAAAAAAAAAAAAAAAAAATCAGTCATATTAAATGAAAAATTAACTTTCTTTACAAATCGTGGCCATATAAACCAACAAAATAAAATATAAAAATAGTTACTATAAACACGTATCTATAAATTTAAGGTAACAAATCATTTAAAAAAAAACAAATTAAGGTAACAACTAACTTATTAATTATAAAATATAAAAAAAAATGACAATACCAAAAATTTATTAACTTTCAAATTTGTCAGACCTACCATAAAGATGAGGAATGTGAAATAAAATTTATGATTGAGATTATTTACGGTGAGATCGGATTAATAAAATAAAATTTACGGTCAGCACCACATTCTACTTGTATTATATTTGTAGCAGAATTTTTAAAATAATTTATCTATAGCACATTGATTACTATCATTCAACAAATAATGCAACTCAATTTGGATTTCTATCGCTAATATAAAGCTCATAGTGATAGAATGAGCATATCAGTAATTAAATTATATCATCAATATAACTCAACTAGTGATAAAACTTAATTTGAATTTTCAATTACAAATAAATTGATTTTGATTTTTTTTATTATATATAGAAATATTTTACGATTTTTTTGTTATACATACAAAATCCTTCTAATAAAACGAGAATACATAACTCTTGCTCCCTACCATTATCCATAAAAAAAATCGTAGCCCTTCCCATTTTTTTTTCAACAGTCACTCCCAAAGACCAAAAAAGAGCGATGTGGGCCGCTTGCAAGCCCAAATGGCTAAATCAATTATACGACAACCCAAATTGCAATCCAAGATCCGGTACGACAATTGCATGTGAAAACGACACCTCCAAAAACTTTTTAAAAATAATTTTGATTAATTATTTTGGGGATCTATGTGACATTCGGATAAGATGTGACTACGCAAATAATAAGCTCAACAAATCCTCATCAAATCTCTGAGTGCCAATTCACAAAATTTCTATACAATAAATCAGAATTTGAATTTCCCAAATTCAACTTTGTGGTTAATGGAGCCATGAATAACTCAACTCCAATCAATCAATCAATCAATTCCAACCCATTTTATAACTATGTTTCTTTTTCGTAGCCCAAATTCTCCACCATCAATAAAAGTAGTTCCTTCTCAAGTTGGGCCCTCATTTATAAGCATTTTCAAAGTCTCCAAAAAGAAAAGAATGGTCCTCATAAAAACTTTAACATAAAATCGAATCATAACACACCACATAATGATAGTAACATCACTTATATTATATACATAAATATCTTCATTTTTATTAAATGAGCACATGATAAGTCTTGGTATGTGGTGGCCATCCATGTTTTCCATCTATCAAAAAGAAAAACAAAAAACAAGCTCAAATCAATAGGTTGGATTTAGATTCAAAATTGAGATTGAGATGTTTTAGAGGGGATGAGATCCCAAAATTTGGGGTCCTTGAATTTGAAATGAATGGTACATATGTGTATTCAAGCAAGTATTTGTTTGTTTGTTTGTTTGTGTGGTCCATTTTGTTGCTGTGCTAGAAAAAGGAGGTACCAACATTAATTAAGTTGTGGCTGCATTTGTTAATAATGTAAAGTAGATGGATATATAATGGTGGAATAATGATGAATGATGGTGAAAGTTGACCATTCTACCCCACCCTTCATTTTCATTTCCCTGTTCTTTCTTTCTTTTTTGGTTTCAAACCATTGATTGCTATCTCAGGACTACAACCACTGTTTTATTTTTTTTATTGTTTTTTTTTAAATGTATATTCTTGGTAACTTGCACCCATGAGTGTAAGGCAAGAATTTCATGAAATAAGTAACAACGATAAAATATAGTGAACCTCTTTCTCTTCTCTATACATTAGGGATGTGAATGGTAATTTTGATTTTTCGATAAATACAATTATAAAAGTAATACCATGTAAATGATAACGAATTTTAGAGGGAACAAATTCATATTAGACAATTATTATTATTATTATTATTTTATTGCATTTTTTTAATATCGAATTTTGTATTAAGTTTAGGGGATTTTACATGTATAATAAAAAAAGACAAAATATTTTCATCTATAGCATAAAATTAAAACTAATTCATTTGTAGCAAAAAAATCAAATTGAATTCTATCACTAGCAGAATTCTATTAGTGATAGAATTCAATCAATGAAAGACTTCTTCTATCATTACTTAAATTTTCTACTAGCGATAGAATTTCAAATTAAGTTCTATCATTAGTTGAATTTTATCATTGATAGAAATTAATATGACATAGATGAAATTATTTTAGAAATTATGCTACAAATGTAATACAAAAAGTAAAATGTGCTGTTGATGATAAATTCTCTTAAGAGTTTATTAGGACAAGAGGAGGTAATTATGGGTTTTGGTTCATAGGAGTACACAAGTTTGAATAAAATTGTCCCAAAAAAAAAAGGGGGACACACAAGCGTGAATGGTGGGTATGGCAATGTTTACAATATACATTGAAAAGAATCATGATAATAAAATAGAATCTACCGGTCATCATATTTTAGTCCAAGTTGATGGCCTTAGTTTTTTTTTTCTTTCTATTTTTTTAATGTACATTGAAAATTTGTAGTTTTAGCACAAATTGGGAGAAATAAACGATTTAGAGGGTAGTAGTGCTCTAAAATAATATAAGAGCAAAATACCGATTTTCAGACTAAAAAATATATTGAATTTATAAGATATAATTAAATTACTTTTTTCATTATTAATTAATTTTGAGATATAAATACATACTATTTATATGGTATTAAATTTATTAAACTCAAAAGAATATTCAACCCAATAAAATAAAATAAACATCTAATTTAAAATTGATTAACTCAAATTTGATTAAAAAAAAAGATTAACTCAAATTGACATAATCTTAATGGTATAATCAAAGAATCTCATATCATAAAAGTGAGAAAATCTCTTATTTATAAATAGGTAATATTTTTATTTTTTTTAAATATAGATAGACCATCTATTTTATTATCGATTAATTTTAACATACAACTTTATAATATTTGAAAATTTCTATCTTCAACTTTACACCTCTCCTACTTTTATAATTTCAAAAAATCTAGAGGGGTGAAATGAAAGAATACCATAATGGTAAGCCATCAATATCCAACTTGTTTTTCTTAAAGTTTTTTTCACAAGGGTCATTTCAATTCAATACTATTTCCTACTTTTAGAAATCCAAATTGAATTTTAGCAACAAAATTCCATCACTTTCAACCATTATTCATCCAACTCATATAGGCATCTATCTCTTATTTTTCAAAGAAAACAAAAGTTCATTGTCAACCCACTAGCCTCATATCATGAATCTTCCAACCCATCCAAATTAACATTGATGACATATTGCTTCAATTCCTACACTTTTTTCTTCCCTTCTTTTTCATAGTGGTTGGATATTTACTTTTTTAGTTTAGATAAGTGAAGAATAGTTGAATAGTCCTTGTAGACAAAATAAAGTAAAGTAGGGGGATGTGGGGAAAACATAATCATTTTACCAAAGATATCAAATAGCCAATAAGGGTTGGTTTAAAATAATTGATTGGGAAAGGAAAGAGAATAATAATATTTGCAAGTGTGTATTAGTGACATTAGTGGGAGGAAATGAACTGAATTTTGCACTTTAGAAAACACTCATATCATCTGTCAAACCAAATAGTGCCTTTTTTTTTCTTTCTTGGTGGGCAGAATCTTCTCTTTTTCCATGTTTGTGTGTTCATTGATATAGTGGAGGTGTTTTGTTGTTGGATTCAAAATTGCAATTATATAATGTACTGTCCAAACCAAACCCAAAAAAAAAAGGTTTTGGACATGATTGTTAAGAAAAGATTGGTTTGTGAATTGTTTTGTGAGTTTGACCCACACCCACCATAGCTTTTATGAAAAGGCACAACTTTTGTGTTACATGGTAAAGTGAGAAAGAAGAAATAATATACCCAATCAGAATCAACAAGGCAAACTAAATAATAACAACATTAATATAGATTATTCATTTTTTAAATTAATTTATATACACTACGATATACTATATACTTGGACTATATTCGCGTACTACTATATATTTGGTTGATCTACATTTAGTTGCTAAGAAAACTCCTAGCATATTACATTTTAGAAACCACTGGTTGTGAATGGAATGTATTTTCATTTCTTATCTAAATGTATAGTAGTGATGTGATCCTTCAACAAAAAACAAAAGAAGGAGAATAGTGCCAAAATGGGTCCATCCAAAAGAGATGAGATTTAATTAGGTCATTTCAAATCAAAGTTCCCCAAGTGACATGTGATACAGAAATACACAAAATATGATGGGTATTGAGTTGGGGTAGGGCCCATGTTAAGAAAGAAAGAGGCAATAAAGTCAAATGCAAGATGATGATTTAAGAAGAGAGAAAAAAGATAAAGGCTTTTGCTTTGCATTTGGAGCAATTTGACATGAGTGGGGAGTGCCTCCTCTACCTCCTTCATTGAACCCATATTCTATGCTTTTTTATTTCTTTCTTATGGTGGGCAACTAGTGTGAAATGAAATGTGTATTCTTTTTTGGTACATAACTTTTTAACTTCCATTTTTTTTATAAAAGGAAAATGTTTTGAAACCCAAATCTTATATCTAAAGGGATTGGGTGATTTTTGTTTTTGGAGGCTTTTGTAGTTTTATTATTATTATTGTTATTGTTAATATTATGGTGGTGGTGAGTAAGGAAGATTGATGGAAAAGAAATAGTACACACTTTATTATTTATATGAGACCCACTTACACCCACACATCCACATCCAATGCACTTGTCATCCTTCACCAAATGCACTTCCCATTTCTCTTCTTCCTACCTCTTACCTCATATCATTTTCTACCTCATCTTCATTATAAGAAAAGGAAACAAATATATGTTTTTAGTTTAGTTTTTTTATGTGTTATAAAAGACCAAATTAAATTTTAGGTATATTTAACCTATTATTTCTAAAATCTCAATTCATGATGATTATATTACATTTTTAGGTTTGTTGTTTAAAACTTTTTATTTAATCCCTTATATTTTAATAATTTACGATTTTGTTCCTTTGCGGGTGAATGTTAACATTTATTGATAAAGAACTTAGATTCATTGAGATGAAAAATATTTTTAATTGACTAGTCTTGACGACTTGGTGGTTGCCTACTTTGGGTTCAAGAGGTTCCAGGCGACTATGAACATCAAATTCAAGTTCACTCCCAATTTTACTTTGGATCTTACGATGAATTCGATATCAAAGTTCATGAACGTGTCAATAGTGACTCAAATTTAGACGAGCAAAACTCCAAATTTATGAATCATTAAATAATAATAATAATAGATATAAATAATAAATATGTCAATTGAATAAGTATTATGTACACTTGTCTAGATTTGCATTAGCCAATTTAACACCCACCAACAACGTAGGAATAAATGAAAAGATATTTTAGAGACTAAATTAAAACATTTTAAGTCAAAAGTGTTAGATATTTATTTTTAAGGGAATTTGCGTTGTATAGCAACTTTTTTACTATAGTTTACAATTATATCACATTTTTAAAAATAATTCTTTCATAGAAAATTCTGTCATTTAAAAAAAAAATTATTTACCTTTTTTATAGAAAACTTTGATAGAATCTATCATTCTCTAGTGATAGAAGTCTATCAATTTTATCAGTAATTGATTCTATCGGCTCTTATTGATAGACTATTGATAGAATCTGATGGAAGTCTATCAATTTACTTTATTTATTAGTGATTGATTCTATCACCCTTTATCGATAGAATCTATCAATATGAAGTCTATCAATTTATAATTTTTGCTATATGTGCAAATATTTTCATTATTGTGCTATTTATGTAATATTTTATCAATTTTGTAATATACATGCAAAAGCCCCTATTTTTAAAAGACAAACATTAAGAACTAAACCCTTATACAATTGTCTAAATTTGGCATTAACCAATTTAAGGTTCGCCAACAATGTAAGAATAAATTTAAAGGAGACGATATTTAGGAGATTAAGTTGAAACATTTTAAGTCATAAGTACTATTTAAAAAGAAAAAAAAACTAATATTATAATCTTGATAAGTTTTTTCGTTATTGTTACTTGATCTACAAATAAAGTACAAATATTAAATAAATCGATGACGCGATTAATTATCTGGTTTGATATTAATCTATTTTCATTCTACGGTCATGTTCGATTCCTCAAATTTGTATTTGTAATCCCTTCCTCCAACTTGTACTAAAAAAAATAATAATAAAGTACAAAGTAAAGTAGATACTTCAAATATTGATTATTAAACTTATTAAAAAAAAAAAGAACTTCAAACATTTGATCTTGTTTCTTTTTACTTTTTTGAACCACAACAAACATTTGATCTTATTATTGTATTCATGTATAAAATAATTTTCAAATTACACAATTTAAAATATTCTTTCAAATACTCGTTAAGCACCCAGAGAAGATTTGTTAAATATAATATACCCAAAGTTAAGTTCAAATTGAGGTCTGAGATGTCATATACATGTGCATTATTTTTTATCTGTTATATATTGAAAACATCTGTTAAGTTTTTTCAAAAAAAAAAAAAACATCTGCTAAGTAATAATTATTGGTGTTGTTTGAATAACAATCATACCTCTTATAATAATTATATATATAATATAATTAAAAAAATCCAAACAAATTCTGACAGTTTTTGTTTGCAAATTATTAATATTTTCTTAAATATAAAAAAACAAATAAAAAGATGATTCCAATGCCAAATGCACCACACGCACATGACATTGGCCATTCAACAAAACACAGAATAAATCATTTTTTAAAAACACAATAAAATAAAAAATAAAAAAAAGGAAATAAGATGCTTTCCTTATTAAGAATCAAATCATGATTATTTTTTTAGAAGGAAAAAAAATCCAAACAAATTAGATAGTCTCAATCGCATAAGTTTGATTGATAAAGTCAGATTTGACCCCACCCTCCATGATGCTCCATTAACTTTCTCAATTTAATTAATCTTCTTATCTTTTTAATCAACATCGTGTTAGGTTATGTTTGTGACAGGTTTCATCATAAATTCAATTAATCAAAGATTTAGAGTACAGTCGCTTTTCAAAACTATATCTTAATCACCCATGCTTAGCTTAGCAGAAATATCAAATCCTCCTTATTAAAAGAAATCTTAAATGCATTTAATATTTTAATCTCTTACCTAGTGGAATGTTGACATTTTGTAGGTTTATTATTGTTATTTTAAATACGTGCATGTTATTTATTTGATGCATTTTTTTGCTGCCATTCATACATCACCTAATTAGACTTTTATGGATTGGACTTTGTGCATTTAGATAGACTCTTTGGACTTATGCAAAAGGATTGCATTCAATATTTTATTTATTCAACATTATAATATATTTAAGGTCGTATTGAATAGTTTGGTCAAATTTTTATGTTTCCCAAACTAAGAAAAGTATTTGATACCGACCTTTTTACAAAAGCCAAATTCTTCATTCTCATTTTAATTTTCGAGTTAGGTATTGAAAACCATCAAATGACGATAATACGATTTTAATACAACCAAAATCCAATTCATAAATCAAAGGTTCTAATATGATACATAACAAACACTCAACTAAATAAATAAATCGAGCATTGCTTGAGCAGCCTCGTAAATGAAAAACTTGATAGCAACATCCAAACTACAAAATTTTCAATTTTAGAATAATGTAGTGGACTTTTTTTTTTCTATCGTGAGTATTCGGACTAATTTATGCATTCTCGTGGAACATATTATATACCGCTAGCTATTATATTTGAATATGAAAAAAAAAATGTAAGAAATCAATTAATGAAATTAAGTGGCAACTATTTTTGTTCACAACTTTAATTAAAGCATTTTTTTACGTGTTCTAATTTTGTCATTCAACGTCTTGAAGGTTATTTGCTGCTCTAATTAAAGACTAGACATAACACTGATTAAAATTTATTTTTTATGTAGATTGTGTCAATATATATGTACCGATTAAAAATTGAGATGTTTTGAGATGCAGCAAGAAAGATGATAGAAGCCATTAATGGAGGTTGAGAGAAAATATTGAAAGTATATTACCGAGGAAGAAGATGATGGTGGAGTCACATAGTACCACACACAGATACAACTCTATTACATTGTATATATAGACTACCAAAATCCTAACTAACGCCCAATGAGCTAATACTCTAACGCTAATAATCATATTGATCAAACATTAATCTTAATCTCATCTAAACAATCTAACAAAAACTATATGTTACACTAATGGAATGTATAAGGCGTATGTTATAGGTATGTCAGTTCTTATATATTGACCTTTAGTTTATTAACAAAAATTTAACAATAATGGCTGATGCCGTTACAATTTAATCAAAGTATTATTATTAATATGCAACCAGCATGTTACATTTAATAATTTTATTTTCAATTACATTTGAACACAAATGTATTAAAATAATAAGATGAATACGAGATTTGAATGTTGAAATTTTGAATGGTTACTGTCATATCAGTCAATTATAATATTTGTAGGTTGGAAATCACAATCACAAATATGAAGAATCGTGTCAAGTAGGGAAGAGGGTGATGATGTTTTAAAGCATTGAAAAGGAAAAGAGAGAGAAAAAATGGAATAGGTATGAGTTTGACAACTCATTGATCCAAAAGGGATAAGTTTGGTTTTCATATAATTAAATATTGGGTAAAATGTTGCTTTACTTTTAGGCTTAGATTCCTAGACATTTTTTTTTTTTTTTTTAGAAACTAGAACAATGACCCTTTTACTTTTATTTTTTATTTTTTAAAATACTTTTTTTCAACTCTCTAGTAACAATAAAGTAATAAGAAGGGAACAAAGTGTACATAGTTGGATGATCTAAATATTTATGGTCATATATGTGTTTTAATATAAATTTTATATTTGTATTTTTTTAAAATCAAAATTAAAATTAATAATTGATCATATAAATAAGAGTCATGCCTTGACACGATCTAAATATTATTTTAATGGGATCCCTGAGGGATAACCTAGCAGTTAAGATTAAGAATTCCAAGTCATGTTTATTTTTAGAGATATCTAGTTTGAAACTGCTGGAAATCGCTTAAACTATAATACTGATCGAAATATCCCAATGTCACAATTTAGGAACGGATCAATGGTGCTTCAAGTATTGGGGAATGAAGGTTTGATTTCTCGATTTTCAAAAAAAAAAAAAAAACTTTTAATGATCAATGACTACCAATATTAAAAATTAAGAGCTGCTTTTTTGTTAATTAATAGGAAATTGAATTTTTTTTTTTTTTTGAAGTAGAAGTTGAGTGAAAAAAATATATAAATAAGGAGTGGGGCGTGAAGAGGAATGAGATTCACGGGGCAATGGAGGGGCATGCTGGTCATAAAGGGACAGATATTGGGGCCCACAGGTTAATTTATTTATTATCTTATTTGTTTAAAAAAATAATAATAATGATAGAGAAAGGGGGCTCCATTTGGTCAGATTGGGATGAACAAAATCTTATAAATGGGAATGGGGATGAGATTCCTGTTTTACCCTCGCTGGATTGGGATGCCTTTTCTTGGCTCTATCAATATTCAATGCTTGTCCCCACGGTGTCGTTTCGATCATAATATTTATTTTGTTTTGTTTTTTGTTTTTTTTTCCCCATTTTCTACGGCCTTATTAATTAATCTTAAACTAATAGTAATATGAAATTACAAAAATAAGGTGTAGTGTATAGGTAGGTTTATTTATGAGAGATTATTCCCATCTTGTCAACCTCCTTTCTAGTAGACCCCTATTCAAATCACCATTAATTCTTCTTAATCAATTATTTTAACTTCTTAAATCTCCTTACCCTTTTTTACTTTCGTTCCCTCTTATTTGACTTCTCATTTTCTCTTTTTAATTAAATTTTCAATTGGTCACGGGCGGTTTTTCCACCCCCATTATTATTGAATTAAAAAGGGGGAAAACTAATACATCTTCAAGGCTTTTCCTAATTATAGTTTACTTCATAAAGATGTTTTCCTCACTAAACCGTCATGTATTGAGCTATATATATATATATTATTAAGAAATGAGAGACAAATACAAATTTGCAAGATCGAACATATAATCTTGATGTTAAATTAATTTATAACTAAACAATAAAATCATTGTATCACTTGTCCATATTCAATTGTATTGAACTCTATTTTTGTTGGCATATAATATTGTACACTTTTTAAATTAGTAAAGTCAAAAGTAATAGTTTATTAGGCATAATTGAAAGTCCATACATCTTATTGAGAATATATTTATTATAAGAAGTAAGGTTTTTTAAATATAGATCTATCAGCACGCTCATTTTAGAAACTAGAAAGGTACATATCTATGGTAAATAATGAATACATATTTGAATGCTAACTTTTACAACAGAAAAATACTAATAAAAAGTAAGAGTTACAAATAAATATCCACTAGCTATTAACCTAGCTAGAGCAGTCTAGTGTAAAAAGGTTAATACTACATCATGTATTACATTTAAAAAAAAAAAAACTAGGGCAGTGGTAATTGAGTTTGGTTTCCAATTAAGATTCACATCCTCCCATACTTGTACTATTGTACCAAAAATAAAGTACACAATTATTTTTCTGAAGAAACAAGAACCGGTTGAAGCTTTATCAAATACTCCATCTATAAAATAAAGTGTACAAAAAAGAAAAGTTGCTGAAACGGCAAGAAATTATTAGTTTTGGAAGGTACCAAAAGCAATAATTTAATGCATAATATTAGGTTTGCCAATAATTTATTCTCTTCGAAGAAATGCAATGTAACGTTCGTGCAAGAAACGTAAACTTTCATATTATTTTGTCCTTTCTTAAAAAACAAAAATATAATAGTAAATTATACATTTCACCTCTTCCCATATCGAAAAGTTTCAGTTTCCTTGTGAAATAATCACGTGTCTTTCACGTGGATTTAACCGCTTGCGTAAGTTCCCCGAACCTAGACCCCCATTTTTCCTTTTAATAAAGAAAAAACTATATGCAAAATCCAAATGTATAAAGAAAAGAGCAATAATTGAACATTAATATCAATATAAAAATACAAGTCGTATGGACTACGCGAACCGTTCACATCATAAGATGTGGAAAATGAATTTAAATGAAAATGAAAAATGGCGGGAATAAACGTTGGCCTTCTCATTACACTTGTCTTGTCTCATTACAGCGACATTTGCGAGCGTTTGACGTGTCAGCTTTTGCCCCTCACCTGTCCCTTTCTAATCTTGTACCATCATAAATAAATAAAAAATTAAATAATATTTTCATCTTTACATATCTGGTTCATTTCATGGTGGATTTAGGCTAAAATTAAATAGAGCATAGTTTGTATATTTTTGTCTTGGATTTCTACAATAAATACTCATTTATAAATTATTTTCTCACAAAATACATAAAATTAAAATGAACATTATTCAAAAATCAATGAAAGAGAACAAAATTGAAATTAGATCCCAAATATTGGAATTAAATATCACATTCTAAAAAATTTACATAAAAACTTTGATTCAACTTCAATGAACACCCATAAGCCATCCCAAACAATATTATTTATAGAATAAATATATTCATAATTTCATAAAGTTTTTTTTTTTTTTTTTAATCATAACCGATCACAATTTCTCAATATAAACCAAAGCAATCGTAACTATTGATGATCACTTGATACCTCAACTAATCACATATTTTTACTAATCACTTAACCAAGTCATTATAACTATTCACAACATGAGAAATTGTGTGAGGACACTAATGTATATCCAATAATCAAAGATTTTGTTTCCAGTCCCCCAGCCTTAATTATTATAATCTAAAAAAAGAAACAGATATTTTTACTTAAAAAAACAAGGATTAAAATCAATAAAAATGTAGTTTTTTAAAAAAAAAGGAAGAGAATTTTCTGAAATTTGCATTAGAAGTTTGAAGATTGTATTAGTTTGATAAGAAGAAAAAGGTGTAGTCAGTAATGGTGATGGTTAATTTGAGAAGGACATGTTTACATGTACACTAGCATTTTTGGTGGATTTACAAACGGGACATACATGAACCGACGACCCACAAACCGCGCACAAGCACAGATGCCTGCACGGCAGAACCAGCACGCTCGATTCCCCTTTCCCACAGCTTCTGCACATCCTGCTCTTCCCCCCCGCCGCCGTATCTTCACCGCCGCCGTCGTTGCTGCCGCAGCTCGACTGCGCGTCCTCCTCAATCGCCGACACCCCCCCGCCCTGTTGGCACAGGACCTGTTCCAGGTTGCTTCTCAGGGCGTTCACGGCCGCTTCGTTCGTCTGGGCCATGTCCCGCCATAGTTGATTCTCTATGTATAGAGATTTCACTCGCTCTTCCAATGCCCAGTTTAATTTCCCCATCTTCTCGATCTCTTCCTCTTTCGCTTTCAGCCGCTTCGCCACTCCGATTTCGATCGATTCGATGATCTTCCTCGCTTGTCTCTTCCGTTTCTCCTCCACTTCCGATCTCACCTTCTCCAACTGAAAATTTCACCCACACCCAGATTAGTTTCTTCGTTGATTATAGAACAGAGATGAATTCAATTGGATTCTGGGTTTGATTGGACTTACGTGTTGGGAGATTAAGCGGTCGATCTCCAGATTCTGCTGGTGGATCTGGAGGGAAATGTCTTCACCAAGAAACGAGAAAGATCCGCAAGACTTGTGGCTGATGGGTGCGATTTGGGCAAATGGGTTCATGTTCATACATTCTCTGGATCGCTTTCTGGGTAAAGGGAGGTTGTAATTGTGCGTTAACCCGCTGTCGGATTTCATCGAAACGGAATCGACGCCGACGGAGTTGTACGCCGGAATCAGAGTTTCGGCGGTGGTCGTGCCTGAAAGTAACGGCAGTCCGTACAAATTCGGATCTCCTTCCATCGGAATCGGAAACTCTCTGTAAATCAAATGATCAGAATCACAGCCAAAAGACCAAAAATAAAATATACACAAATGAATTAAGAATTACCTGTTTCCTGGGATTAATTGAGGATGGAAGAGATTAAGATGGCGAGCTTCAACGGCCATGGAAGATTAAAAAGATACAGAGAGAGTAGAAATTGGACGGTGTTGTTGTTGAAAAACAGAGAAGGAAATAAATGGGATTCTTATCGTAATGGGAAATGAAATCTGTAGGGTGGGGTTTATTTAGGGGTTGCCTTGTTTGGAAAAAGTTGGTTGAATTTGTTTTTTATTTTAAATTAAATACTAAATTATATATATATTTATTTATTTATTTTGGGGGGGTGTTTGGAGTTGTCTATTTTAGGATTCGGTTGGGGAAACGTGAACTAGGTCTGGGTTTGCGTTTTGACTCTTCTACCTGGTTCGTAGGGGTGAATGAGTGGAATTCCAGGGGCGTTTTTGTAAATCAGGGTTATGTTTGTCCTAACCTGGTTCGTAGGTAACTTAAAAAGGAGTGAGAGGGATAAGTGGGGAGGCTGTTTGTTTGTTTGTTTTGTTGTGATATTAATAACTGACACGGTAGGAATATGCCACGTTGCAGATGTGACATCGGCCGCCACGTAGGCCCAGCTAAACTACAAAATAATACCTTTCTTTTTTTTTTTTTTTGCTTTTATTATTTGGTGTTGGAGGTGGGGCTCCATGAGACACGTGGGCGGCAATATGCGTAGGGATTCCTTTTGTGCCACGTGGGAAGTGCCAGCGTAGCAGGTGGAACCTACGTGTGTGGGGTCGGTGGTTTTAGGCGGCTTGTTGAAAGTCGTGATTCGTGAATCGCGGTTGTCCACTGTGGATCCACATTGCCTTCTCATTCTCACCACGTCACCCAATCCGTTTTGACTGCTGGTTAAAACGGTAAACATTTTGTATTGTTACATTACAAGTGGTATGGTTCTTTATGCAAAAAGTTGGACAAATAAATTAAATTTATGATTACACATAAAAAGAATAGAACTAGGATGGTATATTGTAAGATCTAATAATAAATAAGTTAGAGTTTATCAATTAATTGTTCAATATAAACTGTTTTGGATATTAGGGAAATGAAACTCTCCTATCTTATATCTTATATCTTAAGATAAAAATATATTGAATTTGATTGAAACAAAAATTTCAATGTTATTTTCAACTTCAACATTTTTTTTGGCACCTTTATTTTACAAACAAATAAATCTAGTATTTATGTGTTTTAGCTTTCATACTTTTTAAAGAATTATTCACTTTCATGTTTTTGCTTGGTACGAAACTCTCACCTCCTATTTCTCTTTGTTAAAAAATTAATCAATCTAATTGAAACAAAATTTTCAATGCCATCTTTTACTTCATGTTTTCAACATTTTTTTTACGCATTTATTTTTCAAATGAATAGATGTAGTATTTATGTGGTTTAGTTTTTATACTTTTTAAATAATTGTCCCCTTAGTTTATCCAATAGCTATATTACTTTTTGTTAAAATAAATTTAAATTGTTTAATAACAGTCATCAGATTATGAATTTAAATTTTAATGATAGACGAATGCACACACAAAAAAAAACAAAACAAAAAAAATACTTTTTTTTTAAGAAGGGCCAAAATAATTGTTTAAGAATCAGTTAATAAGTTTTTAACAAACACAATCAAATAAGTAAAATAACTGCTTTAATATCTCTGATTTATTATCATGTATGCTAGAGATGTGTCATATAAGATATAATACTAAAATAAAGATTCCAAATTTTAAAATGTCTACTCTCTCAAACAAGAGCTAAAGTTCACACCTCAAATTGAAAAGTTAGAAGTTATGCTTAAATAAATGAAAATTAAATTATGGAATTTTGGTGTAGTATGTTACCCAATTTTCATCTGTATTAAATTAAATATTGGCATTAATATATCGCATGCCAAGCCACCTGCAAGTTTCTTAATACCAACCAAATCCCAATGTCATAAATTATTGTAATTTAAATTTCCCAAAGACAGTTGAAAACACAAATTCGATTTTTTTTAATCTATAAATACAGGATAGCGCTCAACAAACATATAATTTCACAAAACTGCTGGTTTCGAGGCAACTCTCTTTTTCTCTGCAAACTATATAATATAATTAATACACATGGATGGATTAAATACGACTGTTTTAATCTCATCATTATCTATGATCATATATTAAATTAAAATCCCATAGAACCAGCATCTTGCTTTCTCAATTTGACCCAAATGCACCACACAGCTAATTTTGTGCCCTATGCCTCAAATCATGTCCTATTTCTCTTTCTATAATCATTACTTCTTTTTTTCTCTTTTTTATTCGTGATGTTTTATATAAAACAAATTATATCAAATCGATATTATTTTAGTACATGTCATTTTTTGTCGGATGTTTTCTTTAGCTGCCAGATAGCCCATTTAAGTAATCGAGACCATAAGATTAAACAAAATTATAATCAAATATTAGCATGAAATGTCTTCGCATAAATATATAAAAGCATGTTCGAAAATATAAAAGGAACTGAAAAGGTAAATACACAATGAAGAATTCAATAGTCCTCAAAGGGTGGTACATGTGTTGAAGATTTAGGTTAAGAGAGTATGCTCCTTTCAAGGTTTTAAGCTCGAGGCTCAACTGTGACAATACTTCTCTAATATCTCTCGGTGTCTGACTTAGGGACGGACTTTTTTAAAATAGGAAATAAAGAAAACCATATATAATATTTCAACCATCGATTTTATTTATCAATTTTAAATTCCTTTTTATTTATTTTTGTAACTTTAGAAGTGGCCATATTTTATCAAAAAAGCTGCTTGATCAAGCCGGTCATTTTAATAAAATTGTTTTTTTGTTTTGGTTTTTAATGGGAGTAAAAGAATAACAAATCTTATCTCAAAAGTACTATTACTCTTAGACAAATTGAGAGTCAAATGCCACATTTTCAGTGCGCCACCAATCTATTTGGTTCATGGAAATTATTTTTGTTTGCTTGTTTCTTTTTTACATTGCTCTAAAATTTGTTAAACACAAAAAAAAAAAAAATGACGGTGTTTGAGGTGGCATGGAAGATGGTTAAAATTCTTGATGGATAATAATACACAAGACTATGAATGAAAATGATTTAATTTAGTTAAATGGGACGTATGAATTTTGTGCAGAGTAGAGTTAGATAAATAACTATCATTCGGATGACCATTATTTTTATCCAAATATCTTTACTTAAAAGTCTCACTCAATTCTATGTTGTTGAGTCTGGAACACACCCCTACATTAGTTAAAACGAAAAGATAAATAATTAAAAATCTAAAAAAAGAACCTGAGAAAAAACATGTTAAAGAAAAGGAACATTAGTTTAGTGTTATATTTTAACTTTTTTATAAAAAAAAAGTATTGTTTTAACCATTCATTCTAGAAATTCACAAATTTAAAAGTTGCTTAACGTATTCACGAGATTACTCACAGTCAAAGGATATGAATATTATATACCTTTCTTTAGGGATCGAATTATAATATCTATAATACAAAAGTCTGTCCTGTTATGTTTTAATAAGAGACTTGGGAACATGAATGGAAGCAAACTTTGATGTCTAAACCACATATAAAAAATTGTTTAAAAAAAAACAAATATATAATATAAAGTCAGAAAAAGTTCATCATTTTGAGTGTGTACCACATTATTTGATCTCTACTTTATTGTAACACTCAAATAAATAAGGTAAACAATAGGAGTTGGACCGAATAATTAACTTTTGTTTACATCAATATTTTAAGATGTGTGATTTAAAAAAAAAGTGTTTATGTTTGATCCTATAATTTTAAATGGATACATATATTTTTTTTATAATAAATCTAACAATAAGTTATATGAACATTTGAAGTTGATTTTAAATGATAATTAATTTTACTTATATTTTTAAACGCATGGATATACTCTTTGAACTTTAAACAAAAAACATTAAAAAAATAATTTTTAAATAGATTAGTAACTATGAATCAAACTCATTATTTTTTAGTTTACAAAAGTCTTCTTAATTATTAGACACGATTCTAAAAAATTGAGATTATGAGAGTTACATGAACGAATCAAATATTAAAAAAAAAATATGGATGAGAATAGGGAAAATAGGGGAAACAAGTGTTAAAGGAATGGATAGTTACCATCTAAATCAATAAAGTGCACCAGTATAGGTTAACAAATAGACAAATGATTAGTTTTTGAGTAATTCATAGCTGGGTAGTTTTTTCTTTTGAGAAATAAAGATATTAGGGAGTGGTTTAAATTAATTTTTAATTTGATTGAGACAAAATTGGATTTCTCTTTTTCCGGTAACTTTATTATTTTTGTAAGTACAATAAAATAAATAAATTATTCAATAATTACAAGTAGATGATTTAAATAATTGACTTCTTAATTATTACACATTAATATTGTTTAGCTAATACTCTTATCCTTAAAAAAAAAAAAAAATAATAATAATAATACTTTTATGGACTATAGATAAATATATTGTATCGGTTCATATAGTAGTTCTTTTAAACGTATTATTACTTCAACTTTAACTTTATTTTCAAAAAAGCTTTATTTTTTAAGTGCATTGCGTGGCCAATGAAAACAAAAACAGGAGATGATATAAATAAATATGAAACATTAAAAGCTGAAAAGGAAAATTTAGAAAAAAATGGGATTTATTTCATGTGGGGGTCGAGTCACTCGCAACCCAATGTCACGAGATCTTTTTTGGAGGGGTAAATAAATTAATTAATAATAAAAAAGTGGAATTTGAAAAAGGTATTATAGTGGAGGTGGTAGAATTTGAATTTAAAACAACAAAAGATTTGATGGGGGTGGAAAGGATTGTGTGTTTGGGAATTTTTTTTTTTTTTTTTTAATGCTCAACTGTTTTGTTTTAAGTATCTCAATTCGAGAATATATATTAAATATATTGGCTTAATTTTTCTTATTTAACAACATTTGAAGTTAGCGAGTGTCAGTGGTACAATTGATTATATTGTTTTGTGTTAATCTACTTCAACTTTACGGTCACGAGTTCGAGTCCAAAAATCAGTATTCGACGCTACATAATTTCATTAAAGTTATATTTTATATTATTTATTAGCACTATTGACTTAAACTGTCAAAAACTCAGGGGTTGTTTGTTTGACCTTTTTAGTTAGGAGTTAGATTTAGGATTTAGTAACTCATCTTGAAAAACTTACATCAAAACGAATTTTTACCAATTCCTCCTCAATTGTACTTGAAAATAACTATTATTTTTAATTATTTATTTTTAATCATTTATTTATAACTGTTCAATCATTTATAACAACTCATTTTTAATCATTTTTTTAACTACTAAAAGTAACTACTCATTTTAAATTTACATCCAAACAAGGTTTTGACTACAACTCTTCTACGCGAAAATTACATACAAACGAATTTTTGGCACAATTCTCAATTTTTAGCTACTCAATATAACTCTTTAACCTAAAAACTACATAAATATGTCAAATAAACATCCCCTCAAACTCTAAAATATAGATAAATTTTTTGTAGTCTATAAAAGGTGGCGTAGTGTTCCTCTCAAATATTTTAGATTCGAGATTCCCTAATGAACTTTAAAAATGTGTTCTTCTTCTTTTCGTGTTCCATTCTGTCCTATTGGACAGATTGTTTACTATTTGATGGGGGATGTTATACTCCACATGTGATTTCAAATCTTAATTAGTTATTTTTATGTATATATTGAAATGGGATTGTTTTTTTTTTTTTTTAAATTAAAAATTGAGTTCTAAAGAATAAAATATTGAGTTGTTTATGGGAATCTCATTCATCCACTCCACAGGCATATAAAGACAACCTTCGAATATGTCCGAGTCCGACTTCAGTCGTCTCTGTCAAAATGAGCTTACCACGTACAAAATTACAAGTTTCATTATTATTTTATTTTATTTATTTATTCTGGATTTAAAAAAAAAAATTGACTGTATTTCTCTCTCTCTTTCCTTTTGAATATTTGGACAGACGATGTAGTGGTAATGTCTGCTTAATGTGGACCCTACCACGATTTCCTGTATTTTTTGTTCTTTCCATTTTTTCAGATTTTTTTTTAAAAAATTTGGTATGAATTTTGATGTTTTTTTTTTTGTTGAAACATGAGTAATCAAGCTCATTCTTAGACTAAACATCCAAAAACATCAAATAAACAGAGATATGAGAAGTGTAATCAAATTTTGGACTTTGAAAAAACATGATAACCATAAAGTTTAAGTCTAATTGCCCTCTTCCAGACATGAATTTTGAAATTCATACTTACCATTGATTAGAAATTAATTTTATTAATAACTAACTCATTAATAATACGTTTGTTATGAAAATAAACAAAACATGATTATTTGATATAAGAATTAGCGTCGTGTTGATTTTTATAATTTGATTGTAATTTACGAGTTTGATCTTGAAATTTAATATATATTTTTTTATCTATTTAAAAGTACTAGTACATTGTATACATAGTTTACAATCTCCTCCTCTCCAAATTTATACAAAAAGGAAATGTTGAATATCGATGCTTATTGAATAATTATATCTAAAAATACAAAAATTATTATTTTTATTTTTTAGAATCTATGTATTAAAATGGTTTTCAACCTTTTTCCTTATAGATAATTATTCTATATTATTTTCTTCTCAATCAAAATTTAAAATATAATCACGTTCTTATATAAAAACAAAAGTTGTTAATCTTGAATATACATAAATACACATTAGAGCTAAAAATGATATTGTACCTTTTTTTAACGTTTTTATGGTAATCCAATTTTGACCGTTTGTACACATCCCACGTCAAAGTGAATTTCTGTATAGAGTTCTTTTTTGTCCTTCGCATATATTATTATATGTCAGAATATGACGATGAAAATTCAATCTTTTTCTATCTTTTCAATTATTACCTTTTTAACCCCACACACATATTCCCATTTTTTTACTGTTTCCACCGACTTAGTAAAAGTGGGGTCCCTGTTTCTGTGACGTGGTACCTCTTTTTTCTTTTCTTTTCTTTTTTTACAGTTTGTTTTTGTTGCTTGTTACAGACTGACAAAACCATGGCTTATAATTATGTACAGCAAAATATGAACAAGGAAATAACATAAAAAAAGGGACACAAATTGATTGGGAAAATGTAATTTTGAATGCATTTTCCAATGCAAAAATCTTGGCGGTGTGTCAGATTGCAGGCCTAAACATAACAACTTTCCATGCGCATATATTGCTGTCTTTTTGACAACTCTCTTCATTTTTTGCATTTAACTTTTATTCATCTTTTATTTGTCCCAAAGTCTAAAACATTATACTAAACTAATAAAGATCCTTCTCTAGGAAAGTGACCTTAACCTAATTTCTTAAGGTGTGTTTGGGCCTCCGTTTATTTAAACGGTCGAGTTGATTATAATAATCTAACCGATTTTTGTTCCACCGTTTATTATAAACGGTGGTTACCTAAACATGCGTGCCCGTTTATCTAAACCTACGTGCCAGTTTATATACATCTTACATATATTACTTTTTGTTACATAATCAACCCCTCAAACATCGTTTATCATAATTCATGTTATAATAACTTGCCCCTAAAACACCATTTATAATAATCCACCGTTTATCATAACCTTCCGTCTATAATAACCAAACCGGTTCTCCAAACGCACCCCTATTGATAGAACTCTAAAAAAATTAATAATAATAATAAATTTCTTTAGTGTGGTTTGGGTGAGTAATAATAATTAGTTTACATCAACTTCTTAATCAAAGTGTCTAATTGACATGTGAACGATATACTCACACGAGATTATGTTTAGGACATATTACATGTAGCTTCATGCTCATTTCAACTTGTTTTTTTTTTAATCATACTTATAAATGAGCAATATTTTGTTAATGTGAAAATACTAACCCACCTTAGAGCTACACATTTTTACTTTAAAAAAACTTTTATTGATGGAGAGAAGAATGTTAAAGTAGAGAGAGTAATGCAGAAATGTAAAAATATGTGATTTTGCAGACCTATCATTACCTAAGTATTGCTTCTTATAAATTACATTATCTGTCATATGATAGGATAAAAATTTATTGTTCTTTTTTATTTTTATTTTATATACATTGTTTTGACAAGGGTATAAGTTATGGTGCATTTGGGCCGCCAAGAATTAAGAGAATAATGGGAATGAGGATGATTATATGTTTGAGCCGATAGGAATCATTCTCCCTTAATCACATAATCATCTTTTTTCAAAAATCACTATTTTTTATTAATTTGTCTACTACAAGTTTGGAGTGAAAATTTGATTAATATCAAATCAGATAATCAATCGCGCCACCGACCCATTCGGTAAAAAAAAATCACATTTTTTATTCGCCTCATAAATACTTTTTATTTTATCCAACAACTCTTTAAATATCATATCACTGTTTTTCACTCTGTTATATTTTTATTTCATATTTACTATTTTATTTTATTTTTCATAGTCATTCCCTTTACCTTAAACACAAATAATTATTTCTTTTACACCAAACATAAATAATTATTCTCCTTCGAATCATTATCTTTTTTATTCGGTCCCTCGTATTTTCATGTGAAAATGTATCATTTTGAAAATACTTTATGATAATTCATCAATATTTTCTATTTAAATTTTATGCTTCCAAGATTATGGTATTGTTTTATTGTTTATTGGTGTGTAATATTTTCTTACATTTGTTAGGGAAATTTAATGTTACTAGAAATTTTATACGTGTTATGCACGTGTGTTTAATTTAACGTAAATATTATTAAAATTTAAGTTATAATTTATAAATTTAAAAAAAGATAGTTTTTTTTTTAATTTAGCATATTGTAAGATAATTATTAATTTACTAAAAAATGAGAATAGTTATATTATAAGATGAAATTATAATACAATTTTAGAATTAAAAAAATGAAATATTTAAGCTATGTCCGAGCTAAATAATAAGGTCGAGTCACCAAATATGGATCACATTCTGTTTTTCTTTATTATATTATTGTACATTTGTATTTAAAATAAAATAGATTGTGGTTTGTATTGGACCACGTGTGTGGACATCATTATTTAGGTCTTACTCCAACATTCTATTTTTCTTTATTATATTATTATACTTGTTTATTTAAAATAAAATAGATTGCGGTTTGTATTGGATCACATGTGTGGGCATCATTATTTAGGTCATACCCGAACAATATTAGAAATGAGCAATATTACTTGGAATAGTTGTTCTACGACATTAAATACAATATATAAATATACAATAAAATTAATGATGCCCAAATAAATACAATAAGAATACAATATTGTTACATAACTTCATCATATTTGAATTGACAAACAAATAAAGCCGTATGGTAAATTGATATTGATTTCATACTTACATATCGAACAACTTAGTTCACTATTAAGGAGGGTTTAAAAATACTTGGGTGAAATTTAGTACTAGAAGAACAAATATAACATCAATTTTTTATTTTTATTTTAATCTTTCTTTTTCGATTCCCTAAATTAGTTTTATTATAATAAAGCAAAAATCAAATGTTAAAGGAATAAATGACAAACCTCAAGTTTTTTTTTAACTAAAAACTAAAAAATACTTTGGTTTTTTACTCTTGTTTATTTTATTTTATAAATTATATTTTAATAATACATGTTTAGTGAAATAATTAAAAGAAATCTTTCAAATTCTTAATAAGAATATAAAATCAAATATATTTATATAGTATGAATAAAACCTTAAAACTATTATAGCAAACACAAATTTCGTAAAACTATTGTTGTTAAAAATGCTAAATACCATATAAAAGTTGATAGACGAATGAATTATAAAATTATTTACGCTTATCTTCTTATAACATTATAGATCATCTTCAATTTTCCTTTGTTACACATCTTCAAATTTTGTTATAACCTACAAATGATCGAGCTTGCAACAAAGAAACCAAAACAAAACAAAATATCAAAGGTTAGATAAAGCCAAAAAATAAAAAAAAGATGAAAGTAAGCAATAATGAGACAAAACACAATATATAAACATAAAAAGAAGAAAAAACTCAATTGTATGAAGAAAAAAAAATACGAAACATAGATCTATATATAGTTGTAGAAAGAAAAAACATAAAAAGAAAGAAAAAACTCTATTGTATGAAAAAAAGAATATGAAACATAGCTCTACATATAGTTATAGAAAGAAAGTTACAAAACATTTAAAATTCAACATTAAAGAAAATTAAAGAAAAAACCATAAACTTTCCAAATTCTAATCCCCATTTAACTCAATGTAATAATACTATGATAAAAAACATTTAATTTTCCAAGAATCATACAATTAATGCACTACTTAGTGGGTGGAGATATAGAATTAAACAAACAAAAAAAAGCGTGGGTTTGCTGTTTTTTTTAATAAGAGAATGACATAAGAAAAACTCATAAACTTTCCAAATTCGAATACTCATTAATTAGTAATAATATGATAAAAAAAATTTAAAAAAATTATTGAAATACAATTAATGTACTACTTAGTGGGTGGGGATATAGATTTAAACAAAAAAAACGTGGGTTTGTTGTTTTTTTTAATGAGAGAATGGTACGTTTGTAGATATATAATGTGGTTTAAGGGCAAAATCGTCTAAAAATGATTTTTCCTTTTTTCATAAGAATGGACGATTACTCAGTTGGGGATATTTTTGTTTCTTTCTTTTGTTACATATTTCAATGTTGGGCGGCTAGGTAGGAGTAGAAAGATTTATACGACTTTATTGATATCCCAAGAGTTTTAATTTCTCTTGCCCTTTTGACCAAAACCAAGCCGGGAATTGTTCATTTAATTATATTATTTTATTTTGAAAATAATGTTCATAAACTTGTCGCTTATTTTTTTAATTGATAAAATAAACGGATAAGGTTGAGTTTTTTGGAACTGGCATTTGTTTAGTCGATAATGAAAAAGAAACATTTTGGGGGAAAATAGAAGAATAATAGTTGATATTTTAGTGGCCTTTAACGTTGGATATTTGTCTGAATTCCATCATAAATTAGGTACAAAGTAGATTTTGTTTTCTATAATTATATATATCATTAGGGAAATTATATCCGCTGTGTTTGGGTCAATATTAGCCCATAGAGCTCGGCCCGTAAATCAATTGGGCTTTTGTAGACCGTCTTAGCTGAGGCCCAATGGAGCTTATCCAACCCAAACCCTTTAGACCGATATTTTAAAATGGAGAGGACAACACCGGCGTAACAGGTTTGATCTCGAGAATTGATACTTGTTCTCTTTCGATATGTATTAAAAAAAAAAAAAAGTTGTAACAATCTTTAAATTGGATAGCTACAAAATTAAGTTTATAAAGAGGAGAGTTTGTGCAACTAACAAAGTGAAAATAACACGATATAGTAACTTAGTGATTTCATAGTTTCATGCAATCTAGTCCAACACTACAACCTCTAGTTTGTTCTTAAAAATTATTGTTCGACTCTTATATTGTTTGAGAAAAAAATCCAAATAAGAGACCTGTAACAATAATTTAGTTTGATGTCTTTTGTTTTAATCATTAACATTTGGTTTAATAATCCCTATGATAAATTATAAACGACAAATTTAGAATTTAGTCTTTATAATTTAATCCTCGTCATTTTGAAAAAGTTATAGTTTAATTTTTATAGTTATAAAAATTAAACTTCATTCACTACTATATGATAAATTCTTAAAAATACTCATCTGTTCACAAATCACATATGAAATAAGCAGAAGCAATAACTTTTGGGTCAAATCAATAACTCAAACCATTGTTATTGACACATTTTTAATTCTATATATTTAATTGATATGTATTTAATTCATTTTCACTCATTTAATTTGTTGATGACTATGAACGATAATAGATTTTCTTAGATTTCATAAAAATATAGTCTTTAAAATTATATAGACTAACCTTTTTCAAATTATAAGAATTAAAATGAAATATGTATACATATTGAATTTAACAATTGGGATACAGAAATTAGAAATTGAATTTAAAATTTCAAGCGTGAATGCAAAAAGTCACTATAGAGATCAAAATAATAATAATTATTTTTTTGAATTCCTCGAGCGGTTGAAACTTGGAATGAAAGTTAAAGTTGAAGGCCGACCTAAAGTCTAAAAGAAAGACGGCCAACGAATAACAGACGTCCACGTCATAGGAATGAAGGAAATAACATTAAAAAAAAAAAGCAAAATCTTTTGGAAGCTTCTAGAAAACGCGTATTGATTAAATCAAATTTGTCCTACAAAACCGGCCTTTCCGCTTATTCCAATTTCCATGCAACTTCTCATTTCCCACAAATTTATTGACATTATAAACTCTATAAACTCACATTAGTTCACCAATTCCATTCATTTCTTTTTGCTATTCTCAATTTCCCGTACGATCTCCATTTTTGCCATCATGAGCCAATACCAAATTCCAAGTAAGTAAAAAAATGCCACATTGTCATATAGTTTTAAATTGGTACTAGAATTTACTGAACCGCATCGGTTTCGTAATGTTGGTTTGCAGCGGCGGAGGAAGTGAAAGCGTCGAACTCGGGGCCTTTTGTTGCAGCGCCGCCCCCCGTTGGGTACCCGGCGAGAGACGCTCCACAATACCCACACCAAACATTTACACCCCAAACTCAACCTAAAGGAGATGGCTTTTGGAAAGGATGGTAAGTTTTTCTCCTTTTTTATTTTAGTTTACTTTGAACAAAATATAACAAAAGTTTACATCAAGTGTATCTACTTATTTGATACAGGTCCAGTCACATTTTATTATTTTCATTTTTAAAAAAAAAATAAAGAAAAATAAAATGCGGTCTAATTGTGTCACATAAAAAGATAGAACATATCAATATATGGTGTAAACTTTTTTCACAAAGATATTTTTTATAGGAGGATTTGAATTTACAAACTCATGATGAATGATAATGAGTTCATTTTGCAAATTCTTGAAAAGAGATTTCGTCTTTTTTCCTAATTTGGTCGGAATATTTTAAAAAGATTTGGTGTTACTTATATATTGTTTGAAAGTATGTTAAGAATGTATTTTCAAATTTTTTAAAACACTTCTCAATGCTTAAAAAATATGGTTTTGACACTTTTTTTATTTCATACACATTGATCATATGGGTTTATTGATATTTTATGTGTAGTTGTTTTTTTAGTACATTTTAAACATTTTCTCACTTCAACGGTATTTAAAAATTGATGATTCAAACTTTATTATCTCTTGGCTATTGGATGCATATTTATATTGGTTTATTGTTTTGTTAACATTAAAAGTAATATTTAAGTAAAGTGTTTTCTTTGGGTTAATAATTGGAGCATAATTCTTCAATAGCACATTTTGTGTTCTAAATTCTAATAATGGTCAAACCTATATTAGTTGAGGGGCATGTCTTTTACTTAAAAACAGAATATAATTTTAAGAATCTATTGGAAAAAAAACTTTAAGACTACTTAATAAAAATGATGAAGTTTAGAACAGGTCCAATTTAGAAGTCTTTCAATTATTCAAACTTCAATGTTTATGTGAAGTTTTCCAAAATTATACCCTAGTTTCTAAAACAGAAAATCAAACAAAAGTTACAATTAATTTTTGTGTAATTAGTTATTTGTTTTACTAAATAAATTGTGTTGATTTTTGAATGTGTTGTTTGTAGCTGTGCTGCCTTATGTTGCTGCTGGGTATTGGACTGTGTCTTCTAAGGCTGATGGCTAGCTATCTCCATTCTTGCTGAGACTGATTTTATTATTATTATTTTTTTTAGTTTTCATTTATTTATTTTAAATTTCTCTATGTTTGCTATTCTTTTAATGGTGAGGCCATTGTATTTTGGGCCTTTATTCTCTTGTTTTATTGCTATGAATTAGCTTGCCATATTCATTCTTATTCCATGGTTGTTTTTTGTTCATAAATAATATATTTGTTATTTCACAAAAAAAAAAAAACCTAATAAATATATAGTGATTGGGAATCTACACTTCACTCCATGATATATTTATATGTCTCATCAATCTAGAACATTAACTTTTTAATGAATATGTGTTTGATGGGCAATTTTAATATGTTTAAAGATTTTACCTTGACATAAAGAGATTTAGGTGTCATGAGCTAAATTAAATCTCGTTAAGAAATTTTTAGATTTGATCCAATTGTAATAACTTTTTTCCATTAGAAACAATTTTTATTAAATAATGAACATGACTTATACCCATGAAACGTTTATATTGAGTTAATTCAAATTGTCCATGTCATTTAATTTAACAACAATGAAAGTGTTAATATGTAAAAAAAAACACTCATTTAATTATTTTCATTCATAAAAATAATATGAATGTCAATACAGTAGCGTTAACAAATTATATACAATTGCTACAATAAATGAATGATACATTGAGTTTAGTTAAAAATTAAAGTTATTAATGTGTTATGGATATATAATATGTGATTTACATATATAAAGATCATGTTTCACAAATAACTTCATAAAATCATAACACATCGATAAGCGTGAATATCTTAACCAAGCTATAAAATTAATTATATGTATTACGTGGCATTTTTAAAGTTGTTTTTTGCCTTGGATATAAACTCTCATGGTTTTGTTTTTTACTTTTATTTTTATTTTTTATGTACTAATTAGGAGTCGAACTTCAATCGAAGACATTAAATTAAGTTTTGGTTGAACATCTTAACCATCAATTTTTTATGCCTTTGGTAAAATTATATCTTTTGTAACAAATAGGATGAAATACTTTTCAAGAGACAGATCATTAACAAAAAAAAAAAAAAAATCAAGAGGTGGGGTGGACCCCACAAGTAAAGAAATGAGAATGTTTTTTTGGACAGAAAAATGAGAATGGGATAAATAACCACTTTTCGGAAAGAATAATATATTGTCTTTTTAGAGAGATTCTTAAATTTAGAGTGAGTTATACATTTTAATTCTATTCATATTTTTTACATTATTTTATTCTCTCTCCCTTTTTTTTTTGAAAAATTATTCTCATTCATTAGTCACGGTAAACATCGCCAAAATAGAATAATGATATTTTTCAATAATAAAAAAAAAAGAGAATAAAATTTAAAATTTCATTATTTACTCTGATTGATGGTAGGTAAAAGGGACCTTATAAAACACATTCAATTGCTTAAAATATTGAGTTACAATTGATTTATTTTAGTGGATTTACTTTTAAATGTATAACTTTACTTTTTATACTCTCCAATAGGGGTGTACATAGGTTGGATTTGGTAGGGTTAAAGGTAATTTTTGGACCAACCCAAAAATTTGGGTCGATCAACTTTTTAACCCAACCCAACCCAATTAGAGTTTCAACCCAACCCAACCCAACCCTATATTTTCGGGTTGGGTTGAGTTGGGTTCATCGGTTCAAAAGAATTAAAAGTTGAATGCGAGATTACAAATTCGACGAAAACACTAATTATTTCAATATTTGAAAATCAAATACCGGTATAAAATTTGACTAAATATAAAGTTAATTTTGTAAAGAGTATGAGATTTTTTAAAAAAGATAAGAATTAATTTTAAATTTTTAAAAATATTGTATTTAACCTAATAAGAGATAAAAAGATTGGATAAATTCTTGAGAGAGAAAATGTTTGAGAAAGATTGAAGTTTACTTGCTCGTAGAAGGAAAAAAAAAACAAAAAAAGAAAACATAAAATAAGAAAAGATGTACAACCACTAGTCTATCAACGACTTTACACTGCAAAGATATGTTAATAATATATATTTATATTCGGGTTCTGGATTGAACCCATCCCAAAACCTGCGAACCCACGAACCGACCCAAAATTTCGGGTTTACTAAAAATCTAACCCAACCCAAATTTTAAAAAACATAACCCAACCCAACCCTTACGGTTTGGGTTGGGTAGTCCGGGTAGCTCGGATTTTTTGTACACCTCTACTCTCCAATATCATAAAAAAGGACCAAGTATATACATTTACATAATTCCATAATATATCTGTTAAGTTTACAAAGAGTAAAAGTAAACTATTTTATTTGAAATTAACTTTGTCAAAAAAAAAAAACAATTTTATTTGAAAGGTCGTTAAAAGATACAAAATGTCTGGTAAATTAGATAAGAATTTGAAGAAAGATTATATAATATATCTTAATCATAATATATTATTTGACGCAAACATAAAATTTCAATAAAAAAATATAAAACATAATCAAACATTTTCTAGGCTGAATGCATTATCACATATTTATCGTTATTTTTAAAAATAAAACTATAAGGGGGTGTTTGTTTGCCGTTTTTAGCTAGTAATTAGAATTAGAATTTATTAATTTATTATTGAAAATCTATATCCAAACGAGTTTTTACCAATTCCTCCTTAATTTTACTTTTAAAAATAACTTCATTTCTAACCGTTCATTTTTAACCATTCATTTATAACTTTTCAATTATCTAAACCACAAATTTTTAATCATTCATTTCAAATCAATCAAAATAACTTATTTTTAATCACTAATTTTTAATAATTTATTTTTTAACTACTAAAAATAATTACTTATTTTTAAATCAATATCCAAACAAAGTTTTGACTATAACTAGTCTATACAAAAACTATATCTAGACGAGTTTTTTGACACAACTCTCAATTTTTAACTCATCAATATAATTCTTTAACCTAAAAACTACCTAAATATGTCAAACAAAGACCCCCTAAGGGTAAATTAAGGAACTAAAATGGTACTTCACCTAAAAATTTTGTGTAGTTATGACTTTTAAATATATATATTTTTTCAATTTGGCCTATTCCTATAAATACCCCTTTTAAAATTTAAGAACTCAAGTTGCATAAAGCTAAGTCGAGGTATGAAAATAGTATTTTACGGTATCTTTTTTTATACAATTTCGGCTGAAAGGCGGTTCAACTCCGGTTCAAATGCTCGACAAACCAACCGCTAAAGTTCATCATCTTCTCCTCCACTGTTGGCGGCCGAAAAAAGCAGTCACAGTTACAGAGCAAAAGCAAATGAACTCCAAAACACAAAAAGCCATTCAGAGTATTTGCTATGGCAGATAGATAGATTCCAAATGAAGCTCGAATTCCTCTAAAACCCTAAAGGGCTCTGTCTTCTTCCCCAAAAAGCAGTGCGATTATCCCATTTGTTTATGCTCAGAGCTTTGATTTATCCAACAAAAAAGCAAAAAGCAAAAGCTAAAGCACCCATTTCCCACCCACATTCCTCCATCTGTTCCTTCAATTCCTTATCAAACTCCAAAGCAACCCCCAATTGATCCAACCCACTATTCCAATTCTTTTCTTAGTCGCCGAGCAACCCTAAAAGCCCCTCGTTCCCATTTGCCCCACCCCACACTCAAAGCATCTCTTCCACTACTTAAACATGTTCCTCCCCACTTTCTTCCTCATTTGCACAAACTTTGACCCGACCCCATTTCGTCAACATTCAACATCGCCTGGGTTGTTGAGATTTTTCAGCCCTAGTTATGGCCAGCTCCAGTGGGAGCAAAAACGAGGTGGGTCCGCCGCGGTCCTTGTCGCGGCGGGTTACCCGCACGCCGACTCGGTCGGTGGACGTGCCGGAGGACAATTCCGGCATTGACAGTGAGCTTGTGCCCTCCTCGCTTGCTTCCATTGCTCCTATTCTCCGTGTGGCTAATGAGATTGAGCCTCAAAATCCCAGAGTCGCCTATCTATGTAAACACTCAAACTCTACCCATCTTATGGCCGTTTTTATTATTATTATTTTGATATATATATAAACTGTTCGGGCTAGGTTGCATGCACCTCGACTAATGTTATCTGACCCTACAATATGTTATCTGACCCTACAATAAGATGTTAGGGAAACTCGCAGAAAACTAATTCCTACTTCCTAGTTAGGTAGTGGTCATCGATTGAACTTATCACCTTTTAGCACCTCTTGACTGCTTGGCCACTCCATTATGGTTATTAACGAGCAATTAGTTTTAGTCTTTGGAGTTTCCTTATGCTCTTCTTTTTTGTTTTTATATTTGTGAGTATAAGGGCTGACTTACGCACACCTCGACTATTGTCGCAAGAAATATTTGCATGCCTACGCCTAGAAGATTTGGATGTTAAGGAAAACAGTAGGAAATTGTTTACGCGCACCTCGACTATTCCTTATACAGTGGTAATTGGCTGAAACCATGATATAGTTGACTCTTTTGCTTAAATTTTCTTTACTGTATTTTTATGATTTATTATGGTGGTTTGTGGAGGGAAGTTGGCCTGAACTTCCTCTACTGCTACTGATGCATTGCCTGCAAGAAGGACTTAACCATTCCTTTCATTAAAAGATGTGGAAGCAGGAACAAAGATAAGTTAGACAATGTTAGTGTTTTGATTTAGGAAGTTACTGAGTCATTACCAGGAAGAATGGGGAGAGTATGGAATAGAACAGTTTAGCATCTGCATTGTAAATTTAGCGACCCTGTTATAAACAACTTGTCTTACTCTTACTGTGTAAGGATGGAATGGGATGTATTGATCAGCTAAAATGATGAAAAAATGAACATAGAAGCCCAAATCTCTTCTAAATGTGAGATCCACATTGGAAAGGTGGAGGATTTGAACCCATAATCTCTTGGTCACTAACCCATACATCAACTACTAAAACCACAATTGAAAATTGTGTTCTTTGTTACTTTTATTTGTAGGTCGCTTCCATGCATTTGAAAAAGCTCATAAAATGGATCCAACATCAAGTGGACGTGGTGTTCGACAATTCAAGACCTATCTGTTACACAGACTTGAAAGGGTATACCTTTTAGTATCATAGTAGATATGGTCACAAAGTGAACTTTAATTGCCTCAAGTTAATTACTTTCTAGATTTGGTAAACAAGTTAACTCTTAACACATAAGCGTATCCACTTCAAGTTTCCATATGGTAGATAAATATTATTCATGTATAAATCGTTTACTATAATAAACATGTCCTTTTCATGCCTGGGTTAGATTTTATGAAAATACACGGATCAATGTGTCATTCAAGTTAATTACTTACACCATTAATTTGTATTTTTGGAGTCCCGTCTTTCATTCTTTGTTTTTTCCCTTAATTTCTTTCTATAAACCATCACAGCTCATAAAAATGTAAATTCAATACCAAACATCACACTATATGTTGGTCAAGAGTTACTTTCTTAATTCCCTCCCCTTCACTGATATGTTTCATCTTTCAGAACCATGGTGTTTGAACATCAGTAAGAATCTCTTTAAGTTATGCATAATTTTTATAGAAGCCTTTAAAGACATACATTATATACTTTTTTTCCCAAGGCTTGGAGTAAGTACCTCAAGTTACTACTTTTTGAATGATAAGATTTTGGCAACATTTAAATATAATGCTTCACCCATATAATATTTGGTTGATTTAGGAAATGGATCAAAGTTCTCAAATCGATTTTTTATTTGTGACAGGAAGAATATGAAACAAAGCCAATACTTGAAAGACATGATGTTCAAGAAATTCAGGCTTTTTACCAGAGATTCTATAAGGTCCATATTGAAGAAGGAGAATATACCAAACGACCGTGAGTTTTGTTTTTCATCTTTCATATGCCACAGTTTTGGTTTGTGCACTGATTACACCTTTTGTTCTCTTTTGATTCTTGAAGGGAAGAGATGGCTAAGATTTATCAGATAGCGACCGTACTATATGAAGTACTACAGACAGTGGTACCTTCTTCAAAAATTGATGAAGAGGTATGGGTCTTCAAACTTTCTATGCAAGAAATAATTTAATTCTTCTAACAAAAACATGAAATAATTTGTTTGATTTGTCATCACAGACTGAGCAATATGCCAAGGAGGTTCGAAGGAAAAAAGAGAAGCATGAACATTATAACATTCTTCCCTTGTTTGAGATGGCGGTTAAGCCAGCTATCATGGAGCTTCCCGAGGTTAATATCAAAAGTCTATATGATATCGTACTTGCTCTAGTCCAGTACTTAACTACATAACTTGGTCACCCTATACTTACTCTCATCAGTTTTGTATATAGATTGAAGCAGCAATTGAAGCATTACAGAAGGTGAACAATCTTCCAATGCCCCAAATTCATTCAACCAGCAATCCCGATGAAAATCCTCTAGCGCCAACAGAGAGTGGGAAACCTGTAAATGATATACTTAGTTGGCTGTCCTCTATTTTTGGGTTCCAGGTAACTTGTCTTTTGGAGGCTCTAGTTACAATGGAATTTCTTTTAGTGCTACCGGTAGTTGCTTCTGAAGGTTAGCTGGCTCTAATCTCAATATCATTAAATGGTGTGTAGGGTTTCTTTGATATTTGATACAACATCAAGACTTAGTTTCTTCTAGTTTGTGGAATTGTGAATTTGTGAGCCAAATTCCAATCCCCATACATCCATTCATCACCTAATTTGACCCGGGGATGTTTACTGCTCTTTTCTTTTATTTGTCCTTGATATTTGAGATCAAGGTTTTTCTTCTCTTGAAAAAACACCGGTTCTATATATTGCATTCATTTTCTTAGGGTTAAAATACTCTTTAGATTTATTATGGCCAACTTTCGTGAGTCTAGTTGTGATACTATATGGATATAGTTGAGGGGAAGATAAGATCTGCTAACTGCTATCATATTTTCTTTGGATATGAAGAAAGGAAATGTAGCAAACCAGAGGGAACACATAATTCTCCTCCTTGCAAATATTGATATAAGGAATAAGAATCCACAAGTTCCTAAACAGGTGATTTGTTTTGCAGATACTATACTATCGTGTTTATGATGTGATCTCAATTTTATATTAGAATCCGCGAACTGTATCTCATGTTAATATTACTTGCTTGATGCAGCTAAAAAGTGACACTGTAAAGCAATTGAGTGATAAAATCTTTAAGAACTATGTTTCGTGGTGCAACTATCTTCGCTGCAAGCCAAATCTTGGGTATATATTATTACCATGTAATTCATTACCATTATTTAATGTCTTGGAATTTATTAAGTTTCATTGATGCTGTCATCTGTGTTTTATATTGTTTGTTACATTAACATGTACACAACTTACGAACATTTTTATTTATGAATATCTTCTACTTTATTATATATGATTTTTGTAGAATTTGTTATACTATTTGAACATTCTATGGTATTACCAAGTACATGGTTTTTAACTTTTGGTTTTTCTCTTGGTCATCGCTAACAACTCTTGCAGCTTATGTGTACATGGTTTATTTTCCCCTTCAGGTTTCTTCATGAAAGTGACCGACAACAGTTGCAGCTTATTTATATTGCACTTCATTTTCTTATTTGGGGTGAAGCTTCAAATATTCGCTTCATGCCTGAATGTTTATGCTACATTTTTCACAATGTATGTTTTCTTATTACATTTTTATGCCCATTTAATGTCACAAAATTCTTTTTATTGTTAGTTGTTCCTTTACAATTATTTATTACTGCCATTTCGACTTATTCATGAATAGTTTAATACTATTTCCATCATTATTCACAAATCTGATTATCCTCAAAATAGATAATTTACTTTTTCTTCTTCTTTATTTAATTTTATTTTTACATTCAAACTTTCTGAAGGGCTATGTTCAATAGTCATTTTTTGCTGCAAGTTAGGTCACAATAATACGACTAAGAGGGAATATTACATGAAAGATGAGACAAGGTAATGGTACATGGTGGATATATGATTAGGAGGCCTCCCAACATAGAATCCTTCAATATTTCCATTTGCTTTCTCTTGAATCAATATTCTACTTAGACAATGAACAATTAGAATAAAAAGAAAAGCTGATAGTGGGCCACCTTATCGAAGACCTCTAATTGCAATGATCTTTCCTCTTGATCTTCCATTAACCAAATCAGAATAATTAGGAGATGAGAAGCAGGCAAAGGATATTATCAAGGAAATCTTAGTTGACCATATTAATGTCAAGCTTTAAAACCACAGCTTTCCTTTTCTTTTTGTTCCATTCTTCAATAAACTCATTTGCAATCAAGGATGCATCAAGAATCTGCCTATTAGCCACAAATGCAGATTAATAATTGGTGATGGTATTAGATGTAAGGAAATATCATTTGGTTGCAAAATTTTGTGAGGTAATATGAATCATGCGAAACAAATTGGACACTCAAGGATTTATTTCGTGTATGTGTGTATATGTGCTTATTATGATCCCATACACTACAGAATTTAGTGCTTTTCCTTTGTATTTATCACTTTTAGTGAGAATCATGAAATTTATTTTGATTCTTGCTTCTTACCATAGAGTTCTGATCTAATTAATTTACCATTCATTTGCATTTGATGTAAGGAATGAAATCCTCATGCATTCTAGTAACATTTTGATCTTTATTGTAGACAAATTGTTAAGTTTGGGCACATTACTTTCAAATGGTTTCATTCTGAACTGTTACCTTTTTTCAATTTATACATTGTTTCTAAAAATTGTTAGCATATTGCGGTTTAAGAATGCTCAATCTTGTTCTTGTTTCTTTAATATGCAAGATGGCCGACGTTGTCTATGGGATTCTGTATAGCAATGTACATCCTGTTAGTGGAGAATCATTTCAGACTGAAGCACGTGATGAGGAATCATTTTTGAGGGAAGTTATAACTCCAATTTACCAAGTTCTTCTGATGGTAGTTACATCTTTTATTTGATCAATTTACTTGTTCCCTAATTTTCATGAGGTCTAAGAACTAATTACTTGGTGTAAAAGGAAGCTAAGAGAAACAAAGGAGGCAAGGCTAGTCATTCTACCTGGCGGAACTATGATGATCTCAATGAATATTTTTGGTATGCTTCACTATAAAAAAATCTGTTGTAGGGTTAAAATTGATGTTGAGATTTTGATGATTTTTATTTGAAGTTTTATTTGTTGATCTAGGTCTGACAAATGTTTCAACCTTGGATGGCCTATGAATCCGAAATCAGATTTTTTTAGGCATTCAGATTCCTTACCACCTCCAAATGCGGTCTCTCTCTCTCTCTCTCACACACACACACACATGCGCACGCACACACACACACACATGCTCTTTCTTTGTTCTGGTTGATTTATACATTGCTCTCATAGTGGCAGATTAATCCAGCTATAAAATAACTTCATAATAAGTGAACGTTGTTGTCTTGCGCATGCTTGGTCTTATGCTATTTATTGGTTTACATAGTTTTTGATCCTTTATGAAACTGTATTTGAATTTTAGAATCCTAACCAAGTAGCTGCTGGAAAGAGGAAGCCTAAAACAAATTTTGTTGAAGTCCGTACATTTTTGCATCTTTATAGAAGCTTTGACCGAATGTGGATATTTTTCATCTTGGCATACCAGGTTTCACCCTTTTGGCTTTCTTTATACTACATTTTTTTTTTCTATCATTTTTTCTTATGGAAAATAATATCATCTATAACTTAATGATTTCAGGCTATGGTAATAATTGCCTGGAGTCCTAGTGGTTCTCTTCTTTCAGTTTTTGATGCCGATGTCTTCAAAAGTGTTTTGAGCATTTTCATTACTGCTGCCATTCTTAATTTTTTGAGAGGTATGACTTCAATCACGTTACATTCTATTTCGTATAATTTTTAGAATGTGGTAAAAAGTTGCAGATTCTTGTGATTGATGATTGTCAAGTATTATCTTGGTGATTTTAAGTTTTATGGCAATTTCATCTTGATGTATGCTTTCTCTGCAGCTGCTCTGGATATAATTCTAAGTTGGATTGCATGGAGGAGCTTGAAATTTACCCAAATACTACGTTATCTTCTGAAGTTTATTGTGGCAGCAGCATGGGTCGTGATTTTGCCTATTGGTTATTTTAATACCATGCAAAATCCCACTGGTCTTGTAAAATTTTTCAGTAGTTGGGCTGCAGACTGGCAGAACCAGTCATTTTATAATTATGCTGTTGCAGTATATTTGATACCAAATATACTGTCCTGCTTACTATTCTTGCTTCCACCTATGAGGAAAACAATGGAGCGTTCAAATTGGCGAATTATCACATTTCTAATGTGGTGGGCTCAGGTAAGTACGTTTAACATTCGTTCTTTCGATCGAAGTCCTTGTTTGCTGGTTGTTTAGATGCTTTATATTTAGAATTTGGCTCTCGTTTTATTTCTCATTGCATATTCTAGGTTCAGTTCTCTTTGTTCTCTTGTCTGATTTTTTGGTTTTGGTTTGGCCACACTGCAGCCTAAACTTTATGTAGGAAGAGGCATGCATGAAGACATGTTCTCATTGCTGAAGTAAGCATAACTTTATTTATTTATTCCTTCACTTTCAATTTATCACCGGAGTAGAGGAAAGTTCCAATCTAGTGCTGTCACAGCTTTAGCATTGCAAACAACTGTGGCCTGGCTACCATTTTAGCTTTTATTTGAAATTTATTCATTACACATAGGATCTTATGTGACAGAAATTTTTGGTTATGCGAGTGTTTTGCTTTGCTACCTTTTGTCATTTTCAATATTTGTTACTGTTTACAAAACTTTCTTGGGTTCAGGTATACACTGTTTTGGATTCTGCTGCTAATCAGTAAGCTAGCATTCAGCTACTATGTGGAGGTGATTTTTCTTTTACAGAACTGACAAATGCTATTCGTCTAAGTTCATAGATAACCTTTTTCTTTGTAAAAGGGAATATTCGTAAAAGTGAAGAATTTATTAATTTATTTTTTAGTTTAAAAAGCCCTGCAATTTTTGTTCATTTTATGATGTGAAATAAACAAATTTCAAGAGGAAATGTTTTAGAGCAATTTCTTTTTCTAGGAAAGTAGAAAATAAAATGAAACAGTTACACCCCAAGTTGGCCTGATCTAGTGGTTAAGGAAGACCAAACAATAAATGTGAAATAGGTTCACGCCATGGTGACCACCTGTTTAAGATTTAACGCTATAAGTTTCTTTAGCAATCAAATATAGTACTGGTTTTTTTTTTTGATAGGAAACAAAATATTTCATTGATATATGAAAGAGTTATAAAGAAAATAGGTAAGAAAGATGAGGAGGATGAAGAAAAATAGGGGAAGAGGATGCCAACTACGTAGGAAAATAATAATAAGGGGTAAATCCAATATAGTACTGGTAGGCAGTTGTTCTATACAATTAATTGAGGTTCACGCAAGTTACCATTAACATTGTTTCTAGCTCATGAATTATCTTCTTACGCTTCTTAGTAAATAATTCATGGTGGATCATTTTAAAATCTAGTTCCTTGCTGGTTTAGTTATACATTGAAATTTTATTTGTTTTTCCACATCCATTACAAGCATTTGGGATGTGGCTTGGTAAAAGGTAAATGTTTGTGTTCGTCATTCATATGTGAATCTGAAAATAAGCTACTCTTGAGATACAATATGGTCTTTTCTGTTATAGTGGCCACCTACCTAAGATTTAATATCCTTAAAGGTTCCTTGTCAAATTTTTTTTGAACAAGAGACGAATTTTTGATTGAGTGTATGAAAAGAGCAAAGCTCAAGGAGACAACTCCTAAATTGGGAGGTACAGTTTACATACAAAAACATTAAAAAAAAACATGAAAAGAAAAAAAGCACAAAAACAAGTGGCCATAACGAGGTTGGAAGTCCTTTCGGCCTTAGAACAGAGAATGCTCCACAGATCGGCATATCAGCCTATCGATAACCGATGGATCTCTTCTCTCCTTTATTGATTGATATGGCCCAATGGATCTCTTATCTTTTTTATTTGCCCAATGGCATCATCTATTGTAACTATATCGATTGCTTTATTGTAATTTTTCATCCATCAATGAAAGTTACTGTTTCCGATAAAAAAAATTGATATGGCCCAATGATTGGTCACCCCTCCCCTCTTCTTCTCTCTCCCCCTTTCTTCTTGATCCTTTGTAATTTTCATAATATCAATGAAAGTTGCATGCTTCTTATCCAAAAAAAAAAAAAACTTTTACCATATAGTGGAGAATTAATATCGTTGAGAATCTTATGTTTATTATTTGCATTTCAACAGATATATCCGCTCGTTGGTCCTACAAAGTTGATTATGGGAATGCATATTGATAATTATGAATGGCACGAGTTCTTTCCGCATGGTAATATTTTATTATTTTAAGAAATATTGAACTTTTTATTATGATGCTATTGCTGTTACTAATGATTATTTTGGAATGGTAGTGTCATATAATGTTGGCGTTATCATAGCAATATGGGCTCCGATTGTTCTGGTAAGTGAACTAGAACTTCAGGAATGTACGATGGACTACATTTGAGATACTTGTTTTGCTATTGCTAGACAGCTAGACATCATGGCATGTTGTAATATTGTTCTGTTTTCTTATTGCTATGTAGGTTTATTTTATGGATGCACAAATTTGGTATGCAATATTTTCAACCATTTTTGGTGGCATTCATGGAGCCTTCAGCCATTTGGGTGAGGTTAGTGTCAAGGATATCTTTCTATCGAGTGAAAACTAGTACATAAATTACATTTTTATATTCTAGGGGCTATTTATTAAAATTGTGGTTAAACTATAAGTTAAAAACTTGAACTTTTAAAATTGTATCTAATAGATTCTTGAACTTTAAAAAGTGTATAATAGATCCTTATTTTTTATTTTTTTTTTAAATTTATTATTTTTTTATTTTGTTCTCAATAAATCCTTGAACTTTAAAACGTTCTTAGCAAGTGTTAAAACTATATTTTTTGCCTAATAAGTCTCTATGCTTTCAATTTTGTGTCTAATAGGTTCTTAACCTTTTCAATATTTTTTAAAAATAACGAACCTAATAGACATAAAATTGAATTTTGTGTCAATAGGTTCATGAATCTTAAAAAACGTTGAATATCCAAGGAATTATTTAACATTTTCATAGTTCAAGGATCTACTATTCCCAAACTTGAAGGTTTAGAGACTTATTAGACACATGAAAGTTTGACTAAACTTATCATTTAACCTGAACATCAACTTTCTTTTGCAGTTACTCAACTGTGGCAATCTTTACTGGTGAATGATAATTTTTTCCTGCAATTATTTTCTAACCTTGGTATTTTTTAGATAAGGACACTTGGCATGTTGCGGTCAAGGTTTGAGGCCATTCCTTCAGCCTTTAGTGAACGACTGGTTCCATTATCAGATACGGATTCCAAAGGAAAGAGCCTGGTACTGTTAGTTTTGAAGTTATTTAGATATTTTTTTATTGTGAAATTCTAATGGACATCAATGGAATTTGTTTCTTATAAAAAATAGTACAACATATATTTCCTTTCACACTAAATACGGAAGTCCATATCGCAGGACATAAATGGATATTTTCAATGTTGTAAAGTATAAAAAGATGTGATTTGGAGGTTGATAATTTATCAAATAATGTGAAATTTCAATGTCTTATTTTAAAATCATTCAACTTGTTTATTGCTTACAAATTCTATCTAAGGAGGCAATATTTTCAACTTATAATTAACCATTTCCACCCATTACTTCAATTATTCCTTTTGTTTTATAAAATGTGTACTTTTTCATCACAGGAGGAATCGGTAGTAAGGAAGAATATTACCAACTTTTCTCATGTCTGGAATGAGTTCATACTAACTATGCGACAAGAGGACCTGATCAGTAATAGGTCATTACTACAGTCTAACTAAGAAATTCAATTTTATATAAAAATTGGAGGTTCCCAACATTTTTGTCTGAATGATACTTTCATGCAGGGATAGAGATTTACTACTTGTTCCATATTCTTCAAGTGATGTCACTGTAGTCCAATGGCCTCCTTTCTTGCTTGCTAGTAAGGTATAAATGATTCTTGAATACTTGTGAGATGGCTGGAAAGCATACGTTGCACATTTGTTGATTTGAATTGAAATCTAGTTATGAGACTAACTGAAACTTTTTTTCTCCAATGATGCTAGATTCCTATAGCATTGGATATGGCAAAAGACTTTAAGGGAAAGGAGGATGCTGACTTATTCAGGAAGATAAAAAGTGATGATTACATGTATTCTGCAGTAATAGAATGCTATGAGACACTCAGGGATATAGTCACTCAACTTTTGAAGGATGGAGGAGACAAGATGTAAGGAGATCAATAATATTAGCGCTTTATTTTAGATAGTCTTGATACCACCTTTCCTGCTAACAACTTTCATTTGATGAAATACACTCTTCCTTTCCTATCCATTCTCAGAATAAATTCTCATATTTGATTTCATATAAAACAGGATAGTGCGGGAGATTTGCTATGAAGTAGAAATTAGCATACAGCAGCAAAAATTCCTAAGCAATTTCAAGATGAGTGGTCTTCCTTCCCTTAGTGAGAAGCTTGAGAAATTTTTAACACTTCTGGTGGTATGTGTCTTTTGTATTCAAGATATGCTAGCAATGATTGAAGTTTATATTAGAATAATTTGTATTCTTTCTTATTCCTTCCATTGAAGTAAGATACATATTCATACACGAGAGTTCTTAATTTACCTCCCTAATAATAGAAGGTAAACTAACTCAATTAAGTTAGAGAAAGAGAAGGAGAAATATAAGGGATACACTCTATGTTATGAAATCGGCAATCGACAAACAATAAAAAATAAAGAAAACGAGAAAGAAGAACAAACAAAAAATTTACGTGGTTCACTAACGTTGTGTTAGCTAGTCCACGGGCAGAGAGAGGGCACGATTTTATTAAGAGGAGCGGAGGAAATACAGAATGAATAATATGGGGGCTAGAGTTTTAATTCAATTTTATGTAGCACTCTCATTAAAACTCTATTACAGATAAAAACCCAAATACATTAAAAGCCCATATACGAAATAATACATTGATACAAATTTCATTTAGGTTTTGGGGGTGTTGCCCCCGAACCCCCACTCGCTGACCGAGCAGCGAGGCCCTCGACTAACTAATCGTAGGGCATTAAGTCGTTCAAGGCATATCTCAACACTCTAACTAGCTTCAAGCTTGCTTTCTGCCATAATAATCATATCTTTGATAGAACAAAAACTTTATATCATTTTTGGTCTTTCTTTTCTGTCAGGCTTAATTTTTGTATACTCTTTTCTTGTTTTCTGTTGAAAATTATGTATTTTACATGTATAAGTAAGCCTACATTATATTCAATATACATTTTTGTCATAAGGTGGCCCCCCAAAATTTTTTTTAGTATATTTTTAATAAATAAAATCATTATTATTGTAGTTCCTATACAATTTTGTCCGGGGCAATTAATATTACATTGATCCACCCCTGATTTGATCAATGAAAGTTTGGTTGCATACAAAAAAAAAAAATTGTATATTCATTTAAGCAAGTGTGTGTTTTGACAGCTTTGTGATGACAATGAAGTTGGTGGGTCACAGATAATCAATGTTCTCCAGGACATCTTTGAGATTATCACGCAGGATGTCATGGTTAATGGTTCTGAGTAAGTTTTTTGAATTATGAGTACATGTACACATTAAAATGTTGTATTATGATGAAGCTTGTTTGATATTCTTGCATGTGCAACCGTTTATTTCCTGTGCAAGAATTCTTGGAGCAGAAGATGGAAACTCTGATGGGAAGAAAGGGCAGAGGTTTGAGAATATCAACATAGAACTTACGCTCAACAAATCATGGATAGAAAAGGTTTTCTTAGCTAACATTTAACCTTTTATGTTATTTTCTTTACGTATCGTTTAAATATGAGGGCTTATCCTATCCTCTATGTATTTGTTAACAGGTTGTCAGGCTTTATTTGCTTTTGACTGTCAAGGAATCTGCAATTAATGTACCTCAAAACTTGGATGCCCGTCGGCGTATCACATTCTTTGCGAATTCCTTATTTATGACCATGCCTAAAGCTCCTAAAGTCCGTGACATGCTATCTTTTAGGTCCGTCATTATAGATTTCCCTATCATGCGTTTCAATCTCCTATTTGATGACTAGTTTTTATCTAACTTATTTTTGAAAAAAGATATTTTTATAGTTTTTATACAACGTGCTTAAGCTAATAGGTTTGTTCCACACAAAATTGATGAAATTCACATCATTTGGATAGTTTTTTGTTGGCTGATATAATTAAGTATTGTTTCCTATAATTTTTTTTTTACTTGGATTGATTGGTGATTTAACATAATTTCAACATGGTATCATAGCAAGAGATCTAGTGTTCAAACCTCTGTCAAGTCGTTTTTCTCAAATTAATATTGATTTCCACTTGTTGCACATTTTCAAAATTTTCAAGCCCACAAGTGAGAAGGGTTGTGGTTGATATAATTAAATTTATCCCAACCTATCCGCTTAAGCTTTTGGGTTGATTGATGATTTAACATGATTTTAACATGGTATCAGAATAGGAGGTCTAGTGTTTCGAACCTCTATCAAGCCGTTTCCTCTCCAATTAATATTGATTTTCCACTTATTCGACATTTTCAAAATTTTCAAGAGTCAAGCCAATGTTATTGTTATAATTGGATTTACTTCATCCTATCACCTTAAACTTTTGAGTTAATTGGAGATCGAACATTATTTATATTTTTCTAAATCTTTTATGGTTAGGGTAGAGGAGAACTCTAGTTTTTTAGTTTCTTGTTGTTTATGTATTTGTTTTTTGTACATACTGTCCTGTCGCGTACACAAAAAAACAAGGAAAAAGAGAAAGAGAGAACTTAATAACTTTCTTACGTCCTTTTTTTCCTTAATGCAATTTTTCTTTGCTATTAATGAAAAGTTACTTAGTGGCTAACTTGGAGTGCCTCTTGAAGCAAAATGGTGGTTTATGCCTTCACAAAAGAGATTATTCAATGGGCGCTTCTCTTTCTCTATCCTGATCACTATCTTAATTTTTTCGTGTTCTCAATCATAAATAATACTGTATTATTGTTTTTCTATTTCACCTTTTGCTTTTTTTTTTTAATAACTCAATTTCTGTGCTGATTTATGACCAGTGTTTTAACTCCGTATTACAAAGAAGACGTCCTTTATTCCGATGAGGAACTCAAAATGGAAAATGAGGATGGAATTTCGATTTTGTTCTATCTCCAAAAGATATATCCTGGTGAGCTTCATCTTCGTGCCTTTTCTTTTCATTGAATGCCATGAAGGAAACTTACAATTGCTTTGACTGTATACTAGATGAATGGACCAACTTTCAGGAGCGAATTAAAGATTCAAAACTTGGATATACTGAAAAGGAAAAGATGGAGTTAAATCGCCAGTGGGTATCCTACAGAGGGCAGACATTATCAAGAACAGGTTTAAAGATCCCTATCTCTTTCTCCCTCTTTTCTTGTGTCAGAATTTATGGATCCTAATCTTAATCCTCGCTACATCTGTAATCTTGATGATTTATCAGTTCGTGGTATGATGTACTATCGTGATGCGCTTCAACTTCAATTCTTTCTGGAATTTGCTGGGGAGAATAGTATGTTTTTTTAATTCTATTCTTTCTGCTATCATGAGATTCAGAATTTAAACCTAACTTTGTTCCCAGACTGAGCAATTGATATCCTTAAATTTCTACATTTGCCTTATATACTTGGCAGCTGGTGGTTATCGGAACATGGACTTAATTGAAAAGGAGAAGAAAGCATTCTTTGATCGTGCACAAGCTCTGGTTGATCTAAAATTCACTTATGTTGTCTCATGTCAAATCTATGGTGCCCAGAAGAAGTCTGACGATGCTCGTGATCGGAGTTGCTATCATAATATTCTCAATCTGATGTTAACGTGAGTCAGATGTTATTGCTAGCCTTTACAATTTATTGAGACGCCCTAAAAGTTCACCGTGTTTATTATCGACATAAATAAATAAAAATTCTGCAGGTATCCATCTCTACGTGTTGCCTACATAGATGAAAGAGATGAGACAGTGAATGGAAAGACCCAGAAGGTTTATTTCTCAGTTCTTGTGAAGGGAGGTGATAAATTAGATGAGGTATAAGAGCTTTTAAATTTTATCTCACCTGCAGTAGGAATTGCGACCTCTTGTTTGTTTTTATTTTAATTTTTAAAACCAACCTCTTGTTACTTCCAATTATATTTGCAATGTGCTGCACTTATTTTACAATTGTGCTTTGAGAAATACTTGGATACTTACTGTAAGTACTTAGTAAAAACTTACCACTATTTGCGAGGAGATAAAAAATACATTAAAGAATATATATTAAAAGGTTAAAAGCTATACCTAGGATTCTAAGATGGTTCTTATTAAGAAGGTATTACTATTCAAGATTTGAATTAAATGATGAGTACTTCTGAGCATTGGGCTTGGTTTGACCATATATTTTTTTTACTATAAAATTTGAGGTATGACATTCTCCTATTTTAATTCTTGAACAATTCTGATATGATCTACCACACTATTTTATTAATCTAAGATAAACCTCTCGAGAGAATCTCTCAAAGAGCCGCAATACAATGATGATAATTCAATGGATGAATAATAAAGACCTAACCTCTCCTATTTATAATGACTCTAAACCCTAGCCTTTTTACTTATTCTCCAAGTAAACCCCTAATTAAATAATAATCTTTAATAAGGCCCAAAAGCCCAATACAATTGAAATAACAATTAATTAATCAATAATAAATACTAATACTACTATTCCTAAAACTCCAAGGTCGGTCCGGATCGTATCAAATTCATTATGAGAATCATGGTTATCGTTCAGCCTTTATATGTAGGCAAGTGGAAATATAGGTGTCTTGGTCATGTTCCTTATTCAAGCATAGGAGCAGGGAGTTAACTTTTTTGAACTTTCCCTAGACGATACAGTTGTAATTGCTTTCCATTTATTTAGGAAATCTATCGAATCAAGCTTCCAGGTCCTCCAACTGCAATCGGTGAAGGAAAACCTGAGAATCAAAATCATGCCATTATTTTCACTCGTGGACAAGCTCTGCAGACCATAGACATGAACCAGGTGATTTACCTTTCCATCTTCAGTTGAAGATATTGTAGCATGACGCTGTTTTATTGTTTCATTATTCAATTTGCAGTATAATTATTATTGTGGGAATTTGACAGTTAGCAAATTTACAAATCTTAAAAAAAAAAAAAATCACAGGATAACTATTTTGAAGAAGCTTTCAAAATGAGAAATGTCTTGGAAGAGCTCCAAAAAAACCGCCATGCAGATCGAAAACCTACAATCTTGGGTTTGAGGGAGCATATCTTTACTGGAAGGTCAGTCCCTTGGTGCTTGTTTGAGTCTGGTAACTTTTAGACGGGAAATCTAACTGACATTGGTTTGACATTTGATGGGTGAAAATGATTTATACTTATTTCCCTTTTATCTTTTGCAGTGTTTCATCTCTCGCTTGGTTCATGTCCAATCAGGAGACTAGTTTTGTAACTATTGGCCAACGAATTTTGGCTAATCCTCTGAGGCAAGTCATTGATTTAAAGTTATATAATTTTCAGTGTATGCATTCAATACTTACAATTATATATGGTATTGGCTTGCTGCATGTAGTTAACTCTTCGATTTAAAAACTGTTAGTCTGTTGATATTTTAACTTCTTGTTTTAAGGGCATTTGGTGGGTCTTACTGTTCCTTGGTGCTTTCCTATTTTCTATTGAGAACAATTTGGGCTGCACCCAATGTATGATGTCATCCATGCGGCCTTTTTAGGACAAAAAATTCTACCCTTTTTAAAATTTAAAAAATATTCAATCATATATTAAAAAAAGAATTTGTGGCGCCAACGCTGCACTCAAATTACTCTCTTTTCTATTTTCCTTTCAACAATCTCTATTATCCTGAAAATAGCTACAAATTGGTTTTTTTTTGGATGCTGCTGAGAAATAGGGAAGGTGTAAGCCATTTTTAGTCTAAGGGATACCTGCATGAGATCCTGAGAAGGTGACATGTTAGTATTGGATGATAAGCTAATTCTAACGAGTAAGGGCTATTTTCAGGGGTTAAATCCATAGATTACTTTATTTCGTCCATCTACATTTTTTTCCCTTTACTTTGTACTACCTATTATATTGACATCATTATTTATCACTTTTCCTTGCCATTTTCTTTGGCTAGTACTTAGTAGCTGGGCATTATAGTGCCTTGCACGAATTTATACCTTATAGTTGTATGATTGGCAACAGAAATACCTTTTATTTCTATTATAATAATAATAATTATTATTATTATTGTTGTTATTTTGTGATATCAGAGTTAATCATCATCAATAAGGGTGTGTTTGGGAGAAGGGAAATGGTAATGATTATGGGGGTAATGAGAATGAGAGGGAGAATAGGAAAGAGAATTATTTGTGTTTGGGGTGAAGGGAATGATCATGGGGGGAGTGATTATTTGTGTTTGGGGTGAAGAGAATGATTATTGAAATAAATAAAATAATGAGTATGATGAGAGTAAAAAAATAGTGATGTGATATATAAAAAGTTGTCGGAGAGAGAATAAGTAGTTAGGAAGAGAACGAAAAAAATGATTTTTAGAAAACGTGATTATGGGAGGAATGATTCCCGGTGGCCTGAACACGGGGAATCATCTCCATTCCCATTCTCCCCCTAATTAACTTATTGTGGATATATATAGATAACTAAAATCTGAAAAAAAAAATAGTCCATTTATTCATGTTTCTATCCTGGGTAATTACTATTTGTGTGTTTCTTTTTTTATTTATTTTTTTTATAGTGTTCAATGGTAGAACATTTCTCATTTATCCAGAAGTTATATATCTGCATTTTCTTATGCTATAGTTTATTATATGTATTTTTGTGTTAAAATACTGTATTGTTATTTGAAATTTAAATTAGTCTGAGTTGTTGAAACATTGATATCATAGATGGGTTTCATAAGCTCACATGCCACTTTTACAGGGTACGTTTCCATTATGGCCACCCTGATATATTTGACAGACTCTTCCACATAACAAGGGGTGGCATCAGTAAAGCTTCTAGAGTCGTTAACTTAAGCGAGGATATCTTTGCTGGTATGTCTTATTTCAATTGAAGGTGATATGCAGATAGATTCTACCTATCGATTAATTGTGCTAATCTTAACAGGATATAATTCAACTCTTCGTGGAGGGTTTGTCACACATCATGAGTACATCCAAGTAGGCAAGGGGCGAGATGTAGGCATGAATCAAATATCACTTTTTGAGGCCAAGGTTGCTAATGGGAATGGAGAGCAGACACTTAGTCGTGATGTATATAGGCTTGGGCGCCGATTTGACTTCTATAGAATGTTGTCCTTCTACTTCACAACTGTTGGATTCTACTTCAGTAGCATGGTATTATTTCTATAAACAAGATCTTTCTGATGCTAGTAATATATAATTTATATATTGCTTTGCACTATACTTGAATAACTACTAAAAGTTTCCCCCTCGAGATCACACTCGGGCTCCTGGTTTCAAATAGGTTAAGTATTAAGTATTAACTACGTTACCTGTTCGTGTGCTTGGGTTTTTAACTAATATCTCTTCTCAAGTAATAGATATAAAGGTGTAAGTGTTTCGGCTAACTGTGATTTATTTACAATATTAACATTGAGGAAATTTGTGCATATATGTATTTTTCTGGAAATGACGCTATACTTTTAACTCAAAAAAGGGTCGATGCACATATTTCTTCAATAGCTGTATTTATGTTAAAATATAGAGGTAGTTGACTTAGAACTGCAAGAATATAGCTTTTTTTGGCTTTTTCCAACTCATTTGAGTTTGGATACTTTATAGGCTATATTATGATATCCTGGTAGGCTTAAGCTTTGTGGGTAGTTTCTGTGAGGGGCTGAATCTTTATTGTAGTATGACTTCTAAGACCAATTAATCCCTAGTGGACAGAATTTGAAAGCTTCCAAATTTGAGAAGGTCTACAGTAAATGATTATTCTTTGACTTTCAATTCACAATGTGCGCTTCCTATTGCTTGTGCGGTTGCCATAATTGCAAGGATCATTCTTAGGTTTTGAATTATATATCTTGCAGGTGACTGTGCTTACAGTGTATGTATTTTTATATGGACGTTTGTACATGGTTATGAGCGGTGTTGAAAGAGAGATTCTTGGAAACCCTGCCATACGTCAGACTAAGGCTCTTGAAGAGGCTTTGGCTACCCAGTCTGTCTTTCAACTAGGCTTGTTGCTGGTTCTACCGATGGTTATGGAAATTGGCCTCGAAAAAGGATTTCGTACTGCCCTTGGTGATTTTATTATCATGCAGCTGCAACTAGCTTCTGTTTTTTTCACTTTTCAGCTTGGAACTAAAGCACACTTTTTTGGTCGAACAATCTTGCATGGAGGTTCTAAATATCGAGCTACTGGACGTGGGTTTGTTGTTTTTCATGCAAAATTTGCTGATAATTATAGGCAGCACTCGCGAAGTCACTTTGTCAAAGGCTTGGAACTGTTTATTCTGCTGCTTGTTTATCAAATCTATGGAAGTTCATATCGCAGTTCAAAACTCTATCTGTTCATCACTTTCTCAATGTGGTTTCTGGTTTCCTCCTGGTTGTTTGCTCCCTTTGTGTTCAATCCATCTGGATTTGATTGGCAAAAGACGGTTGACGACTGGACAGATTGGAAAAGGTGGATGGGAAATCGTGGTGGAATAGGGATCTCTCATGATAAAAGTTGGGAATCTTGGTGGGATGGAGAACAGGAACACCTTAAAAGTACGACTATAAGGGGAAGAATGCTAGAGATTATACTTTCCCTACGATTCCTTCTTTACCAATATGGAATCGTTTACCACCTTGATATTTCTCATCGCATCAAAAGCTTATTGGTAGGGATTATTTCTATTATCACTAAGATATTTTCTCTTCTTCTGCTGGTATTACTTTCCAGATATGTTGCCAATAAATATCTCACTGCTGCTTTCTGCTTCAATGTCATTCTAGGTTTATGGACTTTCTTGGGTAGTCATGTTAATTGCTCTTGTTGTCTTAAAGGTATACCCTCCATAAGGATCTCACATTATTTTCTGACCTTGAAGGATGATTTTCTTTAACATTTTTACTATTTTAGACTGGTTAATTTGCCTGGTTCGATGCTTAGTACATTACTGTTCTTGTTTACTGATGTATATGTTACCGACTACCAGTTGGTTTCCATGGGCAGACGAAAATTTGGTACCGACTTCCAGCTCATGTTCAGAATACTGAAAGCTCTTCTCTTCCTCGGTTTCATGTCAGTCATGACCGTCTTGTTTGTAGTATGTGGCCTCACAGTATCAGATCTGTTTGCAGCTATTCTTGCGTTCTTGCCTACTGGATGGGCCATCCTTCTGGTAAGTTTTGCAACTATGTCCTCATACGGTATCTGTTTGACTTTTAATATGGCAATCTATTGATTTTTTAATGAAAAATAAAAATTTAATCTGTAGTTCCAAATATAAGTTTTCTATCCAAATCACTTGAGGTCAGTTGCACATCAGGAAAGTGACTAATAAACGCTTTAATATTTTTGAAGGGTATTTTAGGCTGCCAATTGGTGTTTTGTTTCTCAATCCTTATATAATCCCATCATTTTATTTCCATGAAGAAAATTTTAGCCAAGTTGAGTGATTTTCTTCTCTCTATTTTTATATAGTAAATATATGTTTCCTATCAAACTAAAATGAAAATTTGAAGTTTTGTGCATGCGTTGCGTATTAAGGGGAAGTGGGCTAAAAATAGTTCGCTGAATTAAATATTAGAAATACAGTAAAAATATGTTTGAAATGCTGTTTTTTAAAGAAGTTTTTCCTAAATCTTGGTGTGGCCAATGAGCTTTAAAGTTTGATTCTTTTGTCCTTGAACTTTCAAAATGTCTAAATGATCCTTGAAATCCAAGGATGTGTACTTTTGCTTTTCCTCGGCTTTCTCAATCTACCGATGAAATGATAGTCAACATGATCACAGCTCACTAAATCGTGTTGTTCTGACTGTTCTCTTTGAAATATAAAACTTGTGTTAAAAGAACATTGTTTGTTTAGACAAATTATGTGTGAAAAATCCTGTACTGATTCATGTTTGGTCTGTTTCCGAAGATCGGGCAGGCGTGCAGACCGATGATGAAGGGCATAGGATTCTGGGAATCAATAAAAGAGCTTGCAAGAGCGTACGAATACATCATGGGTCTTGTGATTTTCATGCCTATAGCCATTTTGTCATGGTTCCCTTTCGTATCGGAGTTTCAAACGCGTTTGCTCTTCAATCAAGCATTCAGTAGAGGTCTGCAGATTTCAATGATTCTTTCTGGAAGAAAAGATAAAGAAACGACATCTACTTGAAAACTCTCTCTCTATCTATATATATATATATATATCCCTTCGTACCATTTTTGGCCTTCTCTTCACTGTCCAAGCACAGTTCTCCAATACATAGTTGCAGTTGTAAGTAGAATTCTGAGAGTTCAGAAAAAGGATGATTGTAACAGTTTATTCTTTCCCTTATAAATGCTTCCTGTAGTTTGGGATTACCAATTTTTTATTTTGGCATTTGGTGTTGTTTTCTTCTCCCTTGCTTTCTGTTGGAACTAATAAATGAAACCCAATGTTCCTGATGTAGCTGATTTCCCAGGGATCACATTTATTTTTATCTTTTTATTTTTTATTTTTTATTCTTTATTCTGATCTGTTTAGAATAGTATTTTTTTTTAATGATGAACCTTAAATTCTCCAAGTGATACTTGACTATATTTTCTCTCGTTGAAGAACTGCTGCAATGAAAGTCTTTAGACGTTACGTTATATACTGTTTATGAGACTCCAGCTATCTTCACATACTTGAACAATTACTAATTTATAAAGTTTGAGAGAACTAATTTATAAAAAAAAATTCAATATATATTTTTTTAGTTTAATAATGGAGGATTGTGGATTTAATTCCTGACATTTTGATTATGAACCCATTTATATTAAGTTGAGTTATTGCTTTTATTAATTTTTTTTATATCTAATCATCATAGTTAATTAATGATAAAAGTAAGGTTAAAATACTAATTTTAGTCTTCCAACTTTAAAAAGTCCAAATTTAATTTTTATACCATGAAGAAGGCTAAAAAAATGTCATGGTTAAGTATCTGGTAAAATTGTACTAAAAAAAAAGTATATGGTAAAATTTAATGAAAATTAATTAAAAATATATATTTTTTTCTTTGTACAACCTCTCTCCCCATTGAATGAAAACCTTTAGAAAGGATGGTTGATGGGGAGAGAGGTCGAAGAAGAAAGAGAAAAAATATATTTTTAATTAATTTCATTCAATTTTAAAAGGCACTTAATCTTTAATTGACGGGGAAGAGGGTTTTTTAGCTTTTTTCCTAATATATGAATTGAATTTAGAGACTAAAATGGAATCATTCTCATAGTTTATGGATTAACGTAGTATTTTAACCGAAAAGTATGGTTTTTAAAAAATTGTAAAAATAATATTGAAAATAAAATTTAGAAAATGACGAATTTAATTCCTAATAACTAATTTTGTGCCACAAATGTTATAAATTTGAACACATTCAAATAGTTAAAGCTTCCATTTCCTCGAAAAAAGAAAAAGAAAAAAAAACTTGCGGGTGAGGTGACGACGAAATCTAAATAATTTATGATAAATAAAATTAAAAAAAGAAGGAAAAAGAAAACGTTGATTTGGAAAGGAAAAATAAGGGGTTTTGTGGATGGAAAGAAAGTGCGTGAAATGAAAGCAGGAGGAAAGGAGTTGTCCGTCGGCGTCATAACTTGGACGGAATCGCATTCACCGTTAAGAATATCCGTTGTCGCCATGGCTAGGGTTTGTGCTTCTTCTTCCTAACCTAACCGCCATAGCTAGGGTTTGTGCTTCTTCTTCCTAACCTAACCGCCATCGCTAGGGTTTGTGCTTCTTCTTCCTAACCTAATCGCCATCGCTAATTACTTCATTCTACAAGGTGGTATATTAGGGTTACACATTTCCTTTTCTTCTTCTATTTTCTTACTGCCTTCATCTTCCTCATTGATTTCGCCATAATTTACAGTTTTTCTTGGATTAGGGGATTATTATTAATCATAACAGGAATGCCCAAACGGGTTACTCAGAACTAGCCCAATCAGATTATACATTTTCATTTTTGCTACCTATTAGCCATTGCTTAGTTTCGAATGGAACTTATTTTTTTGATTTTCAGCTAGTCGGTCACTGAGCTTTCAGTTTCAACATTATGATTCAGGAATTTCGGGGATGTTTGTCGCATATTTTTGGTAGCATGAGTAGAATCCTTTTGGTGTTTTTTGTCATGTTTAATATTTTATCCTTGAGTGTCCATGCGGTGTTCTTTTTGTAATTATTCTTTGGGTTATATTTTGTTACGTTAGAGACTCTTTCTCTTGAGTGCTTGGTTCTGATGCTCACTAATCTTGTTGATATTATTGTTGTGCATTATTTATGGGATAAGAAAACATTTGCAGCCTCTTTTTTTCTTTTTCGAAAGTCGAAACCTATCTACTAGGAGTGTTCAAGATAGCTTATGTGCAACTCGACAATTTTCACGGGATAGCCTCTTGACCTTACTTACTATATTTGGTTTTTAAGGTAACACATAGGAAATGCTTTCCGATAGGACTTCTTAACTTTTTATACATCAGTCAAAGTTTTTCTGTTTCCTATTCTACTTAGGAAATCAATTCCTGGGTTGCTCTTATTTATTTGTTCATTGCTATATTTCTCGAGAGGCTTAGTTCACACTTCATCTGCCGTTTTCTTTCAACTGAAGTTTTTATTTGCTGAAAATCGAGGGGTTTATCTTTGATTCAAGAATTTACTGATTTGAAGTTGCAGTAATGAATGTTTGGCTGTCATTGTCTCTGATCTTGCTGTTCATAGTTGTTTCTGTTTGAGCTTTAGAGTTATAGTTGTATTGCGTTGTTGTGTTCTTCTCATAATAACGCCTTTTGGATTTCATGCATACTTCTGAACTGTCAACTTCTATTTCCTTCTCACTTTCACTTTTATGATCTACGCAGTATTAACCAGCAAGTGAACGAAAAATGTCAAAAGTAAATGGCACTCTTCAAATCATGCAGCAGCAGCAGCAGCAGCAAGGAAATATTAACGCACAGATCAGACGTCCGCAGAATGTTCAAAGCACAAATTGGGTGCAAGGACCAACGAGTTTGGATGAGTTCAAGTTTGGATTCCCGTCAGGTGGATTACCATCTCAATCAAATAAATGGTGGGGAAATACCCGTCCAGATGAAACCAATAATGAAGAAGATGACAAACATCACTTCGAAGTAGTAAATGATGGTTCCACTTCTTTAATAGATCAAGAAAAATCTGAAAATGTAGAGGAGGATCTCGAAGCTAATCTTCAGGGGACACGCCTTCTGACAGCTTTGAGAAAAAGAAATGTGGAGCGAGGACGAAAAGTACTGAAGCATGGTAATTACTTTCATGGCCATGGTTTAAACAAGTTAAGCCAGAAAGAAAGATCATTACTTCTAAACATATTCGGATCATCTCTTCCAAACGAATGGATAGATAACTCCTAACTACAGGGACAACTGCGTTGATCGTGGTACTTTCCTCTCCTCCAAAAGGTATTTTGATTGTTCCACCGTTCAATTGTGACTTCTCTATTTTACTTTTTATATATGTTTATTAGTTGTTGTTGCTAGCTTTTTAAAATATACTTGGTTTCTTATGAAATTAGAAAGAGGTAACATATTTCTCTGATGTCATAACAAGGAATATGAATATGAGCAATGGTGTGGTAACATGATCTCACAGAGTTGTTCCTGGGATCTTATAGAATTCACATAGTTGGAACCTGATAATTACAGAAACCATGTTTAGAATTCTCTCAGATGATGGCTGTGCGGTGATTAAGAATTAGATTTTAGTTATAGGTCGATCTTAATTCTTAAACGATAATGATGAACTGGTTTTAAGTTGCAAATTGGCAATTGACCGAAATATTAATTGACTTAAAGCGCCAGTATGCATAGGGCATCATGTTCAGTATTAATTTGGGTTGTGATTCTTTTTCCATTTAGTTCGAACTGTTAGTTGGTAGATGTAGATTAATTGAAAGTAGTTGTTATGAATAGTTTTCTGATGGTTGTTAGAATTATTATTATTGGTTTTTGTCAACAAATGGGAGGTATGGAGGTTTGAACTTCAAACCTCAAGAAGGGGAGTTTATGTCAATTACCACTAAACTATGCTCGCTTTTACTTTACTAATTGTTACTTAATTATGGGTAAATTGCAAATTTCTTGTCAGATCAATTGACTATTATAAGATGCTAAATCCTCATTCTAGCTTTTAGCTTTTCTGGTTGTTGTGGGGATTTAATTGACTATATTATAAGATGATTGATTAAGCTTTTTTGTTTAATTTTTGAGGCAAAAGTAGATGAAATGAAACCGACAATTATAGGAGACTGTTGGAAACAGGTTGTGTAAAATACTTGGGGGCCCAGAGTTGGAGGGTCCACCTGAGGGGTCATCCTTAAACCAACAGCCCATGCTTGTTGCTCCCTCAGGTGACCGCCATTACTCTTCCCCCATCCAAATTCTCAACTTTTTAACTTCTCTTTTTTCCTTTTTCTTTTAGATTTTTATTCATGCAATGCAACTGCTGTTCATCACAATTTCTCCTCCAAAGTCTGAACTAAATTCTCTGATTTTGGTCCATTTCAACAGGTAAAGACATTGATATATAGTCCCTTTATAATTTTTGGTCAAAAGTTTGAATTTTCATCTCACATAGGCATTGTTATGCTCTCGAGGAAAAAGAGACTAGTTTCGTATTTTGGTGTGTTATTATGTAGGCTCTGTTTGATAATTTTGGTTTTTGAAATTTAAGTTTATTTTTTTCTCAAATTTTCTACTGTCTTTAATCTTTTCTAGAATGTATCCATCTTTCTTTAAAAAAAAAATATATAAATGCTAACAAAATTTCAAAAACAAAAACAAACTTTTTCAAAGTTATTTATTTTTTAATTTTTAATTTCTAATTTTTGGTTTGGTTTCTAAAAATATAGTTAAGATAATATTTAGATATCTTAGTAAGAAAAGATATATGATAAGGTAATTATTGTAGACTTGAATTTCAAAAACAAAAAATAAAATAGTTGTCAAACGTGGCTTACTGATACCCTTTCCTTATCTACCATCATTGCCATGTTTATTATCACTGATTTTCTTCTATCTATATTTTTAACTATGTATTTTTTTTGTAACATCTTGAACTGTGTTTTTAGTCAAACTGAATACAGGTTAACTAGTCTTAATGCATATATTTCGATGAATTTCTTTCTTCAATATGTTACACTAAAACAAGTGTAATTAAGTCTTTAGACAGTTACAAATGGCTCTCTCCCTTTGTCTTCTTTAATAAAGAAAGGTAGTTACAAACCATCGACTTATCTTTTGTTCATTTACCATATATACCCTTACATTAATTTTTCAAGTCACAGCCTTATATTAATTTTTCAAGTCAACCAATATTGGGAGTTGAGATTGAAACTTAACTTAGGAAGGTAATTGACATGTAAAGATCAGATGTTCTAATCTTCCAACTTGTAACCGTTGATGAATTATTTGATATACATATTGCCAACTCAAGTTTGATTAACTTGGGGTAGATTTTACAACTAAATATATTATTTTGATGGTTATTTCAGAAGATTAACTTTAGGCTGAATACTTCGAAAAATTGTGGTAGAGATTTGATTCTAGAGTCCCTACCTTTACTGAACTATAATTGATGTCTTTGTTTATTATTATTATTATTACCACGTATATATTTTTTAGGGAAATTGGGTGCAGTCAGGGATGCATCTTATCCATGAAGTCACACATACATTTTAATATTTTTTTATTAAAAAAAAGAGAAAAAAAAAGGAGAAAAGTGGGCTGAGATGTGTGGCACCAAAGGTGCGCCACATATGTTGATTTCATGGGTAGGGTATTGCCCTGCACCCAAATTCCCCTCTATATTTTCTATAAGGTTTATATTTGATTTAAATATTCAGCTACTTATTAAAAATGGTATTTTCTCTATCCATAATATAACACTTATTTTAACCACTAATTCTTAATCATTTCTTTTTTAACTACTAAAAGTAACTTCTCATTTAAATTTATATCCAAACAAGATTTCAACTCTGACTCTTTTACACAAAAATTTCATCCATACAAGTTTTGAGCTACTTAATATAACTCTTGAGTTAGAACTCTCAATTTTTAAAGAGTAAAACTCCTCTGCACATAGATGTGTAGGGGAGCCGTAATTTTAGGGATGTGGCACCATTAAGTGCCACAAAAATTATATACTTTAAAAAATAACTTCATTATAAAATATTTTTTTATGGTATTCAAGAGTGTCACATCTTCAAAATATAAGGCTTTCTTATACATTTATGTGTAGGAGAGTTTTACTCATTTTTAAATATGTCAAACAAACACCCCCTGTATTTTATTACGAGGATTTCATGGTACAAACTCTCGTCTGATCTAAAAAAAAAACTGTTTAATTTTCAATGTTATTCTTATAAAACAATAAAAGCGTTGACAACATTTAAAAGCACATTATTTTTATTACGTCAATGGGTAAACGCCCCGTGTATCAAATCAAGTAATTGAGAACGACGGGGGTTGGGTCTTTTAATTTTTTTTTTTTTTCTTAAATTATTTATTTAGAGAAGGGTTCTCAATCTCAATCATACGTTTTAATCACATTGTTATATAATTAACTAACGAGAATCATATAGAACACGTCAAATTGCCTTTTGGGTAATTTTTTAAATTTCAGTTTAAAATTCTCAATTTTAGTTTAAATTTGACATGATCAAATCGTCTCGAAAAGCATTTGTAAGATTTATTAAGGGAAAAAAGTTTATATTTCATTAATGATATGTATAAAGGTTGTCATTTCTATGTGGATGTTTATATATCTTATTAGAACAATCATTTAATAATACTTGATTTAAAAAAAACATAAAAATTTATAATTTTGATAGAGTAAATTGATTAAATTGAAAATTATCAAACATGAAAAAAAGAGAATGTGTATTATGAATAAAGTAAATATAATCAATAAGAGCTCACAATAACAAAAAAGCCAATTACCAATTTTCATATATATAATTTTGGTACATATTCGGGAGGGAGGACAGGCATCGATTCTCGGGATCGAACTTGTGACACTATTGTTGAATTAAATTATCATCAAATAATGAAATCATTAGTCATCAACCCTTTTGATGTATTAAGTATTAATTTTAATATCGATTATAATAATATCACAACCTACCAACCAAAAACAAAAGTATGGGGTATAATATTTTTGCTTAGCGTTTGTATTAATATGAATACAGATTCCAATATATTTTCTCCCACAATTCTCTTTCTTTTCTTTTTTTTTAATTTTAAATTTTTTGGTATCTGCTACAATGAGGCAATGGGCTAATCCTACAGGCTACCATTATTCTCTGTTTATTTCGTCATTTTCTGTCGCCACGTAAATGATCTCTGTGCCCTTCATTCCCATTTGCATTTCCATTTCCATTTTGATTTCACCATTCTTACATTTCTCCGATCTGGTTTTACTCCAAAACCAGCTTGCTTTCAACTCCCTTCCACTTTGGTTGACTCTCTTTCTTTCTCTCTCTCTCTCTCTTAATTACTGCTTCAATGGTTTTTTCTTACCCACCTTTTTCTTCTCTGCAATAATCCCTCCTGTTCACTTTCTTCTTCTTTGCTGTTTTTGCGTTTTCCCCATCTCCGGCGACCTCCATTGCAACCCCACTTCCCCTTTTCTTCTTCTTCACACTCCAATCCACCATTCTCACTTACCCTTTTCCCCATTTTTCATTTCCCCCTTTCTTTTTTGCTCTCTAGATTCCCATTTATCTTGCATTTTCTTCTTCATTTCCCTAATTGTTCCTGACCCTTTTGTGGCCGCCACCCCTCTTGTTGTAATCTTTGAGAATCTGGTTATGGAGGGTCTGGTTTGTTTTAGGCCGATTTTGGGATATCTGTGCTTATTGGGTCCCTGTTGGTTATAATACAACCCCCCTTTTCTCTGCTTCTGTTGGATCTTAAAGAGGAAGATCGAGAGGGTTAGTCTAGATCTGTTGAAAGGTGGATGAATGCTTTCTACTTTGAACCTCTTTTTTTTTCTTCTCTTTTTTCATTTGTTTGTTTATTTACATTTCTTTTTTGTGTCTTTTACTTGAATCATAAGTGATGCCTTCTCTACATATTTGTTCCTTTTTTGTTTCATAGATTTATTAGACCTTTTTGTTGATTTTGCTATTGCCTATTGGCTTGGTGGTTCTTCACTGTGGGGTTTCTTCTATAATGGGACTTTGAATTTGTTTTGCTTTCTTTGTATTGGTTTGGTTTTGTTTTGGAAAGAATGGAATCCAGTTCAGTGCCCTAATGCATATGTAAAGTATCCTCCCTAATTGTCTTAGTTTCTCCTTTTCCTGTTCTTTTCTCTGGATTTATGCATTATATTATTATATTTTAAGAATTTGTGATGGAGATTGTTATCTTGTTTTGTTATTTGTGTTCAATGCCTGTCATATTGGGAAGAAAGTTTAGTTACTTGTGTTACTGATACGAAGCTTTCTCAGGTATCTCATACCTATAATTGAAACTGCATGGTGTTTTGCATCTAATTATCAGGTAAAAATGTCTTGATTTACCTACGTCTAGAATTTAGGGGGTCGAGCCAGTTCGAAGTTTTGGCTTCTTGAGGATCGACCATCAGCTATGGCATCTGGAAGTACTTTGAATACAGAATTGTCAAAGAAAACACCCTTCCTTGGTTTATCCCTATGGGTTTTGATCTGCTTATGTGTTGGTGCTTTTATTGTTTTGATTCTCGGTATCTTATCTGTATGGGTGATGTTTCGAAGAAAAACAAGGAGATCTCCTGAAAACTTCTCTGTTTCTCAAATACCAAATGTCTCAAAGGATATTAAGGTGGACAGAATAGCAACTCAATCGGCTCACCACAACCATCTCGAGAGTCTTTATGTTTCCATTCATGATCAATCAAGTGACAAGAACTCGGAGAAGATGATTGGTCATTTGGGTATGAGCAAGTCAAGTGATGCTGATAACATAAGCCAATGTAGCTCCAATTATCAACATGAGAAGGTTTTTAGCTCACATTCAGGAGAAGAAGGAAGCTCTGGGACTGTTAGAAAGCAGCCTTCCATGTCATATGGGGGGTATGGAGGACTTGTCACTGCCTCGCCTCTTGTTGGCCTGCCCGAAATTTCACATCTTGGTTGGGGTCATTGGTTTACACTCAGGGATCTAGAATTTGCGACAAATCGTTTCACTGCTGACAATGTGCTTGGTGAAGGGGGTTATGGGGTTGTCTACAAAGGCAGGCTTGTAAATGGAACTGAGGTTGCAGTGAAGAAACTTCTCAATAATCTGTAAGGAACTAATGAGTTTGAAACATTAATAAAATTTTAAACTATAGCCATGATAGTTCTACATTTAAAGTTTAAGTTGCTTCTTTATAGGGGACAAGCAGAGAAAGAATTTAGAGTTGAAGTGGAGGCCATTGGCCATGTGAGACATAAGAATCTTGTACGACTCCTGGGCTATTGCATCGAAGGAGTTCATAGGTACTATTTTGTTTTCTATCATTTCCTGATCTCATAATATAAATTTCATTCTCTTCTGTCTTTATTTATGAACTTCCATTGTAGCATGTGTTTAACAAGAATTTATCCTGTCAGTAGGTCTTCAATGGACTTTTTTAGTCTTTTTTTTAAATGGTTTTTTTATTCTTGTACAGGATGTTGGTTTATGAATATGTGAACAATGGAAACTTAGAACAATGGCTACATGGGGCTATGCGCCAACATGGCACCCTTACTTGGGAGGCTCGAATGAAGGTGCTTCTTGGCACTGCCAAGGCGTAAGTAATGATAGCTTACAATTTTTTATGCACTCTTATTATATGTGGTTTCTGATGACCTGATGGTATTGCTGAAGTTTTTTTTATTCATTTCATTCCTCCACTGAGTTCGATCCATGGTGACCACCTATCTAGGAATTAATTTTTTACGGGTTTCCTTGACAACAAAATGTTGTAGGGTCAAACATTTTCCGTAAAAATAGTCGAGATGCGCTTATATTGACCCAAACACTCACAGAATGTTCTATCTATGACTTATACAAACCTTCCATTTTCTTTTTTTAATTTAACAACATTTGAGGGTGGGGAGTTTGAATCCATAAACTTTTAGGCTATGCTCTTGCTGGCACAAACCTTTCATTATAGTTTTGGTTAGATAATTACTTCTCTGCATTTTCCCTCACTTTCCTTTTGGAAAATTCACTATTCGAAAAGCTTGCTACTGTGGGGAATTACCATGATGGTTGCTCACTCTTACCCAGAGTATAACTTTGAAACTTGAGAATGCAGAGCCCAACTTGTTTTCCCGTGTATAAATTTCTTAATAGCATATATTTAATTCAACAACAGCAGTTGGATTCTAAAGAGAAGGCGTCATTTGAACTAGTTTGAGGAAGTAATATCAAATATTGAATGCAGGCTAGCATATTTACATGAAGCAATTGAACCGAAGGTTGTCCATAGAGACATTAAATCAAGCAACATCTTAATCGATGATGAGTTTAATGCAAAGGTTTCAGATTTTGGATTGGCTAAACTCTTGGATGCAGGAGAGAGTTATATCACGACCAGAGTGATGGGGACATTTGGGTATATGCTCATTTTTCATTATGTTCAATAACCGATTGTGATCAAACATCTTGAGCTAGGAGCTAATGGCTGTCTTTTAATATGTATCCCAGTTATGTGGCACCTGAGTATGCAAACACTGGCTTGTTAAATGAGAAGAGTGACATTTACAGCTTTGGCGTTCTTCTTCTTGAATCAATTACAGGAAGAGACCCCGTGGACTATGGCCGTCCTGCTAATGAGGTACTTCTGAATTTTAAGAATATTAGTTATTAGTTTCATTTCAGGTTTACAAACTCACTCCTCCATGTATGGTGCACATATAGTTTCTATATCTTAATGGACAGTAGCTTATGTACTTCCCTGCTAGTAAAAGTGTTCTTCATTCTGCAGGTTAATCTTGTTGAGTGGTTGAAAGTGATGGTAGGCACAAGGAGAGCTGAGGAAGTTATTGACCAAAATATTGAAACTAAACCCGCTACCCGCGCATTGAAACGGGCCCTTCTGATTGCACTTAGGTGTGTTGATCCAGAGGCGGATAAGAGACCAAAAATGACTCAAGTTGTTAGGATGCTTGAAGCTGATGATTACCCATCACGTGAGGTAGGTATCATTGAAATTTGTGACCCAAAATAATAGATCATATTGTTGTTTCCAACCTCTTAAATGACCTTCTTTCATGCAATGCTATGGTTCAGTTTAGATTGTTACAATAATCAGTTTTGCGCATGTTCGTGGTCAAGTAATTTCTTAAGCCTTCTTTGATAATCATTTGAATTTTAAAAATTAAGCTTATTAATACTACTTCTACCTAAAAGTTTGTTCTGTAATCTACTCTCTACAACTTCCAAAAAAATCAAGGCTGGCTTTGAAAACTAAGAAAGAAATATTTTTTAGAAATTTATTTATGTTTTTGACATACGACTAAGAATTCAAATGCTTACCTAAGAAAGAAGAAAAGTATCATAGAGAAATCATGAGAAAATTAAACGTTTGATCGTAGTTTGGAGAAATTTGATCTCTATGGTTCGGAGAAATTTACAATTTAGTCCCTATAGTTTTAAGAGTTAAATAATTTAGTCCCTATGATTTGATAAACTTTGTAAATAGTCCAGACATTCGTAAATTGGTGGCAAATTAAGTACGTGGTGGTTTAGCCATGTCGATGAGGGGGTGTCTTGTATTTTGATGTTGGTGTGAGTTAAGATAAACATGGGTTGGAAATTGGCAATTTAATGCAAGTGTATTAGAAACTGACAACTTAATTTTTATCCAATCAACTATTTAACCTATATCATCATCAAAATACAAAAGACCATCTCATTTACACATGGATAGCTAATTGTCACGGACTTAGTTTGTCAGCTCTTACCAACAACAGAAGGACTAAGTTGGTACTTCTAAATCTATAAGGACTAAATTATTTGTTTCTCAAAGCAAGAATAGGTACCAAATTTGTAGTTTAGGCTCTATTTGATAACCATTTTATTTTTGGTTTTTTAAATTTAAGCCTATATCTACCATACGGTCCATACTCTAGGTTTTTTCTTACTTGGATATCTACATCCTACTTATATTTTAAGAAACCAAACCAAAATTTGAAAACAAAAAGAAGTAGCTTTCAAAAACTTGTTTTTGTTTTTTCAATTTTGTTAACATTCACCTACTTTTTCAAAGAAAAATGGATACATGGTAGGAAAGATGGAGCACATTGTAGGAAATTTGAGTAAGAATAAGCTTAAATTTCAAAAACCAAAAACAAAAAACCAAATGGTTATCAAACACGATCTTAACATTTTGTTTTTTTATGACAAACTGAACTTTGGTTGGACAAAATTAAACGAGACTTAATATTATGTCACAAACTATTGCAGCAAATGGCTAATGAGCATATACAATAGCCAGTGAACTTATTTCCATTTCCATCTGGTAATGAAGGCACTGAAGCAATAGTGTTATGTTCTGCATTTTCCTTTAATAGCGAATCATTTTGAGCCAGCATAGTTCTTATTGAAGCTATTATTGGATTGATATTTTGCTGGGTGTTGATCATCAACTTAAATCTCTTATTGCATAAACATATTCTTCTTAGCTTGTGCCAGTATCAGTTATTTCGTCTTCTTGAACAATGTATTGAGGGAGGTGCCATTTTTTGCTTCAATCCCATGCATTACTCTACTTGAGAAACTTTAAATTGTGACATGTATAATTCTTTTTGTAGGATCGGCGGAGCCAAAAGAGCAGTGCAGCAAACTCAGAGATCGAATCTGTGAGAGAGTTCTCCAGTCAAGCCGAGGTCGGAAGTAAACCAGGGGAATCACAAAGCAGACCTGCAAATGTATGAGCGGTTCGAAATACCAGCTTGTTCCTGTCTGTGCTAGGATGGAGTAAAAAGCTTTTGAAAGGATTGAATGAATTGGCTTGGAGAAAATTTTGCCAACGTGAAAAGAATGGATGATGATCCATGTTCTTCAGAGTACATATAATCACTGTGGGAGTGAAAAGGTGAGCACCCTTTTGAAGATAAGATAAAATTTGTAGAGAGAAATGTTTTGCAGACATGGTTGAAGCCACTTTTTGAGAGAACAGGACTCTCTTTTTTTCTTCTCTTTTTCTTTTTTTAAATTGTTGGTTCATTTACTATTTGTTATTGTAGTTATTTTTTTGTTTAAAGAATTTATTTATGAATTCTTTGTGTTTAATGAAGGCATCAAAATGTTGAAGCAACAACCAGAAGCTTTATGGGTGACTTTTTTTATTTTTATTTTTATCTTTTTTATGGGTTTGGTGGGATGTTGCTTTTTGTTGGCATTCTTGCAATAGAATAAAGCTTTCTCCATTGAGCTGCCTGTCTGTTTTTCTTTATTTGATCTTCTTTTTAGCTTTTTTTCTCCCACTTATTCTTTCCCTTTGATTGGGTTACCTCTAAATTATATATAATATCATTCCATTCTCCTTAATTTCCGTGAGGTACCATGATTATGTCTTGTCTCTTAATGCTACCTCCATTTCATTTTTCATTTTTCATTTTTAGATAATGTTCAATTTTCTATTGCATTCCTCTGGGGAACTTTTGGGTTATTTTTAGTTCAACAAGTTGTGTTGGGGATTTGAAGATTTGACTATTTTGTGAAGTTGTATATGTCTTAACTGGTTGCTCTAAGCTCAAACTAGTTATTAGGGACTTATTGTTGTGTTCTTGTTTGGAGTGCTGATTTATTCATTTTGATATGTATATTGATGAGCTCAATTGTGTATATGACACTATATCTAAATTGGTTAAAAGATTAATATTTGAACTCTTAGGTTTTATTTAATAATATAATCATAATATTTGATGGTTGGGATTCAAACCTACAACCTCGAGGTTGATGATATATTCAATTATTGCTACCTGTAGGTTGTGATGATAGATGTCAATTGCTACATACTTAACTTACTTTGACCTAAGCTTTTTTTTTTATTAAGGACTCCTAAAGTTTAAACGTGTTTGATAGATCTATAAACTTCCAATTCTGCATTAACACCTCTACAAGATTCTAGACATAATTGATATATTTAAAAATGAATGAATTTATTAGGCATAAAATTGAATTTTGTGTTTAATAGTGCAATTAGACTCAATACTCTGAATATTCAAGAACCCATAAGACATTGAATTGAAGTTGACTTATTAAACACAAAATTAACAATCTATTTATTTTTCATAGAATGCCTAATTAAAGTTTTTAAAAAGTTAAAGGGTCTATAAACACACTTCAAAGTTTTAGAAAAGTTTTTAGGAATTACTATCTATTGCTTATTCATATAGTACAAACAACACTTTTTACTATTTATATTCAAGTTGTGAACCAAACGTGTTAAATTTTCATATAAATGTTTGGGCAAAATTAATAGGTTCTTTAGGGAAGAATTTCCATAACTTTTTAAAAACTTGTTTGTGAAGCTCACATAATTGTATTGGTGTGGGCCACAACTGTTTCAATTTCATAAATATTCTTCAACTCTCTTTTTTCCCACACTATTCTATTATTTTGTATTACTTTCAAGTTTTCATTCTATATGCAAAATCTTCCAATTTGAAGAATACTAATTTTAATTATTGCTATGAATGGTCACAGACTCTCAGGAAATGGTAAAAAAGAGAGGGTATATTACAAGTTATTTTTACCCTCTTTTTTATTATTTCGGTTCATGGAATTTAAAGTGCTGATTAAGTTAAGGTTCTTTAAAGTCTCATGCCTCTAAAATACCATGACCAATTGCAATAGGTTGCCATTTTTTGTCTTCATTCTTTTTAATGTTTTTTTACATTCGTGAACGTGGGTGCATGCATTTCTACTATTTGACCCTTACATATTTGAGTATAAAAAAATCATATAATTTATAGGTAAGTACCATCATATATTGAGTTCATTATAATTTTGATTTATTAAGATCATCCTACCTACAAGATTAATCATATCATTTTTATAGTTCACATGCCAAGACAATATATTCCACAAAATATATGCAACAATTGGGTAGCTTGCTTGACTTCTAATGACCACATTTATATGCATAAACAAATATAGAAAATCAAGTATTGTTGAGTCAATGGCCAAAGTTTGATAGCTATTTTTGCAGTAATGTAGTTGGTTGTTCATATTTTTATTGGGATTAGGTAAATGAACATTACCCATATATCAAATTGGCTTCCAAAGTCAAACATTTCAATTGTACTTTTTAAAAGTAGTTTGTGTAAGTCAAACATAATGCATTCAAGTTTTACAAGGAATATGAATTCCAACTAATGATGTCTCTCTACATTTTGAGATTGAGTTTTGAATAAGTATTCTCAACAAAAATATGTTTTTAGTCTATGTAGTTTAATGTTAGTTTCTTTTAGTTCCAAATCTTACACTATTACTTGCTTCTAATTTAATAGACAATCACTTTTAGCTCAAGAAATTATGCTTTTGATGGTTAGTTAACCTAACACTTTTTTTTTTTTTTTGGAGATAAAGTTAACCTAACTCTTAACATAATCATCCTTCTAGCAAAAGGAATATGTGGTTCATGATATGTTATTGCAAAAAGAAAAAGAAAATGCTACCTAATAGTTGACAATTGGGAAAAAAAACTACTAGTAGTTTTTTTTTTTCTTTCAAATAATAATTAGTAAAAGATCACTAAATTGTTAAAAAATGCAATGTAACTACATATACATAGATTAAAATGTGAGTTTTATAATTAACTAAATATATAAACTAGGCTATGACTAGAAGTTTTAATTTTTCTAATTTTTTTTATTTATTTCTAACAAATTATTTGATGTAGAACAAGACATGAAAAAAAATTCTCAATATATTAACATCAATTAAATAAGAAATCTAAATTGTATTCGATGGAAAATATTACATGATTCATTTAGTGAAAGTTCGAATTTCCGGAAAATTACTAAAATAAAATAAAATAAAAGGCTCTTAGAAAAAACATATGTTATATTCAAATTCGTGTAAAAAATAATTGGCAATTACCAACCCTATTATTTTCTATCGACCATCATAGAATTGTCTAATGGTCAAGAAGCTTTGAGGAACTAAGAGATGATGGTGTAGTTCATAATAGCCACTTACTTAGAAGTTAATTTCCTACGAATTTTCTTGTCATCTAAATGTTGTATGATCATATAATATATTTTGTGTCATTAGTTAAGGTGCGAGCAAATTGACGCAGATAGTTATAGATGCTTAAAAAAAAACCCAATTTACCTATCATTTTTTAGTACTATTTGTTATGGTTAGGATCTAGAGCCTACAATTCTAGGTCAGCTTGACACCATACTATAAAACATATGAAATCAATTTGAGCCAAGGTTGGTACCCATGTCTGTAATTCTCATTCTTGATATTAGGATAATGAGGAAAAATACAAATGGAGGGAATCCATTAAAAAAAAACTACCTTTTTGTTTGTTTTTTTTTTGTAATATTATCGAATCAATTTGGGTGTACTTTGACTAATATCACGAGATATATACTATCTAGCTACAATATTTGAATGTCATGAAAATTTGTAGAAAATTTATTTCTAAGTAGGTACCTACCATTGATTGAAAAGTCACTCTCACGACCATTCATACAAAAAAAAACTACCTAATTCAGCTTGAAATTTTATCAATCTAAGCAAATGACTTAAGCATTAGAATGCGTTGAACATAACACCACACAATGATCTTAGTATCGATTAATATGACTAGTCACTTCAAGATTCTAACACCAAACACCATTATTTTTGCATATAAACTTATTAACGTGGAAGTCACGTCCAGATTTGAGAAACTATGAAATTGATGTCGTTGTAACGTTATATGTAAGACAGTTTCCAATAATTAATGTTAGGTTGACCTTCAAAAACTAGTCATTAAACACATTTGCATAAAGTCAACTCCCAATTCATTACTCTGCAACCAACCTTCCTTCTTAATTTCAGCCAAGTTTCTAATGTCCATTCTATAACTCCAATCAGTTTCATAAAAAAAAAAAAAAAAAAAAATCTATAACCTCAATCCCTATATTACTAATTGTTCCAAATGAGAATGATTGTATTTTTTTGGCCTTAGAAAATTGAAAAATAGGCCATAGATTGAGATATATTTAGGTTCTTAAATGTTTTTACAATGTCCACACAGGTGTATTGTTGGAGATTTAAAAAGAATTTAAGTTTGCCAGCAAAAAAGTTATAAACTACTTTCAGGATATAAATCCTTCACTATTATAAACGAGATGGGAGGATTCGAACCTATGACCTCAAGGTCATTAGGTAAGGGTGATTTCATTTGACCCATTGTCCGTGTTGGCATTTTCAAATATTTGATTTAATTCATTACATTTTCAAAACATGTTCAAATTAGTTTTTATGGTTTTATTATTATTATTGTTTCTTAAAAAAGCTTAGAGATTAAATTTTGACTTTTACTAAAATGATACTTTAACATTTTATTAATGGATATTTTTTTAATTCAAATTGAGGGAAGGGAACCACAAAGCCTACATAAATATTACTATGGTTATCAAATAAGATAAGAGCTAATTATCGATTTTCAAAATTAAACCTTAACCATTTGATTGAATTGGATTACAATTAATCAACCAAACTAACACACACCACCGACATTTTCAGTTTTAGTGGAAGATGTTATATACACATAATATGAAACATGCATGTTGATCCATGCAAAATGTTATTCTTAAGTTGGGATAATTAATCTATTAATTAGTTGGGGATTGAGGAAGAATAATGTTGACAGATTTGAAAAAGCTAATCAAACAAAAATGTGTAATATTCCAAGTTGGACATTGTGAATTTGACCACTACCAACCCACTTGATTATAATGCTTCATCTCTTTGGTCTATTTGAACTAAGGCATCAAATTAATTGATAAACAAATAAGTGTCCACAAAATAATTATGGCTTTCACAAAGACAACTTTGATCTGAATCAATCAAACATATCAGTCCATGTCAATCAAGGTACATTATTGAGAAACGACATGTCGTCTTAATTTATATGAAAAATCTTTAAAAACGACAAATTATCTGCCAAGCTGACTGCTACCTCATTCATTAACTCCTAATTTTGCTTTATTTATTATTTTTTTTTTTTTTCTGAAAATCTTTTGTCCTGTAAATCATTATCTAATTTCTTCTTATACATCATGGATTGATTTAATAGTCAATAGTCTTTAAGAGAACCAAAAAATTATAAGTTCAATTCATTGAACAAATTACACTTAGAGAATTAATTTCTCTTATGAGTCTCCTTGACATATAAATATTGTAGGGTCAGACAAATATCTTTCTATATATAATTTTTTATGTGTTTTCTTGACATTCAAATATTGTAAGGTAAAATAAATTATTCCAAAAAAAATATTTAAAGTGTAAGTAAGCTTGCTCAAACACTAATGATCATCGTTTATTTCAAAGTAGAGTTCTTCATCTTCTGGCTAGCAAATTCATCAAGATAAAATGAACAAACACCTATAAAAAATCAATGCAAAAATGTATTAAAAAAAACAGATTCTGACCCCTCCAATATATATTAGTTACCCAATAAGATATAATAAAAGGAACTTGATAGGAAAATAGGTTGAGAGAGAATGAGAAAGATTGAGAAAGAATGAGAGAGGAACAATTTGGTAAAGTGTATTTTCCATATATTCAATCGTACATGACCTATCTATATATAGGCTTATTTACACAGCTGGAATGATTTAACTAATATAACAAAAAGGAAGTTTCTAAACTAATTGTCTAACATATATTCTGAACTATAATTTCCACAACAAACATTTTACATTTTAACCTAAATTCCAGCTCATTAAGTTGATTTTAATGTGCTCTCTTGATATGCCCCCGCAAGCCAATAGCCGCTGAAGAAGTGACATTGAGCTTGGAAGCTAAAGGAAGAAACCGAGCTGGAGACAAAGGTTTGGTAAAAATATCTGCTACTTGAGCTATCACTTTGGAAGATGTCGAATGGAGATTTGTTGTTGTAATACCAAATCCTAACAAAGTAAATGTCTATTTCGACATGTTTTGTGCGGGAATGAAGTACCTGGATTAGCACTCGATGTAATTTGCACTTAGATTATCACACCATACAACTGGTTTTGCCGGAACTATTATGTTCAAATCTTTGAATAATGCTTTCAGCCATATTAATTCTGCAGACACATGTGCAAGGCTTCTATATTCTGCCTCAGTGCTTGAGCGGGATATAATTGCTTGCTTCTTAGCGCCCATTGTATGAGATTTCCTCCAAAGTAAACACAATATCCCGAGGTTGATTTTTCACATCATCAGGATCGGAAGCCCGATCTGCATCAAGATATCCTTCTATCATAAGATTTCGCGGTTTGTGAAAAATTAATCCATGAGTAATAGTGCGCTAAGTACCTCGGGATCCTCTTTCTGACCATCCAATGATCATTAGTGGGCGTATGCATAAACCGATGCACCTTGTTTACACTATAGGAAATTTCTGGTCTAGTCAAAGTTGTATATTGTAAAGCTCCAACTATACTCCTATAGAGTTTGACATCTCAGTACATTTTTCTCCTTTAAAACTGGATAAGATGTCTGCATGCTCAACATGGGAGTAGGAACACCATTAGCTTCATGCATCTTGGCTTTATACAGAACATCAGAAATGTACTTTTCTTGAGATAGAAAAAGTTTTCCATCATTGGTAAAAGATACTTCAACACCCAGAAAGTAGCTTAACCGGCCAAGATCTTTGAGAGAAAACTTCTTATGCAATAGATTTACCATTTTATCTATAAACTCATTAGAGTTCCCTGTCAAAACCATATCATCAACATATACTAATATGTAGCACAAGATACCTTTATGGTTGTAGGTGAGAAGTGAAGAGTCAGCCTTTGAGCTTACAAACCCAAGAGTATTAAGAAACGAACTCAACCTTTCAAACCATGCTCTGGGTGCTTGTTTCAACCCATATAGTGCTTTCTTCAGTTTACACACAAGTTGAGAATTAGTAGATGCCATACCAGGAGGCTGAACCATGTAAATTTCCTCTTTCAACAATCCATGGAGAAAAGCATTGTTGATATCTACCTGTCGTAGTTGCCAACTATGAGCCAATGCTAAGGTAAATAGAACTCTAATAGTGACTGGTTTCACCACAGGACTAAACGTCTCTGTATAGTCTAAATCAGGTGATTGATGAAAGCCTTGAGCTACTAATCTGGCTTTGTATCTTGCGACTGAACCATCAGAATTTCTTTTGATCTTGAAAACCCACTTGCATCCTATTATCTTCTTGTCAGCTGGTGGATTAACTAAAATCCATGTTTCATTTTTCACTAGAGCATCATATTCTAACTTCATAGCATCCACCCAATGAGGACATTTCAATGCTTCTTTAACTGAGTGAGGTTCAGATTCTATATATTGAGCTACAAAGACTTTTGGCTTTAAAATGCCATTTTTTCCTCTAGTTGTCATTGAATGTTTATTGACAACTTTAGGTACATCTATCGCTTGATGAGTACACGTAGGTAGACTAGATTCAGAAGTTGCAGGAATTTGAATATTGGTATTTAAAATGTCTTCACTCTGTGGGATGATTTCAGTACAAATAGGAATAGAGGTTTGAATGGCTTGACTAGTCATTCTAGAACAACTGGACACATGAGGATTAGAGTCAGAATTTGTAGCTACACAGTGTACGGGTGTATGGGTTAGAGTATGAGTGATGGGAGAGCTGTTTAATGGTATGTCCTTTTGTGGAGAATTCACTGTTAAAGGTCTAGGAAGAAAACTTTTGAAGACATAAAGTTGATTAGAAATTTGAGAGGGGAGACATGATTTGTTATTTATAAAAAACTTACTAGTTGGGAATTGATTTTCATCAAATACTACATGTCTTGATACATACAATTTTCCTGAGGCTGATAGACATTTATAGCCTTTTTGAAAACTGCTATATCCCAAGAACACACATGGAGTAGAACGAGGATCAATCTTGTGATTATTATAAGCACGAAGACATGGAAAACAATAGCAACCAAATGTTTTTAGGTCAGAGTAATTTGGTTTTTGATTAAACAATTTTTCCAAAGGTGAGAGTTGATGAAAGGTTGTAGGAAGTCTATTGATTAGATACACAGCTGTGGAAAAAGCATCATCCTGAATTCTAAAGACAACGAAGCCTTGGGATGTATGTAAGACCCATATCCACTATTTGTCTATGTTTCCTTTCAACAATTCCATTCTGCTGAGAAGTATAGGGACAAGAGAGCCTATACTCAATTCCTTGGGATTTCAAAAAAGGAATGAATGGTTTAAATTCACTACCATTATCTGTTTGAAATCTTTTAATTGGTTTCCCCAACAGTTTCTCAACATAGGTTTTGAAAGCAACAAATGACTGAAAAGCCTCATCCTTAGAATTTAGAAAGTAAATCCATGTATGCCTAGAATAAGCATCCACAAAACTGAGATAATATCTGAAATTATTTCGAGATAGTTGATAAGCAGGTCCCCAAATATCAGCTACAACTAGGTCTAGAGGTTCTTTGTAAAGAGTAAAAGAATTAGAAAAGGGCAATTTATGAGATTTACTAAGAGCACAAGAATGACATAAGTCTGTTTTATTCAAGTATTTGCAAGGCGAGACATACGACTTTAGAATATTCAATACAGTTTGTGAGGCTGGATGACCAAGCCTATTGTGCCAAGTATCAAACAAAGAAACTGAACTATTATTTTGAATAGACCTTGTAACTGTAGTATGATAGACTTCTGCTTTTGGAACAGGACATGAAGTGACTTGATTATCTTTAGAAGTTTGATGATGTTCTTTTTCCAGTTTGAAAGCATAGAGACCATTAGTTAGAGTCCCTTGAAGTAGGATTTGACCATTGCGAGCATCCTTCACAAAACAAGAACTAGGATGAAACTCAAAGAAAACATGATTATCTTTAGAAAATTGACTCACACTTATCAGATTCTTTGTTATTTTAGGAACATGAAGGAGATTTTGTAGGGTAAACACACAAGAATGATTAGAATCAGGAGAAGACATTTTAGAATAACCAATATTCATAACTTTCAAACCTGAGCCATCACCAATGTGAACTTTGTTCTCTCCTTGATATTCTTCAGCTATACTCATATTGGCAAAGTTATGAGTCACATGATTAGATGCTCCTGAGTCTGGGTACGTTGATCATCTCTATTGTAATCATTCTGCAGTACAAAAGCATTGGCATTCTGAGACGAAAAGCCCTGTTGCTGATTACTCGAGCTTCCAGCATTGTTCGAATGATACTGATTCGGCCCTTGAAATCCTCTCTCAAATCGATAATAGCACCGAAGAGCAGTATGTCCGATCTTGCTACATAATTGACATTGTGGTTTACCATTGTTCCAAGATTTCTTAGCTTTCCCTTTCCATTTCCCTTTCGAATTCGTATTTCCAGAGGGTTGACTATAAGAAGAAAAATTTTGATTCGAAGTTTTTCCTCCAGATTGAGTAGTCAAATGCACCGTTGGGACAGACCCATCCACATTAATGTTCATATTGCGAGAAATACGATTTTCTTGAGAAAGTAACAGAGAATATACCTTTTGTAGACAAGGTGTTTCATCTTTCTCAGCAATTACAGAAACGGTAGAATCGAATTCTGATCCTAATCCAGCCAAAATATGCATAACATGATCATCATGAGATACCTTTCGTCCAAAGAGAATTGCAAGAGAGTCAACAAGACTCTTAATCTTTGCAAGATATTCCTCCAGCTTCATACTTCCCTTCTTCGTAGTTTCGAGCTTCGTCTTGAGGTCAAGAACTCGTGCAAGATTTCTTGAAGCAAATCTATCATTCAAGATTTTCCACACTTGACTTGCAGTTTCACAATCGATCATCTCAGATAGGATCGAATTGGACATGGAACTTAACAACCAGGCAGTAATCAAACTATCTTGGCGAATCCAAGCTTCATACGCTGGATTTTTCTCTCTTTCATCACCATTGCTTCGCAAATCGCTAGAAATCAGCCATTGACTCGGGATCTCAGGTTCTTTTTCTATGAACTTCAGCAACCCATGCCCACGCAACGCTGTCACGATCTGCAATTTCCATAGTAGAAAATTCTCCTCTTCTAATTTCACCGTCGAGATCTTGCTTCCAACATTGACGATCTTGTCTGTAGCACTTGGTAGTACCAAGTCTGATTGACTCTCTTCAGGTGAAGAACTCATCGGAGATTCAAGCGGAAGAAAAAAAAATTTCAGGATCTGATCGCGAGACCTTTACAGTTCTGATACCATGATAGGAAAATAGGTTGAGAGAGAATGAGAAAGATTGAGAAAGAATGAGAGAGGAACAATTTGGTAAAGTGTATTTTCCATATATTCAATCGTACATGACCTATCTATATATAGGCTTATTTACACAGCTGGAATGATTTAACTAATATAACAAAAAGGAAGTTTCTAAACTAATTGTCTAACATATATTCTGAACTATAATTTCCACAACAAACATTTTACATTTTAACCTAAATTCCAGCTCATTAAGTTGATTTTAATGTGCTCTCTTGATAGAACTGAGAAATAGAAATCTCAACTCTCTATGGTTTTATATCCTAATACAACAAGCAGACAAAATACATACACATAATAGATTCTCGTACAAAAGAGGAATTGAATAAATTAAAGGTAGTGCCCTATTTTTTAGTGAACAAATCTTGCATCAAACCATATTGATCGGGCATTTGAAGGTGTTGTTGAAGGTTTAGATTTTGGTACATCGACGTCGGTTGGGTCTGGAAGTTCGTGATTGGTAGTAAATGCGAGAAGAGTTCTTGAGGAAGGGTCGGGTCGGAGGAGCCTGCTGTTGTGGACGTCAACGTCGATGAGTAAAACGGGGACAACGACATCGATCCTGCATAATGACCTCGGAGTGTAGCTGGGCAATGGTGGGTGTGTTGCCCTTCATATGTAGTTATCACTATAGATGGATCTTGGTACGATCGTTCAACTCGTTTTTTTACTAGGCATTTTTTACTGGTGCATCTATAGTAACTTCTGTGGTGTATTATAACATACATTAAAGATAATCAATTTCAACTACAAAAAATAAGAAACAAGCTTAAAATTTATGTCTCTGTGCGTATTTATAAGAAGAATGGGTAAAATATGGGATTGAAATAGGCTAAAGTTAGAAATGGAGAAAAGGTGAAAGTGAAAAAGAATTAACCTGGGGTAAGGACTGTTTTTGACTGCCTTCTGTCCATATTTTCTCCATCTATACCCATCTTCAAGGTTATCATTCTCACTCTTTGTCAAGAAAGCAAATCGGGGCTCCCTCTCTCGTTTCTCCTTCTTTGCCCTATTTCTCATCAAATCAACAAAACTTAGTTTTTCCAAAAAAAAAAAAAAAAAAAAAACCTAATTTTGAATCATAAAACGTTCTTTAATTATTAATAGCAGTGTTTCTTGAAAGTACGAAAACCGAACCAACCGATCCAACTCAACCAAATCGAGGTCGGTCGGACAACGAAACCGACTATTGCTGAAATTCAAATTTTAAGCCATTTTAAATTACACATTTATTTTAGGAGATTTTTTTTTTATGTATTATTAAAAAAAAGCTAATTAAAAGAAAATACGTGTATAACATGGTTTTGAAAAAAAATTCATTTATAACTGAAAATAGATGAATCCCTATAAAATGATCAAAATGTTTACTTCTACAAGTGGATTAATTGCCTTCAATCAATTTAACTAATTGAAAACAATCAATTCACTTAAGTGAAAAAGTAAGTTGATTGAATTGAAAATAATCTATTTAACTAATTGAAAATTAATTAATTTAGTTTAATTATTAAAATCATGCAAACTTAATTATTGAAATAATGATAATTGAGATCGAACTCGTGATCATGTAGTAAAAATAGATTAACATAAATTCGATAATCAATGGCACCATTACTCATTCAGTTTTCTACCCCTTAATTGCCATTGTTTATTCATTTTATTATTGAGTTTCGCGATAATTAAAATTTAAAAAGAAAATAATAAAAGAAAACAGATTAAATTGACCGACCGAACCGATCAAGGTTCGATCGATTTCAACACAACCTAAAGAAAATGTGGTTTCCATTTAGACAAAATCGACCCGTCAGTTTTCAAAATCGACCTGTCAGATTTCTCTCAAAGCTGACCTTACGGAAACAATTATTTTTTTTAAAGTTCACTAACAAATTTCTCTTTTTTTTTTTTCTTTTTTTTTTTACATACAATAAACAAATTTCTAAGTCATACACTAAAAACGGAGAGAAAATTAATATAAATTGGAGTATATTAGTCTTGTAATTTTCCTTTTTTTAACCCTATTCATCAAAATATTCCTGACATAGAAGTTATAGGATAAAATATTATTTTAGTCTATAAACTGATTTGTTTCATTTTGATCCTATTATAATTTTAGTTCTTAAGTTTTAAATTTATTTTAATTTAATTTTGGAACTTTTAAAAGTCTAATTAACTTTTATACAATTTAAAATTAATACTAATCGAAGTTTGTTCATTAATAATAATAAATTTAATACAAAAAAATATATGAATATAAACTTATTTCTAAAATATACAGAGGACGTTGTTAATTTTTTTTAACAAAAAATATTCAAAAGAGTAATCTTAAGTTTTTTTTTACAGGCCAAAATAGAGCAAACTTCAATTGGGCTCCTCCAATTAATAAAAAAGAAAAAGAAAAAAAAGAAGAAGAATTGAGAAGTATTCACATACTGTTTCTTAGACTTTTGTTCATCTTTAATCTCAATGTTCTTGACCGAGTCTTCTTCCGCTGCAGCCTCATTAGACGAAGACGACACTGAAGAATTTGGCGTCGGCAATTGGTTCAAACCTTTTCCTCCACCCGAAGCCTTCTTTGTCGACATCTCCTCCGCTGCCGAAACAACTTCCGATGAACAGCACGACACGTCGAAGGCTCTCGACACGCTGTCGTAGTTCAACGACGTCTCGAAGAAGTTCGTGAAGCTCCTGAAAGAAGGATCCGACGACGGCTGTTGTGGGAAGATCGAACTGTTGATATCCATCTGGTTGTACACAAATGGATTGTATTGCTGGTACACATTCTTGCCTTCGTCATTATTCGACATTGAAGACTCAAAAACAGATGAATCTGATGAAGAAAATTAGGGTTCTTCAGATCTCTAAAAAGAGAGGAAGAAAAAGGAAACCCAAACTTTTTTGCTCATTCACTTTTTTGGTTTTATTTTTTCTCCGCTCTTTTGTGAGAGTTTTTCTTTCTTTACATCAATTGACAGGCCCTTTAATAATATATTGTGTTATGTTATTTAAATAATTACATGCTTTACATCTAGAAAATCTTTTTTTTATATATTTAATTAAAAGAGGAGGACCACAAACTAATATGTGACTCTGGTATTGAATTATATTTCTACCAAATAATAAATTTACGTGTCACTAACATTTTTTGTTTAAATTTAGAGGAGAATTTAGGTGCACTTCGCGGGTAATACCTCCACCATGATATCATTCATTTGAAGTCACACATCTCCTTTTTTTCTTTTAATTTTTTTTATAATAAATATAAAATAAAATGAGTGAGATGAAATATGTGGGCACTAAAGATGCCACATGAGTGATGTCATAGTGGGGGTGCTACCGGGGGCACACCCAAATTCTTCTCACTTAGAGGAGACTTATTATTTGTGAGTATTTAGGTTAGGTTAAAGTACGTTTACTATTCTCACATATAAAACATTTTATCCTTCCAAATATCCAAAGTTAATTTAAAAGTATATGCGATTATCCTAGATTAATTTTGTAACTCTTCGTTTCAAATCCTGGTTAATTTAATTTGTCATTGAATTTTTTTGTATGTTTACTTCGTTCCTAAACTTTAAAATATGTTTGATAAATTCTTAAACTTTCATATTTGAGTTAACTTGGGTTTAAAAATTTTATTGAATGAAAAATAGTTTCAAAACTTTTGTCCTAATCGATCTTAAATTTTTAATTTTGAGTTTAGTTAGTTCTTAAAATTTAAAGTTTATTTTGAGCATGATAGTTTTTTTTTCCAACTCTTACGTCTAATAGTTTCTTGTTAAGTATTTTTTGTTTATTTATTAACTTATTAAACACACAATCAAAAACTAAAAGTCATACGGTTTCAAAAAAAAAAAATCATATTAAACGTAGAATTAAATTTTATAACTAGTACACCATTTAATTACTTTTTAATAATTGATTATGAATAGGATTAGTATACATAATATTGAAAGTTTTTTTAGTTCAATAATAATCGAGGGGAAAAGATTAGAACCTTATGATCTATTGTCTCGTGAACACACTTATGCAGCGGAATTCTTGCTTTTGTGGGTACATGAAATTGAAAGTTTGAAGATTTATTAGAAATTAAAAAAAAAAAGAAAAAAAAAAAATCAAATGACATATCCGATATAAAGATGAAAGTTTTTTTTTTTTAAAAAAAAAAAAGTCAAAATTGAAAGTTTAGAATTAAACATTGACCTATTAAGCACAACCTTGAACGTTTAGAATGAAAGGGTAATTTTAACATTTTTACGAGGTCAATTTATCTACAATTTGTAAATATTTTATAGTACTATATGGGTTGGGGTCAATTATTTACAGTTAAAAATACACGGCTATAATAAACATATCAACAATTAATTTCCTAAATCAACTCTCACTAAAATTAAAGGGTCGGTAATGGAGTGCAATTTCACATTATTTTAGAGTAGTTATATATTCTATATAAGGTATGTAAATCACTCTCCTAACTTATATTAAAAAATGAAAAAAACTCTCATTAAACTAATCTTCACTCTAAAGCAATTGGAGGTGGGAGAGACTTGAAGCTAAGACTTTAAGGTCATTAAGTGTACATTGATGCCGCTTAAGCTATTGCTCTATTGTCAACACCCGGGATGTTTGTTTACCATATTTAGTGATATTTAGCTATAAAGGTTATATTGAAAAATTATTTTAAATAACTAAAAATTGATAATTCTAATAAAAAATTCGTTTGGATATAATTTTTGTATAGAAAAGTTAAGAGTAAAAATTTTGTTTGGATGAAAATTTAAATGAACAATTATTTTAAGTAGTTAAAAGAATAATGATTAAAAAAAGTTATTTTAATTGATTTGAAATGAATAATTAAAAATGAGTGGTTATAAATGATTGAATAATTATAAAAAAAAATTATTTTTAAAAATAAAAAAGTTAAGGAATTAATAAAAATTATTTTTTATTAAATTTTCGAGAAAGAAATAACAAATTCTCTAACTAAATCCTCCTTACATATAACAAACAAACACCCCTAGAACTCGTCCAAACACCTTCTAAATATTTTAACCAAACTAATATGATGCGTTCAAAGTAATCTTTATACAAACTCAACCCATTACCCGAATTTCTGGTTCGCCACCACAAGTAATGACGAATATTTTAGTCAACAATTACACCTCAAAATATCTAAAATTCCCACGTTTTCTTCTGACAGAATTTTATCCCGACGCGTGTAAAGAAACGGGCATCAGCATTTGCCCGTTGCCCCGGCACGTGGGAGTTGAATTAATTTTTTTTTTAAAAAAATTGAATTAATTTCTAAAAACCACCTTTTTTTCACCAATAAAACTATGTAGACTTGGTAGTGTATTGATTTGTATGATTTAATCGAATTGGATTCTATGGTTGATAATTTGATCATGAAAGTTAATATTTAACTTTTATCTTATTTTTAAAAAGTAGTATTATCTTCTTTTATGAATGGTTTGTGGTATAAAAAAAGAAATTATAATTAATAATTTCATTTGATATTAATTCAATTCAACATCATAAATATGGGTTAGATCTAAAAAATTGATATTTGTTTTTTGAGTATAAACTGAGAAAAAAGATCAACCAACAAACTTTATAAAGAGGGTACAAATACTCTCATATAATATAAGAGTCAAATATCAATTTCGGACTCAAATCTGTATCATTAAAGTTGAAATAGATTAATACAAAACAAGATAATAATAATAATAATAACAACTCTTGACGTTCTTCCCATTTGCTGATCCAGCCCTCACGTCATTTCACTAGTCATCAAATTTCTTAATCTTTTTCTAAAAGAAAAATTTTAAATCACTTCCCATTATTCTCGCCCGGTATATTAAACGTTTTGTATTTCAATAGCTATTATCTAATCACTTTCATTTTTTAGGGAGAAAATTATTTAATAATTTTCTTGTCGGCCTTTTGTTTTATAAAAGGTTATTACCACCATTAATTTCTTATATTTTGTCTGCATCACTCAAGATATTCCAGCTCTTTTACCTCGTATAATGTCTTTTAAGTTGGATTGGAGACGTAGTTAATTATTTTATTTTATGTTAATCCATTTCAACTTTATAATCACAAATTTGAATGCAAAAATTGATATTGAGAGTAATTGTGCCGTGTAGAATTTGTTGATTCTCTTGCCCTAAATTTGTATTTAAAAAATGTCTTTAAGTTGATTTCTTATAATATATAACATATTTCCCTTAATTTTCTTGTTTAAAAGTTGCGTATATATATGGATGTTAGTTTTCTTGTTCATAAGGAATATGCTACAAATAATTTATTGTGACCGCTAAAGATATTAGTCGAAACCCGAGATTTATGATTTATAGTTTTCTTTTTTTATTGAAACCAAACAAGAAAAGATAGAAGAAAAAGAGGGATGAGAGAGAAGGGGATCTAAATCAAGTTGACTTTGATTAGACATGACTAAATAGGCCTAATCCGCTGTTCCCAATATTATTGCTAGATTATGTTTCTTCATTTGATTTGAGGGAGCTTAATTAGTGTTCAAGAAATCCATTGCTGATATATAAAATCAGGGTTATACGTTTTGATTAGTTGATTTAAATCAACGACTTTTGTTTATTATGAATTGACATGGTTAAATAGTACAAAGATAGTTAAATAAGATTTTAGTTTTTAGATAAAGCTAATTTTATAATCATTAGGTAAGTGTTTCGTAGTCACAACTTGATTACCTGATTTGAGCTTAGTTACAAATTATTATTTTTTTAATTATTATTTTTATTATTATTATTACTATTATTTATTTTTTGAGATTAAACCACTTTGAGAGTGAAAAGATTTAAACTAAAAACTTCTAAATTATTGGATATACACTAATATTTTTTAGCAACTACTTTGTTTGGCAGTTACAAATATTTTTAATAAATTACAAGCTTAGAAATGGATTTATTATTTCAATTTACATTGATGAGTTAAGAAATTAATTAGAACCTTAGACCTCAAGTTGGATCCATAATCAACTTTAATTTAATTTAATAATTATTATTATTATTTGAATGGTTATTAGAATGAGTATAAATTGAGGGAGAGACTAACAAATCATACGTAAAAGTTATTATTATTTTAACCTAAATACCGATTGAACTCATAATTATAATGTTGAATTAAATTTTTATTAAATAATAAAATCAACATATCATCAACCATTTTGATAGATAGAATTGCTTGATATTGAAGGTAATCCTCACTACCCATGATTAAATCAATCTTATGGGAAATAGGCCGGTAGGGTTTGGCACATATTCTTGCTTTAATAATAAAACAAAAGCTTTTCCTCTTTCTTTATTTATATATACATACACACACACACACACATATATATATATATATATATATATATATATATATATATTTTTGAAAAGGATAAATGTGGCTTGTGCTTCATGGGTGAAAATGTCAAAATTTTGAAACGTGATATACATGTATTTTATTTTTTAACACATATACATGATATCAAGTATAAAATTATATATATTTTTTCAAAAAAAAAAAGTATAAAATTATATATGTTTCTAAACAAAGTATAAAAATATTTATTTAATTAATCTCTTTTAAAAAAATTAATTGAATTTTTTTTTATAGTGTAAATATGCGAGTCAATTTAGCAATTAAATTATTTTTAGGAAATATAAAATCCGATACTATAATATTTGAATTTTAAAAAAATATCATAAGAAAAATAATACTTACAAGTGTATGATCACTGTAAATTAAACTCATAACTTCTTATTTCATAAAATCATAAAATCAATTTGTAATAATTAAAGTCGAAGATTATTCATCAACATCAATGTAACTCTGATTCTCAAAAAAAAAAAAAAAAAACATCAATGTAACTCTACATCTTTAAACTCGGATAATTGTTTAATCCGGACTAAACCATTATAGATATGGACAGATAATTGCTATAAACTCCATGTTCTTAAATTGGAAAACATTTTTTGTAATAAATTTTTGTAACCTTTTGATGTATGCTTTCTACCTAGGAGATGATTGGATTTTGGTGTTGAAAAGAGGAGAGGAGAGAAAGTTGAACAGAAAGAGAAAATGGAGTGATTTTGGGATATGAAATAGTTGTTTGGAAATTGATGTTTTGTTGAGAAGATGTTGTAAAAGTATTTATTTTATATTGATTTTTTATAATGTAATGATCGTAGATTTTGGATTGATTGATAAATATAATATATTTTATTTTATATTTTGTAGTTGAAAATTAAAGAAAGTTTGATATGATATTTGATAAGATTAGATAAAAGTTATTTATATTATTAATATATAGTTGAAAATTATAAAAAAAAATTGATGTGATATTTAAAAGATTAAATAAAAAATTTGATGTGATATTAGAGGAGAAGTCGAAGAGAAATTGGGGAAGAGTTGATGTCCTAAAAACAAACATTGAGATTTCTCCTTCTCCTCCTCTCTCCAACACCAAATCCCAAACACCCCTACGTCCTTTATAAAGTATCCGATTTTAAGTGATAAATAATTTTCTCTGTACGACGAGAGATAGGATTATAAATGTGATATAATTATGATTTTAAATATTCATACAAATGGATGCCTTTAAATTAATATTATTATTTATAAATTTTATTGATAACCATGAAATTTAGGAATATGAACTCATTTTTGTTAACCGAAGGTCAGTGGCGCAGTTGGTTATCTTGTGTGTTAATCCATTTCAACTCCACGGTCACGAGTTTGAACCCGAAAATCGATATTTGGCTCTCATATTATTTGAGAGCAGTTGTGCCTAGGGTTTGTTATAATTTATTTTTTAATGTTTAAAACAACTCCTCGTTTATCTAGACCGTGGAGTTAGAATGAATTTACGCCAGATAAAATAACCAACTACAACACTAACCTTGGGTGAAAAAATTTAATTTCAATGAATTGCATAATGATGCCTTTAGAAATATAAATGAAAAAGTGAGACATATGTTCCGCCAATCAAGACATTTTAATGCGTTTCAGAAAATAAAATTCAAGACGTTTTAAAGGATTGCGAGAGAGAGTAAAAAAAAATCGAAAGTTTGTTTTGTTGGGATGAGAATAGTAAAAATGAAATAAAAAATGGAGAGAGTTTTTTTTTTTTTTTTTTTTTAAAGAAAAAATGGAGAGAGTTGACCTAGTGAAGGTGGATTTTTAGCTTCATTTGTTTGATCTATAGATTTTGCGAACTTTTTTTCCTATGAGATAGGACTGTGCAGTCGAAAATGATTTAAAACTTTTTTTTCCTATTAAATGTAAAATTACATTCAAACTTTTTTTTTTAAGAAAAAATTTAAGAATACTTTCTAAGGCAAATTTTATACTTCAAAATTTTAATATTTAATAACTAAAAAAGCATGTTTTGGAGTAATATGTTATATATTTTAGTTATTTTAAAATTATTTTCATACATGTATATCTTATGTATAAATTGTTTTGGCAAATAAGAGCTGAGCTCTAACGAAACCTTGTACAACTTAGTAATTATGAGGTTATTGATTTAAAATTTTCTTCCCCAGTATTGTTGCAGAAAAAATATATATAATGTTTTGTTTATTGAGTTATTTTTAAATTTGTTGAGAATCATACTTTAAAAATGTATGAATACCTTCAAAAAAAATTTATAAGATGGGTGTATTACTCTACTTATACCATTCATTCATACTTCAACTTTTAGAATATTTTAATATACACCTTAGCTTCTATAAATTTTTTAAAGGTTTGATCCTATATATTTCATAACTATGAGGGTTACATTTTGAAGTATTATTATCATATGCTAATTGAAATCTTCAACCCATAAATGTTACTATGGTACTAAAAAATTGTAACAAATAGAGACTTTTTGTTACTTTTCTTTTTGATAGGACTCAATAGGTAAAGGTCGGGGATCAAATCTACTGTTTTGAAAAGAGTAATAAATTGTAAATACATTCATATTGTTGAGGTATTGCTGGTGGTTGGGTAATGAAAATAAAAATAATAATAAAGTTTTAGTGTGTTGGGAAATTAAGAAAAGAAAATGAAGTTTGAAGGGAACGAGGGAGGTGTCGTTGTTGGTTAGGTTTGGGTATGGCCTAATCATAATGGCTACCATTGGTTAGGTTAGTCTTCTCTAAGTGGCCCCAACTCATGATGTTATCCCTCTACCAAATCTAGCAACAATTGCTAAACTCAACTTTTACTAAATAATTCAACCAATTTTTTATTTTCAAGATTTAAAGTTTTTTTTTTATTTATTTATTCTCGGAATTTTGTGTATAACAAAAAATGACAAAATATATTTACATCTGCAATGTTGATGGCAATGGTCCCATTTTTAAAATGGAGTCCAACAAACCCTATATAAAGGTTATATCGATTTCTGTGCTCGAAGTTATGATGTGGAGTTGAAATTGATTAACATCAAACAAGATAACCAATTGCACCACCAACCCTAAATATAATAAATTTGAAGTTTACAAATGATTCAATAATTTTAATACAATCAAAGCAAAATATAAACATATTTTTTAAATAGATAGAAAAGGAGATTATTTTTTTAATAGAAAAATAAGCAAATATTTCTCTTATGAAACAATGTTAAGTTTTTTTTTTTAAGTTTAGGGTTCAAAATTGACAAATTTGGAAGTCTAGAACTAAAATCAAATATTGAAAGTTAATAGACTAAAATTGAATAAATTTGAAAATTTGACTAAAATTATACTTTTGAAAATCAAAGAATCAAAATGGAATAAACTCAAAGTTTAAGATGCAAAATTTATTTTTCTTACTTATGACTTAACATGATCTATAGACATTGCATAAGCCGTAGAATTGCTGGAAGGACTTGAGAATCGATTAAAAGAAACGAGGCTGAAAATGTTTTAGAAATAAAATAATTCACTCATAAATTAAAAAGAACCAGATTCAAACTTTTATCTTTTTTTTTTTAGAATAACAAAAAAGCTTTTTTCAAGCATTCGATAACATATAGAAAACCATTGTAAATTGAAAAGCTTACACAATTACCCTATTAAAAAAAAAAAAAAAGATTTGGAAGTGTACTGATTGCTCTTCTCTAAATTCTTAGAATCAAAGAATAATGTATTTTACAATTAAAGAGTTAGAAGGTAAATTTTGTCTCTTTATTTATCTCCAAAAAAAGTTGTTTCTTTATAAATTTCTAGTTCCCTTTGCATTAAAAAAAATAGCAAATCATAATAATTTCAAAAATATTTTTCAAGGTAAATTTTTTCACTTTACAAATTTTTGGTTCCCTCTACATTAAAAAATCGCAATTAAGGGTAATTTCAAAATTAATACCCATTCAAGAGAGTATAAGAGAATTCAAAATTTATGGTTGAATCTATACTGATCGTCTACTTAAAAAATTGGCTTAGAAAAAAATATAGTAAGATCAGTGATATATAAATTGGCTTAGAAAAAAAAATTACTAGATTAATCAAATTAAAAAATTAATCATAAGCATGTTCACTTAAAAAAAAATTAGCAACTATAATCATACGTATTAATAATATATTAATAATGCATAATATTATATATATATATATATATATATTTGTTTTTTTGAGAATCAATGCATAATATTATATTACTAATACATAATAGTGTATTAATAATATACAATATTGTATTAATAATTTAGTATTGAAATTTATTATTGATTATGAATACAAATATTTTAATATTTATTTATATTTGTAATTGTTTTTTTTTTAGAATAGTCCATCGATTACAATTTTGGAAGAAAAAAATAAAAAATTTAATCCTGGACCGTAAGAATTGGTTGAACGAACAGCCAAATGGGCCAAATTATTTGGGCCGCACACGATCAACATTTGGGCCTTCACTACCAGGCCGAAGATCGAGTTGGGAATTCCAACTTGATACCACAATTTGTGTACGTCTTTTCCAAGCTGTGTAATTTATAATGGAATTGAACTCTCTGCATATTGTTCTTCTTTACATTCTCAGGGGCTGTTTGTTTGGCATATTTAGGTAGATTTAGTTTTAAGATTTATATTAAGTCCTTATTTTTACTTTTAAAAATAAAATATTTATTTTTAATCATTTCCTTTTTAACCGTTGAAAATAACTATTTATTTTAAATTTACATTCAAACCAAGTTTTAACTCTAATTCCTTTATACAAAATTAAGCCAATCTCTGCTGTTCAACTTGTGAAGAAATTAGTGAAACTGAAGGAAGTCTTCAAAAACTTGTTGAAAATTTTCACCTTTGATTCTCAGGTTTTACCAGAGTGATTGCAGAATGTGTGAAACTTTCCTGTGGTGTTGCCATGGCAGAAAGAAACTAGAAACTAAGGCAGGGCCACCATCCACCCAAAAAAGGAGTCACTATGCACATGGGCCATGGGAATTGTACATTTCTAATCACCCTTTAGTGCATATTTGCAAGCTTAGGATTCACTTTTAGACTTTCCCCTTTTTAATCATTTTCACTTTCACCATTTTTTGTTTTTGAACTTTTGGCCTGGACTGCTCTTAAATTCAGGACTTCCATTCAAAATGCCCATTACCTTTTCTTCTTGGGTTCTCCTTGGAATATCTATTCTCTTGTTGGAACTTCACAATTTCATGTAGTTATTTTTTGGGATTTTGGCTATTTTGAGTTCATCCAAGACCATGTATATAGTTTAACTTAAAACATTGAGTTGAGCTTTATCGGATAGGATGAGTTTCACCTTAGAACTAATCGATAGTAAAGAGATTTGTTCATGTGAGAATCTCTAACAAACTTCAAAAAGAAAAAGGTTAAGACTGTTTATATACATGTACATGAACATTCTTGTCAGGATTGATGACCTACATCAATTTCTTTCGACTACTTTGGACTACTTGTGTATTTGGAAAGGGATCTTTTGAGTCAGCCCAAGATTTAGTGGTGACCCATTGTCCTTTAAGTAAAACTGGACTGTAGTTAGTCAAGATTGTGGGATCAGAGGAAATAATTAGCAAGTTAAAGGTTTACAAGGAGTGGTGCAGTAGTTTAAAATTTGGACTTTGAAGATATATTCTATTCTGGATCTCAAATTCATAATTCACCTGTGACATTATTCTTTCAATGTCTTCGTTGCCTGAAGTGGCCAGAAAAGAGAAGGGGAAAACATATCATATTATAACCATCATTACAACAAGAATCGTCAATAAACAGCCCACATTAAATAACTAAATTCCAATCATATCTATCTTTTGATTTTATTATTGTTAATCGTCCTTGGGCTTCCCCACATTTCCCTCTCTTTTCCTTCCTCTGTTTTTAATCGCCTACACCATCTCTTTCCACCCAAACAAAATGGGAGCACTTGTACTTCGGACATGATTTTTTTTTTTTACAGGACAAGGAGTGTAAAGTCTTCAACTTTCCGACAAGGTAATGATGCCACTCAACTTTAAGTTATAACATATCATTTCTTCATGTTGTCCAATTCTATATATTAAACCAGGAAAAAAGCAGCTCTGGACAAGTATGGTTAAGGAACCATCATCTGCAAGTGAGAGGATGAGGAACAAGCTACTCATTAGAGGAAGAACAGGAGTACTCATATTCATCATTCTTGGTCATTTTCTCTACCCAGGTGACTCATTACTCATTTCTTCTATACATTTGGAGGAATTTTTTTTTTCTTTTTTAGTTAAACATGTGAGATGAGGGATTTAAACCTCTGATAGCATATATACTTGTTTTAGGCAAAATGTGCTTTCTTTTTTTTATTTGTATTCGAGAAATCTGAGCTTCACTCTATTCTATCGGCGTAACTACTCCCATCCATAGTTTAGGCACCGAAAAACATTGAAGGAACAAAGAAACAGAAAGTGTCTGACAAATTAATGTCACACTAGAGTCTCTAAACTAAGATTTTGAGGGAAGTACACCTTCAAAGCTCAAATCTTTTGACCGCTGCACATCACCGCTTAGGGTCGCAAAATGAGCATATTATACTTAACCAGCTGAACTATAATAAATAGGTTTGCTACATTTAGAGTTTAAATGATGATCAAACAACTATGTAGATAATAGTTCTGAAAAAAATCTATGTAGATAATTTTGTCATAGGCACTTAATGCGTTTCAGTTGAATTTTCTTTAGTTTCTAAGTTTCTTCAGACAAAGCATGTGCCACTCCTCGCTCTAGTCATTGTCCATTAATTGTATTACTGTTCTCTGTCGTATTATTCAAGGTTATCTTTTTTCTTTATAACCATATTTATTGCTCAACACTCACCTCTGACAAACATGATTTATTTTTTCCAAAAGTGGAAGAATTGAAGACTATATTTCTGATCTTTCTTTCCCTTTGAGTCTCCCGGGGCCGGGAATAATTGCACTGATTGTTACTGTATGTCAACTGTCAAGTTTCTGTTTAAATTTGAATTGTTTGGAGTTGGATCAGATAAAGACATGTATGTACAGTAAAACATCTGATATTATAGCCTCACCCATATTGGTATGCTAGATTGTTTTGGCAAATATGAAATTGAACAACCTTTATTTCACTGCACTTGTTATTCTTTTAACTGATCTTTTATGTGTCTTCATCTAGATTTTTTGTTGTTTTGTTTCATTTTCAATTCAATGTTGAGGAAGATGAGTTAATCTTTATTTATCAAGCAACAATGTGGGAACAAGCAAAACAGCTTAAATTTGTTTCTGACATCTAAATGACAGGACATACAAGAGAGCTAAACCATGAGAATCAGAAATTCAATTCCCCTGTTTCCACCACCCAAAGGGATATCACCACTCCTATAACAACCGTTCCCACAATAATTCTTTCCAACCCAACTGCATCAACTCCATTTATCAATCCAACTTCAACCTCAGATACGGATACGTATTTTCCCGAAAGATCGTCTCCGGCGTCGTTGGGGGCTAGCTGGTGCATTGCTAGTCAAAGTGCATCACAAGGGGCATTGCAAGTGGCTTTAGACTACACATGTGGCTTTGGTGGCACTGATTGTTCAGAAATTCAAAGTGGTCAAAGATGTTACAACCCAAACACCATTCATGACCATGCCTCCTATGCGTTCAATAGCTACTACCAAAAGAATCCGGTTCCAAATAGCTGTAACTTTGGTGGGACTGCTGTCATTACTAGCACTGACCCAAGTACGTTGCTTCCTTCAAAAGTTGTTTCTTTGTTGCCTAACTGCCTAATCATTTCTTTTGGGGGAGGGGTTCAAGAGAAAACAGAGCAAGATAAGGCAAATTCTTTTATAATCTGCTTACAATACTTAGGGATGCAAGGTTGAGAATTTGTTTCTGGTAACTATTTTGATGAATTTGGAGCTTTGCTCTTTTATACTTGGGAGCATCATTGGAAATAAAAATTGAGGGTCGCTTGAGAAATTAGCCTCCAAAACCGCCTCGAACCTGAAATCTCAAGGGGAGCAAACCCTCAAGGCCTAGGTGCTTGACCGTTGCGCCCCCTAGTGTACGACTCTCATATCTATTTTTTTTAAAAATAAGGGTAACCACACCCGTCCTTAAGCCAAGCACCTAAGATATCGAAAGAGTAATGTCAAAATTGAGTCTCGAATTTTGAGCCTTATGGGAAGCATACCCTGACTCTAAGTTCACGCTCAGAACCTGTAATCTAATACTTTGAACCCCACCCACACCCACCCACTTTTTCCCCCTTTTCAAGTTGGGCTGGTGAAGCAAAAAGGTTAGGTGTGTCTGTAGGGGCTATAAAGTAATGTTAATTATTGATGCTGTAATGGGCTGTAGTGGAATTCTACTTTCTATTACTGCAACATGTTATGGAACATAAAACTTCATAGATTGAATCTGTTTCTATAAAGTTCTTTTTTTATTTCTTTCAGGTACCATGGCCTGTCAGTACACATCCACTAGGTGAAATCCCCATGTTCCATTGCTTTCATTTTCTTCCTTACTACCACCATTCATTTCCCAACAATGACACTGCTTTTTTTTTCCAACTCTTCAGCACAAGTTCATCAATTCTAAACACCACAAATTCCAAGGGATCAACTGTTTTTGGTGCTGTACCCTCAACTCCCTCTCCTTCAGCTGCAACTTTTCAAGCCATAAATGTTCTGCAACAACTCTTGATGTTGACTATGGTTTCTCTAACATTATGACACAAAACAGTTGCCATGGATAATTGGGACTTCAACAAAACTAACTAATTTGCCTGCAAAGCCCTGCATTTAGGGAGGGAAAAATAAAAGTCAGTAGTGCTTTGAAGGGTAAATCTAATTTAGAAAAAGCAACCTGAATATTTTCAATGTTGTGTTGGATCTAGCACATATGCACATGTCTGCTGCTTAGAAAAGGATGGACCCTTTTTTCTTGATTTGAGATCTAAATTCTTTATTGCAGAGCATCTTGTGATTGGAAAAAGGAACTATAATAATTGATGAAATCTATTCTGGTTGGTTGTTTGTAGGTTTCTGCACCTTTCCTCTTGAATTCTTGTGTTTTTATTTTATTTCACATACTTTCAGCTCTTCAAATATAGCAAGACTTAACCAGATGTGATCATTTTCATTGAAATAAAGATATGATATGACTATGTTTACCACATTTTTGGATGAAAAGCTTATAGAGACTAAACAGTTCTTGTAAAACCATGAATAAAACTGGGGAATAAATTTGAAATACTTCAAAAGGATGGAGACTAAATTTGAATATTTTAAATTACATGTACTAAAATGAATTATAAATACAGCAACTATCGGCACTCAACATTTTATAGTCGATAATCTATTAGCTAGTATAATTATATAACTAAGATTTGTTTGCTTACCATTTTATTTCAACTTTATGTATCATGATTTCAACTTCTCTTGATAAAATAAATGAATCTTAACCAAAATTTATAAACCAAAACAAGTATTTGGAAAAAAAAATTTAGCTTTCAAATTTTGGTTTTTAAAAACAAAAATAGAATGGGTATATATTAAAGTAGTGAAAATTATACGATAGAATAATAGTTAAATTTCAAAAATAAAATAATTATTAAATGATATTTAAGAGTTTTTTTTTTTTTTTTTTAGTACAATCAGGTTTAAGAGATTAAAACTTCACATTATCCAACTTTTTGTGACAATTGAGATATTTTAGGATAACCGATATTATTGTGGGAGATCTTTTTTGATGACCAATATTATTGTGTTTTATGATATTCGAGGATTTAAGTTTATATATTAATTTTGATTGATACATTTATTATTTGAAGGGAAGGAAATTTGCAATGAGCATCTGATATTATTGTGAAAATTATTCATGTCTTCTAAAAATAGTGGTTGTGAGTATTTGGTCTTTTCATTATTGATTTGAAACAAATGCCTTTTTTCCAAGAAAATGACCGTTTTTTTTTTTTTTCTTTTTTTTGAAAAGCTAATGACCACTTCCTCTTTATGTCATAAGCCACGTAATAATACCATATTAACTTCAGTTTCATTTAAAAAAGAAAAAACTTTATTCTCCATTATTCATCATTCATTTCATTTCATTCCAAAATTTTGTCCACCACATTTTACCAACAAAGAAAAAAGTTACATATAATAATAAGGTCGAACATATTTTTATGCCAGTGGAGTCAACTCATTTTTAAAATGAAATCTTTTTAATTATACTCAAAAGATTAATATTAACTAGATTCTTATAAACTTCCAAAAGTTCAAACCTTTATCTCATCTTATTATATGGTAAAAAGTATATCTCAAATTTGGAGAAACTAGCGAAAGAGTGTGTTTGGGAAGGAGAATAGTAATGATTATAAGGAGAATGAGAATTAAAAGAATAATAGGAAAAGAAAGAAAAAAATAATTATGAGAAGAATAATTTATTTGTGTTTGAGATGAAGAGAAATATCGTGGAGGAAATAAAAGAATTAATATGATAAGACTGAAAAATAATGATGTGATATATAAAAAAAAAAAATCGTGGGGAGAATGAAAAGTAGGTAGTAACAAAATGAAAAATATAATTTTTGAAAAATAAAATTATAGAGGGAATGATTTCCGGTGGTCAAAATAGGGTGAATTATTCTCATGGCACAAACAAATCCTAAATATACATATCCCTTATTTTAAAAAAGAATACAAAAGTATAATAATGAAAGAGTGTTTGGATCGAAGATTCAAAGGAGTTGAGCAAGGGTTAACTCAAACTCATCTCTGGCAGAAGCCACCCAAAAGATCATTTTAGGATGAAAAATCCTCTACAAAGCCTACATAAATACTTGAATTATAATATCACTTCTAAATTTGAATAATTCTTCCTATTTTCTATTACAGTCATTCTTAATAAATTCTATCTTTTTCAAGCCTCTCATCATTATTGCCCCATTCCACTCCAAATTAAACTTATGAATGGAAGGAACAAATTTAAGCCCCAACAAACCGTCCAATTTTTGTTGTTTATCAATCCTATAATTATCTTAAATGTCCAATCCCCTTCAAAAATGGAAAACCACCAATCCCTCTCTCTCCCTCTCCTCTCCGGCACCGGCGCCGCCGCCGCCGACCGTTCCCCTTTCCTTTCAAATCAGGCAATCGCCGGCCGCCTTCTTCTGGTAGCCTTCATTGGAATCACTTCACTGTGGGCCAATCACGAAGCCTCGAAGGGCTTCGCCGTCACCATTCTCAACAACGCCACATCCTCCTCCGCCGGTCAACGCTTCCACCTCTTCTACGTCTCCAACGACGAAGCCACGCGCCTCCTCCTCAACGCGAGTGCCTTCGTCGAGCATCTCCTCTACCCTTCCCAAGCCTTCCCGAAAAAGCCCCTCAAGAGCGTGCATCTCACGCTCTCCCCACGCGATCTGTTCTCTAATGTCGCCGTCGCCGGCGCCGGAGTTGACTTCGCCGTTCACTTGAGCCCTTCCATTTTCGATCACAGAAACCCCGATCGCGCCTTGTCGGCGGCGCTTTTCCGAGGGATGTCGCGCGTGTGGCTCTGGGATGGAGAGGCCCACGCGCCGCCGGAGCTTCTCGCCGGAATGGTCGAGCATATAGTCGCCGCCGCTGGATTCGCCGAGGGGAAATATTCCGGTGGGGCCGTTAGCACGTGGACGGCGTGTGATCCCATGTGGTGGAAGGGTAAGGATCCTATGGAGGTCGCTTTGTTTCTTGATCATCACGAGGGTCTCATCCAACGGTTAAATCAAGGTTTGAAGTCCAGGTGGCATGATCGGACGGTAGAGATTGCCCTTGGTATGCCAGCTCAGCGTCTATGTGGTTCGTTCAAGAATTTAATTAGGGCAGTGGGGCACGTCCACATATTCCAATCCTGAATCCAGCGTAGCCTGGTCCCCACTGTGGGACCATTCCTGAATTGCCACATAGGATGGGTTTGTCTTGGGAAATTTTCGTGTTTTTATTTATTTTTACAATTTTGGGTGATTGAACATACACGAGTTTTTTTAAAGCTCTGAATTGTACAAATGTTGATGCTGTTTCAATAGTTGTTTGCTTCATTGTGTAGTTATTTGAATTAATTAATATTTGAATTATGGAAAAGGAATATTGTTTAAATCGAACCTAATCAATTTGTACTTTTTCGAAAAAAAAACTAATCAATTTGTACTAAAATAATATGTTGATAAAAAAAAAAAATTTGAACGCAATGATAATATAATTATTGGCCCACTATTCATTTCACTTTCATCTAAGATGAGAAAATTACAGAATTTATCTCAATTATATTCTTCTCCTTTTTCATTTTATTATTATTGTCCTCTTGGGAATTTTTCAGATTTTTTAATTTCTAAAATAAACTTGTGCTATTTAAATAGATTTGACCTTTTTTATCTAGCCGAAAATGTAGCTTGTGAGTCTTTTTTTTCCATTTTAAATAGACGCATTTGTTATGTGTCAAAAGTTTACCAAACATATTTCAAATTTAGACCGTTTTTAATTGTAAATATTACGATACAACTTATTTTTTAAAAAGATAGAAAAAAAAAAATCAAAATGAAATCTTTTTATTCTAAATATACCTTAGAGATTTTAATAAATAAAAGTGTTTCAGTCTAAGTTAATCGATAACATTAGTTAAATATAATGTTTTTTTTTTTTGAGATGATGAAATATAAAATATTTGACAAATTAATCAAGACTTCAATTACTGAAAATATGCGAAGTTAAACAAGTATTTTTTATAAATAGACTCGTCACTTCATTCAATATTATTGGATGATTTCAATTAATATACTTCAATAATAAGTGATACTAAGTAAAAAAAAATTTATATTAAAAATTGTCCTAAAAATGCACTTGACAAACAAATTTTTTATAATCAACATAAGTAATAAGCTAACAAATTTTTAAAAATTGAGATATAAATCAATTGATAGACTTCAATCAATTTGTCAACTACATTATAAACTTCAATAATTTTTTTAAAAAAAGTTGAGATACATTGGTGTGTACATTATAGACTTCAATTAGTGTCGTTAATTGAAATCATTGATTCAAAATTTTCAATTACATTGTTGAAATTTATAATGTATTTGACAAAGACAAACTAAAGGACACAAACTCTATTCTTGATAAACTCCAACCAATAAATTTGTATTAGCGTTATTAATTAAAATTTATTTATACTTCACAAATTAATGTACATTAATTTTGTTTTCAATAGATTTAAATCGGTATCAACAACTGAAGTCAAGTAATAACATTGATAATTGATTCAATTCACAAACATGAATTCATATCACCGCTTAAATTTAATGAATGATATTGATGGAAGATATTAATTAATCCTCGTGATCTTTCTTTTTGCAATTTGTAATCGTTTTTTATACGACTACACACAATTAATTTAAAAGATTGTAATTTAATTAATTCGTTTGCTATATTTCTTAAATTGCGCCAAATAGCTTATTTAAAAAATATATATATATATGTATTAATTTATTTGATACCAAATAATCCTACATATAAAACCGGTAAAGATTTCATTATAGATTTGTATGTAGGGAAGCTTTTTCATCTTTTAAATTCATCCCTTTATTTCTCAAATTTATTAAAGGAAGTTTGTAAGAGAATTTAATAGGATAACTATTAAATGGATTAATATTAAATCTTATTGAAAGTACATAGATTAAAACCCCATATTTATACAAATACAAAAAGACTAAAATAAAATAAAATAAATTTACATATTAGTAAAAATACATGCAATCAACCTTCATTACCGGCCAACATCAAATACTTGTCCTTTCTGGTAAGCTTCGTAGGTTGAAATCCCAAAACATCCGCTAATTGTGTCTGTATATAATTAGCTACCTCGTAACTCGACTTCCCTCCCGCACCACAAGTCCATTCCTTAGGAACCTTAGGGAGAACAACCATGTTGTAGCACGCCCTAGGGTTCATCAAAAAGAATATCGGATCCAACCATTTGAACCCGCTCGCCGTCGTCCCATAAAACATGCTCACCTCCGTGTTCACCGCCACCGGCACGATCTCGTCGCTCAGCTCCGCAAACAGCGGACTGAATCTCAACAAGTACGGCTCCCGACATGTTGTCCCTTCCGGGCACACAACCAAGTCCCCTTCCGCAAGCAGCCTCTGCATTGCTTCTCCGTCTCTCCCTCGGTCCCTCGTCAGCCTCACGGTCTTGATGGGCGCTATGAGCTCGGAGAATTTGCTGAGGCTGTAGGTGACTGCGGTCAGTGGCTTTTTCAGCAACCCGGTTAGGAAAACGGGGTCGAGGAGGGTTCGGTGGGTGCAGACGTAGAGGACCCGGTTTCGGGTCGGGGTGTAGCCTTGGAGGGTTGTGCGTAGGCCGGTCCATGGTGCTAGGATCATGGTTAGGTTGTAAGGGAGCAAAGTGGCCATTAAGATTCTGAAAATGGCTAAGGGGATTCCTATAGGAATCCAGAGGAATGTGGAGAGTGTTGCTAAGGGAGTTGGGAAGAATGCTAATCTTCCATCATGGAATATTAATGGTTTTGGGTATTTTTCTCTTGGTAGTGTGGATGTTGTTGCAGTTGAACTTTTGTTGTTCTCTAATTCATTGTTCACAATATATGCTTCCTGTCAACAAAAAACACTTTTTCAATTCATTTTTATTTTTGAACACCACAGATTTCATGATTATATCTTATATATAACAAAGTTGAAAACTTAGGATTAATGTATATTTCTGGTTTCTTATGCATGATTTTATTCTATTTAAGTTTTGAGTTTCTTTTTTTTTTTTTTAAGCACAAAAGATGAGCTTAAAAGTTTTTGAGTTTCTAACCCTACACATAGATTTCAATTTTGGTCTTCCTCATATATGTTTCTTTTTTTTTTTAGTTTAAATTAAAGAAGAGACTACAAAGTACAAATATTTATAGAGAGTGCTCTATAATAAGATGATAGCCAAATATATTTATGTTGTATTATTGTTGATCTGCCCTCTATAAAACTTGTAACTTTTTTGTTCATGGGTCACAATAATACTCTCGGTTGTTTCTCTTATTGGAATAGATTTCAAATTTTTTGTTTTTTGTTTATGAAATTTAAGCCTATTTCTATTTAAATTTCCTACCATGTGCTCTATCTTTCCTACAATGTATCCATCTTTCCTTAAGAAATTAGGAGAATACTAACCAAATTTTAAAAGCATAAACAAGCTTTTGGAAACTACTTTTTTTTGTTTACAAATTTTGGTTTTGTTTATTAAAATATAGGTAAGATGTAGATATTCAAATAAGAAAAAATATATAGTAAGGTAGTTGTTGTAGGCTTTAATTTCATAAACAAAAAACGAAAAACAAAATGGTTATCAAACGGGGCCTAAAAATGAATGATTAGAAATGAGAGTTATTTTTAAAAGTAAAAAGGAAGACTAGTTAGTAAAAATTCGTTGGAATGTATATTTTTTATGAGAAGTTATTAAATCCTTTAACTAAATCCTCCTTAAATATGACAAACAAACAGCCACTTAAGAATTATGAGAGATTTGTAATAAGTTATGCAAATTGAACTAGTTCAACGTCATCTGAAATGTATTATGAATCACTTGATTTGTAATAAATCTTCAATATTTTAGTGCTTGAAAGTAATTTATTTTTAATTCAATAACAATTTAGGAGAATTGGAACTAATAAGTTGTTGATTATCCGATCATACACTACAATTCTGGTCCTTATCGCAAAAAAAAAAAAAAAACATTTTGTTAGTTGGATATTAATTCATTGAAGCAATCTGGCTATGTTTGTGCTGTGAGAATTAAATGTTTTTTTTTAATGAAAACGGGCCAGCTTGCTGTGGTAGATACTACATCAATACAGTATAGTGCCATAAATTTGGTGAGATTTATTTGGTGTGCTGGCTGGATGCAGGGAAAACAAATTAAATATTGTATTTTAAATCTATTCCTACTTTTCTTTAATTCTAAGAAAAAATATATTCACACAAAACAATATACCTGAAATTCAAGAAAACAGGTAAACTTTGTTAGTATGTACTATGGACTCTATTAATTTGCTGAAATTCAAGGAAAAAAAAAATACACAGCATGAATTGAAAAAATTATTTGATAGGCTGACCAAAACAGGCAAAATATTAGCTGTACAAAAAAAAGTTAAGAAATAGGTTCAAGAATTTGAAGAACAAAGAAAATTTAAAGATTGTTTTTTTTTAGAATTAAAGATTGTGTTTTTTTTTTTTTTGAGTACAAAGATTGTGTTTTTTAGTTTAATAACAATTAGGGGTAAATGGTTATACTCGTGAAGTTTTGACTGTGAATATATACCTATGTCGATTAAACTATTGTTTTAATTAGCTTAAAGATTTTGTTTTATAGGACCACTAGAAAAGAAGCATTAACTGAAAAAAGAAAATTAAAAAAATATTTTTGTTTATTTCAACTTGAGAATTTGAAGTTTGAAACTTGCATTTTTTTAATCAAGAAGACATATGTTAGTATTGTCACTTTTTTCCTTTTTTATATCTGTGACTATTCGGATAAGAATTTACACAACTATCACGAAATAAACTAATCCTATAACATTTGAATATCATAAAAATTATTGGCAATTATTGGTATGTAGCCAAATTTATTAACAAAAAGTCCCGCCAGTTTAATCAGCGGGTGATCTAGACAATATATAATGGGATCAAAATCTTTGACAGGACCATACTAAAGGTTCCGTTTATTAAAAAAATATTATTTTTTTAGAGGTCATATATGACGATATTTGAATATAATATAGATTTATGTATATATATGCAAAATACATTATTTTCAAAAAATTTGGAGGACATGCCTCGTCCCTTATAAGATACTCACATGAGCTTAACTACAAGTTTTTTCTTCTAATAAAAATTATAAAGGTGGGAGTAACAACTTCATCACTAATCTTAAAAGAGTTCTTTGAATAAGCCCATTAAAATATAATTTAGATTTTGTTCAAAAAAAAAATATCTATATATATAATTTAGATTCTATATTGTAAAGTATATTTTTACTTCTTATATAGTCCGAAATTTCATAATTAATTTTTATATAAGTTTAAAAGTTAATACCAAACAAGTTAATCAACTGCGTCACTGACCTTCAATAAATATATATATATATTTTTTATTTAAGGAAAAAGTTCTTATTGAAATTGAACTACTAGTAACTTAAATAGAAAAAAAAAATCCATTTAAATATATTTTTAATGAAAAGAAAGTTAATTAAAGAGAATTATTACATGGACCAATTTATTAAAAGTGTCATAACTAAAAATTGAGCATTTACTTTATCAAAAAAAAAAAAAAAAAAAAAAAAAACATTTACCGGTATAAGAATAAATCATATTTTAACCTAATAGTTTTTTAAAAGTCAATTTATCGCTTGATTCCACTATTAGAATATTCTTTTCTTTTTTCTTTTTTTTTACATTACTATTCTTTAACTAAAAAATATTTATACGTTCAAAAAAAACCCAAAATGTTTATAAATTTAAAAAATAAATAAAATAACTACCAGGATATTCTATATAAATAAATAATTTTTTTAAAAAAACTTTTAAGATAGTTATATATTTTTAGATCAAATGTCAAAATTTTGAGTACGGACTAAAAAACATTAATGAATTTAAAATGCTTGCGTTATGTCCTTTGTTTGGGAAAGAAAGAATGTTGGTAATACTATATTTTGTTTTTTTTTTTTTGAGTACATAATGGGGAAGGGGGACTAACAAACCCTACTTGGAGGGCACAATTAAAATACCGATTTTTGGGTTCGAACTCGTGACCGTAGAGTTGAAATGGATTAACATCAGACAAGATAACCAACTGCGTCACTGACTCTCGATCTATATTTTGAAATTTATATATGTTAGAATCATAGTCTTTTTTTATGTAACATAATCTAAATTTCTCTCTTTATAAAATCATCAATATGGTAAAGATGGAGGGGACAAAAACAACACCACAAAAGAAAAACATAAAATTGAAGTGAAATAAATTTACACACCTTACAATGAGATATGAAAAGATGGCCATTAAGATTTGGAGCTCCAAAACCAACATCAGGCCTTGTTTCTTCTCCAAAATACTCCACTAAAGCTTTGTGCTTCACAACCAAGCCATTTTCACACACCAAACCAGTAAAATACTTCCCAAAAGTTTGCAACTCAGTCCCTACCACATCATCAACTTTCAAATAATTTCTCAAAAACCCCTCCACCATAACTTTTGGCACACTAGTAAACACAACCTTAAACCCAATGGCTTGAAATGCCTCAAACACATGGAGGTTAAGATTCTCAAGATAAAATTTAGGAAGGACTGTTGAGCTAACATTGGACATGCTTTTTATGGGTAACCCACAAAAGGAAATGAAAATCATAGCCTTCAATTTGGATTCCCAACTTAAAAGGCAAATAATTGGCCAAGAAAGGAGCAAAATCAAAGCTCTGAAAAGGCTGCCACCTTCAAAGGCAACAAGCATGAAATAAGGGAAAAAGGAACAGTTTTTTGAGGAGGGTCTCAAAAGTGAACCATTTAAGTCACAAACAAGAGTTTGTGAAGCTCTATTTTTGAGGCTGCATTGTGAGAGGTGGGGGTAGAAAGAAAAGTGTGGGTGTGGTGTTTTGAGAGATGGGGTTTTGAAAAGAAAGCCATATTGTTTCAATTTTTTGGCTGCTTTGTAACAAGGATTGGCAAAGAGTTGGTAAAGAACAAATTCTATGAGCTTGAAAATAAGCCTTGGAAAAACAGCCATGGACATTTTTCTTTTTTGAATGTTGGGTTTTTGTGTTTATGGAGAAAGTGAAGAGTTTTGAGTGTATTTATTGGGAAAGTTGATTGCTTTATTTTGTTAGCCACACTGAATTGTATTAATTGAATGGTGAAAATTTTCTCCCTTTTTGCATTAATTCAGTTTTGTTGGCGTGAAAATATTGCAATTCGTAATAGTTAGTTGAATTATTATAATTAGGTAACAACCGTCGGTGTTTTTTCAGGCAGGAAAGAAAAAAAATTGAGAAGATATTTTGCATTCAGAATATATGTGTATAATATATGTGGCACATTCAGTGTCTCACAAATAATTTCTATTCTAATATTTTTAGTATGAAATAAATGTGTATGATACCTAATGTGTCACATATATAAAACATAGAATTTCGATTCTCAAAAAAAAAAAAAAAAACTAGAATTTCATATATATTTATTTTATAAAGAATTGAACACCGCAATTTTATATGAACTTACTAAAAAATGTTTAGGATACTTTCAAAAAAGAAATATTTAGGATAGAGGATAATTTCTTAAAACGTCAACACGAATAATAGATTGAATGACGGTACACCTAGTGATCTTGAGGCCGTAGGTTTAAATTCTTCCACCCTAAATGTTATATCTTTGTTTTCTCTGAAGAAAAAAAAGTTATATCTTCAAAAAAAAAAAATCCAACTTAAAATATATGTTGGTGCCACATAGTTTTATTATTTTTAATATAAATGTTTTTTAAAAATTTATATTCACCAAACGTCCCTCCTTTCTTATTTGAAAGACCAAACGTATCTTTGAATAGAATTATTTACGTGTACGTTAATTTTTCTCTTTAAACATTACTCCCACAAAAGAAAATATAATAATTAAATTTTGTGGAATCTGATTTTCGAGAATTATTTTATGTTTAGTTCTAACCCAAATAAATCAAATAAAATTTTTGATGATTGATTTTTAAAATTGTTAACTTTTTAGGATAAAAATGTATTAAATTTCATTTAAATGAATATTCCAAAAAATATCTAAAATTCTTAGTCATTTCAATCTTAAATTTCTTAAACATTAACACAGTAATATTCCCACCAAATTATATATGTTTTGTTTAAGACTGTCTCGTTACGAAGACAACTGTGGGTGAAAAAAAAACTCGGATTTTAATCAACATTATTTGTTTTGTTATTGAGTTCGATAACCAATAATTTGACCATTTAATAAATGCTAACACTCTTTTAAAGGTGTCAATGAAAGAGATAAATCATCTAAATTAGTGGAATCTCCAATCTTAATTACTGTAGAATAAAATAGAACACCTTTTTATGAAAGGTCAACATCTATCCCTTCTCAAAAAAAAAAAAACATCTATCCAAAGAAAATAAGATTACATAGACTTTCTGTTGCACCCTCTTATTTGGCTTTTCAATCTACACAATAACAATTCAACAGTGCCTTTTGTTTTAGGAATCCATACCTAATTAAATGTTCACATTCTTCAAATATTGTTTCTTTTTCATTCATTGGGTCTGATTTTGATATCCCACACCTTCATTTGTATACTATTCATAAAATTAGAATTAGATATTCTTAGATCCAACAAATTACAAAGAAAAAGTGCGAGTCTTAAATTTCAATGGTACAAAGCCCAATAAATAGTTGGGGAAAATGGTAATTTTCGGGTTCAATTAAGTGTGCTTAAACTATATTTTTAGATTGGGATAAGTAAAAAAAATAGTCGATCCATGCAAGCCGGCCCATATAATCATAAATAAAAATAAAAATAAAAAAAGTAAGAATCGAATGGTTTAAATGAGTTATGGCATGAAAATAATGTTTATATATATAAGATTGCTTGAATAAAAAGTTGTAGAAAATTGTGTTTGAATAAGAGTATTTGAATAAAGAGTTGCACAAAAACCATGTTTGGATATGACTGTTTGGAAGAATGGTCGTAAGAATAGATGTTATTTTGAGGAGGAAATTGTAGAAAAAAGTTGTTTGAAAAATATTGTTTGAGGTTAGAATTGAGGGGTTGAAATGTGGCATTACATTGGGAGAAAATTTTGTATCATAAACAAACATGAGGTAAATTTTATCCAATCTTTCATTTTATCCATGCATGCAATGTTCTAAAAGGTGATATTGTAGAGCCACCGAGCAGTTTGCAAAATAACATTTTATAAAATGGGTTTGTGCCTCAATCTCCTCTCTTATTCTTTGAAAATGATGATTTTGCTATCTATCAACTATTTAAGGCTAAAGCAATTTTTTCAATTCGCACTGGACGACTTATGTTAGAGGGTCTTGGAGACTAAAGCCAATCCAAAAACTTTTTCAAAAACTTAAGAGGGGAAGAGTTTGTTAGGGGTTTAAAGAAATGAACTTATATGGTATGGTACAAGGGGTTAAAAGTGGAAAGTGAAGAATTTTATGAAGAGTTAAAAATATAAATGACAAAAATTTGAAAGATTCAAACTTTTAAGATTTTGGTTAAAGGCATATATTACAGGTCAGTTGAATTATGTTTTTTTTAATCTTGTTACTTTCATTAAAGTTAAAACATGAGATTGTTCAAAGCTCATCACTAGCCTAATGAAGTTTAACCCAATAATTATGAGAGCCTAAATTATCAAAAATATTAATTAGCTCACTTAGAGTAGAAGTCCATAATCTAGAAGCTTCTTAGCAAAGTGTAGAAGTATTTAGAATTTTAGAGTATTGTGGACATTGAAATAATGTTCTAGAAAGTGCTAAGTATCTAGATATTCTAAGGAAGTCTCTAGACAAAGGTGGGAGAAAATATCTAGATATTTTTAAAGAACACTCTAGACGAATGTGTATTATCTAGCCTATGTTATAAATAGGCATCCACCCCCACCATATTTTGTATCCAAAAGCAAGTGTTGTAGACAAATTGTCTTCAAAGAGTCCTAGTGTGAATTTGTAATGTGTCATAAACACTTGTCTTGTATTCTCTTCTAAAGTGGTCATAATAAAAAGTGTTGGTGTTACCCACGTAATAGTTGTGTTCAACAATGATTGAGCATCAAACCCTGCTCTGCCGAAAGTTGTTGGTTGATTTTTGTCCGATATCTTTTCTGCCCAATTATCATCCGAAATCTATTTCGATCCAATTATCCAAAATTGATTTTTGTCCAACTTTTGCCTAACACTACTCTGTTTGTGTTAATGTCATGCATGTTAAGTAAGAACCGAGTGTAGAATTATTTTAAAAGTCGGGTTAATACTAAAACTAAATAGGTAACCTTCACTATTTTTTTTTATGATGGATTGCACCGCTGCTTCCATATACATTTTCGCATTCCTCCCAATATAGGTGAAATCCTTCTTCCCCATCTCTCCCCCAGCTGTTCTTCAAAATTATATAAGATTTTGAATATCCGACAGTTGGGAGAAGATGATCTAGCTTCTTTTGGAATAGTACCTTATAAATTCCAATTAAATAATAAATAATCAATTATTATATTTAATTTGAATCAATTAAAATAACTAATCTTACTTACTCATTTATATTCTTTCAACCTTTCATGAACACCAATCAGTACACAGATTATTTCCTCAACTCAAAGTTCTTAGAAAGACAGTTTAATCACTACTTTTTTTACAACTATGTATTTGTAATAGGCTATAGTCATTCCTCGCTATAGATAATAAATTCTATTTTCATGGCTATTTTCTTTTTCTTTTTTGTAGTCGTTCATGTTAGGCTGACAAAGATAATAAGTATATATACATATATAATATAAATTATATGTTATACATATACATATATATGTATGTATGTATATGTATATGTATATCTTATATATTCCAATTAAACCCTAAATAATGAATTATTATATTTAATTTACTTACTCATTTATATTCTTTGAACCTTTCATGATCGGACACATATTTGGTCCTCTAGTCAAAGCCCTTGAAAAGCAGTTAATATTACGACATATTAAGAACGTGCACAACTAACTTTTTTGTCCTTAATATTTGATGTAGTTCTCTTGTTTTTTAATAGCATTTTTTATTGTGTATTCAAACACCAGCTTAATTCCTTTTCTAAATATCCATCTCTGAAAGCTTCTAGAACATGAAAGTTGTTTAACTTCTATGAGGCTATAATAATTCCTTAGCACCAAGCAATCTGTTTTACCTCACTTACATTAATTAAAATAGTAATATGGAATAACCACAATTATACGTTCAATAGACTTACTTGGTCCCATTAAATGAAAAAAAAAAACGTGAGGGAGAATCAAAGGATATTAGGTACTGAATAGTGGATGATCCTATTATGGATAGAATAATAATTGTGAAGGTTATTGTTTGGGAAACAACCAAACAAATAATGACCTGTGTTGGAAAATCCCAATTTTGCCAACCAAGGGTAGTAATTGGGGCATTTTTAATTCCAAATGAACTGGTTTTGGAGGGTTAAATGCTCTAAATTCTCTCTAGCCCACAACTATGGAATTTCGGCACATGCGTGCAAAGAGCAAATTTGGCTAATGGACACATATCCAACATCACTATCTTAGAAACCCCACGACATCGATATTCGAAAACCAGTAGTATCTACACATGCTACACATGCTGGTGGAACATTAAGGGAAGAACTCCAACTACAATGATGAACATATGAGTACTGCAACTGCATGAATTGAACTATGTTGTATCATTTGTATATTAGTATTTGTAGAATCGTTTAAAATAAATCTAGCTGATTAAAGGCGCAGAAAATACAAGAAAACAAAGAGAGATCCAATTTCAAATTTTAGTTAAATTACCTCAAATTAAAATATGGGCATATTTTAGATTGAACAATTACATAATCAAGATTGTTCGAGCCAAAGTTGATGTTAAATTCAAATTTCAACCAAATTGAATGAAGATGCCCATTAATCTATTCAAAATTAAGTTCAAGATCAAGTGAATTGGAGTTTATAAAATTATATTCCAATTAAATATTCAAAGTAAATTAGAGTTTTATCCACGTTCAAATTAAAGTTTTAATAAAATTTTAACTTCTTCTAAGTTCAAAGTCGATATTAAGTAGACCGTAAATTATACTTTAATTTCAATTCAAGATCTTATACCAAGCAAGAAAAATCAAATTTTTTTACCAAGATTCAAATGTTTGATTACTTGGCGTAACAAAGTGTTACAAAATAAATCAAGTTTATGACATAAATTCATATATTGATCAAATTAAACATAAAAAAGTTGGCATCCAAGAATTGTATGTTGACTTCAAACTATATTTTTCGAGATTTATCCGCATCAAATTCGTACATAAATCTTGAAAATGGGCATTTGTTAACTGAGAAATTTCGGCCAATAAGAATTTTCCAAATGTACAAATTTATGACAAGAATTAATCAACTTTTGGTCATTTACAAATTTATAATTATCGAAAAGTTAATTGGACTAGATATTGGGTTATTTGGAATTTGGGTAAAAAAAGCGGGTGTGAACCCCACCCAAGCAGGCATAAACTTAAGCAAACATTTGATCCCAATGTTTGGATCCGACCCTAGCAAAAAGTAAGCCAAAATGGATATTTTAGTCCACAAATTCAAATCTAATTCAAGATGGTATTTTCCAATATAACCACCATGTTAAAGGGAATGTTGGAAATATTATTTGTGACAATTGTCCCACATTGAAAAGATGAAGATTCTTCAACATATTTATAAGAGATTTGGATTAATCTTCTCATTACCAATTGATTTTGAGGTGGAACTCCATATCTTTCTAATAGTGAAAGTATTATTTTTTTAATTAATATTAATAAAGAACAAAAAGTTAGTTCTGTGCTAGCTCAAGCCTGACCGAGACAGTAATTAACCGATCCCAAACTGCACTTTAAGAGAAATTACAACCTAGATAGAGATAAAGATCTCAAAAAAGAAAAGAAAAAAAATGATAAGGGATAAAGATAGAGATAGAGGAAGGCTGCTTTTAAATGTACAATTCTGATTATTCAAATATCCAAAAGAAAGACAAGAATGTGAATTTGCAACAATTAATTCCATGCAACACCAATTCTGTTTGTTTGTTTGTTTTTTTTTTTTTTTTAAGATCACAATAATTGGAGGATAGGAAGACTCGAACACATGACCACTTGGGGTCCTTAGGTGTACACCGATGCTGCTAAGCTACTGTTCTATTTGGCTGCAACATCAATTCCGCTGATTACATGATGATATCAATAACTTAACACAGGAAGAACATCCTGGTGGCTTCCCATCTGTACACTTCATGAACAGAACCTAAACCCTATGACCCACAAAAATTATCAACAGATATTTGCAATAGGACTTGAAAGTCCCTATGAACAAAGACCAAATGCAAACTCTAATACAGACTTCACAGAAGCAATAATCACAAGCGAGCTAGAAACGACACGCGTCGCCACAGAGAGACTTACTTAGGGCAGTAGCCATGTGATTCTTCTTATTTACCGTGGTTAAATTAGAATATGTTCCTCTACCTAGAAAAAAATGCTCTCTGCTTCCTTGTCTGCAATACCCTTCATAAGAAATAATGATCAAGTATTCATCAATCATAAATACTCCCTCAGTCTCACTTAGTTTTTACCACATTAATACCTATCCAAAAGTTAGTTTTCCCAGCCTTGTCAATCTTGAGGCTTAGAAAATGAACCAACATAAGTTAATTTTTGGGTTATTCATCTGGGTGCCCCTTTGGGCTGTCCAGTGTGTCCCCCGAGTATGATCCATCCGGCTGACGAATGCATATGTTCAGGTTGCTGGAGAGGAGAATATCCTGGGTTTTTTGTATAAACAAAAACAACATATTAAACAATCAGAAAAGAGCTATAATGAATTGCAATGAAGGCAAACTATCAGTTAGCGTGATTCAGTTAAGTTTTGTATCTACACTTCAGTTACACGTGCAATGAAAACGAGACGAGTAACTGCATAAATTGAACAACAATAACTAGGGTTGATCAAAACATGTCACCTGATCATCAATCTCTTGGCCTTCTGATCGGAAGAGAATTGGCCGACATCGCTTGTCTTCATTCATTAGGCTTGAATTCTGAAAGTGTGTTACCAGGGCAGACTTGCCCTGAATTCGAGCATAAGCTAGTGAAGCAACTTTTTCACTGTTGAACTTTTCCCACTTCTTCCCACTGAATGCCTGGTAAAAATCTCCATTATAAGCAAGAATTTTAGATATAAGGATCTAAACAGAATAAACATGTTGCTTACAAAAATCAAGAAATTGTAGCAGACAATCTCAAACATACCTCATAGAAAGGAATGATGTGTGAGGGGGACACCATATTGATGAAGGCATAACCAACATTGCACTTATTCTGAAACAATAAATTAAACCACTGTCCTAATTCAGAATCATATAATTTCGTAACATGTTTCATATTCTAGAAAATAAACATTACCTTGAAATCAATGGGCAAGTATAGAAAATCATAAGAACCACGGTGATATTCATCAATAGCAGCCAAAAGCATCTTTGACGTGTACCTACGAAATAAATAAATATACGTTTATGATAAGATACATATTACTAAACTGCTAGTTTTAGTTCTTCAATAATAAATCAACTAAGTTCTTACTTATTGGGGATGTTTTTAATCATCAGGGTTGTCCTACTATCTTCCCCACGTACAATTTTGTCTAGATCAAGCTGATATTGTTTCTTGCTCTCAATTTGGTTTCCAATATTCTCAACTCGCCTACTACGACCAGGTTCCAGCAATCCATCATTGCCCACAACACCAGACCCAGGAAAAGAGCCATTCCCATAGTAAACAGGGCCCTGCCTGAGCAAAGACAGCATTCTAAAGTTGGTAGAGCCATTTTCAACCATATTTGTCGGAAGAACAAGACCGCCCGTCATAGTTGCTCGAGTGCTTAAGTTCATAAAATTACCATTATGGCGACTCAAACTCGTGTTCCCTAGTGCACCTTGACTCATGAAGGATGTTTCTGGTGACTCTGGGAAATAACCAAAAGGCCTATCAAGAGGAACACCAGATGGAGCAGATCCCACGTGATGGTGATGTGAACCAAGCAAAGAACCAGGATGTCTAACATATGAAAAACCTTGTCTTTGCCCATTAGAAGTAAATGTCTGTCCTGCAGATGGTGTTGGCCAGGCTGGAGAACTAGATCGTTCCGCATAGGGAGTTGGGCTTCCCCATAGGAACTGTGGACCAGATAATGTCCCAATACTGGATGAATTGGAAGTCGCTTCAGCAATAGAAGATGAAGATCCAGCATTTGAGCTAAATTTGTTATCAGGAAAGGATTGATGATGATGATAGGCTGTTCCTTGCATCAATGTGGAATTGGTCAACACTTGGTTTACATGATTAGCCTTTCCTTGGTCCTTTCCAATTGGTGCTATTCTTGGAGATTTTGAAAGACTGGGTGGAAGAATTGAAGCCAAGCCAGACAAATGACTGCCGTTTATGGGGCTCAGGCTACCCAGACCAGGGGATTTGCTAAAAGAATTATGTTCCACAGGACTGCCAATATGTGACCAGTTACCTGCCATATAAGTGTTTCTACTGTTAATGAGTATTCAAAATATATGATGTAGAGAAGAAATTCCATCCAAGGGGTTGAGAACATGGCAGTTAATACTCATGATTCAAGAAAAGGAGTTCAAGATACCTGGGGGTGAATTGGTCACTGGTGAACCAACCTGATGACGAAAAGTTCGGGTGTCGTCTTGGTCCAGCTCTTGACTTAGTTGTTGCATTAAACTATATGAACGATAAGGACATGTCAGTTTATATGTAGAGATGACATTTAAAGCATGCATAAGATTATCAGAGCCGAACCATAAAACAAATACAAAATTGGCTGGCATAAGGAGCTTACTTCCTACGTGCCCCACCAGGACGGCTTGGTTCAAGCTTTATTCGCTTCCCTGCTATATCACTCCTATTTAATGCCCTTAGAGCAGCCTCTGCCGCTCTAACATCATAAAATTCTATAAACTTATGATGCCGTTTGTGTGGTGTCTCCCTAATCTGCAGTTTGAGGCAGAGAGTTTTACTTTTAGAAACTCAATTGCAGACATGTCTGCATTAGGGTTCCATATAAATCATGTGACATGCATCCTTGCATAGATGCACAAGTCAAGAGACTAATTGGGAGGAATTTCTACATAAGCGTGCTATTTTTGTGAGAGCATATAATAGAAATTTAGAAAGTACCTCTTTCACTTCTCCATATGCCCCAAATATTCGACGAAGGTCATCATTTGACACTGAGGCATCCAGATTGAATACAACAAGAGTCCCCTGGTTAACATCCTTTTCTGAAGGATTGTCCTGGAATATGGGCAACGGCCAGATTTGAAGAATTAATGATTTTGGTACCGATGTACTGATAGAAGTTAAAACCAAGAGAGACAAATTATATAACAAGAATGGACCTCTGAGTTCAAACCTTTGGTATTGAAAAATGAATGTCAAGTTTCCGTCGTCTCAAAGGCTTATTTTGCAACGCACGCATTGCAGTGCGAGCTGCTCGAATGTCAAAGTAAGATATCATCACAAAACCCCTATGCTTGCATGCAGTGTATAAAGTTCTGATATCTCCATATTGCTGTAGAGATGGGAGCAGTTAATAAACCAACATTTGAAGTGAAATGAATAAAACTGTTTCAGATCCATACATAATAAAATGAAGCACAATGCAGCAAATAAAAAAGAAACGAGTCTCTCTATATACCCTTTGTTTACTAGAAAACTTAATCACATATTAGCCTTTTTGTATATTTTATACTATCAATGAAATGCGGTTCTATGTTTCTAATAAAAGAGTGCCACATATCTGAGCTACTAAGGATTCAATATTTGAGCATTATTATAGGAAACAGAACAAATTCATTGCAGCATGAAATAGATACAAAAAAGATCCTATCAAGAATAATTACAAAAGACATCTCCAATGTGATAAAATAGTTCAATATTTTAAACGCCAATAGCAACTCAAATGTATGGAGGCTCGAGTCACTACGTGCACATTATCAATCTCAAAGCCTGTCAAGTACATGCCCACGCACACACAGGCACTAAGTTCGGGGCATAGACTACAATTGCAATTATAAACGACAAAAGCAGAACAAAAATGAGAGATAATGTTAATATCCAATCTCATCACATACAACTAAAATCCAAGAAAAATATCTAAGCGGGCTCGTCAGGAACATTTTCAATGTTACCCATGAGAATTGGAAACAAGGCTAAGAATTTATCACAAATTGAAAAATTTAGACCGTTCTAAATGCTGATAACTTAAGTTGAGAAAAACAAAACTCTTTAGAGTTAGTTGGTAGCAAACTATTTTTTTTGGTACCCAACTAACGTTAATGGAAACTTGCACATAATTTTCCAGAACATCAAATAAAACAAACAGACAAAAGGAGAAGTGGATCATGGAAGACAAATCTAAAAATGTAAACAAAATGAAGATGTTACACCTCCCAAATATAAGGAAGTAACTAGCCAAAGAGAATTATCTAAAAAATTTAAGAAAGCAACTTGTAAGATAATATTACCTCAAAGAGAGATTTCAACTCAGTATCTTCGACATTACTATTGATATTCCTTACAAACAGTGTTCTTGATGGATGCTCCCCATACGGATGCTCTCCAGCCACCGTTGCCACGCCATTTGGCAAAGCAATATGACTAACTAAGCTTGCACTTCCAGTATCAGAAAAATTTAGTTTTGACATACCTATACTGAGATTCTCTTGAGGTTCAAAATCTAGTTCCATTCCCCCTCCACTGCCAAATAAGTCATAATCTTCCAAATCCTCTACTTGACTGGGTAATCCACTTAAGTCAAAATCCTCCATTAAACCACTAAAAAGCTCATCATCCTCGGGAAGCATGTTTCCAATAGAATCTATTTCTACTCCTCCAATATAATCCTTAATGTCAGTTTTGGGGTCAAGTTCATTGGATAAGTCAGCACCATCAGATTGACAAAGCTCAGAATCAAAATCCACTGCAAATTAGCAAGGCAATACTTATTTTCCACATAAACAAAAAAGATCGATGATAATTTGTTTGTTACAATAACACTTGCACATACATTTCTCATGCGGTAGGACTGGCAACGAACTGGAAAACAAGCTAACGTCAGATGAAGCGTGAAAAGAGTCAGTTCCTCGAGGAATTCCCCACACACTACTTTCCACTTTTCTAGGAACATTAACTAATAATTTTTTAGGATGTCCTGTAAAAGCAATGATTGTTCAATATTCAAAAGGTCAACTTCAAGTGTACAATTAACCAGTGCCATAAAGGAATCAGCAGGCACTTTCATGCTTTCAACCAATTTCTCTTAGTTGAATAAAAGATATTACCCGATAGAGAATCTTCAGATTCTTGATCCATTATGCAATTTCTGCCAAACAAAGAAAGGAAGCCAGGCAAAAAAAAATGGTAAACAAATACTTGGAACACTAAAAAATGTTTGATAACCAAGTACACCCTATATGTGAAGACACAGTATTCATTCTTCCAAGTGCAAACTTATTTCTCTAATAGAAGGGCACAGAGACAGAGTCAAGATTTCATACAGCAGAATTACTATGCATGCCATTAAATGTTGTCAATATATGAAAAAACAAACTGAGTTTCTGTAGTCAACAAATATGCAACCTGTCAGCATAATAGATGCACAACAGTAAAGAGACGTTTCCTTTATTTTTTATGGTCCATGAAACAAATCTTAGACCAACTTTTGTCTGCAAATGAAACTGAAAGGTTTTGCCATCACCCATTAAACCAGAGAAGAAAAGATTGATGTCGACTCGACCTCAATCAATAATGGGAAAATAAAAACAAGCCTATTACATCTCTCTTTTATAGGTTTACATCACAAAATTAGTATCAGTACGGTGAAAAACATAACTAGAGGAAAGACTTGAAAAGATAAGCAAAATGATGCAAGTTAAAATTCACCATAAACTACCAATAACATACATGCATGTCCTGTCAAAGACATATAAATTCCCAATTTCGCGAAGTTGAAAATAATACAAAGTCCGCTAAGGGGTGGCGTGGTTGTCAATGGCTTAGGTTTTGCAAATGTGATCACCTCGAGGTCCCAGGTTCAAACCTATTGCCACATTCATTACTAAACACCACCGGTGTCTCTATTCCTTCAATCTCTTCAGTGTCTGGTCTAGGGACTGGCATGGTTAACCCGGTTTCCAAAAAAACATAGGAAGTCGGCCAAAATGATCCATGAAAATAGGTAGTAGGACAAAAATTGAGAAGAAGTCACCAAGTAAGATTAAACAGAGAAGCTCGTGAGCCCGATGATTCCACTATATTCCAATAAAAAAAGTTCCCAAACTAAAATTGATCATAAACAGCCATCAAAAGTAGTAAATTCCAGCATACCCAAAACAACCCAATAACTCCACAATCGTTTTCATCAATACCATGCACTGCTAAACCCTTAATTCACCCAATTACCCAAAAAAGCAGCAGCTAGAATAGCCGATCAAATGCAGAGATGGAAGAAATTGAATAATATACAGTAAACCCAGATGAAAAAAGACAAAACCCGAATAGAATATGCAGAGTTTTCAGAAACAGACAGAAAAGTAAAGCCAGAAGTACCTGGAAAGGCTGGAATCGAAGCTTGCGAATGGTATAAAGTAAACCCAGATGAATGTTATTAGAATCGAGAACAGGGTTTTGTGTGGATCATGAAATTAGATTGAAAAAACAGAAGAAAATGAAAAGGATGAGTTCCGTAGACGCAGAGAAAACGATTTCTTGTACTCTTCAACTTGCCGCCGTGTCGCCGGAAACCCAGATAGAAGAGACAGCGAGTGAACGAAGCTGGGCTAATTAATTATTTATTTTTAGAGAGATGAGCAAATGATGAACGGCGCTTCAAATAAATTAATTAATAAATAAAAAAAGAAAGAAATTGGATGAAAATTATTGGAGGAATGGAGGACGTGAACCAAAAAACTGCTGCTCGGGATCTTTCTCTTAACGGAAGACTACAAATTCAGCTGTATTTCAATCCTATTTGGCGTCCGTTGACGTCTTCGAATTTTCATTTTGCTCCTTCATTTCTTGTTTTTTTATTCTAAATATTTTGTTCTTCATTATTTTCGGATTCCAGATTATTTTATTCAAATTCAAGGATTGAATTGGATTATAAATCTTTTTGCATTGGATTATTATTTTAATTTGTTGAGTTGAGTCGAGGTTGATAAAAAACATATACTAATAAGATATGTATTTAATACGGTTTTAATTTTAAATTTGAGAATTTGTTGGAAAACATACCTATTTTAATTTTGATGTTTTTTTTTTTAATTCCATTGATAACAAAATATATCAAATTTCATAATTTTAAATGCTTTCAATTGATTAATTGATTAGTTTTATTCATTTCAGATAATTGTTTCCAATTAGTTAAATTTAATTGCGATTATTAATTTCATTTAATTAAAGTCATAGCTTAATTGAGATTTTTTAGTATTATCATAGATTGACTTGTCACCTTAAACATTTTAAAGTCCTCTTTGATCTCTAAGTAATTCTATAATATTTAATTGAGATTATTAATTCTACACGATTAAAATAATTTTCCATATTTTGCTATAGTTGAATTAGTTTTGGTTATATTTTCATTTTTCCTAAAGTCCGACACCTATATTTTGATGAAAAGTCTCCTTGAAATTTATTGCATAATATATCATTAATATGATTTTTTTTTTTAAATAACACTGACAGATTACTAGAAAAAAAAAATCAATTGATATTCTTATTGTCCTTTTTTATAATTCAATATTATTTAATCGCACCTAATTATTGGTCATTTGAATGCACGACTTATTTCTAATACACATTTATATCATGTTATTTTTTTGAACATCAATTCAATACTTACCAACCTTGCAAAATACAAAAAAAAAGGGAATTAATTTAAAATATTCAAATAACTTTTTTTTTTGTAGGTTCAATAAACAAATAGACTATTATAAGAAAAACGAAATAGACTAACATGCTCAAACAAAGTTTCCACCATGTAAATCCGATAATTTCGAAACTAAACCGTTGAATTAACATTAATTATCTAAAAAAACATTATTTTAATTATATGTAAGTTATTGTTATACAAAATCTCAATAAAAGTACCTCAAAAAAAATCTCAATAAAAGTTATTGTTATACAAATAAATTGAAAAGTATTATAGGATAAATAACCGCTGCTTTTTCGGACCCTAATCATGGATGAATTTCGGGAATGCCACGAGTTTGGGTCCACGTGGCGAAGTACTATTGGATTTAGCGGGTGAGTATAACTTCGGGTTAATTGTGAGAATGAGTTATTTTTAAAAACTTATCATTAAAATAGGTTATTTTTTAAATATGTTGTCAAAATGGGTCTAATTTGTTGTTTTATGCGGTGATGACTTTAGTATAGACACCACCACCTTGAAATTTTCAAAAAAAGTGACGGTGTTAAAAGAAAGTTTGTGGTGATGACTATAGAAGAGTCATCTTTTTCTTGATTTTTGGTGATGACTATAGTAAAGTCATCTCATTTTTTGTAAAAAAAATTAAAACATAACATTAGTAAAATAAATTAGGTTAAAATATCATTTTGGTCTCTCAACTATCATCTCTATTCCATTTTAGTCCATTGACTTTCAAAAATCCAATTTTTGTCCCTCAACTTTATCAAAAGCTTAAAAATAGTTCTTGGGTTAAAGAAAAGTTAACCGTAGTTAAAAATTGTATGAGTTGGCAATAAAATAATAATAATAATTTTATTATTGTTATTTTATTGTCAACCCTAAACCTTAATTATTATTTTATTGTCAACTCATCCAATTTTTAATCATAGTTAACTTTTTTTTTAACTCAAGGACTATTTGTAAGCTTTTGATAAAGTTGAGGAACAACCAAAATTATACTTTTGAAAGTCTATGGACTAAAATGGAATAGAGATGATAGTTGAGGGACCAAAATGATATTTTAACCAAAAAATTATTTCTTTACTCATTTAATTAAAAACTCTAAGAGTGACTCCATCAAAAGATTAATTGACTTATTAAATAATATTTAGAAATCTCACTTGAAAACTTTAAAAGTATTTTAAATTGATGTATTTTAAAATAATATTTTCAAATTTTAAAAACCAAAAGTTAAACGATAGAATTACAGAAAAAAAAACATTTAAAATAAAATTTTATTTCAACTTTTAAAAATATATTTTTACATACATATTAAGCCTAACTTTGAAAATATTATTTTTTTAAATACTTTTTTTAGTAATAAACTTTTATTTTACTAAACATTATGTTATTAGTGAAAATACTATACAACTAGAAATATAAACTTATCTATATTTAAATAATCATATTCTAAAAATATTTTGTTATGATTTAAAATATGATTATTTAAAATAGTATTTGAAAAAAAATAATATTTAGAATATTATATTTCAAAATTAGGATTTTAAAATATAAGTAAAAAAAATATTTTTAAAAGTTGAAATAAAAAATTATTTTAAATTCTATTGTTTAACTTTTAGGGCGTGTTTGGTATGAGGGTTAATTTAATTCGGATTAAATTAACCCCCTTAATACCTGTTTGGTTTACAGATTTGCCAACAACTTAATACGGGTTAAGATAATTCGGATTTAAAATAGTAAATACTGTTGAAATCTGTACGAATTCTTCTCTTTTCTCTGATTTTTCTACGCTCATCTCTCTCTTTTTTCTCTGTTCATCTCTTTGCTTTCTTTTGGATTTCTCTTCCCAACCACACTTGTAATCGTTCACTTGTCTTAATTAAAGTGATTGTATTTTTCATTTCGATTCTTTTGGGATGCGATTTTTCTAATTTGGTCAGGGATTGTGAACTATCTCATTTTGCATTTGGTTAGAATTTTGATTCGAGTATGATTTTACTGATCTCTGCTTCCTCGTCCCCAGCGGCCAGCTGAGTTTCACCGGTAATCTTGCTTCGTTTGTCGACGGCGTCAATAAATACGACCTGTCGCTATCAGCTTCAACGACCACCTTGCCGACAAGCTGACGATTACCTAGTTTTTGCTCTCTGCTTCAAATCCGCCGTCGATTTGCAACTTTTTGGAGAACCCATTTAAAATCTGAACACGAAATGTAATAAACAACCAACAAAATAGGGGAAAAAGAGAATCGATGATGAAAAAACAGGGGAATTGAAGAGGGTTTATTCAAAGAAAATAGGAGAAAATAAGAAAAAGGGTCTTTGGAAATTAAAAATAATGAAAGAGGAAAGGAGATGTGGGAAAATTAATAAGGAATCGATGGCAGAAGGGCAAATATGGGGTTTGTAATTATTATTTTTTTAAAAAAATTGCAAATCTCTTATTATGTATTATCTATTACTTATGACGTGTTTGGTGGGAGGATTAACTTAATCTAGATCAAGTTAATACTGAAAACTGTGTTTGATTTGCATTTAAACAAAAACGGTAATACGAGTTAGAATAATACGGATTTGCTACAATGGCCCTCACCCTAATCCGAGTGAATAATCGTCTATCTCTTCCTTGTTATGACATCTTTTTCTCTCTGGTTCAACATCGCTCAACCTGATTTTCTCTTCCAATTTCATTATGATTGAAGCTTCAAATTGGTCTATTGTTTTCTTTAATCTTGTTCTATGTTAAATTTCACATCATTTAACCTCCAATTTTCATAGTTTTGCGAGTTTCAAATTTTCCTCTTATCATTTGTTTAGATTTTTTGTTCGATCTCTTGTTCTTCCTTTGCATGTTCGCAATATCTTGCCATGTAATTTTAAACTTATATCAACCTTATAATTAAGTAATTAAATTAAAAATTATTTTGATATAATTTAGATGTTTTCTTAAATGTATTGAAATGATTAAATCTTGCTATATTGTTTTTAAATTTTAAACATATTTACTAAATAAATATCATGTTGCTATTTTCATTAAACAAAAATGTTATTACTATCATTTTGACATTTATCCATTGTCAAAGGAAAACAAATTAAATGGTAGACATTTAAAAATGCATGAAAAATAATAAAAATAATAAAATAAAAACTCAGCTTAACTTAATCCCTCCACCAAACAACACTTAGCTTAACTTAATTCAGGTTAAGTTAATATATCCACCAAACACAGATTAACTTAATCCCACAGCTTAACTTAATACTCAGCTTAACTTAATACCGACTAACTTAATCATAATCCATGTACCAAACACGCCCTTAGTTCTTAAAATTTTAAAATACATCTGTTTAAATTATTTTTACAGTTTCCAAGTTACTTTTTTAAATATTATTTAATAAATCAATTAGTAATGGTATAATCTTTTGGTGGAGACACTCTCAGACGGACCTTTGACTTAAGAAAGAAAAAATAATTTTTTTACTAATATTATGTTTTATTTTTTTACAAGGAAGAAGATGACTTCAGTATAGTCATCACTAAAAATTAAGAAGATGACTCTTCTATATTCATCACCAAAAATTAAGAAGAAGATGACTCTCTATAGTCATCACCACAAACTTTCTTTTAATACCGTTACATTTTCTGAAAATTTAAAGGTGGTGGTGTCTTTACTAAGTCCCCACCACATAAAGACAAAAAATTAGACCAATTTTGACGGCATGTTTAAAAAAGGACCAATTTTAATAGTAAGTTTTTTGAAAAGATCCATTATTACAATTAAACCGTATAACTTCCCTTTAGTTACAGACAAGCTCACGTGGGATTGGGCATAGGGGATTGTTAGCTCCTCTTCTGTTTCTAAGAGTGACGTAATCTTGCGTCAGTGAAAACGTGTGGAATCAGAAAAATCGTCTGCTTCTATTTGTAGTTCTTGTTGCCCAACAGACCAGTTAGATGCTTCCACGTAAGTGCGATCAACTTTTAGAGTCTGGTGAGTGATGATCATTCATTAAAAGTTTGTGGTGGGCCTAGCCTTGCTCTATAACATACAAGTATCTTATCTTGCAAGGGCCCATCAACAGAATATTCCACATTCAGCCCACCATTACTTCTTCTCTCTCTATCTTTTTTTTTTTTTTTTGCAAATTACTTAAAACACTTCAAATATTTTTACGAGAAAAATTTGTCTACTTGTCCATGTGTAGGGTGTTCCGACATTTCATTTATGTGGTATCATTGAATATCACACAAGTTCTTTTTATTATAAATAAAATAAGTTTATAAAAAAATAATGAAAAAATTATGTGGCACAAAATGGTATCGCATTAGTAAAATGTAGAAACACCTTAGACATGAACAAATATGTAAGTTTTTATTTATTCTTACCTAACAAATTGTTCTACTTTATAATATTTCATAACAAAAAAGAATTATACAAATTAACTTTTAATTATCTGACTCTATAAAGAAAGAGGTCGTAGATTTACTATCGTGCCAATTATATACACTCAATGCAATATAATAAATATACACATGTCAAGTTATTACTCCAAGATAAAGAGTATTATAATTCAAATAGATTTTATTTAAATAGCTAGTCCTTTGATAATTTTATTGTTTGATATTAATTCAATTTAATAACACCATCACCGTTGCCAGTTTAAAATTGGAAATTGATATTTAACTCTCCTAATTAATTTTGAGGATCTTATTAAAATACAACTTTAATATTTCCACCTGAAAAATGTAATTTATAAAAATCTTGAAAAATCATTAATTACTTTTGAAAACAATTAAAATTTTAGGAGTACCATATAAACAAAAAGTAGCGAATTTTTTGGATTTATTTAGACTGTAAAAATAGAATAATTGATTTATTTTTTAATAATAAATTGAACGATATTTAGAAGTGTTGAACTCATGGCATGTTACTCATATATACATCCTTATACCAAACTATTTTTTTGGTTGGCAATAAAATTTTCCCGTAAATTTTGTTTGCATGTATTTTGGTAGCCAAACTTGAAATTATTATAATCCATAAACCTACTTTTGCTAGTTTGAGTCTAACGACAAAAAAAAAAGTTTGAAATTCATTTAGAAAGTACATAAAACAAAACTAGTAACATGTTTTATGGTCAATTATAATTGTGTTATATATATATATATATATATATATATATATATATATATATATATATATATCGAAATATATGGTGGGGTGGTGTATTGACTTGATTGATTAATTATAATCTAATTTCTTTTTAATTAAAAAATTGAGTATTAAAAATATATTTGACCAACATACTAATTTCATGATGTAAAAAAAATATTAATTTTATTAGTAGAATTATTACTTGACATCTTTTTAACATACTTATTAAATTTATCGACAACTTTAAATTTTACATTATTTTGTTTGTATTTATTCGTATATATCATAAATGATTGAACAAAGAGCACGTGTGAATCATTTTAATAAGTTGATGGATGGGATCGAAATGATTGTGGTTTAATAATTTTATTATTTGATGGTAATCTAGTTCAACTGCAGTTTAATTGATCATGAAAATCGATATTTAGATTTTATATTATTTGAGAAGATTTGTTATTCCCCACTAATTTGTAGTTAAGAAAAATGGACAACTAGGAGAATGTCTATTTTTTGAACAACCATTTAACAAATGTCTATCATTCTAAATATGTCTAAATATAATTATCTATAAATTATTAAATAATTAATTATATAACAATTGACTATTGTGCCCTTAATAATATTTTAAATTTGTTTGAATCATTCTGATGAATTTTAGATTCATTCCTAACTACCAAACTAAAAATTTAAATAAAGAGATTTAAATTTCTAACAACCCAAAAATTCACTTGTTGATTAAACATATATTTTTTAAAATAAAACATTGTTATCTTGTTTTGGAATCTGGAAAATAAAACATGAATCATAGTGATTAAATACGAATTCTTAAATTAAAATTTAAAAAGCAACAAGATTACCAAAATAACTTATGTTCATAAATTTTGTGGGGAACATAATGTCGCTATAGCTTTCTTCAATTCGATCATCTACAAAGGAGAAGCTGAGGCCCTCAATTCCATCATTTGAAAACTTGAAATTCACAAAATAACGACATTTTCTTTTAATTATAAAAGATTTACATATTTTATCTTTATTGTGTACTAATATGTACAAAGATGCATGTTAAATGTGCTTGACTTGAGTGTGTACTCATGACTGCCATGTGTACCCAATACACATATGCTCCAAAAACAATCTAGAATATATATACTTTGGGAGTACATGACGCTAGGGATCGATTTGACATCAAATTTGAAAAGGAATGGTCGTTGGGAAGAGATGTTTGTATTAGCTATTGTATAGATCGAAACTATTGAATTAAAAAAAAACTAGTAAAACTAATTATTGTACATTATAATAGGCGTGATAATGCAATTAATTGTTTGTATATACACGCACAAAAATCAGGATTCATGAGAAAAATAAAGAAAAATTTAGTAACACATAAGCAAACACATGGGAAAAAATTCAAAAGATTAACTATGTGAAGATTTTAGTTTAAAAAAAAAACAATTTCAAAAGAGAAAAAAAAGTAACCAAAAAGTTAGGGTTCACGAGAAAACTAAAGAAGAGACTTAAAAATCGAACGTCAATCAAAGAAAGATGAAGGAGAAAGTAGTAGTTACGTATTAGAATGACATTTTCTTCTGAACCGCTAGGGCTATCGTCTTCTCGCCTCCCAATCAATTCATGAGATTTGAATATTCTCGACATTGATTTACGATGATGTTATCTAAAGTTCGTGAAGAATATGTGAGATATTGTTTCTCCATTGTTGATTTTGGATGAGAAAGAAGAGGATTTGATAGACGTGACGACTTACATTATTATTGATTTACTCCATTGTTGATATTGAAGTAACAAGACAATCATCAGTTCATCAAAGATACTATTTTGGACTTCCACCCTAAATTTTGCATCTACAGAAAATAGTTTGATCAAGTTGGGGATATATAAAAAAATATTATTTTAATGATATTCTTAATTTTAAAAACACGATCAACATATTGCTTTATTTAGTTATCAAAACATAAATAGTTGTAAATGGTTAAAATCTCCTCAAATTAGGGAATTATTTATATTTGATATTTATTAAAGGATAAATTATAATTTTTGGAGTAAGGGCATTATGGGGATATATTTATTATCTCACCTCCTGAAATTTTGGATTAGACATCAATTTAAAGTGAAAAAAATATATATATTCTTTTAATAAGTATATAAAACATAGACACTAACTACAATTTCCTTAAAAACAACAAGTTAATGGACCGAGTCCACTTGATGAGATCAACCAATAAATTGACCAACCTCAAGAGTTGCCATTTTGTGGGCTGAAAAGTAAAAAAGATCCAGTAACAAAAATAAACGAGGCCCACAAGGTTCAGCAAAATGGCCCACAATTCCGAGATTTCAGGCTGTCAGTACCACTCCTTAGCTCTGAGGTGGCCACGCCAGTGTGCTGCAACATCGACAGTTATGGGCCCATTTAAGAAATATTATGTGCCACGTAACAAAAAGGGAAATTACTACTTTTTTTTTAATAATTAAAAAAATATCTAAACTTTTTAAGACTTTAAATACATATCTAAATTAAAAGATAGTGAGATAGAGAATTAAAATATCTCCATAATGCCTTTGATTTTATTTTTTTTAATTTAAACATATTTATTAATTACAAAACTTAATTCATTTTTTTTAATCAAAACTAACCCTCCTCAAATTTATGAGAGAATATCTCCATACAACTAATTCCTTTTTAATATCTTTCAATGTTTTGTGTTAATTTATTTAATATGTTTTTCAAATCTTTTTTATTTAACATGAAGGAATTGTCAAATCGTCTTTGATCGTCTTCTCCATGACAAATTATCTTTTTATTCATTTTACAACTGATTGCCTCCAACATTTGTCATATTCACTCCCACTCACACTTCTTAGGATACAATTGCACGCCCAAGATATTTCATGAGTGTTGTTGGATCTCACTTCCATTGAGTGGAGGTATTCACAAGTTTTTGTGTTAATTTTCATGGATTTCTCAATCAACGCGGATTACAATTGCTTTTAACCGATTTTGGACGACGTGAATGTATATTCAAATTACACCATAAAATTTATTGACATCGGATCCACAATATCCCAATTTTAACCAAATTCACTCTAGGTCTCAAACTGGATACAAACCTGAGTGTCTAGCCTTTCTCTTTACAAACGGTGTGTACACAAACTGATGCATTTTGGCTGAAATCATGACATTTGGTACACATGCTATATAACTAAGAACAAAATATGCAAAAACGGTTGAAATCATGACAATATATTTTGATACACATGGTATATAAGTAGGAACAAAAGACAAACTGGTATGTTCTGGCTAAAATCATGACAATATGTTTTGGTACACATGGTATATAATTAGGAACAAAAGACAAACAGATGCGTTCTAGTTGAAATTATGGCAGTATGTTTTGGTACACTAGGTATATAAGCAGGAACAAAAGATGCAAAAGCGGTTGAAATCATGACAGTATGTTTTGGTACACATGGTATATAACCAGGAACAAAAGATGCAGGATGAGTATACATAAATAAATCTATGTAGTAGCATACATCTATAACACCAAAGAATTATGTTAAGCATGCATTTTTCGCATCCACCGTCCGTATGTAAGGGAAGGTTTGTAGGTGAATTCACTTTATATTTTTATATTTGTTTCTTGTTTCAATATTAAAGAATTCATTCACGTTGACCATGTATACTATTATGAAGATTAAATGCTCATCTCAAATCTTTCGAAAAATAATTTCAAATAATTAATAATATACTTTCTTTTTTATCTTTTGAAAATAAATTTAAAATTTCTATTTTTTGGTTAAAGACTTTTTAAGAATACTATTAAGATTTTTCTCAAGGTTGTTACAAGAAAAATAGATTTCCAATGATATTTTTATCAAAAATTAAGTAGAGGAGTATAATTGTCCATTTCTTATTTACAAATTAATAATTAACTTTTCAGATTAAAAAAAAAAGACATTTATTTAAACGGCAAGATATTGTATACATTCTCTAAACTAGGCATTTTCATTGTTGTCCCTTACAAAAATATCTAAATTGTTTTTTTGGGTTAAATAGATCCATGCTTATTTTTTTAAATAAATCGAATGAAATGTCTAGTATTTTAAATAGTTAAAATAAATGTCTAAAATATTAAATATAAAAAAATTAAATAAATATTTAAAATATAAATTACTTATTTGATCTTAATTATTTATGTTTTAATTAATATATTGAATATTCGATTTGAATTCTTCTCGATAAACTCCCGAGATTTGATTTAACAAATAATAAAAAAGAAGATTAAAGATATTATTGATTTTGTTTGTAAAAAAAAGTGTCATTAGATTTGTTAAAAAATAATTTTTAACCACAAAAATAGCCGAAAATGAATAATCTTAGATAAAATCGAGTGGGATTTGATGTTTTGAATAAAAAATGGAGAAAAAAAAAATTAAACCTTCATTTTGACCACTCTTCACCTTTGCCGCCCCTCGCAGTCGATTCTAAAAGTCACTGTTTCTTCAACGGAAACATCTGAATTGTATATATAAATAAGTATAATTAATTAATTTTTATTATTCCTGTACTAACATATTGATATAGAGAATGCACGTAAACTGTATACATTGATAAGTATATATAATTTTGTGTTTTCCCATACTGTTATAACTATATAGACAATGGAGGAACCATCTAAACTATGTATATAGATAAATATAGCTAATTTTGTATTTTTCTCATACCTAGGATAACCGTAGAACCCATACAAATGCAAAACTAGAAATTGGTACATATTGTAATTAGAATGTCCTGTGCCAGATGGCTCCTGATTGAGATTTATTTTTATCGTACTTTATTTTTATTTTTAATTGAACATGTTTTTTTTTAAAAATTACTTGTCTCCTTTACTAGAGATTTGATAGGATGTTGCTTGTATTAAAAAACAATGCAAAACTAGTATGTCTATCAATATTTTAACTAATATAATTGATAATCGAAACTATTACCACTATCATTGAAGGTACCCAACAAATAGTAGGAGATGAGGTCTATGACAAGTAGATTATTATCACACAGTAAAAATATAAAAGAGAAAACTGCTTATGAGTGCCTTGTTTTCACCTATGTCATCACACACCAATCCAACAACAATAAAAGAAATTGCATAAAATAGAAGTATGTTATTATATATCTCTTCAACAATAATGATTAAATGGTGTATCATGTGAAAAACAAAAACTTAAACTTATACAAGTTTGGAGGGAACGCAGTGCATTTCATCTATTTTTTTTAAAATAATATATAAATTTTAATTTAATTTAATGAATTTACGATAATCAGCTCTTTTGGGAAACTGATGTAAATGAAACCATACATTTTTTTTACAAAACTCATGAAAGCATAAGCAGAAAATGGGAAACATATATACTCGAAGTTAAGCCCAAAACTTTTGAAGAAGAAATACATAAATCCATGAAAAAACTAAGATTTTGATACTCACAAAATTTAAAGCTTTTCACTTGAAATTTGATGAAATTAATATTGTCACATATATTCCTGCCTAGTCCAGCACAGACTAAAAATTGTTCTAACTTTTTTAATAACAATTTTAAACTATATTCCACAAACATGTACACAAAATTATTATTATATTAGTTAAAATATTAAAATGAGTTATATTATTGCGGACGAAAATAAGGTAAATTTTCGTCTGCATCTCTACCCATCGTATATGACAACAACATATTGTCGTCAACAATAAATTTTTTAACATAATGTAATCTTAAATATAAGCGAGGATAGTTGTAGTAGAATAAACCATATATATGCATCAACAAAAATATATTAGTTAGGGTTAAGTTTAATTATATATATATATATAATTAAATTATTTAAAAAGTTGTATATTTTGAATTCAATTTTACCCTTCATAATCATCGAACTTCAATAACTAATTGCAATGTCTGAGCATACATGCCCCTTGCTAACTCTTATCAAATTTCTTTTATGATTTCAGCAAAATGGAGTTTTTCTTGATCTCCTCTCCATGTAAATCAAGAACTTCAATATTTGTCTTATGTCGTTAAAATAGTTGAGTGACTATGTAAACCTATATAAGATACAATTTAGTTAATAATTAATATCATTATTTTTGTATCGGTTGTAATTAGGTAACTCATTTTTTTATACGATTATTTCGTGTTTTGTAATCCATGCATGACATATTTGAAAACTAACTTTATATTATCATTACCATTGCACTTAAGGAAACGATTTACTATTTGTTGATGAGATAAATCAGTCTTCCCATTTTTAATTGATGAATTGAATTCCTCCTACTATCGAGTATGTATATAGATAAGAGGTTTCCCTTTTTTTTTTTTACTTTCTCATCAAGTATGAATTGATAACATTTTTTTTTAATTATAATTTTCATAAAAAAATAAGAGAAATTTGCTAAAAAAGTAATATGTCTATTGCAGTCAACAACGCATACGAAAGTAGAAGATTGTGTATCTAGCGACTGTCGGCAGTGCCGCGTGATAGTATTTTGTGGCGATTAGTAGCAAGCAAGAGTGGCAGCTGCCAAATTACGAACTAGCATCGGAAAACAAATGGATATTTTTAAGGATATTCATGTTGAAGGTATTTTAGGCAGATGACGAACATAGAACGTTCAATGTGACCATCTCCATGACCATTAGCAATTCTGCCTAATGCTAAAAAGATTTTAAAACCTATTTCGATTATATAAGTTAACAAAAATAGAAATTGATACATAATTGTAATCTACTTTTTTATATGGGCAGCATAATTTTTGTTAGACTTAAAATTAACTAAAGAAATATGAAACATTTGACTTAAACAAGGTTTTAGGGTATTTATAGCCATTAATTAAAGAAACATAAAGTCGTGTGTATTAATTAGACAAATAATAAATAAAATTAAGCAAAATGTTATAAACTAATAGTTTATGCTTGTAGGTGCCGGGAATATCTTCTGTTAAAATTGGTTTGTGTCTAGCATGGTCGAATACAATTTGTACACAACCCCAACCATTTTGTTCTGTCATGGGAATCGGTGTACAATTATAGTTAATTGATTATAAATTTTAGCTGTATCAATTTGTTTAGCACCTAACTACTTACTGCAGCGTTTATCCAGTAGTTACCGAACATAAAATCGGACTTTATTAGATACGATACTAGCAAAAAAAAAAAAAGTAACTACCAAATGAAAAAAACAATTGATTTTTGATCATGTGAGTATATACAGTTTTCGCTGTCCGATTTTACTACTTTAAATTAAAATAAGTCTAATCGAAATATACCGTCCATATAATTAAAAGATATTTATAGAAAATCACATGACAACCTTATTGTAAAGAATTAAGGAAGCAAGCACTAACGTCACTAAAGAATAATTTTTTGAAATCACATTGTAGCGTCCAAATTAAAATAACACGGCATCTGTGCTTCTCACTAAAATACACAACTTTTTAAATAGTTTATATACATATATATAATTGAATTCAAACTATACATCTTTTTATATAGTATTTATGTATTAATGTATACATTATGTTTCATCGTTCATTTTGTTAGAGTATAAATGACAAGCCCCAATTATTTTATCTTTAGCTATAACCATTTTATTTCATTTTTATATATGGTAACTCATTAATTAACAAATAAAATATAGCTAAAATTGAAAAAGAGAATTAAAAAAATTGAATTGAAAAAGGTGAAAATGATTAATTTATTTCTTTCAATTTTCATACAAGTCGTAATCTTCCAAATCTTTACTTACTTTTAAGCCCAGCCTATACCAAAATTGTTTTCATTCCTTAGTAATTGATCGTGGTTGACGGTGTAACCACAATGGTGGTAGTGGTGTGCAATGTGTGCCTTTTCAAATATGTTATGCACACACAAGAGAAATAATGATATAAGAAAAAAGTGAGATATATATTTTCCTTTCGACACAAAAAATTTGATACTTTTGTGTGTTAAATACATTTAAATAACTATGGGTGAATATGAATGTCTTCCATGAAACTGTTCGATAACATAGATGCTTGTATGCATTGTTTATCATTATAACAATTTCTATGATTACTCTAATTGAATTCCAAATATACCATTCTTTTAATAGTTTAATTTTATTTATATCTGGAATGAAAACTTGTGAATTTGATTTAAGTTCTTTGTGCATGATAAGTTATTTGTGTTTGGCCAAGAGTATGACTATTAGTGTTCATGCCTCTTATTATATTATATTTAAACTTACTTCATAAATCATTTTTACTCATACTCCCGATAATACATCGACTCATTTATCTTTTTGGTGTAATTGTCAATTTCTATAGTAATAAACACTAAGAGTTTTTTTTTCGACATGAGAATGGATCTGATTCACACATAACTTTGAAAAATTGGAGGTGCTAACGTCTTCTCTTTTATGTTGAGGAAGTTTGTGAAAACTTCGTTGCTATATTCTTGAATGTGTCCGAATTTATATTTATTTTCTGTATAGATTTGCAGGTTGTGTTGTTTTGTTGTTTTGTTGTTTTTGGATATTACACTTTGATTTCGGAAATTTTAGAGTTTTTTTTTTGGTTGGTTGTGAAATGATGTATAAAAATGTACATATCACTATCATTTCTTCTTCGCTCAAGATGTATGAGTACTACTAATGTAACTACATCTATAATCAAGGTAACATTTATCTTTTATTTAAGTTTCAATTCTATTAGCTTGTTTAATTTGTGCAATTTTTGTATGTGTTATAGTTTAGTTTTTATAATTATTTCTTTTTATATTTGATTTTTTTGGGTGCTATTATAGGTAAGAGGTCTAAAGACCTTACAAATAATATTTATTAGAGGAATAAGACAGTCGTTACCATCCAGAATAAAAGTCCTCGCAAAAGGACTGGTATGCATAGTTAATCAAGTGATCATCAATCGTTCATAGAGTATGATGTGTTAAGATTAAAATAAAAAATTAATTTTAAAAAAATTGATTTAATTTATAATAATAAAAAAAAATTTACCCTTCATTATAGGATATACGTTCTTTTTGTGAGTGCTTAATTACAAAACTCATGAGGGTTTGAATGGGGAGAGAATGCATACATCAGAATCCGAAGCCAGACAAAGAGTTTTTCGAAGAGAACAAATTTTATACGTTATTGCTGCATATTCGATAATATAAACTATAGTAATCATAGACATAGTTTACAATTTGAATAGGTTAGAATTAAAATTAAAAAAAAAAAAAAACTACTTAGCAAATGTGTGTATAATATGAATCCGTGTTTTGTAAACAAACAGTTTATATAGTCGTTGAATTCAGATTTGGTTTTTGAAAAAGAGACTAATTTGAACCCTAGCCCCCACTCCTCCATCTGCCGCCGCCGCCCACCTCCGATGGCTGCCTGTCGCCGATCCGCCACAAATCACGGCCGTCGCCGTTCCGCTCACCTCCGACCACCGCCACTAGCAGCCGCCGCCATACATCTTCTTCTCCCCAACATCGTTACAGGAGGAAGCCCCTTTCTCCTCTCTTCTCCTCTGTTTTCGCCATCGACCATAGCTCGCTGGAGCCATTCAGCCTGACACAGACCCACCCATCGTCGACCTCCGTTCCACCTACAGTCGCGCATCTGTTCGATCTATCGCGTGCCAGTACCGTCCTCACCCAAAGTCGCGCATCTGTCCGTTCCACTGCCGTCAACCAGAGCATCCTAGCAGCTTCATCTCTAATCTTATAGAACGAATCCTTGAAGATGGATTCGACCAGTGCTCTTAACCACAACTCTCTCTGCCAGAATCGATCTCCGCCATCTCAAATTATCTAGGTATGTGTTGTTCTTATCTCTTTCACAATGTCTTACTACTACAAGCTGCCAAAGAAATGGATTCGCACCACCTTGCAGCAGCTCATCGATTGGCCAGCAAACAATCGATTTTTCAAAAAAACCAGAACGAACGATTATTCTCTATGGATCGAGAAAACTTCAAATAGAAGAGGGCGTATTGCCGAAATATACAGGCTGGACAACAAAGGGGGGAAAGTGGTGTTAATGGTTCCAGAAGGGTACGACTACAAAGGATGGAAAGATTTTGTTGCTATGATTACAGATCAAGTTGCTACAACTGATACTCCAAACGGTACCACAATGAATGCAAAACGAAAGCAAAAAAGAGGCTTGACCGAGGAAGAATGGAAAAAACTTAATAGCCAGCAAAATCAATCTTATGCTAATGTGGTTACAAACCAAGGACACGCACAAATTGGGATTGGGGAAAAAAGTGATCAAACCGAAATGAATGCCACAGAAAGCTTTGATAGCGAAGGCCTAAGAACTCTAGAAGTTTCTTTCGACTGGAACAAAACCATTGTCATAACCAGGCGATTTTTCCATGACGACTGGCCCAAAATTAGAGAAACACTTCGAAACTCCAGTGACGAAGTTATGGCCATAAATCCTTTCCAAGCCGACAAGGCTTTACTCGCTCTCAGAACCACTGAATATGCCAGATTGCTATGTTACAACAAAGGATGGGTGACTATTGATTCCATTCATTTGATGTTCGAAAAATGGGATCCGCTTCTCCATGCCGTTCCTACTATGCTTCCAAGTTATGGAGGCTGGCTGAGATTTCGAGGGATTCCTTTGCATTTGTGGAATCACAAAACTTTCAAAACTATTGGTAACATTTGCGGTGGCCTAATGGAAGTGGGAAATACAACATCTTCAAAAATGGATCTTACAGAAGCACACTTAAAAGTCTCTGGAAACTATAGAGGTTTTGTCCCTATTAATATTGGCATAAAAGATGACGAAGGAGGAGAATATGTTATTCAAACAGTTGCTCCAGCTTCCGGCCGGTGGATTATTGGTCGGAATCCGAAAGTTCATGGAACTTTCAGCCGCGAAGCAGCTGCAAGTTTCGATATTCACAATCCTAGTTTTGAACGTTATCACATCAAAGGACATATAGCATACCCTTTTCCCTGTAGCCCTTTCGGCACAGCCCCTTCGATGGAAGAGTCACACCAAAATGAGCAGCCAATTTCACGAAAGAGTACAAAAAGGGATGGACATATTGTCAGCAAAGGAAAAGGGAAAAGAAGTAGTTCCGAATGTAGAGAGGTGGGCCAGAGAAAAGTGGTCTCCTTTACCTCTCAAGATCAATCCATGGTCTTTAGCCCAAATGGGCCACCGGGCAACATTGGTAAAAAATTAAACACCATTCCAGAGCCGAATGGGTCGTTCGATACTGGGCCATCTATATTCCACCAAGAAAAGAATGTCCAATCCCCGATTCATGAACTTGCAGAGGAAAACTCAACAAATCCTTCTAGTTTTGCCAATGATAGTGTCGCAGTCTCTGGCCGACAAGAATCCCCTCATCACAAAACTCCCCCAACTGGCCATCACAGTGACGAGTTACAGGTTTTGGGCAGCTTTGGTGCAAAGAACATTCCAAATGCGCTATCTCCAGGTACACTTCAATACACCCCTCTTTCCATTGGTACTATGCAGGCTATATCTGATGAACACGAACTGGTTGTGGATTTGGGTGAACTTACCCCGATCGATTGGAACCACAATCTTGAGATATTGGTTTCTAGCCCGGACCGATCTTCCCCCTCAACTCCCGATAGTCAATCCGGCATCCGTGAAACACAGGAGGAAATTATTGAAAACAGTTTGAGAGGATTACATAACACTAATGAAGAAGAGAACCAAGGTCATCAACAACATGGAGGAGCGGGGTTTAGAAATCAACTGGAAGAATGGCTGATAAAAAACAATTATGTTGTGATGTCTATCGATGACATTTTTAGAAGATCAAGCAGAAACATCGATCAAGTCGATCCCCTCATTCCGATCCGTGATTCTAGCACACAGGGGAACAATAGTAGCAAATGAAAATCCTTTCCTGGAATATTAGAGGATTGCGCTCTTCCTCTAAAAGAGCGGTTGTCAAGCAGGAAATTACTAGCATCAACCCCGACATTATTATTTTGACTGAAACCAAATTAAAGGATCAACCTGATGCCAGTTTCATTAAATCTATTTGGAGCTCCATTAGTGTTGGGTGGGCCTCTTTGGAAGGCACATCGCGCTCGGGAGGCATTCTTATTTTGTGGGACAGGCTTTCTACCTCAGCCTGCGAGGTTATTCTGGGATCTTACACTCTGTCTATCCGTTTTTCTCTGTGCGACGGTTTCAACTGGTGGATTACAGGAATATATGGGCCAGCAAAGAGGAGGCGTAGACAATTTTTCTGGAGAGAGCTTTTTGATCTTTGTGGCTTATGCTCTCCTATTTGGTTGATCGGTGGGGATTTTAATGTTTATCGATGGCAATCTGAAACAACGTCCTCTAGACCGCCTCGTAGTAATATGCGGAGGTTCAACAATTTTATTAACAAAGCTGAGTTGATTGATCCCCCTGTTAACAACGGGCTCTTTACTTGGTCTAATCTGCGTGCTGCTCCTACTTTGTCTCGTTTGGACAGATTCCTCTATTCTGAGGGTTGGCTAAACAAATTTCATTTACATCATTGTTCCCGAAAATCTAGAGCGACATCTGACCATTACCCCATCTTGTTGGAATCCCTAAATCTCAAATGGGGTCCGTGCCCATTTAGATTTGAAAATGCGTGGTTATCTCACAAAAATTTTGAAGAGGCTTTCAGAAATTGGTGGATTGAAACAGACTTAGAAGGTCACATTGGTTATGCCCTTATTCGAAAGCTAAAGGTGATGGCTACTAAATGCAAACAATGGAATAAAGTCTACTACCAACCCAACTTGATGGCTAAAAAAGCCATAATGGAAGAGATAAACAATATTGATAGAAAGGAAGAATCTGGCGCTTTAGACCAAATCGACATTGACAAAAGAATTTCTCTCAAAGCTGATATCTGCTCCATTTCCATAAACGAGACCAGAAAATGGAAACAGAGAAACAAGAAAAACTGGTTGTTTGAAGGTGACGAAAACACCTCGTTTTTTCACAAATCATGCATAGCTCGAAGGAGATACAATTTTATATCCGAGATTGTGGATCAAAATGGCATGAGCTGTATTACTGACAAGGAGATTGAATCTGAATTCCTAAATTTCTTCAAAGACATATACAGAGGAAACAGTGGGGAAAACTGGGTTGTTTCAAATCTTGAGTGGCAACCTTTGTCCATTATCCAAGCAAACCAGCTTACACTTCCTTTTTCTGAAGAAGAGGTTTATAGTGGCATTAAATCTATTGGCAACAACAAGGCACCGGGGCCCGATGGTTTCACTATTGAGATTTTTAAAAAGTTTTGGTACAATTTCAAGCCTTGCATAATGAAGTTGTTCTACGATTTTTTCCAAACAGGAATAGTCAACCGCGCTATTAATGAAACTTATGTTGCTTTGATCCCGAAGGTGATTAAGCCTTCCAAGGTCTCAGAGTTCAGACCAATTAGTCTAACCACTAGCATCTATAAAATTCTTTCCAAAGTGTTGGCTGAGAGACTCAAAACTGTTCTTCCCCTCACGATTGCTCACAATCAATGTGCTTTTGTAAGTGGTAGACAAATCATCGATGCTATACTTATAGCCAATGAAGTTGTTGATTCTCGGAGATGTTATAATCAAAAGGCTATTATTCTAAAGCTCGATATTGAAAAAGCGTTTGACAAGATTAACTGGAAGTTTATCCTGGTGATGCTCAAACTCAAAGGCTTCAATAAGCAATGGATCAACTGGATTAAAGCTTGTATATCTTCCGTTAGCCTTTCTATCATTGTTAATGGTCGGCCTAGAGGTAAAATCAAGACTCGTAGGGGTGTTCGTCAAGGTGATCCTCTATCCCCTTTTCTTTTTGTCATTGCCATGGATTACCTTTCTAGGTTGTTGATCGATGCGCATGAAAAAGGGCTTATTGAGGATGTCATCTTCAAGGATGTCATGTGTCTCACTTATTATTCGCCGATGACATTCTTCTTTTCTCAAAGGCCGATGACGAGAAAATGAAGAATTTGCTCCAAATCATTCGTACTTTCGAAGCATCATCTGGTTTGAAGATAAACGTCAGCAAATCAGTGTTGTCTGGTATAAACATTAGCACTAGCTGTTCCGATGCCCTAGCAAGCTTATGGGGTTGTAAGTCTTCTCCACTGCCTATCTCCTACCTCGGTATGCCTCTGGGTGGTAACCCCAAAAAGTTATCCTTTTGGGAAGCCACAATCGAAAAGATTCACAAAAAATTTGACGGCTGGCAATATGCCTATCTATCCAAAGGGGGTAGGCTCACATTGATTCAATCGGTTCTTGGAAATTTGCCCACATATCTTTTATCTGTTTTCAAAGCTCCTATCTCTGTTTGTAAGGCCATTGAACGTTTAATGCGAAAGTTCTTATGGAAAGGTATTGACAAAAACAGGGGATCAAATTTAATCAGATGGAATGTGGTGACTCTCCCTAAAGAGAAAGGTGGCTTAGGCATTCAAAATATTTATGTGCATAATCAGGCTTTGCTCGGTAAATGGTTCTGGCGTTTTTTCACCGATGTGGATTCACTGTGGAGGAAAGTGATTCTTTCCAAGTATTCCCCCCAGTTTCCTGGAGAAATCCCATCAATCTGTCGTCACAGTAGTGCCCGCTCGCCATGGTTCCACATTAAAGCTATGAAGGACATCATGTCCTCTAACATTAGATGGAAAGTCAACAACGGCAGCAATACCCTTTTCTGGTATCATTCATGGACGGATCATGGCCCCCTTTTCTTGGCGCAAAACAGGTTTTTCTCTTTGGCTACCAATAAATCTCTCTCGGTTGCTGAAGCCTGGAATTTGGACACATCTAAAAAAAAAAAAAAAAAAATATAGTCGTTGAATTGGCTACTGCCTTTTTTTCTTTTTGTAATTCAAAAGAATTAAATAATAGCTATTTTGTAGAAGTAATGAAGGAAATTTTAAGCCAGTTTCTTGTCCATTGTATATTCTTAAAAAATAACAACCCATTTTGCATTTTACTTTAGACGATAAACAAGAAAGTAGAAGGTTATATACTTCAATGTCTTTTATTTTTTGTCCATATTTTGCAATTCTCACTTTCACTTACAAATTTCAGCCATCGATTCATCATGTCAACTGCTTTTATCAATGATCTCAACCAAAAACATATATATACCTTTTTTTGGAAAAAGATACAATTCATATATATATATATATACATATTTTTCTGAAGCTTTTTTTGACCACTTAAACCACCCAAGATAATTAATTATGTATATACGTAAGTGTATACATATATACACATACAACATATATACATACATACTATACATATATACATATATATATATATCTTCAAATTAATCAATTTCACTTACAAATTAACAAGCAAAAAAGGGTAAAAAAATAAAACAGAACATCATATACCTAACCCATGTTCGGGGCTAATTAGGTTAGATCGGTTTTTGGGAAGGTGCGTGAGACCACACGATTCCGATTCCAATAAGCCGTCGACGAGCACAATAGAGAATCAAAATATATTGCTAAGTAGATGACAACCATAACTTGAATTCACATTTTGGTTCTACGAGAGCCATGTATAAACTCTAATCTCAGGATTGTTAATATAAATTTCATATTGAGCTAAGCTCTTTTTTTACTTTTCAACCGGATATTTAATATATTCTTCAAATTTACAAACGAGGGAATATTATATTTTATTATAAAGTTTATTCGAAAACTATTAAATAAACTATTTTGACAACCATTAAAATATTTTTAAATTGTAAATATATGGTAGATACAAAAATTTAAAGGAAAAGGAAAAATAGAAGGAAAGGAAAAATAATAGTAGAAATAGCTCCATTGAGGGGGCAAAACACGGCCAAGTCTTCAACGATTATTCATAAAATTTATATAAATTATAGAAAATATAGTAATTATGAATATTTTAAAAGACCAAAAGTACATTATGTTTTTAAATTCAAAATTTGGGGGTCATGGCAGTGATCGGCCACGAATATTAAAAAAAAAGACAACTCAACAAAATAATGGGTCACTTGTCCAATTCAATTTAATTAATTAGGCAACTTAAGTCAACAAAACCCACCTTTATATTTTTTTTATTTGGTTGGGTTAGGTTATTTAAATTGTAAATATATTATAAATATAAATATTTTCCATTAAATTAGTCATAAAATATAATTTCTTACCATTATCATATTAATGTAATGAAATGAATATAAATATTATATATGTAAAATATATGATAAAAAATTACTCATCATTAGTTCTAGAAAACTTCACTATAAAACATAATAACAAATATATTTAACTTCTATAAAGTACCTAATTAAAACAATGACATATCTCGACTTCCCTAAAATAAATAGATAATTGGAACAAAAAAAAATAGATAACATAAATTTGACTATATATTTTAATTATATACATTCTAGACTAGACTTGAAAATATAATACAATATTGAGAAAAAAAAAGTCTAAAAATTATAATTAAATAAATATATGAAACGGGTATTTTTTTTTTTTTTTTTTTTTTTTTAATTTAACATTTAATTCAAGTTAGTTGGACGGGTATATTTTAAGTTAACCATAAAGTAAATAGATAATTATACTTAACGTGCTTGAAAAAATAAAATGATCGTTACTTCATCTCGAAAAGAAAATTAAAAATAATAACAGGCCCACGTGTCAGTCAGGGCCCGACCCACACGCACTTCCTTGTGATATGTGTAAAAATTAACTATTTAAAATCTTATTAAAAAAATGTGAGTAAAGATTAAAGCTAGAAAACAAGAAAAAAATAATTCCATGAAAACAAGAAAACCTAGGTTTATTAATAGTATTCTTCTGCAGGAAACAAAAAAACCCTAAATTAAAAAAGCAGCTGTGTGAAGGTGAGAAAGGAATGGCTGGTATGGTACTTTGTTGGCGTTGTGGGTTTTGGTCGTCGTCGGCTTGGTTGAATCGGAATGGCGTGGTGTCACGCGCCTTCTCAACGACTGATCCAACCACACAAGCCCGGATCAATAAGGTATATATGTTGTTCTTAATTATTTTTGTTGTTGATCATACCATTTTTTGGTTGTTAATTTATGTAATGAGTGAAATTGGTTAATTTGTATAAGGTGAGAGTTAGCAGGAGTGGTGTGGGATCAATGACGAAAAAAGCAAAAGGCTCGGAGAATTGGGAGTTATTCAAGTCATGGATGAAGAAACGCGGTCGGACTTACAAGAGCGAAAAAGAGATGTCGTTTCGGTATAAACTCTTCTGTAGAACACAGGAGTATGTTGAGAAGACGAACAAGGAAAATAGTGGGGGTACATCTGACTTGCCTTGCTTTGCGGACAGGACTCGTAAAGAGAGGGTCCTTAGTTGTTCCGGGGGACATCCTAGGCGTTAAATTACAATGCTCATGCCTATGATCTTCTACAATCTAAATATATTTATAAGCAAATTTAGACTTTTAACCACAAAGACTTGGAATAGAGGGGATTCTTCAATGCCGAATATTTTCCTTTGATGTTTCGAGCTCTAGCTAGTTGAGTAAGTAGCTTGAGTCCGTTTAAACTATAGTATGAGGATTGTTTAAGAAGCTTAGATAGATCTTTGTTCATGTAAAGTTATAAGCTACCATGTTAAGTGCAAGATTATCTTTTGAAAACTTCATTACAGCTTGTGGCTCTGTGATGTTTTGTTGAAGGCTAAAGTGTTTAGGCGGGAGGTTTGTGGTGATATTTTTCTCAACATTAGAAAGCTTTAAGGTTTAACATAGTCCGAAAGTAGGGACTGTGTGAGTTAGCAAAGGTTTCGTGACACATTAATCATCTATCTATCATGGTTCGTGTGTACTGTTTGTAGTTGTCGGAGTTTCGTCGGGTAACCACGTCCGTCCCTAGGCCAGGCATCGGGAGACATCGAAAGAGAGCAATGTCACAGCTGAGTCTCGAACCTGAGACCATGACGGAAGTATACCCTCAAAGCCTAAGTTTTCAACCATTGTGCCACCCCTTGAGGACGGTTCACAGAGTACTTATCCTAGGCTTTGATGACATAATACTCTGCTCGAGCCTGCTATATGATTTATGAATTATTTGTTTGTCTTGGACTTAAACCTTAGAGAGAATGTAAGATTGCGAGCCTTCTCGAGACTTGAAGTATACATAAGGGTGAGAAAGATGATGCTTAGATCTTATTTATTTAGGGTGAGAATAAGATGTTGAACAACTAGATAGAGTGTTCTAATTTGACTAGTATAGCGGTCAAGAATGAGTCCCTTCAATTTGTAGTGTTTATAAATGAGAGATTATTTTGAGTGATTAGAAATTTAAATTTTAATAATAACTCATTTAGATGTGGTTGTATACGGAGATTTAGGCAAAACTGTGGTGGGGTAGAAGTGGTTTTTCCGTACTAGTATCGGAGCCACTTCCCTACTGGTATGATATGGTAATGTTATATGATGGTTTTTAATTTCTCAAGTTCTTGAACATGGTTGTTGTGTAGCTAAAACTCCTCACATGTTGAGTTCGAGGGATTTAATGAATTGCATTATTAGTACATGGATTCGGTTGGATTAGTTCAAGGTAATTTGTTGAACCTAGCTAAAAATTTGGGCGAGTCAGTTAACCTATCCAAATTAAACCGAGTGCAACACCCATTTCAATTTTGCGAAAAGAAAAAAAAACAACCATTCTTTGCCGTTTCAATATATTATTCCTTTCCAAAAGAAAAAATAACACCCATTTCAATTTTGTGGGTTGGGTTTAATATTGGAATTGATAAGAGAGAATGATATTGGGACATTTGATAACGATTTATGTTATATAATAGAGAGAAGATAACTGGGAAATCAAAACTTCCCTTTACCAAAATGTCGGAACTAAAGGTTGCTTTTTTAATCTTCAATTCTATAAATAATAATGGAATTTGATCTCAACATAAAAAAAAAATTCAGTTTCATCCTTATTCTAATTTTAATTGTATTAATATATATATACTTTTAAATCAAATTCTTAAGGAGTTGGTTAAAGTATATCTTGATGAGATTATTAAAAAAATTATAAAAAATAAAATTCATAGGAAAGATATAGTGGCCATTTACAATATAATTCATGGTTAAAAAAAAAAAAAACCTTTAATAGTGTCACTCCAACACCATCAACCAGGTTTTTTACTTCGTTAAAATTTACACACGGATTAAAGATGAAATAATCACCTTAAAGTTATCAAATTATTATCTCTCTAGATTCTAGATTGGGAATTTTATTTTCTAAGAACTTGATCGTGGTGGTGGTCGGGTGTACGTTTGAACAAGAAGGTTGATATCTTGTTACACTTAAATGTCTCTCTCTTATTGACTCTAAGCTATTTTATTGATCAATCAACACTATTTTTAAAACACACAAATGTCCAAAGTTTAGTCTCATTACTTTGCATATTTTTGCAATGGAGCATAATGTCACTAGTTTCTACAGATTTAGAGATATTTCTCAGATTCATTTCTTTCTAATCCTATGATCTATATAAAATTGAGCTGACTATGTTTGATTTCTAGTGGTATCTTTTCCCATGAAAGGCTATTTTAGTATTTTGCAAATTGTTTTTTCAAAAAAAAAAAAAGTATTTTGCAAATTGTATGGAAAAATATCTAATTTTTATTTTCGTTTAATTTATTAATGTATTGCTAACGGTATTATTCACTCATAAAAAAAAAAGTTTTTATTTTCGTTTAAGGCTAATGTTCATGTGAAAAATATATTGGAGCTGTGAGAAATTTTGGAGTGAGAATAAGCCATGAGAAATTGGGAAGTTCTTTTTTAAATTTTGAAACAAATGTAACTACCCAAGATTGAGTCATTGACTATGAAAAAAAGGAATGTACTTTTAATATGGGAATTATTGAAAAAGGAAATACTTTAATGGAGATTGCCAAAAGAAAAAAAATCGTGCAAGACCAAATTAATATCACAAAAGATTCGTTTGTATATGACAGCTTTTTTATATAACTATTGATCGTAACATTAATGATTTCAAAAAAAAAAAAAAATGATCAAAACATTAATAAAACGGTGGATTGAAAGGGTATGCTTGTCTTTCTTTAAAATTAAGCTTGATAATTTAAAAAGAAAAAGTAGATTTGTAAATAAGTTGAACATTTTTATTCTTCATATTTCAAAAATACGCACTCTTGGTCCCCCAAATTAAACCTTTCTTTTTTCTTTTTTTTTTTGTAAATTTAATCTTTGGTCAATGAATATGCACTAAGATTTCTGAGCAACTGCTCATGTTTGACGTATTTATGATTATTATCACGCACTTAATAAGTATAATTAGAAAGTAAATACATTAAAATTTGCTTCATTAAAAAGAATAGAATTTGCCAAATACAAAACAAAAAAAAAAAATGATAAAATCGTTACGGTAAATATTTCTCATTTATTATTTTTTTTAATAGATTAACTAAAAATAATTATTTATTAGGAAAAGTATTGTATGGTTAGTTGAAATGTTGTAGGGAAAAAAGGCACGTACGCTGTAATCCTCTTTAATATTTATAGATACCCCGAAAACTGGAAGCGCCGTAGAAACGAAGAACCCTAAATTAAAGAGAGGGAGTGTGTGGAGTTGAGAAAGGGGTGGCAGGTCTGGCTCTGGGTTGGGTTTGCTCGCTGTGCCGGTCGGGTTGGTTGAATCGGAATCGTGCGGTGATCTCCCGCCCCTTCTCAAGCCAACAACCCCCGATTGATGAGCTATGTTGTGTTTGTATTTTTGTTGTAGATCCTACCTTTTTTTGCTTCTTTTGTGTAATAAGTGAAATTTGATTGATTAGAAGTATTATTTTATGTATTTGCATAAGGTGGGAGTTAAGGAATCATTGTTGAAGGAAGCAAAAGGTTCTGAGAATTGGGAGTTGTTCAAATCATGGATGTTGGAATACAATAGGAATTACAAAAGCGAAGAAGAGACTTTGTATGGGTATAACCTCTTCTGTAATACAAAGAAGAGAGTTGACATGTTGAACAAGAGGGGCAGTGGGTGTACGTTTGGTTTGACTCTCTTTTCGGACATGACACAACCAGAGTTTACCCGTTTTAACGGTAAATTAGATTACACTGCCCGTGCCCGTTCCCGTTCGCTCCGATCTAACTAGCTAATTTTAGGATATGTTCTTTCTCACAAAATGAGAGGGTAATAAGGGGCATGCATAATTCTCATGACTTTGTGTTTTAATTCACCCAAAATGTTTCATTTCAATGCAAATGGTTGTCATCACTTGTATACTCATGATCTTGTCCGTATCTTAATAATTTTGAAGTTTGCATCGCTAACATTTTGAATGTGCTACACATAGAACTTAGTTTTGGCCAAGAATGTTTTGTTGGAACAGGAAACATGCATTTCAAGTGCACTCAGCTTATATCACTCATGATGTTGATTCTATTTCATCCATTCCACTTTGCTTTCTGCGTCACATATTCAAGTATTAAATTATTTGAGAAAATGATTAATTTTTTTGGAATATATAGATGATTATAGAGGAACTATATATTTATGTTTGGTTCGAAATAAATTATTACGAAGAAGCCATTTTTTTTTCTTGTGGTTTAAGAAACAGATAGGGTTTCCCTCAATAAACTCCATTAGTTGAAAATGGAGGAAAAAGAAAAGAAAATACTGTTTGTCTTTTTAGTACTTCCATTCATCATTGATTTGTCACTGATTGGATCGAAAGTTTCTTCAGGAAGGTAATAAGCCAAGGTGGGATTTAAAAAGAGGGGCAAAGTTTAAAAGTAGGCCGTAGAAACTTATAGCAAATATGGGGTAAATTGTGAGGCTGGGTCTTTTTCAAAAACGTTTTGTTAAAATGGGTTTAAGGGAAGAGATTTTGTAAAAATGGGTTGTGGCGTCTTCACATTCCTTCAATACTGTCAATTCTTTTTATTTTATGTGCCTTTCAAAATCTTTCCGTTACAATATTTCTAATTTTCCTTTTATTTACTTTTTTTTATAGATATTTTTTCATTTCAATATCTTTCAATTTATTATATAAAATTGTATCTCAACTAAAATCCCACATATTCAATTTTCATTTTTTTTAAAAACACGACATTTCATGGTTTTATTATTATCCTAAAATACTAGTAATTTAAATAAAAGAAATTTATATAAATATTATTACGATAATTTAATTTATCCTAGATGACTATAATTAAAAAAAAAATGCAAATGAAAAATTCTCCATTTGTGTTATTTTGTTAGAAAACTTATTAGATTTAAAGAGAAAATACCAATCTTTTAAAAAACAAAATCACCAAATTTTAAAATCTTATTAAAATTTATGTGCATTATCATGATAATGTTAATATAAAAATAGAGATCAAATTTATTATTAGGTTAGAGTTGTAGTGTTCTCTTTTTTTAATTAACTTTATAAAATAATTTTTTATATTAAAATTAAATACATCTTCCTCCCCACTTTCAAATATATATATATAAGATTTTTTTTTTATAGAAAAATATATCTTTTCCCTCTCCTTTCTCTTAAATTTTCTTTATAGAAAAATATATCGTGTTATAATCTTTTATTATAAAAGAAAACTCTTAAATTTTCCAAAATCTTTGTTGGAATATAAAAGATAAATCTCAATTTAACAAGTAACTAAAAAAAAAATAGATTTCAAAAGTAACTCAAAAAAATAAATGTCAATTTGAATTTCAAAATTCTACTAAGATTGAGGTGGTTATTATTTTTCAATTTATATGGATGTGGATTTTCTTTTTATTTGGGTAGTTTAAGTTTTCATAAAAAATATTCATTTAAAGTCTCTTTTATTTAAACTAATAATAATAAATTCGTGTGATCATGATTTTAAAAAAATTAAAATTAAAGTTTTTTGATGGGTTGAATTTTAGTTGAAATAATATTTTATATCTCACTTTAATTTAGTAAACAACTAATAAGAAAATGTCATTTTAAAATATACTTAATTTTAAAATCTTATTTTTTCAAAAAAAAAAATTATTAAAATATCTAAGCATTACTATAATGACGTTAATTTAAGAATACAAGTCAATTAATTATTAGATTATAATTTTAATGATATTTTTCATAAAAAGTATGGTAGAATATTTTTTACTGTAAAATAATTTTTTTTATGAAAGTTAAATAATTTAGATTTTACTATTTTTAATTATTTCGAAGAATTTTTGTTTAAGAAACAAAATATTCTTATAAAAATAAAATGATTTATTAATCATATTTAGTTTTAATATTGAAATCTAGAAAGAGAAAAAAATCTTCAAAAGAAGAATAAAAAGAAAAAATTAAAGAGAATTGTAAAAAGATTTTGGATGTCATGTGGCGTCTCTTGTGGAGACGCCTCCACATTGACAAAAATAGTTGACTGCTTTGAACGGGTGTGACTGTCTCAGACGCCAAAACTCATTTTCACAAATTCTTTTTTATTAGACCCATTTTTACAATTTTCTCGACAAATTTGTCCATCTTAAGAAAAATTAATAAAAATAATTATTGAATAAAAAAATAATTTGTATTAATGCCAAAGGACGGTATTACCTCCTTATTTATAGAAACAAAATCGTTGACCATTTCCATTAATCATGAAAGTCCCCAAAGAAATAAAATCGTGAACTTTCACGATCCAAAATTGTTTCTTTTAAAAGCTCCCAAAATCGTGGGATTTTATCGAAATTTTTTTTCCTTCCATTTTTTAATTTGATATAGGATTTTTTAAGTTGTTTTACTTCCATTATTACAAATAAGACTTTTCAAAAAAAAGTTATTACAAAGAAGTTCTTTTAATTTTTTGTAAGCCCTTTTGTTGTTTCAAAAAAAAAATTGTAAACCTTATTTTCTTTTTGTTTCAAAAAAAAAAAAAAAATTCAAACCCTTATTTTGTAGGGTCCAAATTATATATAGGAGATTTTAAAGGAATAATAGAAAAAAAAAATCCAAAATAATTTTATAAATGTCAAATTTTATATATAAAATAAATATGGTAATGACAAAAATGGGGAACGTGCTATGGTAAATTTACAAAAATAACCTTAAGTTTAGTAACTTCCGTCAATAACACACTAATTTGTAGAAAATTATTGACACTAATCAAAGTTAATGAGGCACACTTATTAGAAGTCATTTTGATTAATTTCAATTTTGCACCATGTTACTTTTATAGTTGTTTGGTATTGATTTTTTTTAGTTCAACCTATTTGGAGATGTGGTCTCGAATCTATACGTCTTAATTACTAATTCTATAATGTCATTGAACCACAATTTCTTATGGCGTTTACTATAAACTTCTTATTAGTTAAGGTTTATCTTCTAAAACAAGTTTTCAATCAATATAAATAATCTGTCTAATTGATCATGGTTAAACAACAAAAATTATTGGAAGTTTTCAAACATAATTTGAAATGGATTCAATTCAATCAATATTAGTGATTAACTTAAATGAATATTATAATTTTTACATACTTCAACCTTTCAATAAACACATTTTTGAAGTTGGAAATGCAGTATACTCTTAGGGCGTGTTTGGTGCAGGATTAAGTTAGTCATATTAAGTTAGTCATATTAAGTTAAGTTGAGGATTAAGTTAATCTGCATTGAAAAGTTGAGGATTAAGTCATACCCGTTTTGACCGATACCTGTTTGGGCTTTCAATAAACTCTTAGGGCGTGTTTGGTGCAGGATTAAGTTAATCATATTAAGTTAAGTTGAGGATTAAGTTAATCTGCATTTGGTGCACATGTTATGTTAATCTGAATTAAGTTAATCGGACTGTTGTTTGGTGTAAGGATTAAGTTAAAGGGAATTTGCGCTGTATAGCAACTTTTTACCCCAGTTTACAATTATAGCACATTTTTAAAAATAATTCTTTTATAGCAAATTCTGCCATTTTTTTAAAAAAAATTTATTTACCTTTTTTATAGAAGACTTTGATAGAATCTATCATTCTCTAGTGATGGAAGTCTATCAATTTTATCAGTGATTGATTCTATCGGTTATTATTGATAGACTCTTGATAGAATCTGATGGAAGTCTATCAATTTACTTTATTTATTAGTAATTGATTCTATCACCCTTTATCGATAGAATCTATCAATATGAAGTCTATTAATTTACAATTTTTGCTATATGTGCAAATATTTTCATTATTATGCTATTCATGTAATATTTTATCCATTTTGTAATATACATACAAAAGCCCCTAAGTTAAAACTGATTTTTTATTTAACATTTTTTTAAAATTATTTACTTTTGATTTATTTTCTCTTGATAATAGATAAATGACATTCATTTGAAATAGTAATCATATAATATTCATTTTAAAAAATATGTTTATCAATATATATTTTATTATTTATTTCAATTTTAACTTAATATCTATATTAAATTAAAAACAATATAACAAATTTTATATCCATTAAAGAAATTTAGAAAGATATTTAAATTATGTAAAAATCATTTTAATTTAGTTGCTTAATTATAAGGTTGGTATAAATTTAAAATTTTAAAAAACAATTTAATTATTATTATTTTTTTTAGAAAACAATTTAATTTATTTAGTACACCCTAATTTTTGTGAATGGTAATTAAGCTTGAAATTCAATTTTACTTATAAAAGTAGTTCAAACTTCAAATAGATTGATGAAAGTTATAATAAAAATGTAAACTTAATTTTCATGCATTTTAAAATTATTCTACCTATTTTATAGGTTAATACTCATTCAAATTAAAATTGTAGTCAATATAGAAATAACAAAATTACATTCATATATGGTATATATAAAAATTAAAAAAAAATTAAGAAACATAAAATACTTAGAAACAAGTCGTCAAGTAACAGAGTAAAATTTCTTATGCATATAATAATAAATCAAATTATATTCTAAGTAGAAAAATGAGTTTTAAAATTTAGCAATTTTTGTGACATTTTATGTACCAATAATTGATTTCAATTGAACATAATTTTAAAATAGTCAATTAAACTATTTAATAGTGTTTTTTCAATTAATTAAAAAAACAAATTTCTTGACGTTCTATTATATGTATGTATTTTATATTTTACAAACGTAAAAAGAATGCATTTTATATTTTCGATATAAATTTAAGATTTGTTAACTTGGTTGTTAATAGTACTAAAAAAATTCGTTGTTAATATCATTATTTCAAATTATTTATTAATTATATGGTTAATATCTATTCTTTTCAAATTTAAAAAGATTCATACTATATTTCAATAACAAAATTTTGTTATATTCAAATAATTATCTTTTGAAATTCAAATATATTTCTTTAATTATTTAACATTTAACATTAAATTTAAAAATCATGCAATTATATATTAAATAAACTACAAAACATAAAAAATAATTTTATTCTAAAAAAATAAAACATAAAAAATAATTCGAATACACTTTTAAATCTAAATTTTAAAGTTAGAATAAATTGTTTGAAAAATAAAATTAAAGATGATTTCGGAAGACGATGCAAAGAAAGAATATATGAGAATTATTGTTGGATTTCGTGAAATATTAACTTAATCAGAGAGATTAACTTAATCCGTCCACCAAACATGAATTGGAGGGATTAAATTAATCCGAATTAATTTAATATTCAAACCAAATATGCCCTTAAAATTTTGAGATTACATTTTTTTTTATTTGAAAAAAATTACATTTGTACTATATAAATTCGAGTTACGAAAGGAACATCAAACTAAAATGAATACGAAGTGTGTTGATTCCACATGTCTTTTAATTTTTTAAAAATAGGTTAACTAATTGATATTGAGATACATATTAACTAATAAACACTTATTTTATAGGGTACAAATTAATAAAGTATACTGCAAAATATGAAGCTAGAAGTAATTGCTTCTTCTTTTGAATGCTAGCATTAATAACATGTTTTGGTTGGAACAAAAATTCAATTGTAAAATAATCAAATTCGAAAAAGAAAAAAAAAATCAAATTCAATGTTCATGACTGGTCAGATGTCTTTTTCGAAAACTAAACAGAGAAATAAAGTTAAGAGGTATGGTTGTACTAAAAAAAAGGTTAAGAGGTATGGTTGAGTAAATTAAATGCCAATAGTAAATGTGATTTTTGTATTGTTTCTTTTTTAATAGGAAAGATTTGATTTTAAAAAGAAAAACTAGCAAGAAAGTTCAATTCAATGGGTGGACGATCACAATTTGTTTTTATTTCCACCAACTTTCTGTTTCATATTAATTTGAGTGAATATATTTGAATTTCTAAACCTATTTATAATTTATAATAAAAATTATACAAAGTGAAAATTATAAGAAAAAATCGAACATTATGAAAAAAAAAATCTTATAAAAAAGGGTTTAATAAATGGTATAATTAAGGATTTGATGGAAGAGTTAATAGGTAGGTTAAGGGCAATTGTTTACCATCCAATTAAAAAAACTCCAACCATTTCCACTGTTCTAAAAAAACAGCCTAAATCTAACACATTGATGAACTAATTAGCAATGCAATATTTAAACATAATCAAACTATAATGACATAAATTTGAATTTGCATGTATCAGCATATAAAGAAGAAAAGCTAAACTATATATCAAAATATCCTAACAAAAAATTAATCGATAATCATAAGAATACATGAAAATGTTGAATGGAAATGCCGTTCGAAATCCTTATATATAAAAATTTGAAACTGAATTAAAGACCTGATTGTGTAATTCAATATATATCAATGGTTAAGCTCACCCAATTTGAAGTTGTGTGGGAATTTGGTGAGGGTTAAATCGTAAATCATCTAATTGCTTCATATTTTAAATGAATTATATAGTATAGCTGTTCTTTTACTTCTAAATATCACCCCTCGAATAAAGTGCATCAAGTAATCCGAGATTTGTCACTCTCTTATGTGTGCTTACTCACATTATTAAGTTGAATTGGCTATGATATCAATTGTTAGGAACAATTAACATCAACAAATATTCACACTAATATGATATTGTTAATTTAGAAAAAGATACATATACTAAAAAAAAAATGTTTACTTGTACTTAAAAAATATATAGTCCTGCATAACACCAAGTGATACTCTGAGAAAATGCCACCCTATTTTTACTTTTGCTTTTTAGCATTTCACTCAATTCTTTCAAATGGTCTTCAGACTATGGGGGGTGGCAGTTCATTTTTTTCAAATTTCACATTAAAATTTATTATTAAATTACTATTACTTTTAATTGTTAAATAAATAGTTGATTTATTTACTATTATTATTCTCAATATTCAAACGAATTTCAATCCCCAAACGAGTAAACAACTCTAAACTATTATTAACCACTTTATTATTTTCTACTCCACTATTTTCTATAAAAAAAAACTTACCCTATTTTTTTTTTTTGTCAGTTTCTTTCTTTTACTCTTCTTTTACCTACTCCATCTCTCTCTCTCTCTCTCTTTACATCAAGTTAACATTATTATGCTCACAAATCTCAATTTGCCAAATAGTTATATTTGTTCTTCTTTTTTATTTGTGTATAAATATAGGGTTTGGGTTTGGGTGAGTTAAAATATAGAATAGAGAAAACCCACAAACTCTTCTCCTCTAGCTTCAAATCCACCTTCTCCCTTCTTGCCTCGCTAGTCTTTCACTCTCAGTCGGAGACAATAAGCTATTGTAATTTCTCGGTTTTAATTCATTAATGTGATGTGTTTTGATATATATATATATATATATATAAATACCTTCTTTTTTCTTTTCTTTTGTTGTGTGTTTCTAGGCTTTGGATTTGCTGCCTTTGTTGTTCTATATTCAAATGTTGCTTGCTTACTCTTTTCTTCCACTTCCATCTCAACACCTCAAAACATGCAGCTCAGGTATAACTGCACTCTATTTATTCTTTTTTCATAGTTTATACAAGTTTTTTTTTCTTTTTTTATCTACTATTTATATTTTTAATTTTTTTCGATCAATTTTTAATTAGGATGAATGGTTGTTAAATTTTTTGAACAAACTGTTCTTACTTATGTCAATTTAGTTTTATGTTTTCTTCTGCTTTGTGTACTAAAGAACTTTTTTAAACATCAGGTATAACTGCACTCTCTCTATATATATTTTTATGTATAATGGTTTAGTTTTTTTCTTATGGGAAATGAAGTATAAAATGCTAGTAAATGAAAGTGGGAAACGAAACTAGATTACATTATAGTTGGTTGGTCATTGCTGTGAACTTTAAACCCTTGTTGTTTAAGTGTGGAATGAGTGCTAATTAAGTAAGAGTTAGTTGAACTTTCCATTTTAGTTTTTAAGCTCAAGATTCTTTTGTTTTTTTTAATTAGGTCTCCAAGAACATTATGATTAAATTATTTGTCAAGATGTTTGAGTATTATTACCCTTAGAACCACGTCCATTCTAAGTAACTCTTATCTAGATTTTGTAACTTTAATTTGTTTTTTATTATAAAAAAGTACGATTTTTTTTTACTTAAAAAACCTATATTATTTTCAAAACATATAATATAATTTATTAAAGTAAGGTTGATTTTGTTTTTAAAATGATATTATTTTTTATTATATTGAATTTTATTTGGAGCCATTTTAGGAAGATTACGAGAAATTATCTAAAGCATACATTGGGGGTAATTTGGAGCACTTAACAGTAAAAAATGAGATAGAATTTTGTATACCTCTCTTTTTATATAACTATTTAATTTTTGAAGCTTTCATTTAGCAAGTTAGGGAATTTTTTGAAATTTTAATTAATATATTATTAATTTTATATAGATATTTGTTGGATATATGCAGGGATAGCAGTTTTAAAAGGAATGCATAATAAAATTAAGATTGAAAAGTTGTTGAAGGTGGTGGCAAAGTCTCAAATATGTCATGAATGTAGATATTTTAAAGATAAAAGATTATGGGAGAGGACATGATATTATAAAAAAAAATAAGATACATATTTATAATTATAGACAAATTGTGATATTAATTATTATCTAAATTGTGAGTTATGTAGCTATGACGAGTATGAATATATTCCCGATTACAAAGTTAAAAGAAATATTAAATTTTTGTTATAGGATATATACTTTGTTTCATTTAGACAAAAAAAACTGATCATAAGTATAATTGCATTTGGATAAACTCAAGAATATATCATATTCAAGAATTGTTGGGGGAAGAGTGGGGAGATGCCATTATATGAAGTTGGATTGACGTGAGACTTCACTGGAACTGTAAAAATGAAGTTGATTTGATACAAAGCAAGTATCTTGTCGTTTTTCCATTTGTCCAAAGTAAAGTGTTAAAAGTATATTTGGATATATGTTTTTTTTACCTAGTTTGCTGACAGGGTTGTTCTCTATAGTTTGTTTGATTTCAATTCATTATTGAGTTTCTTATTGATATTCAGATTTTGACATGCTTCTGTTTCCTTCATCAATGATTCCACACAACCATTGACTCCCACCTTATACAAATACATAGATACTTACAAGTTAATCAATTTCAGTTATTACACAAATAAACAAGCTAAAAAGTGTATGTTTCACTATAAAATAGACCTGATCCATGATAAGTGCTTTTAATTTAGGGCTCTTTCTATTGTGGAATTTTAAAATTGCCCATACACGTTCTATTGGTTTATAAGGTATGAATTTCCAATCTCTATTTAGCTTTGATTGAATCGTAATGATCTAGATCGTTTTTGTTTGGATTTGAAGAAAATTTAGGGTTCTTACTTTTTCTGTGGTTCTGAATTTCTTTTCTCGATCACTGTCCTAATATGGATGTTTACTTACTGTTCTGCTTCATGAATCTGCGGTATTAAGGTTTTGTTGATTGAATTTTATTGGTTTATTGGTGGTATTGTTTTTGGAAAAGATACGTTTCATTCCAAAAGGCATGCAAGACGCATGCTAATATAGATTACAAGAAGGCTTTCCAATTAAGAGCAATGGAAGCAATGCCATAATTTTTGAAAAGATTAGATTTTGAACACCAAGAAGCACAATTTAAAATAATAGTCTCCCAAATATCATCAATGGACTTCTCCTCATGTTTAATGTCAAAGATTATGAGATTTCGTTCCTTCCAGACGTTCCAACAAATAGCAGCCCCCAAACAAGCTTGAAGAATATGGCGTTGAGATGTAAGAGGCAAATCTATCAATTTGCTAATAAAATTAATATTCTGTTGGTTGTTGGGTTGTTGATTTGAAGGAAGGAAACCAACCCTTTGCCAAAAGTGATTTGAAATATGGCAATCCCAAAATAAGTGCTTCAATTCCTCGCTCCCTTTTTTACACATAAAACACCAACTTGGGCATAGACTATGACCACGTCTCCTTCTTTGCAAAGTATCAGCTGTATTGAACCCAGCGTTAAATAGAGTCCAAAGAAATACCTTTACATTTTTTGGAATAATAGATTTCCAAAAACTAGCCGATAGTTTGGCATGGTTGCTTACCAACGGAACATTACACAATATGGTTTTCAATGAGCCAACAGAGAAAATATTATTACCTTCAGGCTTCCATAAGGCTAAGTCATCCATGTTTGAGTTGATCGAAGGAGACGGCCAACGATTTGAAATTTCTTTCCATTGCGCAATCTCACGGTCCAACAAAGTTCTAAAGAACCTCGGTTCCCAACAATTTTCATCCAAATTCCAAGCCTCTTTTACCGTAATATTTTTAGCAAAGACCTTTGCAAAAACGCCTTTGAGAGACATGGAGGGGGCCATCCTCGGTCCAAACATCATACCAAAAAGAGTATTGATGCCATTATTTATCTTCCATGAAATGTTATCACCATGATGTCTTTCATTTTAGAGATGTTAAACCAAGGGGATTTAGCATTATTGTGTCGGCATATAAAGGAGTCTCACTCGGTGTGTGGCCTTATATTTAGCATGAATCAAAATCCTCCATAAAGATTTGGTCTCGTTGATGAAACGCCAATGCCATTTTCCAAGAAGGGCTGTATTATGGATGTTGGTTTTTTGAATTCCTAAGCCTCCCATCTCTTTAGGAAGAGTAACCACGTCCCATCTCACCAAATTGGATCCCCCTTTTTGATCAATGCCTTTCCACAGAAAATTTCTGATCAAACGATCCATTCTATTGCAAACCGACACAGGGGCCTTAAACACAGAGAGAAGGTATGTGGGCATGATGCTAAGAACTGATTGAGCTAGAGTTAACCTTCCTCCTTTAGATAGGAAAGAGTATTGCCAACAGTCAAACTTCTTATGAATTTTCTCAATAGTTGGCTCCCAAAAATCCATCTTTCTAGGGTTGCCACCTAAAGGCATACCAAGGTTTATTGGTGGTATTGGGGTTTTGAATTTAGGAGATCTAGAAACGGAATTGATCACAGATTTTGATTTTGATCCTAACATCGAGTTTTGTTTGTGCCTTTTTTTTATTTTTCTATAATTTCAGCCCGTATTCGAAAATCATGGGCTCAGAACAAAAGGATGTCAAGAAAATTAGGGTACTTTAATTTAGGGCTCTTTCTACCGTGGAGTTTTAAACTTGCCCATACACCTGTCATCTTTTTCTTCAAAAAAAAATTTCTTAATCTTTTCTCCTTATTCCGTAACGAATAATGTTTATATTCCTAATTATAACCAAGCAAATTATTTTACAGTTAAAAAATAATCACTTTGTTACTGATACAATGATGAATGATCAAGTAAACTTGTGTTAGATTTCAAGGATTGAACTTGTGACCGTGGAATGAAAGTAAATTTATACCAAATCAAATAATTAATCGTGTCACCGATCCATTTAATACTCAACAAAAAATATTAGATTTTTTTCATTGATATGAACTTCAAATTTAACATATCAACTATTTTTTATTTTATCTAAAAAATATAAAATACAAACTATATTGTATAAAGTACATTAAATTTTTATTATATATAATAATTTAATAAAATTATTAATCAAATATCAAATTACATCTTATGCTAAAATTCTTCTTTAAAAAATTGTACTAAAATTATTAATCAAATATCAAATGGACCACTTTATTCCATTTCTAAAATCATTTTAAAGTTATTTTTTGTCCACGTAAAAATAGTATTTTAATGTTTTTTGTCTGTCCAAAGTAAACTACTTTATTGATGCATATGCATTAAGTGGACTACTATTATTTTTTGTCTCACATAGATTTGGATTGTTTTGTTTGTCCCATAGGAACTTGCTTATTGATTCACACACAAAGAGACCCACTTTGGGATCTGATAACTCTCTCTTTGAGGTTGAAGGTCTAAGTCTTCATTCTCTGAAACAAACAACAAAAACGATCTTCATTCTCTGTGTTTGTTGTTCTAAAAACTTAAAACAAACTTCATCTATTTATCTCAGTTTAGTGAAAACACAACAATTTATTGAGTATTTTATGGAATCCATTTGATGACATCTGGGTGTTTTAAAAGATTAGATTATTAAAAATCTTTTATAGTTTCCTATTAGAATAAAGATTGAACAGAAACAAGTAAATTTCTTACATGCATTTTGATAAGAGAGAAATTTAACCCCCAACAAGTGGGAAACTAGGGAGGTGTAGTTTTAGATTGTATTTGGGTTACCTTCAAACTAGGCTATCATTCATGATGGTAAAGTAGAAAAAACATGAGTAAAATGAAGTTCAAATTAAAATAGATTAAAAGGCATTGAATAAGGCAGTCACAAATGTGAAGAGTAACAATTGCTAATAAACGTTAAGATAAGAGAATAAAAATATATTAAAAAAATTAATTGATTTATTAGATATTAAAAATCCAAAAATTTTCAATCACTTTTGATGTATAATAATTGGAGTGAAGACATGATATAATTGGGAGGGATTTGAAAGGCTTTGAAAGAATGTAATGAAGCAAAGTAGTAAGATTTGAAAAGGCATACTTCGGATAAGTTTGTAGGTTTAAAGGAACCGGCCGCCGGGGTGACGACGACGCTCATCCCATGTCATGTCCGCAAAGTAAGTGAAGCCATACCTAATCCTACCAGTCTCCTCCCTGTTCCACTTGTCCACTCTCTCCTTAGTTTCACAAAAGATGCCATATCGAAACAAAGTCTCTCTTTCGTCCTTGTAATTCCTATTGTTTTCCAACATCCATGACTGGAACAACTTCCAACTCTCCGAAGCTTCTGCTTCCTTCATCAATGATCCCAAATCACCATTCACTCCCACCTTATAGACAAATACATAAATGATACTTCAAATAAATCAATTTATTGAACTCATTTCACTTCATATTTAATTGGGAAAAATTGCTTAAAAAGCATTGAATAAGGCATGTGAAGAGTAAAAATATAGCAAAAATATCTCTAAATCTCTACAGACTAGTAGTGACATTGCAAAAATATGCAAAGTAATGAGACTAAACTTTGTTTTAAAAATTGGGTTGATTGAATGGTTTCTTGGGGTAAAGGCCCCCGCGCATGCGCCTGCGCGTAATCTCGTCCGATGTCATGTCCGCAAACAATGTCTATACCCATTATTCTGCTTGTTTGCTATATCAACCTTCTTCTTAGTTTCACAGAAAGATTTTGTATCGATGCAAAGTTTCTTTTTCGCTCTTGTAATTCCTGCGGTTCTCAACCATCCATGACTGGAACAGCTCCCAATCCTTTTTCGCTCTTGTATCTGATTGCCATGTCCTAGTTTATATTTCGGAAATTTGCTAACATCGACAGAAACTGGTATAACAGAAATCATCCATGTTCTGCTGTTTTTAGAATAAGGCTTCATGATTGTTGATATACAAACACAATGCATTTTCAGGGTCAGTACCAGAATGATCTACTAGGCTTGATGTTTGATAACCAGTTGCCAATCCTTCCAATGCTACCGGGCGAATCTCAATGTCCTGTTGAGTATGATAGTAATCTACAGTCTCATCTTCATCATAATGATAAAGATTAATGAAGATATAACTCCCTAGATCAGAGGGTACATAGCAAGGAGAGGAAGTATATACAAGAAGCAAAAATCCACTTTCATATTGATAGTACAATACATGACTAAACACAGGCTCAACAAACTAAACAACCTGTACAAGGGAATGATTGGTTGAAGCATTTAAGTCTTTTTAAGTCCACTACATAGGCTGTTAACATCAGTTTTTAATTAATTAAAATTAAAAGCATACTTTTTCTCTTTTTTTAAACTAACCTAGATGCATTGTTAACCAGATAAACAACAAAAAATTCGTCCAGTAATGTGGCACATACGAGCATATATTTATGCAAAAATCAGCAGCAAAAATGGCACAGAGCCGTATGTATCAATCTCAAACGAACCAACGAGATCAAGAATAAATCTAAAGCAATTCCATAGACCTTCATTAGATACTCATTAGCATCAATGAAGCTCCACAGATAGAGGATGGACAGATGTAAGAGTATGTGAAAGTGAATATATTGAAGCAGTTAAATTGATTCATAATAAAAGATCAAGAGAGACCTTGAACTGAAAATCAATCTGAAGAAACAATTCAAATTCTGGATACTAACATAGTTAATGCATATCAAAGAAGTCCGATAGGAAAAGGGCACACCAAATCCAAAACATGGTAAGACTATAATGAATATTTAGTTGTTGTAAACACCCTTCAGTGTTGCTCAAAACGATGACGACGAAGCGTCCTTCTGGCGATTGATGGGGGAATGGTAAAGTCACGGCGAAACTCTTCCATGGTCATGTCCGAAAACCGATTCAAGCCGAACCTACACCCAGTACTCTCCTTGTTGGAGATATCAACAAACCTCTTCGTTTCACAGAATATCTTATACCTATACAGCGTCTCTCCTTGGCTCTGGTAATTCCTATTGTGTTCTAACATCCACGACTTGAACAAACCCCAATTCTCAGAAGCTTCTGCTTCCTTCATCAATGATTCCAAATCGCCATTCACTCCCATCTTAAACAAATACACTTCCAATGAATCAGTTTATTTAACTCATTACACAAATTGACAACCAAACAACAAAAACCAGAGAACTATATACCTGATCGATGATTGGGGCTTGTTGGCTTGAGAAGCCGCGTGATACCACACGATTCCGGTTCAACCAAGCCGCCGACGACCGCACCCGACGACCGCACCAAACTAACAAACCCTCCATTCCTTTCTCAACTCCACGCACAGCCGGCGTTTAATTTAGGGTTCTTTCCTTTCTGTGCCTTCCAAATTTCCGGTATATCCTAAATCCTTCTCCATACATTTTCTGCCACGTGCCTCCCCTTTCGTTAGAATAATGTTTTTCTTTTTTTAAATCTCGGGTATTTTGGTTATTTCATATGCCCAATTAACCATTATATTTACCATCAAATAATCAAAGTTTGAGGTTTAGGGTTTTGTTTTTAGATGGAATAGCGAGATTGAGCAATTGATTGTTCAGATTTGGAGGCTTTGGTTGGGAATTTAATGTAGCTTAATTAATATAATTAATGGACTTAGCTAATTGCCTAAACTTATACTAATTGTAATAATAATAATATTTTTTTTTAAAAAAATTAAAATTAGCCTTTCTAGACGTTTTTTGTAACAATAACATCTTTCTGTATTAAGTTTTAAATATGTTTACATTTCTCTCATTAACATTATTAAATTAAAATTCATTAATATTAACTACTTTTAATAAACCACGATATATCAAACTACATTAAATAAGACACATAGACAAGAGTAGTTTTAAAATGACAATTTATTTTTAAGTGTTTTTGAAATCAAGATTTATTTCTCGGAGTTAAAAATAAACAGTTTTACAATGAAAATTTATTTTAAGTACTTAAAAATGAATGTTTTTTTAAGTGTAAATTTCCACAACCCTTGTATTCCAACCCGACCAAACTGGAAAAAAATCCAACCCTTGTATTTCGGGTTTGGTAATCTGGGTAGCTCGGGTTGGGATTATCGATTCTCTTGTACACCCATAGCTAAAAGTAATGCAAATCACAATGCCACGTTCTTCCTCTTGCTAAAAAAATTGATCTTTAAATATCATTGTCTTGATACATCAAATGTTTAATCATTCCAAGTCATCATTCACTAGGATCCTAACAATCTCTTCTCAGTTCTTCTCCTCATTCTCTTAGTCCCTAGTTCAATTCTTAATTTGGAGACTTATGCTCTATTGCAAATCATTCAACCCCTATCATCTAAATATGTTCAAGACATTCTATCTAAGGCTTATTTATTTGGGCTCCTCATGAGTAAAATGTTTTGCTTGGCCACTAATTGGTTTTGTAGCAATGCTAGTAAAATACTTGGATAACTCACGCTTATTCGCTCTTCTTACCATTTCATTTTTACTCAGAATGTCTTGGTGTTTTTTTTTGGAAAATAGTACGCATTCACATATTCCATTCACAAAGCAGCACCACATGGCGCATGCGTAGGCACTCTCACCCCAAACTTAAAGGCTTCATTATCCTCAATGAATGTGAGTTTTATTTACCCCAAACTTAAATGAATTTAAAGTTCTGAATATCATTACTTTAAGCTAATCGGTCTCATCCTACAGATTTGATCTATGTCCTAAGTTCACAAGTGTCCGTCCCAAGATGATTGATGTATCGGGGCAAATTAAATATCAACGTATCTAAGACAATGTTTTGAAATTGCGAAATTAAAAACCAAGATTCTAACTCAACATTGTTCAAATATAAACTTAAGCCGTGAGTAAAATGAAATCTCAATTATATTAATTAGTGAGAAGATAACAAGGAAAATTGAAAGATAGGATCAGTAGGGACATGGACTTCCTTTTTCACTTTTCATTTTCTGAATTAGAGCTGTCATAGTCATTAGAAAAGATAATATCTTGGATATTCGGGAAGATAGGTCTGCGGCCAAACGAGTTAGTACGTCAAAGACTATGATATCTCGTTTTGCCATGTAGTCCACAAGCTTCTTCACATTATTGTCTAGCAACCAAAGACTGCTCCCGAATTTTTCCCACATTGTTTTCTTCACAATTTTTATTTTTTGATAGCAAATAAACAAAAAATTTAAAAGTATACACAAAATTTTAAAGTAAACTCAAGACATTTTAACATATATATTATATACAATTATTTTTATTTAATTTTTTTAACCTTTTGAGTTTAAAGATTTTAGATGGTTGCTCAATAAAAAAAAAGAGATTTTTTTTTAGAAATAGACCAAATTAGAAAAGTATTTACAATACTAGCAAAAAAAAAAGTTAGCAATCATAATTCTATGTATTAATAATTATACAATATTATTAATACATAATACTATATTAATACACAATATTATACTAACATATAATATTGTATTAATAATACATAATAATGTATTAATACTACAAAATACTTTATTAATAATAAAATAATATTATATAATAAGTACTAATAATATCGTATTATTTACTATAGATGCAAATATTTTGAAATTTTGCTAGATTTGTAATTATTTTGTTAGAATAGGTTATCTATTACAATTTTCCATAAAAAGCCACATTTTTAAGATTTAAAAAAAATTGTTTTAATAAATAAATGCTAGAAATTAGAATGGGTTTTAATAATAAACTTTATTATATTATTTTAATATGTATATTAATTTCTTAAAATTCTATTTAAATTAACTACTTATAATAATTAATTCATGATAGTTTATAATCTAAAAAAAAAATCATGATAGTTTATATGTTGCGTTAGCAATTTAATCTAAAACCATAAACATGTCTAATAAGAAATCAAAAAACAAGATAAAACATAATTGAGTAAATGGAGAAGGAAGAGACCACATATATAATAGTTCGGGAAATTCCCTACACATTGCTCAAACCCTAAACCTTAACAAATGCTCATCTCTAATGTCTCTCTCAAAGAAAAAAAATAACCAAAGATGCTTAAATAGGGTGTTGCAAATTGGGTCACAAAAAACCCTAACTCACAAGGCCCAAATGGAAATACAAAATCCACAAAATTCCCTAATACAAATATGTGAGTCACAAACCAATATGTTGTATTCTTTATAAATATTTATATACATATGTTATTATGCATGTTTTGTAATTAATTGATAAACCAATGTAAAATTATATGGCTAATACAGACTAAATGAGTTAATGACGCTATGATTTCATTGTTTGGTTGTAAACCATTTCAACACCAGCGTCATAGATTCGAGTCCAATAATTTTGTTGATAAAAGAAAATGAATTAAATCACCATAATTTGAGGGATCATCTGTGAATTAAATAGATTATATGTTGATTTAAATCGAAGGAAAGTTTGGAAAGTAAATTTATCTCACCCTTTGGCGATTTTCAATTAGCTATGGAATTAAATGCTAAATAATTCTATGGTTTCCTAAACTAGACATTTTCTGCTGATACCCAAAAATATAATTGTGGGACACACTCCAACGTCTCATGAAATTGCACCGAAGGCCTTTTTTGAGCTTTCCAATAAAAGTTCTTTTTGTTTCCTCAACGAGTACTTTTCTACTGCACCTCTAATTTTGTTTTTAAATTTAATTCGTTTGAAATCATTTTAATTTTATTTTTGACCATTCACATTCTTACCATCTTTTATTATATTTTATGGGTCAACTTTTTTCAAAATTATAATTATGGAGCGGTGAGATCAGTTCGTATTGGACTATTTTCAATTTTTAAGTGACACAATATTTTGATTTCGAGTAAAATAAAAGATTAAGCCTGTTTGATAATTATTTTATTTGACATTTTTTAAAAAAAAATTTAAGCCTACAACAACTATTTTACTGCATCTTTTTTTCTATTTGGATATCTACATCTAAACTGTATTTTAAGAAATAAAATTAAAATTTGGAAATAAAAAAAGTACCTTCTAAAAGTTTGTTTTTGTTTTTGAAATTTGGTTAATATTCACTTACTTTCTTAAGAAAGGGAGATACATTGTAGTAAAAATGAACATATGGTAGGGGATTTGAGTAGAAATAGATTTAAATTTCATAAACCGAAAACAAAAAATCAAATGGTTATTAAACGTGGCCTTAGAATTCAATGTTTTTGTTTTTTGTTTTTCTTCTAAAAAATATATATTCGCTTCCTACTATAATTGATGATAATGGTTTTTAGTTTTTCTTTAATAATATGCTCTATTTTTAATTGAAACTATCATTATTGTATTTTAAAAATTAAATCCATAAATCATCATCTTTTGGTTAGAGTATTTTTTATTTGGATGATATTCCTTTTAAAATTTACTATTAAAATAGTTATTTTCATGTAATTCCAATTTACCATCACATACATGTTCATATAACATTTTGATAAATTTCGTACTCAATATTTTGTGACATTTATGAGCGTTCAAATGTGCAATTTAGAACGTGTTTGAAAAAATAATAGTTTTTTTTTATATTGAAAGGTTTTGTTTGGTGGAAATCTAATTCAACATTATGATTACATGTTCGAGTAGTTGTATGATCCAATAAAGTTTGTGGTCCCATCCTCCAATTTATACTAAAAAAATAATTACAATAAGAAAAGTATGCATATAGGTTTTTTTGTTATATAATTTAACACTAAATTAGAATACTTTAAAAAAAAAAATAGTATGTGTATTGATCACACTTTACAAATTGAATTAAAGTCTTTTCTTCTCCTATTTCTTCTCTCTACGAAATTGTTACTACTCTCTTTTCCCTTGAGATTCAGAATTTCATTACATTTTGAATCTTGGGGTGTGTTTGGGGCAACGGTTATGCTATTGTAGACGAAAGGTTATAATAAACGGAGGGTTATGATAAACGGAAGGTTATAATAAACGGTGTTTGGTGTATAAGTTATTATTATAGGGGTTATGATAAACAGTGTTAAGGATGCAGGTTATTATAACAGGAGTTATGATAAATGGTGTTTGGAGTGCATGTTATTATAATAGGAGTTATGATAAACGGTGTTTGGGGTACATGTTATTATAAAAGAAGTTATAGTAAATGGTGTTTGGGGTGTAGGCTATTATAAGAGGTTATGAAAAAGAATTATACACTTAAAAACTTGGAAATTACTCTAAACTAGACTGTTGGTAAATTAATAAACTAGTCAAAGCTAATTGTCATTTAGAAAAGATCAACTGTTGCTAGATTATTCTTTCAATACAGAAGTTTGTAATTTTCTTTAGTAATTTACATGCACCATCACATGCTTTGTTTCGTCATTTTTTAACATAAAAATGTACAATGTGCACTTATTACATTTTAATTTATAACTATTATTAAATTAATTTTTTAATAAAAGAAGCTAAATATAATTTTAGTTAAATAATGGGAAGTTTGTTGAAAATTCTCTTCACATTAAAAATAAATAATATTACTATATAGAAAATGTAATACATCTCAATTTATATTATATATTTCGATTATAATTTTTCTAAAATAAAATAAATTCAATGATTATCACATTGTTAGGTTTACTTTTATTTTCGTTGCGATTCAAATCATGAAAATTATAATAATATTATTCAAGTATAGTTTATTTGAAATTATTGAATGTATTAATGAAATAGTTAGTCAGACTAAATACTAAGAGAATTGTGAAGTATGCATACAAGATAAAACCCGCTGTTTATATAATTGGGTTGGGCCCACAATTTAAAAACCTGCGGCGCTTCACTTAAAATATGGTGGTGTATAATTAACCGGTTGGGCCCACAATCAACGTTTCGAAATAACGCTGGCGGTGTAAATGAATATTTTACGATAATGTTGGCGACGTTTATGGCATGAACGACTGTTTATATAATTGGGCCCCCAAACACGGGTAGGGTTATCATAACCTTCCCGCCCGTTTTCGTAATTGGGGCCCAAACACACCCTTGAAGTTCTGGATTATAATTTTGACAACGTCTGCACACGTGGATGAAAAGCAGGCAGCCACCTTCTTCCCCCCACCAAGCCATTATATATATCGGTAGAACAACTCCATCGATTAATTAGGACACCTTCCGTAATGTTCGCATTTCTTGTTTCTTCTTGTTTTTGAACAAGAATGAAATTAAAACGTGTTTGTCAAGGTTTAGTTGGTAACGATTTCCATACCTCATTTCAAAAAAAATTAAGAAACCTTTCTAAAATTGGGTCCTTTTTTGAGAAACTCCACTTCTTTGTTTCTTCTCTCTTTCGAAATACAAATTTATTTGTTTTTATCGACCACAGTCTTGCCTTTAAACATAAAATAAACAATTGTTGATTGGTTAATACTTCCCACCTTTTTAGGGCGAATCCAAGCTCAAGTTTTTTTTTTCATTTTAGATATATATATATATATATATATATGAATGAAATGACATTTTATCTAAGACAAGATTGATCCACATTTCTTAAAATTATTACTAAAATATATCAAACAAAAAGTTTATGAGTTTGTTGTTGTTAAAATATGTTATTTAGTTTGTAATACTTTGTTCAATTTATTTCTCAATAGTTGCTAAATAGTTATGTAGTCGTTAAAACAACTTTACCTATTATATACTAGATTAAAATAAAAAGGTTGACGTGTAAAAAATAATAAAAGATTATAAGAAGATGAATATTAAAAAAATAAAATTAAAAGAACTTGAGAAGATAGAGATGAAAAAAAAAATCTTAAGAGAAAATATTAACTTCCAATTAGGTTTGTTTTTGTTTTTTGTTTTTTTTTTTTTTTTTGTTTTTGTTTTTTTTTTTTTGAGTACCCTACCAAGTAGGTTTGTGGTAAAATGATTGTAATAGAAAAATCAGAAAAGGGTGATAAACCTGCTGGGACGATCAGGGGCTGTCCCCCAATGAGATTTGATTCATGTTTTGGGACTCACACTTATTAACTTTTTTATAAATAAAAAAAAAACACCCACATTTATGTAGTTTCTTATTTCGTGAATAATAATTTTAATTGTGTTCTCATTTCAATTTGAGTGCATATAAACTGTGTTTTGAACCCTATTGGTCAAGGACAATGAAAAAATTCTTAAAGATAATCATCCCAACCAATTTGTGATTCAATAACAATAATTTATCCATATAGTTCATTACAATACAATAGTCAATAATCAAAGTCTAAATAATCATCTATCCCCCTTACAAAACTATAATTTTGAATTACATCAATTCGTATGGGTGCTTCAATGTAGAATTTAATGGGTGATGGATTATAAATCCCTTTGAAATCACTCCTAATTTATTGTGTCCACCTAAGTTTGATATTTGATAGTAATTTTATTAAGTTATAATTTATTTTGAATGTATATGATTATTTTATCATATATATAATGTTTTGCAATATTAATTTGCACCCGTTGTTGAATCAAAAGAAATCATTGTGAGCTTTGCACTTAATATTTTATCAAGTTATTAGATAAAATAAAAAGTTTAAGACTAATCCCTATGGTAAATTTAAAATTAATATTAATGAAATTAGATTCAAATCATCTTAACAATTTTAATACAAACAAATACAAAACTAAACATATTTCTAAAATTTATAACGAAATGTGTTAATACTAAAATTCATCCACAATTTAATCAAATGATAGACATTGCCCATCACTAAACTACCTGACATCAAAGGTTTCATGCATTTTTTTTAAAAAAATGACAATTTGGTTCTTCGTATTTTTTAAAATTAATCAAGATAATGTGTTATCTATGCCAAGAATTATTGTAATAAAAATAAAATTTGAAAAAACAGAATAGGTCTTATATTATGACATATAAATAGACATTAAAATTTAGGTCATGTTCGGATATGTTTGTGCATTTAAGCATACCTATACACTGACACTGACGCAGCCTAAACCCAATTATACTTTTTTTTCCCTCTCAAATGGAAAATTTGTCTCTAATCAATTTTTTTTTTCTTTTTTTTTCATAGAAACTCTACAATTGTTTAATAAAGTAGTAAAAAAAAATTGCTAAAATACTTTGAACCCTAAGGCCCATTTGAAAATTATGTAGTTTTTTTTTTTTTGGTTTATGAAATTTAAGTTTATTTTTACTCAAATTTTTTACCATGTTCTTCATCTTTCAATTCATATTTCATTAAGAAAGTAGGTGAATACATAACCAAATTTCAAAAACAAAAACAAACTTTTTGGAAGCTACTTTTTTGTTTCTAAATTTTGGTTTTGTTTATTAAAATATAGGTAAGTTGTAGATATCCAAATAAGAAAAAATGTATAGTAAGATAGTTATTGTAGGCTTAAATTTCATAAACGAAAAATGAAAAACAAAATGGTTATCAAACGGAGCTAAACTTTTAATTTTGTTGTATTTTATTTTCTATATGTGGCTCAAACTTTCAGCTTGGGAATTAAGGTGACTTTTATATTCTCAAGACTTAAAAAAAAAAATTCTCTTCGCATCAATGTTTGAGGATGGTCAGCAAACCAGACTCTTTTCCTGCAATGTTCTCCTTACCGTATCTTAGAGGTCTTACCATGGTGCATGTTGGGTAGAGGTGATTTCAATTTGATTTTTGTCGGTTTTGTACCAAACCAACAATCGAATCAATATCTTTGATTTTCAAAAAATAGATCCGATCAATGTCCAATAAAGTATAGAATCATTGGTTCGATTTCAATTGGTTTAGTTCAATTTTGAATCTAATTCAATGTCCAATCTTTTTAATATATAAAAAACAACATTTCTCATCAATAAAAACTCTCATAAACAACAAGTTTTTAAAGGTCGGAAGTACTTTTAAACTTATTAAAATTTATTTGAGGATGCTTTTTATGTGAAATAGGAGTGAAATTAAAATTATTAAGTCCTTGTTTGATAACCATTTTATTTTTTGTTTCTAATTTTTCATTTTTAGTTTTAGTTTTTTTGTTTTATAAACTAAAACGGTATATAGTTAATAACTGATTTTAGTTTTATATTTTTAAAAATTAAATATTAAAAAAATGTTTGATAACTATTTTTTGTTTTCAAGCCTCACATTTTATTTTGATTGTTTAGTTTTTTTTTTACTATATATTATTCATTTTTTCAATTTTTGAAAGCAAAAATCTATTTTTAAAAACTACTTTTTTTTTTTAGTTTTTAGAATTCCTTTAATATTTTTTTAAAAAAAATTAAAAATTTAAAAGCAAAACCAAAATTGGTTATCAAATAAACATATTTAAAAAAAAAGTAAAAACAAAAATAGAAAACAAAAAACGAAATTCAAACAAGGCCTAAGATATCTCCGTTTGGGAAATATATTGACATTTGATGGACAAAAAAAAATTATTATAAGAGCTTGATCTTGAGGAAGGAAGATGACTTTATATAACTTATTGAAAATATATAAATTTCGGTTTGGTTTGATTTTTATTGATTTTTTAAAACGAAAATCGGAACCGATCTAATATTTCAGTTTTTTCAAATGACAAATTGATATGACCAATTTTGTGTTAAAAAACTGATCTGGTCTATTGGATTGGATTAGATTAGTTCAGTTCGATTTTTCGGTTTTTTAATTTTTTTTTTTGTGCACCACTAATGTTAGGAGTGCATGAATGATATCTCAACGTGAATAGTGTTAAGTTCACCACCTCACAGCGACAGTTGTATTAGTCATGAGGACCACCAAGTTACTCTTCTCGTAAGAACATTCTCCTTGGCTAATGTAGCTTAGATTTGTCAAGAGGGTCACATAGGCTATTTTAGTCATTTGACACTGGCGTTTAGACAACTAACAGGAGCATGATGTCTGAGCACCCCTTCCTTGTTGTATTGATATATGTTTGTTGGATGCTCTTATTGTATGATCAGATTGATACCATTTTGGGATCCTTAATGAGTTTTCATGAATTTATCCTTTCCTTTGTAGATGTTAACGTCCATATACACACACGAGTTTTATTAGGATATAGATGATCATGAGACTAGCTACATTTCTTTTCTTTGTCTTAAATATACTTATAAAAGATATGTATACAAATTACTTCAACTTCAACTACCCAATCATCATCAATCGGCCTTAGAGTTAATGTTGTTCTAACTTCATTTACCCAATCATCCTAGCTTTCATCAATTCTTGACACCATAAATTAGGAGTTCAACAAAAAATCAAAAAATTAAAAAATTGAACTGAACCAATCTAATCAAATAAATCAAGTCGGATTTGTCGAAAAAAATTGGACATATCGATTTTGTAATTTAAAAAAAAAGGAAAAAATATAAGATTGATTCTGATTTTCATTTTTTAAAATCAATTAAAATTGAACCAAACCGATATGTATATATATATATATATAGTAAAACGATCATATACAGTCATAATTCTTGAACTGAATAAACATAAATCTCTTATAATAAATGAAGTAACTTTCTACAACTTTACTTTTTTCATATATATCACTTATCATTATCTATTTGGAATTTGGAATTTCGATTTAGATGATTATGGTAGCGAGGGCTATTTATATTTGAACCGTTGAGTATATGATATCTCATGTAATTTTATATGTATAATGAAATTGTTTTTCATCCAAAAAATAAAACAAAAAAAGAAAAAGAAATATGAATTTATCAACTTTTTTTTAATATGATGCTAAAACCAAAAACAAAACCAAAACTGATCAAATGGTTTTGTGTTGTATTGGACATCGGTTCAAACTCAATTGTTGAAAAACTAAGGATATTGATTTGGTTGTCGGTTTCGCACAAACCAACAAAAATCGAACCAAAATCACTCATATCGTAGATGATGTCGGTTTTGCACATGTTTTATTTTATTTGCGAGATGCTCTACATTTATGAAGGATTAGTAAGAACAAGAATATCCCAAAAATTAAATTTGAAACATGTGAATCATAGAGGTATAACCGAAAAGGTATTCAATAAATCACCGTTAGTATAAATCTAGATTGTGTAACAATGTGGAAAACTTGTTAGCAAAACAATATTTCCCTATTTGTTTAGGTGGGTGACTCTAATTTTCTAGGAGGATAGGTTTTTTTTTTTGAGGGAAAATCTCCACCATTGTTGACTCCACATTGTAGAAAGACCCTTCTGTCCGATTTTATGGGAATTGGGACGATACGGGGAGTGGCCCACAGTATAGTTATTGCTTTGAGATTTGATGTTCTGCTATTTATTTTATAAATATATTTTTTGAAATAATATTTATTTTATATTTTAATACTTATAAAAGCACCATTTAATTTTCCATGACCATACAACATTATTTCTAGATTGAACAGTAATTACATTTTTTCGGTTATTGTTCTTGATTGAAATGTAATATTTTTTCACTCAATCGATCAGTGGCGCGATTGATTATATGAAAGAAATGTAATATTTTTCTTCATATACAAGAATTTTAATAAGACCAATAATTGTCTTAATTGCATTGATAAATAAGAAAATTAGTTTTTTTAAATTAAATTTTCTGTTAATTCCTCTATTAATTATAGAAAAAGTGTTACGTTTTCTTTGATTATAGTAAAAAAAAGGGAAAGAATTGTTTACTCAAATTTATAATTACTAATTTTGATTATTAATGCACTAAATCATAACATAAGATTTTCAATATGGAGATGCACTCTTTTTTGAAGTTGTGTGAATAAATTATTGTATTTTTTGTTGAATAGTATTGGAATATGCTAGACCATTCAACTTTATCTTAGATGGCTAAGGAAGGTTCTAGATAATTCACATATGTTCTAGATTGATGGAGAGAATTCTAGAACACCATTTGTCTAAGAATTGTGAAGAGAATTCTAGAATACTATTTGACTAAGATTGGTGAAGAGAATTCTAGAACATCATTGGTCTAAGAATGATGAAGAGAAATCTAGAACACACTTTGTCTAAAATTGTTGAAGAAAGATCTAGATATGTTTTCAAGAAATATCTACTCATACTTATCCAAAGTGAAGTTGTGGAAAAATCATGGCCACATGATTTACTTGACCACCAAGGAAAAATGTGGACCATTGGATCATACTTGGAGGCCAAGTTTATGAGTAGTATAAATAGGTGATGCCATTAGTTGGCAAACCATCCCAAAATCTCCCATGACATCCCATATCTAAGTGAGTGAGGGTGTGAGATAAAAATAGAGATAGTTTCTCCTTATAAGAGAGTTTGTTGCTACTTTGTAAGAGAGAAAGTTTGTAACTCCTATTTTTATAATGAAGTTCTTCTATCCTTGCCCGTGGTTTTTACCCTAATTTGTTTAGGGGTTTTCCACGTAAAATCACTGTGTCGTTCTTTCTCTTCTTCCTCTTCGTTATTATTGTTATTCTCAATCTATTGTAGCTGCGACCCTGCTCTATTCGATGCAAACAATCATAACAAGTGGTATCAGAGCCTAGTTCTTGGTGTAAATATCTACTTATCGTATGCTCTGTGGTTGCCACTAGAAGTGGATCCTCCACATCAGAAAATAAGTTAGATATTTTCACCGTTATTGAAAGGCACGTGGATTGTTTACGGTTCGTGGTAGAAGCAATGGCGCAAGGTTCGAGATTGAGAAGTTCAACGGGACAACTTTCGTTGTGGAAGATGAAGATGGAGGCTATCTTGAGAAAAGATTATTGTCATGCAATCATCACTCGAAGATGGTGGTCATCACAGATGATAAGTGGAAAGCGATAGACGGGAATGCTATTGCAAATCTCATCTAGCACTAGCAGATAGAGTGTTGTGAAGCATGGAGGAAAAGAAACTTCTGCGAGGAGATTTGGGATCATCTCACAAAATTGTGCGAGGCAAGTCACTTCACAAATGAGTTTTTTCCTTAAGAGGAAATTGTATTCTCTCGGATGTCCGAAATTCTACTTCAAAGTCTTCACGATTCGTATGATCAACTTGTCATCAACTTGACAAATAAGGTTTTGGTGGTGACAAGAGGCGGTTCAACTAACGTGGCTTGAGTGGGAGCCAAAATCAAGGAAGGGAAAATCAAGAAGTAAGAAGGATGTAAGTGCCACCATTGTGGTAAGAAAGGACATCTAAAGAAAGATTTTGAAATCTAAACAAGATAGATTTCAATCCTCAAGGAAATGTAGCAAACACCTCTAACATAGGTGGTATTTTATGTTGTGAAGCAAAGACAACTATCAAAAGCGAGAAAAAGTTTGGTGATGAATGGTTCATCGACTAAGAAGACGGTTATGATCATGCCTTGAAGATTGTCGGTATTGGAACTATCAAGTTGAAATTCCATGATAGTCTTTGCTCGTACAATTCAACAACCTGAAACACATAGAAGACTGTTAAAGAACTTGCTCTCATTAGGTCAACTTGCGGACCTTGATTGCAGCGTTGTGGTTGAGAGGAGCGCCGATACTTATGAAGGGAGAAAAAGTTGACACAAACTTGTACATTTGGTGGGAGAGACTTTGCAAAAAGAAGAGGCATTTGTTGTCTCAAATAGTCCAAGTGAAAGGTTTCAAAAGATGTGGCATCGAAACTTGGGCACATGTTGGAGTAAGAAGTTGAAGTTCTTGTTGAGCAAAATCTACTCTCGGGGCTCATTAAGGTATGGTTACCTTTGTGTGGGCATCGCGTGGCAAGTGGGCAACACAGATTATTGTTCAACACATCAAATTCTAGAAATGAAGTTATTCTAGAATTGGTTTATTCTGATGGACGGAAAGCATCGGTTACATCCTTAGGAGAAATTTGGGCACTTTGTGTCATTTATAGGCGATGACTCCAAGAGGTGTTGGGTGTATCCCATCAAGAAGAAGGTAGATGTGTGTTCGGTCTTCAAAGTAATCAAAGCGCTAGTTGAACCTCAACCGGAAAGAAGAAGGTCAAGTGTTTGCAGATGGATAATGGAGGAGAATATTCAAGCAATGAGTTTGCTGAATTTTGGAATCAACAAGGTGTAAATGGCATTAAACTCTGTCTACACTCCTTAGCAAAATGGAATTTCAGAGCAGATGTACATAACCTTGTTAGAGAACAAGAGTAATGTTGAAAGTTGCAAGCTTAGAAAAATCATTCTAGGCGTATAAAGAAGCAAATACACTTTTTGTAGTGTAGTGAATCGTGCTCTATCAAGCGCAATTAGGTTGAAGAAATCGGTCTGAGATGTGGACTAGAAAGCTCGTTGATTATTCAAACCTCCATATATTCGGACGTTCGAGTGTACGCGATGTACAATACCCAAGAAGCTACAAAGCTGGATACAAAATCCGAAGAAGATGTGTGTTCTTAGGGTATCTTTGATGGTGTGAAGGGGTACACCTGTGGATCCCACTACCCACAAGGTTATCATCGTGAGGTTCTTGAAGAAGAACTGTGTATGCTCCAAACTGAAGGATAAAAGAAAAGGAACTTGGTTTGCAGGTTGAACGAATCTATGTACGGTCTCATATAGGCGCAGAGATGTTACAAGAGATTTTCCTTCATCGTGAGCCTTGTATACAACAGACTTGGTGCAAACCCTTGTGCATATTTCAAGAGGTTTGGTGGAAAGATTTCGTTATCTTCTTTGTTGTATGTTGACGACATGTTGGTAGCAGCCCCAACAAAGATCGTATTAAAGAATTGAAGAAGCTCGATTGGCTAGGAGTTTGAAATGAAGGACTTGGGGCAGCAAACAAGATTGCAGGGATGCAAATTCACCGAGACAGAAATAATAGAAAGATTTGGCTATCTCAGAGAAACTATTTAAGGAAAGTCTTACGACGCTTCAACATGGAAGACTGTAAGCCAATTTCTACCCCTCTTTCTGTTAATTTCAAATTATCCTCTAGTATGTGCCCTAGCAGTGAAGCGGAGAGGATGGAGATGTCTCTGAGTGCACCGTATGCATCAGCAGTGGGAAGTTTAATGTTCGCCATAAGTTGTACCAAACAAGACATTGCACATGCAGTGGGAGTAGTTAGTCGGTATATGGCGAATGCTGGTGGAGAGCATTGAAAATGTTGTTGCAAGGATCCTTAGATACACTAAAGGATCGATATATGTTACATTGTGTTGTGGAGGATCGGACTTTATTGTCGGAGGACAAGTTCAATTGGTGTCGATCCTCGAATGGCCTAGCAAGGAACATAAGTAACATGGAAATGGTAAGGAAGAAATATTGGTGTGGAGATTGATTGATCTTCAATCAAATCTCCAAGTGGGAAGAATGTTGAATAATATTGGAATATGCTAGACCATTCAACTTTATCTTAGATGGCTAAGGAAGGTTCTAGATAATTCACATATGTTCTAGATTGGTGGAGAGAATTCTAGAACACCATTTGTCTAAGAATTGTGGAGAGAATTCTAGAATACTATTTGACTAAGATTGGTGAAGAGAATTCTAGAACATCATTGGTCTAAGAATGATGAAGAGAAATCTAGAACACACTTTGTCTAAAATTGTTGAAGAAAGATCTAGATATGTTTTCAAGAAATATCTACTCATACTTATCCAAAGTGAAGTTGTGGAAAAATCATGGCCACATGATTTACTTGACCACCAAGGAAAAATGTGGACCATTGGATCATACTTGGAGGCCAAGTTTATGAGTAGTATAAATAGGTGATGCCATTAGTTGGCAAACCATCCCAAAATCTCCCATGACATCCCATATCTAAGTGAGTGAGGGTGTGAGATAAAAATAGAGAGAGTTTCTCCTTATAAGAGAGTTTGTTGCTACTTTGTAAGAGAGAAAGTTTGTAACTCTTATTTTTATAATGAAGTTCTTCTATCCTTGCCCGTGGTTTTTACCCTAATTTGTTTAGGGGTTTTCCACGTAAAATCACTGTGTCGTTCTTTCTCTTCTTCCTCTTCGTTATTATTGTTATTCTCAATCTATTGTAGCTGCGACCCTGCTCTATTCGATGCAAACAATCATAACATTTTTAGATATGTTTTTAGTATATTGATAAGAATCTTGTATTAATAATAATATTCATATTTCTTCGACATACAACTGGATAATGCGGACTCAACTGAAAATTAAAATATATATAGAAAGAGAGAGAGGGGTTGAGTGTTGTTTAGTATATAAAATTTAGACCGATTAACTCAAAAATTTAAGTTGATTCAAAAAATTTATTTCAACTCAAATTGATTGAGACTATTTACACACAAAATTAGAATATAATAATTTACCATAAGCAGATTCCTCCTCTTGAATTAGATTTGCAGTACAATTTGTATTATAACACATAATTTCTATGACGGATAGAATTCAACTAGTAATAGTATGTGTGTGATAAAACTCAGCCAATGATAGAATTATCATTGATTTAATTCTATGAGTGATAGAACTTACTTTAAATTTTATGTTACAAATGAATTAATTTTGATTTTGTACTATAGATGCAAATATTTTGCCATTTTTTTGTTATATATGCAAAATCCCTTAGAATATTCCACTTAAAATATAACTGAAAATTGATCTTTGATAACATATTTGTAATGTGATAAAAAAGATTTTTTTAATATCCAAACTGTGTTTGTTTAATTTGAGCGTATCAAACTTGGCTATTAATTCTCTTAAAATATGCATTATTAGTTTATAACAGTCTACTCAATTTATCCGTGACTAGTCGTTATGTGGTTGTCTATTTGTTGTTTTTTAATAGAGGACTCTAACTAAATACCTTATAGTTGTTACTAGATTAGAATACGAATGCGAATGGAATTAATAACAATAAAGAATGTATAAATCTCCTCTCATCTAACTAAAATACGTCCAACGTAATAAAAAGAAGGTTTCTAAACAATTTTGAAAAGCGTACCGTACCATAATTAATTGAGAAACATTCTTACCGGTAGATTATGCTTCTAAAAAGTAAAATAAATATTAATCAACTATACATAAGATTACAATACAATTGTGAATAATCAAAGCCTAACAAAACCATTTAGTTTATAATTAGTTGACAAGTTTGTTGTTGTTATAATATGTTATTGGTTTGTAACATTTTGTTCCATTTATTTCTTAATAGTCGTAAGAAAATGAATATTAAAAGAATTAAAACTAAGAGAATTAGAGAAGATACAGTAAAGAGATTAAGAAAAAGATCATAAGATAAAATATTAACTACAATTAGTTTGTTTTGTCTTTTTTGGTATATTACCAAGTAGGTTTGTAGTGAAATGATTGTACCATTATGATAGAAAAATCAGAAAAAGGCGAAAGACATGCGACGTTATGGGAGGGAGGTTGTGCCCCAATGAGATTTGATGTTTTGTTATGAATGGGGCCCACACTTCTGTATATATATATTTTTTTGAAAAACAACCTCATTTATATAGGGAATTTAAATTGAAGACTTAGTATTGAAAAATTATTTTAAATACTTAAAAATTGAAAGTTATTATTATTTTTTTAGTACAAGTTAGGAGAAAGAGAATTACAAATATTGATTCCACGATTCGAATCGTGATCATGTTGTTAAACTAGATTTTTACTAAATAATAAAATTATCAGGCCACCAACCCTTTCAGTATCATTTCAATTTTACCAAACGTATTTTTATTTCAATCTGAGTGCATATAAACAACTATGTTTTGAATCCTATTGGTCAAGGTGTCAATGAATAATTTCTTAAAGATAATCATCCCAACCAATTTTTTACTCAATCAAAATAATTTTATCCATGGAGTTACAATACAATTGCCAATAGTCAAAGTCATCATGTATTTATTAACTCTTCTTCAAATAATTGTATAAAAAAATAATAATAAAACCTTCTTCAAATAATTATATTCCAAGAATTAAGATAACCATTAAAAATAATATTTATTTTTAATCATTTAAAATAATTTCTCCTATTAAAACAACCTAAAATAACTCCTTTTGAAATCACCCCATAATTTATTTTGTCCACCTAAGTTTGATATTTGATTAGTAATTTTATAAGTTATTAGATAAAATAATTTAAGACTAGTCCTATGTCTTAGTGGATTTGGCCCCCAAATAATTCAACAGCTCAAGACCGACTCAAACTGGCCTCCCTTAAATTTCTCATTTTCTTTATATATTTTTTTCCTGTTTTATTCGGTTTTTTAAAATCCGGTCTTTTCGTTTTTTTTTTTTTTTTTTTTTTTTTGCTTCTTTTCTTTATTTGGCTTAATTCTTAATATGCTTTTAATCATTCTCTGTTTTTTTTTTTTGAAATATAATCATTTATCTTTTATGTGAAACGTATTCTATCTTAATTTTTATTTTATTTGTTTTTGGATTATGTATTAATTATAAAAATGTGCCCATGTTGTTTTTTTACCTGGGTTTCGATTATTATAAATGAAAAATAATATATTCTTTATAAAATTATATTATATTTATAAAATATTTACTATTTTAAATGGGTTCGAAATATATTTTCAGTAATAAAATAAATTTAAATACTTAGTTTTAGGGAAAATATATGTTAACTGTTCTATATATATATATATATATATTTTGTTAGTTTTATGGTCATAGTTTCATTTTTGGTTTATAAACTATAAAATTTAAAAATTTTATTATTGGTATTTTAATAATGTTTACTTATCATTTTTTATATAACAAAATTGTTTTTTTTTTTTTTGAGAAGACAAAATTGTTAATAATATGAATAAGGCTGACTAAAATTATGATTAGACTAATTTTTAAATTTAATATATGATGAACGAATTATTTTGGTTTTTACATAAATTTGGCCCCCCAAACCTTGTAACCTAAATCCGCCTTGTTTCACTACATAAACAACTGTTCGATAAATGACCTAAAATAATGAAATAGTATGAATGATTTCATAATAAAATCATACAATATTTTATATTTAACATAAAATAGTTCTTAATTTGTATACTAATATATATGTTTTTTTTTTTAAATTGAGCTTGTCAATACCATAGTAAACTAATCACTTTTTTTTTTTTTTTTTTTTTGAGATTGTCTAATAATTTCTAACTTCATCAAAGATCAAAACTAAATTAGTTTTTAATCTTACTTAAATATAATTATATTTTTAGTTCGAGTTAAATTAAATTGAAAAGGCAAAAAATAGGTCAATCAAATAACGACCCCAACCAAAATTATTATCCAACACAATAAATAAATAAATATATGTTTATATATATATATATAAACCAAGGGAATTTTTATGAGTTGGGTCTTGCCGGTTCTTTTTGTACACCGATATTGGTTACAAGACTGAAGACATCAGAAATGCAGAATAAAAGATAGATTGTGAAGTAGATGAGTAAAACATGAAAAGCAAAATTAAAACATTGAAACAATGGACATGAAATTGAAAATAGAGAGAAAAAAAGCATTGTGGAGTAAATTGAAAACTCAATTCCAAAACAACCAATACATGAACTTCCAAAATCCTAACCGTACATAATGAAATGATAATTGGAATTGGGAATATCAAAAAGGTGGGACGTTGGGGCAGGAAAAGAAATACCATTTTTACTCGCCCTGGCTTTTCCGTCCATTTCCAAATGTTTGGCCTATAAAAGCAATTCACCACCCCTTTTCTCATTTCTCTCTTTTTTTTCTCTCTGTTTACTCTCTGCGTCTTCTTCGGCGATTCAGGTTTAGTGTTCTTCATTTTCTTCAGTTCAACGATTTTACTGTTTCATCCATATCGTTCTTTTTCTGTTGAATGTTTGATTAGAAATGGAACTGTAATTAATCTTGTTATAATCGTTAGGCTCATTGTTTGTTTGTGACCTCCTCTCCAAAACACTCCCCTATAGAATCAGAGTTTGAATACACAACCGCTTGAGGTTTCCAGATCACCGATACTGTTTTCTTTAACTTTTAAATCTTCTCAGGGTGTTTTTATTTGCTGTTTGTTTGTTTATTTATTTCTGTGTATTTCATCTGATTCTCCAAGCTCAAGCTCAAGCTCCTCTCCCATTTGCTTTTTTTCCCCTCTTAGTACCGATTCTTTTGTTATTCCTCTGAGCTCTACACCATAAACTCTCGTCTTCTTCAACGTTTGGTTTTTAAGGCCAAAACTCAAACCCATTAACCTTCATCTTTTTCAACATTTGGTTTTTATTAACCCTCATCGATATTGCTTTCCTTGGGTTTTAAATCTTCTCCGTTGTTTTTATTTGTTGTTTGTCTATTCTTCTTCTTTGTTTTTATACTTCTGCATTTCATCTGATTCTCCAATTAGAGCTCAAGCTCCTCCCCCATTTGCTTTCTCAGTTTCTTTTCCCTCTTAATACCATTTTGATCAATGTTGGTTTCTTTTGTTATTCTAACTACGTTTCATTATGATCAAATCATTTATCATTTTTTTAGATAAAGTTTTATGAACAATAGTTAAGTAAGGGTGGAAATATTTCAAACCATATATTTTTATTTTGTAAGAAAAAGTTGGTTTTAATGAATGGAGAGAGAAATGTTAAACTAGAAAAAGAAATGCAAAAAAAAAAGTAAAAACATGTGGTTTTAAGGGTGGTTAAGTATTTTCAAAATATTTATCCACCCTTAGATAAGTATTGTTCAAGTTTTGTTTCTTTTAATTATATAAAATGTTAATAACAATTTTATGATAATCGAAAATTTTGGTAGCCTATTAACTTGATTGATTGGTTGTTGCGACAATTTTTTAAATTTAAATTCATGATTGTATAATTGAATTGAATTACAATTAATGAAGCAAATCAACACGCTACTAAGGAAAGGGTGATTTTAACTAGTTTTCTAACAAAATATCATTTTCGTTCACATAATTTGTAAGGTTAGCTTGCGTAAGAATCGGTGAAATAATAAAAACTTTCATGGTAATTCAATAATAATAAAAAAAAATTCATACGTGTATGTGAATATTTAATTATTTCCTTTGAAAATTTAGTATTATTTCGATGCTTAGTTTGGGATATAGTCTAGTCCAATTAGTGTAGCCTAACTAGAGGATAAAGGTAGAATTACGAAAAAGGTCATGCTCTTTGTATAGTTGGATTTGTAGTGCCATCAAGGTACCATTTTTGGTTTTGGACTTCCCCGCCTAATCAACATGTGACATTTTAATTTTATGATGTCTGTGGTGATATACTCTTTTGACCTCTTCATTCTTCAAAATATTGATATTAATACCGATTCTTTGTTATTCCTCTGAGCTCTAACCCATTAATTCTCATGTTCTTCAATATTTGGTTTTTAAGGGCAAAGCTTAAACCCATTAACCCTTCTTCAACATTAATCCATGTTGCTCTTTTTGTAGTTTTGTTCATATCTTCTGGAACAATTTCGATAGTTTTTTTAGATAACTGTTTAATTGTGCAAAATGTTCTTGATCGATCGTTTTTCTTATCCCGTTCTCGAATGCTTGAGTAGGAAGTTTCTGTCTCCCTTTATCTCTGTTTTGATTTTCTGTTTCCGGTGGATATGATGTAAGTGTTAGCCAACTGTTTGTTAATCATTTGTTTTCAGAAGGAAATTATGATCATATCATCACTATTGAGATATTTCAGGAGTTCTCGACCTTCCCACAAGGTAACTCTTATATTTTGCATTTAGTTTTATTTTATATTTATGTTGTAATTTTTGTAAGTATTACATGCTTTAGTTATTTAATATTACATTTTTTTTAATATTTGATTTTATTTGGATTTATTCTAGGTAGTAGATTCAAATAGTTTGATACCCAAACGTATTGATTGGAGGGATAAGAAAGCGGTTACTCCAGTGAAAGATCAATTCCCTACTAGTAGGTTTCCTTCATTTTTTGTGGAGCGACTTGATTGCACAAGACGTTGAGGAGTATGTACGTACAAACTACAAAAATTACATTTTTCAAGACCGAGGTTGTGATCATGTTTCGGAAAATATATTGAGTTTTAATTTCCATATTTAAACACTAGTTTTGATTCTATGAGTTGTCAAATCTACAAATTGCATTATTTATTTTGGATACAATTTTTTTTTTTGGTATCTCTATTCTTATTTATATTTGTCAATTTCTCTCAACTAATTATTTTGTTTTCAGTTTTTTTAAATTTGTAATTTATTTAAATAAAGGTAAAAAAAAATCTAATTTGTATGTTCAATTATAATTCAAAGTTATTTATTTATTTTTTTTAATGTAAGATGTTGAAAAGCAAATTTTTTAGCCGAGCAAAAAATAAAATAACATTATATCCTTTTCAAGAATTAAATTTGTCGGTCAAGAAGAGTAGTAGCTCTCGACATCGGTATATACTTAATGACCAAGAAATTTGGGTCCAAATTTTCACTATGAATTGTTTGTAATCTTTAAAAAACTAAATATGTCCATTTCTTTTTTAAATAAATTTTTTGTTACTTTACCCTAATAGGTATGTTTAACTCTCATTGATCTATTCTCAAAAAAAAAAAAAAAAACTCTCATTGATCTTTTTTCGCGGGACAAAATAATATCCATTTCATATTACAACAAAATAACATTCATTTCTTATTAAATTTATAATTTTGACATCAAAGATGAAATTTTATTTGATAGAGTTTGGTTTATGAGACTTCTCACAAACCCTACATAGAAGGCACAACTACTTTTAAATAATTTGAGTGTCAAATACCGAGACAAGATAACCAACTGCATCACCGACCCTCGATTGAGACTTCTCTTTCTTATTTTCAATCAATCTAGTCATTTTATCTTATAATAGTTTTATTTTAGTAACTAAACATATAATAATAGTGATAATAATTATTATTATTTTAAAAAAAATTAGCCTTTATAGAAGGTTTTTTTTTTTTGTAATTTCTTCTTAAAATTCATATTTCTCTATTGATTTTAGAAATATGTAAATATGTTTACATATTTCTTTACTTGTATTAACACTATTAAATCAAATCGAGTAATATTAACTTCAAATTTATTATATGAATTATTTTTTTATTTTATCTAATGACTTAGTAAAATATAAAATGTAAACTATATTCTATAAACCTCATTAAAATTTTATTATATATAATAATTTAATAAAATTATTAATCAAATATCGAACTACATTTAATAAGGCACATAGGGAATAGACAAAAAAAAAAAAAATTAAGAGTAGTTTTGAAATAAAAAATTATTTTGAGTAATTTTAAAATGATAAATTTTTTTAAATGACTTTGTAAAAAACCATCTTTGTTGGTAATGGTGGCTTGGTGAGGGTTTCTTACAAGTTAAATGCCATTTAGATTTGATTTACCTTTTCCTTCGGGAGTGTTTTGATATTGCATTAACTATACTAAGTATCCACAATCTGAAGTCAATTAACGTAATTGTAACTACTTAACGTTCAAGTTTCTTTGTTTGATATTTGGCTTGGTGCACGGTTTCTTTGTTTCTTCCGATAGATTTTCATTGTCTCAACCTTCAAGTTTTTTTTTTTGTTGGAGATATTCATCTTGTGGTGTAATTATCTCACATCGAAAAGGTGAAGAGTCTTTAACATATTTATAAGAGACATGAGTTACTTTCCCAATTGGCAATTAATTTTGAGGTGGAACCTCATATTCTTTAATATGGTATCAGAGCTCCATGAGGATTAATGATCCTCCCAAATTCCAATCCTTCCCAAAATACTTAAAAATGTAAGTGGGTGTAGAACTCACCCAAACGGGCATAAACTTAAATGGGTATTTGATTCCAAAATATTCGGAATCGACTCATGCTTAATTAGTTTTGAGGTGGAACATTTACCTCACCTCAAACATAAAATCATTATTTTCTTCCCTATTCTTTGATTCTTACGTTTTATTAAGATTCTCACTCTAATTTTCATTTCAACCACAATCATTCTCGTACCTACAAACACCATTAATCATTATTTAATTTTTGAACGGAATCAAATCAATTATAAGAAATCACTTCCAAATGATTTTTTTTTTGTTGCTACTTCTTCATAAAAAAAAAATCTATATTCAAACGAATTATTACAAAAAATCTCAATTTTTTATTACTCAAAATAACTCTTCATACACTAACTTTTTATCCAAAACCTCATTCAAACACCTACCTATTTCTCAATGTTTAAAATTTTATTATTTGATTATACATCTTACAATGTTTAATTAATATATATGGGTCAAATTTTTTTCTTTTTTGAAAATCAAAGGTAAACCATTTTACTACGGTTGTGGATTGTTGAGACTAGGGGTGTTGTTTGTTCCTTGAATTTATGGAGATTTAGAAATGTGTATTCACTAATTACTCCTTAAAAAAATTGCATCAAAACGAGTTATTGTATCAAGTCTAAACTTGTTTTTTTTTTACTAAAAAAACTTTTCTAGTTTTACTAAAAATAACTCTTTCATTTTTAATTATTCAAAATAACTGCACATTTCTAACTACTCATTTTTAATCATTCATTTCTAACTATTCAAACTAACTTATTTTTAATTATCTACTTCTAATCATTTGTTTTTAACTACTGAAAATAATTTCTTGTTTCAAATCTATATTCAAACAAATTATTTAAGTTAGTCGATGTTAAATTAAGCTGAGTGTTAAGTTAATATTTGTTTGGTAAACATGTTAAGTTAAGCCGATTAAGTTAATCTGATTGTTATTTGGTGCAGGAATTAAGTTAAGATGAATGTTAAGTTGTTATTTTTTTTAGTGAGTGTTAAGTTGTCTTTCATATGTATGTTAAGCTGAATTTTTATTTATCAAATTTCATACTTTTTTTTATGAGCTCAATATATATTTTATTATTTATTTAAATTTTAATTTAAAATTAAAATTAATATAAACAAGTTTATAACTATTCTACCGTTTTAGGGAGACTTCTAGAATTTATACAAATCATTTTAATTGATTTACTTGATTTCAAGGGTATATAAGTTTAACATTAAAAAAAATTAATTTAATTTATTTATACATACTAATTTATAATATAGCAATTTTTCTTTTTTTTTCTTTTTTTTTTTAATAATTGTTGAGATTTATAGTTGGAATTTAGATTGTAATTTAATTCAAAACAAAATTAACTATCAAAACAAAAACATATAACAATAAATCAATATATAAATTGATATATCTTTTTGATGTAGAAATATCAATATATAAAAACTAAATATAATTTTTTTTAGATCGTAAATTTAAGTCGTTGAAGACACATGGATTTAATAAAAATAATAGAGAGAATTGTTTCAAAAAAAAATATACAGAAAATTTAAAACTTAAAACAAAAATCGAAGATTTACATATTATGTACTTTAGTTTGACCAAACCATCTCACAAACCCTCTTTCTCAACATCACTCTCTAATTGACATTTTGATTTAATCAGATTTATTCTGAAATTCAAACAATAATTCATTATGAAATTCAAACAATAAATCTCTCAAAACTCTTTTTCTCAAGCCCATCCTACAAACATAATGATCTTAAGATACAAAATCTTGCAAACCCAGATGCAAACAGCGATGAGGATCAATGGCAGAGCCACATCAACACAAATTCCAGTAAAAAAATTTCCAAATAAAAAAGAATCATCTCTAAAATTTTCATCTCAATTACAGGAAGAAATTTTGAAACAATATTAAAAAAGAAATATACAACTTTAAGTAGCTTTTTTATTCCTTAATTGAAAAATACCCAAAACTCTTAGGGCATGTTTGGTTTGAGTATTAAATTAATCCGGATTAACTTAATCCCTCCAATTCGCGTTTGGTGGACGGATTAAGTTAATCCCTCAGATTAAGTTAATACTTCACGAAATCCAATAATAATCCTCGTATATTTTTTCTCTGCCTCATTTTCCGAAATCATCTTTAATTCTATTTTTCAAACAATTTATTTTAACTTTAAAATTTAGATTTAAAAGTTTATTCGAATTATTTTTTATGTTTTATTTTTTTAGAATAAAATTATTTTTTATGTTTTGTAGTTTATTTAATATATAATTGCATGATTTCTAAATTTAATGTTAAATTTTAAATAATTAAAGAAATAAATGATTCAAAACAAGAAGAGAAATATATTTGAATTTCAAAAGATAATTATTTGAATATAAAAAAATTTTGTTATTGAGATATAGTATGAATCTTTTTAAATTTGAAAGGAATAAATATTAACAATATAATTAATAAATAATTTGAAATAATGGATATTAATAACTGATTTTTTTTAGTACTATTAACAACGAAATTAACAAATCTTAAATTTATATCTAAAATATAAAATGCATTCTTTTTACATTTGAAAAATATAAAATACATACATCTAATAGAATGTCGAGAATTTTTTTTTTTTTTTATGGTATTTAAAAATGGGTTTGAATTCCCTTATCCTAGTTATTGTAAAAAAAAATTAAAAACTATATTCATTTTAAAAAGTATTAATGAGTTTTATTAAATAAAAAATCAAATAGAACATGTTACTTGTAGATTTTCATAAAGAATTTGAATCCATTTGGATACTTTAGTAAAGAATTTGAATCCATTTGGATACTTTAGTTTAATTAATTGAAAAAACACTATTAAATAATTTAATTGACTATTTTAAAATTATGTTCAATTGAAATCAATTATTGGTACATAAAATGTCACAAAATTGCTAAATTTTAAAAATCATTTTTCTACTTAGAATATAATTCGATTTATTATTATGTGTATAAGAAATTTTATTTGTGTTACTTGACGACTTGTTTCTAAGTATCTAAATAGGTATTTATGTTTCTAAAAAAAATTTATTTTTATTTTTATATATACCATATATGAATGTAATTTTGTTATTTCTATATTGACTACAATTTTAATTTGAATGAGTATTAACCTATAAAATAGGTAGAATAATTTTAAAATGCATGAAAATTAATTTTACATTTTTATTATAACTTTCATCAATCTATTTGAAGTTTGAACTACTTTTATGAGTAAAATTGAATTTCAAACTTAATTACTATTCACAAAAATTAGGGTGTACTAAATAAATTAAATTGTTTTTTAAAATTTTAAATTTATACCAACTTTATAATTAAGCAACTAAATTAAAATGATTTTTACATAATTTAAATGTCTTTCTAAATTTGTTTAATGGATATAAAATTTGTTATATTGTTTTTAATTTAATATAGATATTAAGTTAAAATTGAAATAAATAATAAAATATATATTGATAAACGTATTTTTTAAAATGAATATTATATGGTTACTATTTCAAATGAATGTCATTTTATCATTTATCTATTATCAAGAGAAAATAAATCAAAAGTAAACAATTTTAAAAAAATGTTAAATAAAAAATCAGTTTTAACTTAATCCTTACACCAAACAACAGTCAGCTTAACTTAATTCAGATTAACATAACATGTCCACCAAACGCAGATTAACTTAATCCTCAGCTTAATTTAATACTCGGCTTAACTTAATACCGACTAACTTAATCTTAATCCCTGCACCAAACATGCCCTTAATGATAATTGGACTCAGAAAATTTGATCTTAAAATCGATGAAACAAAACTGAAATTGAAAATCAAAATACTTGAAATCAATACAACTAAAAAAAAAAGAAACTTTAGTAGAGGAGCGAAGAAGACAAAGATAGAAAACCAGATCCAAAAAAATTAGGAAAGTGAAGAAAGGAAGCAAAACAATGAGGTTCAGAGAAGAAAAAAAAAGTTGAAATGGTTCAGATTTGGAACAGTCGTTTAGATTTGAACAGTAGCACTACTACAAATCCAAGTTAAATAAAACCATATTTCAATTTATCCAAACAGGATTTTAGGGGGGTTAAGTTAATACGGGTTAATTTAACCTCCATCGAACAGCCCCTAACTCATCTATAAAAAAAATTCACATCCAAACAAATTTTTTACTATATCTCTTTTAATAGTTATCAAACATATTTTTGCTTCTTATTCTCAAAAAATAAGAAATAACAATAAAACGAAAAGCGGAAACGTTACCCAACGAGCTCTTAATGGTCGAAGAATATAGTTTGAACCTCATTAGACAGCTTAGCAGCAGAGGCCAAGTTCTTGTCGTATTTACAAGCAAGGTCACGAACAGAGAGTCACTTGTACTGCTCGGACAACATGGTAGTTTCCTGTTTTTGATAACCTCTCTAAGGGAAGGGCCATGGTTGCCATCATGAGTCTCTTCTAAGATCTGATTGCCATGTCCTAGTTTATATTTCGGAAATTTGCTAACATCGACAGAAACTGGTATAACATAAATCATCCATGTTCTGCTGTTTTTAGAATAAGGCTTCATCATTGTTGATATACAAACACAATGCATTTTCAGGGTCAGTACCAGAATGATCTACTAGGCTTGATGTTTGATAACCAGTTGCCAATCCTTCCAATTCTACCGGGCGAATCTCAATGTCCTGTTCAGTATGATAGTAATCTACAATCTCAACAAACTAAACAACCTGTACAAGGGAATGATTGGTTGAAGCATTTAAGTCTTTTTAAGTCCACTACATAGGCTGTTAACATCAGTTTTTAATTAATTAAAATTAAAAGTATACTTTTTCTGTTTTTTTAAACTAACTTAGATGCATTGTTTACCAGATAAACAGCAAAAAATTCGTCCAGTAATGTGCCACATACGAGCATATATTTATGCAAAAATCAGCTGTAGAAATGGCACAGAGCCGAATGCATCAATCCGAAACGAACCCACTACATCAAGAATAAATCTAAAGCAATTCCATAGACCTTCATTAGATACTCATTAGCATCAATGAAGCTCCACAGATAGAGGATGGACAGATGTAAGAGTATGTGAAAGTGAATATATTGAAGCAGTTAAATTGATTCATAATAAAAGATCAAGAGAGACCTTGAACTGAAAATCAATCTGAAGAAACAATTCAAATTCTGGATACTAACATAGTTAATGCATATCAAAGAAGTCCCATAGGAAAAGGGCACACCAAATCCAAAACATGATATTTAGGGCTTTATTGTTTCTGAAATTTTCCATACGAAAACTACGTGTCCGACGTTTCTTTTCATCTATTTTTTTCTTAAATAATATTATGTGTTTGGTGGTCTCGCTTGGGCCACATTGCTTGCCCATCGAGTTGAAACTAACCAACCCCAAACTTTTATCCTCACGCATAGCTTATGTTTTTCTTCTTATTTTTAGGTAATATATAACTTTGGTTTTTGAAATTTCAAAAGTCAAATTTATATAAATTGAACTATTATTCTTCTTGATCGTCTTCTATCATCTATGGTTGAACCAAAAAGAAAAAAACTATGGATAAATTAGATTGAGTAATTTAAATAAAGATATGTATATATAAGTTTCTAAAATTAAGCCTCATGTTGTACTAATGTGTTCATATTTTGTAACGTCTTAGGCCAAAGATTTGAAATTTGAATTTGGCATTTAACGTCGGCAACATGACTACAATATCTACTTGCCTTGAAGTATTCCTAACGGTAAAAACTGTCTTAAAAAATCAATACATTTTTTTCAACATATTTTGTCTTTCCTCGTTTGCTTCCTAAAAAAATCTTAAGAGGTCGCTCATCATAGGGTTGTCCCATGCAAAAGGCAGAAACACATTAGTAAAGGCCTAGTTGTTGCAACCTATAATTAACGAGAAAGTAAGGCCACCTAAGATTCACTTACTGTTATTACACTACAACACACAATGAATCTTAAGACTGCAGATGTAGCATAAACATTGTCAATATGTATTTATAAAATATCATACTGGTTTTCTTTTGAGTACATTTTGTCTTGCAGCTACATTTAGTTTTTAATCATGTACTCTAAAATCTAAGTTAAGCTTGGGCTAATCTACACATTATATCTTCTAGCAATATTAACTCCTTTCATTAGAACATCAACTCTTCAATCAAAATTCTATAACAATATATCTTTTTCGGTGTCTTATCTGTTCAACTTATTCAAGCTTAAAATCTTGTAGAGAATCTTATCGTACTTTATATAGTAAGTATATATTGTTGAACTATGTTAAATCACTCATCAATTCTAAGATCAATTTGATGGATTTAGGTTAATTATACCAACGAACATTCTTTTCAATGTCCCATAAACGAAAAATCAATGTTAATTGCACAGGAAATAGACTCACATGAATTTGAACACATGCCTCTTATATTAAATTAAATAAGATTAAATCCGTTCAAAAAAAAAATCATCAATCAACTCAAAAATTTAAATTTATTAAATCATGATAAATTTAATTATGTCAACTAACAAACACAAATTTTGTTGCTTTGATTAATAACTTGATTTTAATTCATTATATTTTTTATAACTATCATGAATTAATCTAATAGTTAATAATTTCTTAATTAATTAAATGGTGGTGAATTCAATCCATGTGACATTAAAGAATTAATTTCTACAAATTTTTATAGCATCTAAATGTTGTATATTTTCCGTTTTTCTTAGTTCTTATCGACAGCTATTTACCATCAATTTTCATTCATGATTCCCCTCAGAGCCATCCTCTTCATTTGTATACAGGACTGAAAAAATTCGTTAATATCTCTCTTAGAATCATAATTGTGACAACTAAGATCTACCCTTCATTAATTCTCTCCTATCATATTCGAGTCAGTCTCACCTAAATCTCTGTGGAGTATTAAATTTTAATCGACACGTCTATTTCTACTCGCCACAATTGAGCCCTGTATTCCTATTCTTTAACTAAAAACTATTCACCCAAAAATACACATAACACAAAGCTATAACTTACATTTTCTTGCAGGTTATGTAAACATTTCTTTTAGCCTCTAGCAATTAATTAAGAATTGATAAAGAAACTGTAACTGGGTAAAAAATTATGCTTTAATAAGGTAATCAATCAATCCAGGAACCATCAAAAGACAATAATTGAAAAGAGTCCCAAAACTAATTTGGATTCCACACCTGCCTACAAAATCTCGTTCTTGTTTCATAATAGATTTGAACCATAATGGAAAAGAATCGACAACCAAAATGAAGATAATTAAAGCTATGCATATCTAAATTTGGCGCTCAGAAACCAAATAATACACTTAACCTCGTGGTCCCATCTTTTGTTAATTAAGATCAGGCTCCTCGGGGCATTTAGGTCAATTAATAGTAAAGAAACCCTTGAGAAATCAACCCACTTACTTAGAAACTAGTTTTTTACTAATTTATTATGATATGGTCGAATATATATATAAAACCAATAGCCATGGCGAAGTTTTCTTTCAGGCACAAACCACAACTAAGAACAATCTTGTACTCTTTGGAAGTCTCTAAAAGAGGCATCAACGAAACTAAGAAACTCTCGACTGATAAACTTATGTTCATGTAGTTACTTTCTATTGATTTATTTACATTAAATTCAATAAATAAATAAATAGACCCCACCAAGTAAACAACCAATTACTATTCCAGGATGGGGCAAGGGCAAGTATTTTTTTCCTACCGACAATAAACTTGATCTATAAAGAAGGTAACTTTTTTTTTAATAATTGTATATGTCTTGATCAACTTACGCACATCTTAATTGTTTTTATGAAATAAACTATCTTATTTATAACATTTGGTTGTTAAAAAATCCGGTAAAAAAGATATTAATAACTATCGTGGAGTAACCTAGTGGTCAAAGAAGGACTTGAAATGTTTAAGGTGATTAGTTCAATCCATGCTAGACATTAATTTCTAGATTGATGACTACTATGAGTTGAACTTAAATTAAACTTCAAAATTTTCTTTGACCACTAGGTGGATTCATGAAAGTTGAAGCGAAATTAAGTTCTAACTAACTGTGTTCGTACCTTTGAGGTGAGAAAATGAGGCCAAGCTACAGTTCGAGCAGCTGTTTCAAATCTGGAGATGTGGATGCGTATAATCAGCTTCCTTCATTAATAGAGGTTAAATAAGCCACTCCAGCTATATCATTGGCGACAGTAAAGTAAATGTAATAAGATACGGAAGGAGATAAAATAAAGGTAATGTTTAAAGTAGAGGGGCCTAAATTGCCAGAAAGCCATGCATATACACATGGATTTTAATTCACAACTTTTCAATGGAAATATTCATTGCACTTCCCTGGATATCTGAATAAGGCAGCACCATCAACTAAGAGTAGCTTTCGGATCACGAGATGATACCATCTCCATTCCATGCGCATCCCCCATATGGTATGCGTGTGGCAGACTCTCTCTACCTGTTGCATTTGTGTGCCTTCACATATTTAGTCACTTATCTCTTTTTTAAAATATTTGTGAGAGTCTAAGCAACTCATGCCTCCACTATTCTCATAAGACTTATTGTCTGACCCTACAATAATTGAAGGTTAAGAAAACAAGTAGGAAATTAATTCCTAGATAGTAGCCACCAAAGATTAAATCCAAAAATTTAGTCACTGATCATATCCAACCCTATTAATAATTGTATATAATATTTTATCTCTTACAGACCACCATTATGTTTTTATATACAGAGAAAGCAAGATGGGAGAGAAGTGAGACTTTCTTTTTTCCAAAACATAATAACTGACAAAAATTTAACATTGGTCATTAGGATGATATCTACTATATAGACAGTAGTTAACTCTTATACTAAATTTGAATTTTTATTTTTGTCACTAAGCATTCAAAGTATCATTTTAGAACTTGAACTTTTATGGTCCCTGAACCTTTAGGCCGGGACCATATACTTGTCTCTAACCTATATAACTTAAGAGTCATGCTTATAGTGACATACATGTACTCTAAGCTACGCCAACAAAATAAAGGTTAAAAACTAAAATGTATATCTCTAATAGACTATTTAAGGGTTCCAAGAATCAAAATAGAACAAGTTGAGAAGTTTCAAAAATCAAAATAAACTTAAAGTTCAGAGATAAAAAAGAATAGAACCAAAATGAGACTTAAGTATTAAAAGAGAAAATAAAATCTATGAAATTACTACTTAATAAGGATGATCATACCCTAATGAGCAAATGACAGAAGGCAAACGTGTCCCGTGTTTTATGGTGTTGAAGAGGGGAGATTGAGGAGGTAATGAGAGGGAGAGTTTTCTTTGTGAGTGTCAGGAAAATTAATATGAATTCATATGGCATTGTCGACTCCAATGTTGAAACATTATTGCAAACAATGCAAGAAGTAAATAAGCAAGTAAATGCACCTGCAACATATCAACTAACCACATTACCTTCCACCTGCAAATATTTACTTCACTCTCTATACCTCACACTTCATCCTTTTATATTAGTCTTCTCTCATGCATTTTCATCAACACTCAGATATGAACATAATGGGAAGAGTATCATTAGCTTCTCTTCTGCTATGGACTCTCATTTTTGGGTTGCTTTCTCAAAACATGGCCATCGCTTTGACGCCTGCAAGTAATGAAGATCAGAAGACTTACTACACTCCAGACCCACATGCAGCAAGCCCACCTCCAGGTTTCTCTATCACACACACACAGACACACATTCCCTCGCATCCATGGTTCCCAAATATATTTTATTGTTTGTTGAGATACATTCCTAACCGCTAACCCACATTGAAACTTGTAAAACTATATGTTTTTAAGTATTAAAATCTTGACAAAGTGCATACCTTAGTTTTTTTTTTTTACTCATGATCCAGTATTTTTGGTCTTTGTAGATGGTATGCATGAGAGTCCAGCTTATGGTACACCACCACCTAAAGGTTCGGGAGAAAGCCATGAAGGAAAACCACCCTCACATGGACATGGTGGTAAAAAACACAGCCCAAAACCAAAACCAGGGAATTGCGAAAACCCACCATACACTCCTACTCCACCCAAACCTCCTTCTGGTCATAAACCTCCTACACATGGTCAAACCCCACACAAGCCTCCTTCCGGTGGAGGTGGACACCACAACCCTCCTAAATATGATCCAACCCCATCCAATCCTCCTGGTGGTGGTGGCTACTACAACCCTCCAAGTCATGATCCTACTCCACCTACTCCGTCTCCATCAACTCCGACCCCGTCTACTCCGACTCCATCAACTCCGACCCCGTCTACACCGACTCCATCTACTCCTTCAGGTGGTGGATACTACAGCCCTCCACATGGTCCTACTCCAACCCCATCAACTCCTTCAGGTGGTGGTGGATACTACAGCCCTCCAAATGATCCTACTCCAACACCATCTACTCCTTCAGGTGGTGGTGGATACTATAGCCCTCCAATTGATCCAACTCCAACACCATCTACTCCTTCGGGTGGTGGTGGATACTATAGCCCTCCAAATGATCCTACTCCAACACCATCCACACCTTCAACTCCTTCAGGTGGTGGCGGATACTATAGCCCTCCAAATGATCCAACTCCAACACCATCCACTCCTTCAGGAGGTGGTGGATACTACAGCCCTCCAAATGATCCTACCCCATCAACTCCTTCAACTCCTTCAGGTAGTGGTGGATACTATAGCCCTCCAGCTTATGATCCTACCCCATCAACTCCATCAGGCGGTAGTCCTCCAGCTTATGATCCTACTCCGTCAACTCCATCAACTCCATCGACTCCATCAGGCGGTAGTGGATACTACAGCCCTCCAACTTATGATCCTACCCCAACAACTCCATCAACTCCTTCAGATGGTACACCATTCTACGGAACCCCACCAACCACATCAGCACCTCCCTTCGTTCCTGATCCCAATACCCCCTTTACTGGCACATGCAAGTAAGTAACTACAATAATTTTTCCATTGTTGCTCAAAGAAAGAAACAGCCTTCCTTCCCCTGCATATTTTCCAATACTAACAAACATCCTATGATCGTGCATTTTAAGCTATTGGATGGCGCACCCAGGATTAATATGGGGGATGCTGGGCTGGTGGGGAACAATGGGCAATGTTTTTGGTATGACAGGCTCTCCTGTCTTTGGAACAACTCTCACCTTGCCACAAGCACTCGCAAACTCACGAACTGATGGCTTAGGAGCGCTGTACCGACAAGGAGCTGCAGCTTTTTTGAACTCCATGGCCAACAACAGATACCCCTTTACAACCAATCAAGTCCGTCAAAGTTTTGTTTCGGCGCTGAGCTCAAACCAAGCAGCAGCAGCTCAGGCCCAGGTTTTCCAGATGGCCAACGAGGGTAGATTCAAGCCTAGAACCTGAAGCATAATTAATTTATCATATTTGTTAATGCATTATGTCTAAGGTAGCCAACCCTGCAGTTTCTGTTAAGTATATTAAGTTTCCTTCATGCACTACATATTATAATCCCTAGTACACTGAGATGGATATCATATCATATGTTAACATTTCGTTACTTCGCCATAGTACGTATTTTAAATTTTCAAAAAAATCACTGTTCAACTTAAGCCAGCCATGCATTTTAAAATATCACCATAAAAGAACAAATTTCCATCCACAATTAGCAACCCTCTACACCTATATCAACTCTCATGCAAGCATGTCGCCTTTCCAGAAATATAACACAACAAATTCCTTTTTGAGATCAAGATGCAGAGTTTCACAAGCAAGAAACAAATCAAGATTACAATCATCCACAGAAAAAGAAAAAAGCATGTGAGACAAGAGTCATTTGTGGGTGAAACCTTTTCTTTCAAAAATGACAGTCGCATTAAATAGACAAATTAAATAACATGCAAATTTTTAAAAGTATTACACATTCATTAATTGATTAAACAAACATACCAGTCAAAACAAAACAAATAAAACATGAATTAACAGCTACTACATCATCTCTTCTCTAATCTATTATTTATTGTTATTATTATTTTTGGGTAGATTCCAGTATAGAGACAAAATTGCTCACATTCAATTATAATATGTTTTTGAATGCTACAAATAAAAGTTGGTATCAAATATCATGTTATTTTGCTGCGAAGTGCGTCAGCTCTAAGCCATAACAGTATAAAGCACTCAAATTTCTGTTCTATAGAACTATGGTGATCCTTAAAGCTAAAAATAATTAGATTGACAGGTCTGGAACTTTACATATCCATATGTGCTAATAATATGTGATGGTTGAACTGATAACTCACTCTATCAAAGAGATTACTACGGGTAAAAGATAAACTAAGATTCTGCAGAAAGTAATCGTCGACATATTTCACAGGATTCTAAAATCAATATCAGTCAAATTAATCCGATTGACATTTTCGCGCTAAATCCTATATAATCTTGATAGCATTTCTCTTATACAAAACATTGAATATCATTTCTCTTCCCCTGGAACTAGTCGAAACTAAAAGACGATTGGAAACGTACCGGAAAGATTGATCGGTTCTTGTTTCGTTTCCTGTTCCTTTCTCATCAACCACTACCGAAAACTTGACATAAAAAATCATCAAATTCAGAAAATGAACAAGAAAAGGTACCTCATCAAGAGTTTAAACTAATGGAACTGGAATCATTCCCGAAAAACTCCATGGACCGGCGAACTACATACTCACTGTATCTGATAGCAACTTTCCCAGCCTACAAGACTTGGTCACAATTTTCCCGACAAACATTCATCTGAACAGTTAATGGGCCTTCATTGGGCTCTACTCTCTTCCAATCTTGTTATGGGCCTTTTGGGTTCTTTAACTAGTTAGTTAGCCCAAAATAAGAACGCTGTAAGAAATTTGGGCCTGATTCTGGAAATGAGTTATTAACACATTATTTTTTTAAAAAAAAAACATTATAATAACTGTTTATTTTGTAATAATTCGTTACTACCCAATTTCGTCAAAATAATAATAGTAGAACCAAACTCCTCCGAGTTTGAGCTCGAATGGATTGGTGGTGCAGTTGATTATGCAGATCAGCTACGAGATATTGAGTCTCTTAGAAGTCAAAGAAATAAATATTCTCGGTCTTCAACTGAAAATTGAATATCGAGCTTTCGCATTGGCTTCATACCAGTAAGTGTAGTTGGATTCTTTGTTACAGGCATTGTGTCTACCTATTTTACATTGTGGCAATCAGGTTGTCGTACATATATTTGCTTGTCATTTCATTTGAAATAGAATATTTGCTGATTTCTGCGATTGATTACTGCCAATCTGAAGTCTATTCAGTTAGATTGGTAAATTGTAACTTGATCAATTTATTAATTTGTTCCTTTTTCGGTTGTTTTTCTTGTATGCACACACATTGGGTATTCTATAAATATAACAAATTAAGTATCATTTTTTACCCACTTTACAATTGTAATTAGATCAAATTTGGCATTTTAAAGAGTGAATATTGCCAGAGCTCATGATTAATTGGTATGATATTAGAGCTTCAAATTTCCATCAAAGAAGATTTATTCATGGCAGAACTGATGAGGTTTGTGGAGACACTAAAAAAGATGCCTTGTAAACCAGCAGGTTTCTCAACTCCTCCCCACAATGCACAAATCCTTACTCTGCAACTAAAAACTCCCAGAAAAATTTTTCCCAAAAATGATGGCTATTGGCCATGAAAAGGAAGACTCTTCCCATTAATGGAGATTGATTAAATGTTAGGAGTTACCTCTGTGTGAAGATGTTGTAGAGACATTTAAACTCATTTTCCACAGAGTGAAGAACTAGGACATGTCTTAGATGTCTACAACATTGGGACAAAGAAAATAAGAAGAGTGATTCATGTGGCCAAGGAAATTTGTAGTCTTCGCTCTTTTGAAGTAGATTATTAAGTAATTATAGGTTCCCTTGTATAATGAGAGAAGTAATACGTCATCTTATAATTTCTCTATTCTTCATCTTTCTATCGTAGAATCTTTAAACATAAGTTTTCGAACCAACTTACACGCACTTGAACTATTTCACAGGACTACTCGCCTAGTCCTACAACATTTGCATATCAAGAAAATCTGTACGAAACTAATTACTAAATAAGTGGTCGGTCACCATGGATTGATTCTATAATCTTCTCGTATCCTAACACCTCTCAATCACCACTAAGTCGGCCCCATGATGTTATCAGAGAATACTTTTTCAATGATCAAAAGCTTAAAAAGTTAGGGTGGTACAATGGATTGGTATGCAAAAAATGCTGACAGGTGGAAAGATGCATCAGGGGGCACTTTTAGATTTCTCCCTCATCCAAGAATGTTGATGCCTGGTATTGAACAGAGGTCAGATGGACCTGAAATCAACAATCTTGCTGCTTCTATCAAATGAAATGATTCTATTCAAATGGAATGCCACTTCTAAACCCAGTTGTAAATAAGTTACCAAATAAGCGGGTCAGTCATTAAATGACAAATTTTAAAACCCGATCATACCCCAATATCAGAGACCAGAAGGATAATTTACCATTGGGCAAAAGCAAAACTGCCAAAAAAACCGTCAGCTGAACAAACCACATATGAGGCCATGGCAACTAGTGACGTACAAAGATGATGAAACAAAGGAAATATTCAAAAGAAGATTGACAGAGCTGAAAAAATATTGACAGACTTGTTATGTAAAGGAATAATTAGCTCTCTAGTTCACTGCGTATCCAATCCTGTGAACATACCAATGCTTGAATTGTAGCTGGTTTCAATGAACTCCAGTCTCGATCAAGCACTCTTCTTCCAGTCCTGAATGCATAATCTGATGAAACTTTTGACATGGGAATTCCCAACACATTACGAGCCATCATGGACAAAATTGGATATCTAGGAGTGTGAACTCTCCACCAGTTCAACACGTTGAAATCAACATTACGTGGAAACAATGGTTCCTCAAGGTACTTGTCCAAATCTGACTTAGTTCCTTCACTCTGCGAAGATTCATGAAGAAATTTGTCAAAACCCATTAACCGATCCCTTGAATCCTTCCCGGAACCGAGCAAAGCGCCAGAACTACTGCCAACTTGCCAGGTATGGTTATTAGTAGCTAATGGAGAGCAAATCGAATGTTCATTGTAAAGGGCCTTCACGCAGTTCATAACATCGTCAATCCTCTGTAGAGCAACAACGCCATATATTTGAGGATAGTAGTAATCTATTAGTTTCATTTTGAACCGAGGATCTAACATGGCAGAAACTGCTAGAGCCAATCCACATTTATCCCAGTATTCTTCAAACTTGGTGAGCATCTTGAATGCCAAGGCCTTGATAAGATCATCTGAACGCTTGCACCATTCCATCAACTGTAAGTGCACGTCACAGAGCTCAGGGAAAAATACACTAGCAGTTGGAAAGTCGCTTTTAGTTAAAACATTAGTCACTTCAAAATAGAACTTCAGAAAGCCAGTAATGGTACAAGTTCTATCCCATTCTTCGACAGTGGGACACGCTGTGTAGCCAAGGTCACTTTCCTGCAAAAGGGAAAATGCTTCACGATATTCAATAGCCACTTCAAGCATCACATAAGTCGAGTTCCACTGAGATGGATTGTCCAGAGAAAGACATTTTTGGCTCTGAACTTTACCTTGTTCCGCCAGCTCCTTGAACTTAACTTGCACTTTTTGAGACTGTTTAATATATTGAATACTCTCACGAATTTTTGGGAGAATGCTGCATAATGCTTCCAAAGCATCTTGAGCCATCAAATTGAGAAGATCTACTGCACAGCTGACATCAAATAACTGACCATTACAATATAGGAACCTATTCTGCGATAGGCGGTCCCTGATTCGTAATGATATGTAGTCACCGGAAGAGGAACAATCAAATGTCATTGAAAACAACTTCCGGTCGATATCCCAATCCATAAGACATGTCATGATAGTTTCTGAATGCAAATCTTCAGTGTGAGAAGGATCAACAAACAGAAAGTTCAACACCTTCTTATTTAACTGCCAGGACTCATCTATGTAGTGGGCTGTAAGACACAGGTATGCCGATTCCAAATGATCTGTGGCAGTCCACATATCAGCACTGAGGCTGATTTTACCAGGCAATTTATCCAATAACTCATTCACTTTTTGTTTCTCTTTGGCATATATCTCCAAACAATCAGTCTCAACTCTATTGCATGTTACAAGATCGAATAAAGGATGCAGATTTTTAACAAATACTCTGAACCCAACATGCTCAACCATGGCCAACGGATAACCATGCAAGATGATCATACGTGCAAGATCAAAACGACTTCGTCGTTGATCAAAATTGTAACTCAGAGTATTATTTGTTTCATCTTTCACTTGCTCTGGATCAAACCTAATATTAACAAGATTCAGAACATCATCCTTTTTCTGCCCCGGATCCACATAATTAGTAATAGCCAGAGTTACTTCCTTTTTCTTTTCCCTGGATGAAATGAATTGAGGTATACCATTTGATCTCCTCTGACACCTAATTAAGTGATTTCTCAAATGAGATGTTCCACTGGTACTTGATCCACTGAGTTTCTTCTTACAATGCCTACATACAGCAACAAAGGTGTCACCCTTTTTTATTCTATCAAAATCATTCCACACAAGGGATTTCAATCTGCTCGATTTTACTGTAACCCCCTCCGACGTATCCATTACAACAGCCTGACTTTCCACCAAAAGCTGCATGTTAAACGCACACAAGAAATTCTGATTAAAAGGATTTCAAAGAAGGGATCAAAGTTTGTTTCAATCATGTTGAAAGTGAAACAATAAAAGTAGACCCATCCAACCCAGAATAGCTCAAAACCCATAAAACATACAAAAGTAGAATGATACTTCTAAATATCTACAGCCTCTCCACAGTAGAGTAAAAAAGGAAAAGGGAGAAATTGAAAAGGAAACCTCCAGAAAAGAACAGATACAATAATAGTACAATAACGTTCTTCACCAAAGTTCTCTTTTTCAAACCAATACACAGGACCTCGAACAATAATAACAAAATCTCACTATCCCCCTAGGCTAAGAGTATGGTGGGCATCCATCCTACTCACTTAGTTAGAAATTAATTTCCAACAAATTTCTTCGATAATTCTTCATAATCAAATATTAAAGGGTTAGGCGGTTGGGATCATAAAAATAGTCGCGTGTGTAAACTGGCGAACAATCAACCATATAAAAGACAATAACAACGCACATCTTCAAATAACATAAAACTGCATAACATTCACAGAGCAACAGTTACCAACAGATCAAGAATAAACCCGACAAGTAAAACTAAAAATGTAAAATTTATTCCTCCCACAATCAATCTATGAATTATTACAAGCTTCACTACAGTAAGTAGAGATATGTTCATCTTAACAAGAGAATAAACGCAATATCTTAAGGACACGTCAAAACCTCAGATAATTCATCGGGTCCGAAACAGAACCTATAAAAATGGTTATCAAACTCCAGAACGAGCGGGTCGGCCCTTCATTGAAATAAGAAAATCAGAACCCAGGCTCACCGGACGGGTAATGAAGAATCCCTGTCGGGACCCGAAACCTATCCGACCCGAATCCGTCAAAAACTGACCGGGTCGACAAGACCGATTCAAACCCTATGGATCTCGGATAGATATAATACGCATACACACATAATGGAAAACATTCCGAGTCGGACCCGGAGCGAAAGTTAGGGTTCCGCTCCATCAAATGTTAAAAAGCCAACTTGAAGGAGAGAATTTAATTAAAAGAAAATTGAGAACAAAGTTTGGGAGCATACAGGGGCCTAGCGGCGACCGGGAAGAAGGTTTCCGGCGACGGAGGAACGGCGGTCGGGTTTATTTTCCGGCGAGGGGAGGGGAAAGGGAGGGGGAAGAGAGGGGAAAGTGGCGGTGTGTGGAGTTAAACATGGAGAAGGGTAACGATTGATTGTGCAGCGAAGAGGGAAACGCGCGCAAGGAGGACTGAGTAACGAAGCAATTTTATCCAAATCACGATTATACCCTTGCACTTAAATTCCAGCACAATAACTTTTTTTTTTTACTTTTCTTTATGAACACCAATTTAATTTACCCTAAGTTTTTTTTTTTTTTTTTTTTGCCCCGAGTTTTACCCAGTTGTATTTGTATTCCATATGTTGAAATTTCTGTCCTATATTTAATTTCTACTATTTTAATAATAATAATAATCTTTGACAATAAAAAAATAATAATTTTGGTTTGGTCATAAATTATATCAATGTTAGGTTCAAGCTCAATAATTAGTATTTGTTTTCCTTTTGTCTCCCTTCTATTAATATGTACTAAAAAATAATAATAATGATTTATCGAAATTCAAAAATAATGATTAAGTCTGTCAAAACTCTAAAATTTCAACAAAAATATACTTTAATATAACGTCATATTTCCTTGGAAACCTATGAATTTGGTCCAATTATAATGAATATAAATATATTATTTCAAACAAAAATAATTAACATAAATATTCCTAAATATTATAAAAATAAATATACATTTTTTTAGTTGAACAACATTAAGAATTTAAACTGATAACAACTCATATTACTTATGTGATACATGAATTTATTGAATACTTCTAATAACATGATTTTACATTTTTTATCAAGATCTCCACATTTAAGAACACTAAATTCATCCTAAATTGTTTATTAGTTCATCTACTTCAATATATAAAACTTGATCAAGTCTCCCTAAACTTGAAAAATATTATAAAGTTTTATATTTATATCTCAATTCCTGGTGAAATACATGGTATATGCAGAAATGGCAGTGCAAGGTCTCCTTAGTTTCACATTGTATCTTTGAAAGATATAATGAACAACAACACTAAATGGGAAGTCAACAATGGTCACAAAACCTTTTTCTGGTTTGATAAATGGATGGAGCAGGACCCTTTATATTTGAATTATGGTAGATTATTTGCACTTACAGTGGTAAAGAATTTGACTGTATATGAGGCATTGAATTTGGTTAATTCTGAATGGGAACTTTAGTCTTTTCGCCCACTTCTTACTCGCGAATTGAATCAATGGGAAGCTATTCTGGCTTTGTGGCCTCCCCTCAATCGCCTAGCCTCTGATTTTATTCTTACATGGATTCTGAAGATCAACAATATTTTTTCAATTAATTCTTTAAAATTGATATTACATTTATCTGATAACCAACATGAAAGGAACAAATCGGGTCTCACCTATCTATGACGTTCTGGAAGTCAATCATCCCGAAAAAAATAAAAAAATTTATGTGGATGTTGTTCAACTCTGACCTTACTAATACTGCCGACATAATGCAGCGGAGACATCCCAATCATAACTTGAGGCCCAACTGGTGTGTGCTATGTAAATGCCAAAATGAACCGGTTGACCATTTATTTATGGAGTGCGCGTACATCTGGGATTATTGACATCATTTATTTATTTCTCTATAAAAGCAAATACTCCATTGTATGAATGCACAAAATATCACGAATGCTCGACAGGTAGCATTATACAAACTTAAAACTTTTAATGGTTGAGTCGGATACAAGTTTTAGTAGTCTTTTAGAGACTCTTATATGGCATGCTCCTCAAAGATAATGTCATTCCAAGAACTTATGAAGTTAGAAAGTTATTGAATTTGATTTAGGCTACAAAAAAGAATTCATGCATGTATTCAGGGCTGATGCCTTTTTAGAAATGAGAATGAAAGTTAGAAAGTTGTCCCTCAACAGTCAACTTCAAGATGGATGATTGATCAACTGACGAATCAAGTCAAACAAAGGTGTACTGCTAAGGTATTGCGATATTACCTATCATTCCGCGGACTTAGCAAGAATGTTGAAATAGATGAACTTGGTGAAGAATTTACGTTAGCATTCTAATCATAAAAGAAATGCAGATGGAAAGATTCGACATCGAGCTTGATTCTCATTGCATGGGAGTCAATTGATCAAAAGTGGCAGGCACTACATGGACTCTCAGCTAATCTAAGGTTGAATGCCTTTGAGTATGGCTGGTGATCGATATAGTTGTTGGCGATGTGCAATGCTTGTGACTTATAGCTTTCCATCTTGGTTATGTATGAAAAGGGAAAATATCATAGTAACTTTGTTGATTCTGGCCAAAACAACACCGGAAATAACATTTGATGTCTACTTACAACCTCTTATGGAAGATTTACAACAATTACTTTGGAAAAGAGTAATCGCTATATGATGGCAAAGTGACTCACATTTCAATTTAAAACTAATTCTTATGGACTATAAATGATTTTCCAAAGATATGGAAATCTTCTTCAGATGCACTACATAAGTAGTGATGTACTTGCTATCAATTTGGAGATAATGCTGCGTTCTTAGTATTAAAATATAGCAAAAAATTGCATATATGGGTCATAGGCTTATCTCTTATCAAAGGCTCTCACCCATATCGGAGAAAAAAAGCGTAGTTTGATGGTAAAATAGAAGAAAGAATTACCACCCAAAATTGCAACAAGTAGTGCACTCAATTTTTGAGAAGCTGATTTTGAAAATTGTTGTGGGAAAAAAGTGAAAATAGAAGAAGCAAAGTAATAAAGAGGTGAGTCACATAAAAGGTGGAAAAAGCGATCAATCTTCTTGATACCCTCTTGGAAGGTTCTCCAATCTCAAATTTATGAATTGTATTTGTTGAGTTTTAAACTATTTCATTAATTTTATTTGAAACTTTTATTTATTAGGAGGAATGTACCCGATGCGTCATAACTTGGATGTAATGCATATAGAAAGAATGTATGTGAGAGTATTTTAGGTACATTATTAGATATAAATGGAAGAGTCAAAAGATGGAATCAACTCAAGAAAAGATTTACAACTTATGAAAATTCGCTTTTGAATCCTCAAGGAAGCGTGGATGCACCACAATATTATTATCAAAATCGAGCATAAATTACTTTGTTCAAGGTTGTACACATTAAATTGCCCGATGGATACTGATTCGAACATCTCAAGTGCTTAATCATTAGATGACCTATAAGTGATGGGGTTGAAATCGCATGATTGGTCGCATGCCTTGATGTAACAACTTTTATCTGTGGTGCTTAGAGAGTGCGCTTCCCAAAAGTTAGACTCAAGAGATGCACATAAATTATGTTCATTTTTTCAATAGACTTTGGTCAACGAGCACTGTATAATTGATAAGTTATGGTAGAGCTTGAAGAGAGGCAATGGGCCATTTATAATGTCTTCTAGAAAGGTAACTTTCCTCCTTCATTTTCCGATATCATGATACATTTTGGTTATTCATTTGGGTCGTGGCTCAGTATATGTGGACACATTCAATTTAGTTGGATGTACCCATTTGAAAGGTAAATGATTTTCTTTAGAGATATATTGGTGTTAAGTATTGTCATTTCAGTGATCTATTATATTTAATTTAAGATATATGAAGGTGCATACTTTAGACAAAGCGAACCAGGAAGGATGTATTGCACATCTGCCACGCAGTGATAGATATGTTGACTTTTTTCAAATAAGTATTTTGTAATCAGTGAAATAGCGAATAATCAACAAGCGTAATGAAGAATATCACAATGATGTCATACTAGAGGGGAAATCACGCCCCATATCTTCAGGAACTTGATTGCTTTGCTGAAGATGTACTTCTGAGAATCACATCGATATGTCTTACTTAACACGTGAGAGGAATTGGAATCCATATTTATCGAGTAAGTTAGTTAAATGTATCAACATTACATATTTTTTATACAAGACTCCATTATTTAATGGTAATTTATTTAGTTAGGTTGCATATGAATGAACTTATGCTTTCAAATGAACAATTTCCATCATGGTTGAAATCTAAGGTAATATATTATACTATTAAGCGTTCTATCAAACAATGTAAAACTATAAACACCTTATTCTTGACAAATGAATATTTTTTTATTAACGAAATAGATTCATCTTCAAAAATTTCTGACTTGTTAAAATGAAGCTGGTAAATGGGCCAAGAAAGCGCAATGTCTTATACTTTGGATATATCATGCAAATGGACAACGATTTCATAAAAGAAAAGAGTTTGCTAAAAGATCAACCTAAAAATAGTGGTGTTTATGCGTTAAATTCACATTATGTAGATCAGTGCCAAAGATAGATCTCAGGGTGTCAACCTAGTCATGCTTATTGTGATCTTGCAAGAGTAATCTTGTTAGATTATTATATCTACCAACTTCAATCTTTAAATGTGATTGGGCAAATGCTCAGTAATGGAGTAAAGGGTTGAAGAAGGATTCACTCTTGTTAACTTGCATCAAAGCCAAAGTATATTTATGCGGAAACCTTTTCAGTATTTTAGTATAAAGCAAAAATGAGAGTGTTGATATGTTATAGAGAACATGACACCCAAATTGGTATGTCTTACTAAAAGCACCGCGAGGAGTTCATGACTTAGAATGTCCCGATGAAAATTGGCAAAGTGATAGTATGGTTGATAATGAACCAATTCTTAATATGTTTGAAAGAGATTGATGAAAATGATGAGCTTACTTATGCAAGACAAGATTTGTGTATTTTAACCAGACATGTACGAATGTTTCTTTTGATAGAATGCTAATACTAGTCTGTATTATAACTATCTTTGCTCTTTCCTTTGGCCATATACTTATTATTATGAGGTTTACATGCATCTATCATTTATGATGTTTACCTACTATTTTCTCTTGTGTGTTCAAAATGGAAGGAAATAAGTTACACCTCAAATAAATGCCAAAATGAACTGGCAGGTTGACCATTTATGTTTATGGAGTGCGCGTACATCAAGATCGAGAAAGTTTTCCTTTTCCTATTGAGTATCAATATGGAAAAAATCTCCTATTAGAACTCTGCCTTGAACATTTCACTCCAATCCTAATGAGAAAGCTTCCTAGACTCATCACCTTACAGGATTATCGACCCCTAGTGGTGATATGTTGATCAATCTAGGAAATGTGGAGAACAATGCAGTAGGACACTTGTAGAGAGATTTGGAAGAAATCATCCTAAGGCTAAAAATAGTGTTATGGAAATCTAAGCATCTACTTTATTTTGTTTGAATAGTTCATTCTAATTTCTTTCTAACCATTTGATACTTTAATTAAATTGCCATTTAAATGATATGGCTGGCAAAAAAGTTTTTTTTCCAAAAGATGGGAAGATTATGGAGGCTGGAAAATCTTTTTATTAAGACAAATTCATAAATGCTACAACCGATGATGCATTTTGAACGAAAAAGCACGGATAATTTGCAATCGGTAGAAAATTTGGATGGATTTTTGTCAAGAAAAGCAATTAAGTAAGCTTCATGGTATGAAAACTTTTACTATGAGAAGTAGAATTTTATATTGCATATTATTGCTATCAATATTTAATTTATATGATTACCTGTTTTAAGTAGTTGAAGAAAATTAGAAAAATTACAAAGCCATGAAGGAAGAAGCAAACTCCCACACACATGTAGTAGGAAAGGATATGCCACTTTAACGAAGAAATGAAGTAAACATAATTTGCTTTTGTAGTTTAATTATGCTTTCATATTGTATATCATTTCGTTTTCTTATCTTTAATTTTGTAGAAGAAAAGTTGTCTGCATCTTAAGTTCAATATACAAAATTATGTTGTAGATAGAAGGCACATAAAAAGTTAGCGATGGACCTTTAGTGGGAATATACAGTTGCTATGAACAATTGTATAGTTTTGTATAAAATTTATGTATTTGCAAAATAACTTGCATCTATTAAGCAATGAAATTTGTGTGTGGATCTATTTTTGAAATTTGTAAAATGAGTGGGTGAGAGTTATATTATAAAGCAATGTTATTGGGGAATGGAGGGTTATGAATTATATCTACTTATCAATTTTGTAGTGATATTTTCTTGATAATATATATGAAACTTTATTGTAAAAGTTAAGATGGGAAGCGTGTTATAAAAAGTAAAATAATTGACTTGCTTTGTTATTCTTGGTGATTTTTTTCTTATAGAATATGTTGAATTTTCTAGGGCGCATTGAACAAATTGAGGTTGAGAAACATCGTCAACAAAATAATGTGGTTGATGGCAGCTTTGAGTAAAGCTCTTGGCCCTGGATTGTGGGCATGTAAGAAGGACTTTGAGTTTGGTGTGACTGGCATGAAAATTATCTCTCTTTGTCTCAACAAAGATAATTCCATCTACAATTTCTTGAAAAAGAATATTTGAGATATAAAGGAGGAAATGGTAGAAATTAAAATCAGCTGATGTCATGTTTTGTGAAGAAACAAGTAAGCTTTTTTAATTGTATTATTTTAAGTTCATATTTTTAGTTTTGCGTTTACTCTATATATTATAATATTTCATATCCAAATTGTTATAGGTTGAACTTGAAGAACTTTCAAACAGCTACTATAAGTGTTGTTCAACTCTGACCTCATCAAGCATTTTTATGCCAGATTTCCTGCTTCCTCCCAACAGGATTATCGACCCCTGATAGCTTCTCTCATCAAGGAAATGTTGGACATTAATCTTTCATATTCTGATGGCCAGTTTTATTGCTGCTACTTGGTGGAACGTGTGGAAAGAAAGAAACTCAAGGCTCTTTGAAGACAAGAACGCCAACAAGCCTCCTTATATCTTATGGGATAACATTGTCTTAAGTTTTGCTTCTTGGTGTTATAATATGCTCTTTTTAAAGACTACAACATTGCTTCAATTGCATTAAACTGTAAAGTTTTAGGGTAATTTTGCATGCACCTTACATTTGGAATGAACCGTATCCTTTTCTAAAAAAATTTATAATATTTATAAAAAAAATTGTTTAGAAAAACTTACAATATGATAATTTATATGACATATGGACACTTGTGAATCCCAATAATCTACATGGAATCTAATGGTTATGATATTCTTGCAAAAACCAAATGGGATTGGATTAAATTCTATACTTTGTGGTTTTGAATATTGAATAAACCTCTCATTGTAGATAACAAATGTGTTGGGATTTGGATCATATTCTCCAACTTTTATTCCCTCTCTCCTCCATTTTCAATATCTTCATTTTACATTTCTTGTTCAAAGAGAGAAAAAAGAAGAAAAATATGACCTAACTTTTCTTAGGACAAAAACAAATTTCACAAATATTCTTTGCTTGCTTTCTATTTAAATTCTATCTCATCATTTCCCATCTTACATTTTACCCATATATTATTACCCTTATCTTAGATTTCTTCTCTTCATTATCATAAAATAATTTACTTCTTAGTTCATAAAGGCTTTGAATTTAAATGGGTTTTTTAGGAAGGGCCACCTTTAACATTTTGCATGGAGCATTCGGGTACGTAATTTTGCTTCTTTTTTTGTCTTTTGGAATTGAAAGATATTTGTTTTAAACATTTTGTGCATAAATTTTAATTTACGATTAACAATTTTTGTTTATTAATTTTTTGTCTGCTTCACCTGCAGATTTTCCACTGTGCTTCTCTATCCACTGTAATTCTCTTCCTTTCCCTCCCTGTATTTTGTAAATTTTATTTACCATAGTTTTTTTTTTAACCCGGTTTGAATTGTTCATCGGATTCTAAAAATTAAAAGCAACTAAGCTTAGTCTCCAAAATAGTATTAAACTAAAAAAATTATGTACTTTTTGTTAAGTCTCCAAAATTTGGCGTTGATTTTGAAATGCCTTTATGAAAGTAGAGAACAAAACAACTAAGCTTTATTTTCAAAAATCATAGTACAATAATCAAATAACAAAAATCTTAATTTCAGAAAAAAAAAATCACTAATTTAGTTAACTGTTGACAATCATTTGAATTTTGAGTGTTTAAAAATTTGTTAGAATGAATACCCTAATTATTACCAAAATCAAGTTTTTAAAAGAACTCTATTTTGTCTAGTTTTTAAAATTAATTGGGTTGAGTTTTCAAAACATTCTTAACGAGTCAATAACAAAACCAACAATATTCTTGATGAAAATTAGTGTTCGTAAGTTTTATTTTTTAAAAAAACAAATGATTATCGAACAAAATATTTTTATTTTTGAAAATTTCAGACTCGAAAAAGATATACTCACATGGGAAGAAAACAGGTATGAAACAAAGAGTGCAATGGAGAAACTTTCATTTCGAGATCAGCAGCAGCAATGGCTAACATATTGGGTTTTGCTTTCATTTCTGACCATATTCGAACTTTATTTCTCCTGCATCATATCATGGTATGTGACTTCAATTATTAAATTTCCAAATATATGGAATTTGAAGATTGCTCATTTTATTTAAAGCTTTACAAGTTTTAAGTAATTGCACCCTTTATTTTTATCTTTGGTTTAATATGTGTTATATTTGCTCGAAATAGTTCATACCGATAGAGATTTTTGTTCTTCTGGTCGACTTGAACGGCATATATCTGCTCTTCCAAACATCTAATATTGTATAAAACTATTGTAGGATTCCGATTTGGCCTTATATAAAGATAGTGTTTTGCTTGTGGTTAACGATGCCAAGTTTCAAGGGCGCAGCTTATGTTTACGAGAATATCGCAATGAAGTTTATGACGATCGAAAGTGAAGAGAAACCTCAAAGTGATGTCGTGAAGGAGAAGGAAGAAAAGAAAGATGAAGACGAAGTTAAGGAGAAAGAGAAGAAGGAGAAGGAGAAGGAAAAGGAAAAAGAAAAAGAAAAGGACGATTTAGAAGACGACGAAGACGAAGAAATGAAAATATTCAGTGCTTGGAAGACGGTGGATGATTACATTGAAACGAAGGGAGCTGATTCTTTAGAAAAGATTGTCAAAATTGGTTTACAAGTATATATAAACATTGTCCATGCTCTTTTTTTTTCTGGATCTTTTCACTCATTTGGACTTAAAATTATTATTGAACAAATTTTGCAGGCAACAAGGACAAACTAGCTGAAGGAAATATACGAAGAGGGAACATAAATAAGAAGAGCATTGCAATGCACATGCAATATCATAATTCGCATACAAATGTACAAAATATTGTTTCATAGTAGTTGATTAAATGTGTTTACATTATATTGGTTATAAGAAATAAATATAACTGACCAAAAAAATAGCCAAACATTAACCCCTTGCATTTTGTCAAGTCTTAAATATCAATTTGTTTCCTTTTGTTGTATACATACTTTGGTTCTTGGTATTCAGAAACCTAGTATTATATATATATATCAATTTGCATGCATTGATCTATCTAAAAGAGAGGTCAGGAACTTATCAGGAGTGACAAAGAATATATTGGGAATAACTTTCTAAATGCTTACCAAATTATAGTTGTCAAAATTAGAAAAAGTGCTGAATGGATTATTTAACAAAGAATTTCAAGTATTAGCTTAAGGGTATAGCCAACCTACGAATGCAACTCACAAAAAAATAATACTTGATCGGCATTTTCTTTTTTTTTTTTAATCAATATTGAAATTATCTTTCTAGTTCACTGGAAGAGATTTGAGATTTGAACTTATGATATTTTAGTTGAGGATTAAACTTATAAACTTGATCAAGTAGTTATCATCAACAATTTTTATTAATCGAGAATTATCGCTCTGCCCCACTATATAATATCTGGGGGCACTCACCTCCTAACCTGAGAGACAACAAGAAATTTTAAGTTATCATCAATATCTACACCCTCAATAATTTGCATTCCTCATAGATTCTAAATATCAAGATAACTCCTAAGTTGAACTCTGAGCTGTATGACAGTATAACTTTTAGACTAGAACAGTGGTGTTGCCTCCCCTTTTTGGGATCTGTTTAACAAACAGAAGAAAACAGCTTAATAATTATCAGCAGATCCCATCAGACCTTATCAGACCTTTTTGTTTACCCCAAAGCTCTTCCAATTAATCAAAATTTCATCACCATATATATCAGATTGACTATTGAAAATAATATGGCATATCATATGCTAACTAAATTAACCTAACTTAGCCCTCAAGAAAATTAATACAACTGTTTTCTCTCAAATTTATTACACGAACAAGGGGAACAGTTACATAAAAACAAGATGTTTTTAAACTGCCAATCTTAACATTTGCCTAATTTTGTTACGTAAGAGACCATGGGGAGAGATTTGATCTAAGACTTTCAATAAGAAACCAGACCAAAACTCGTAGCATCCTCATCTATATATTCCAAAGATGTGATTAGTTTCCGTTCACATACCGGTGAATGGCGACGGGTCGTCTCAAAATTATAACAACATATCAGTGGTTACAAAGATGAGAAGAGATTCCTTCCTGTTGTGCAGAGAAGATAATTTAATTTGCTTATAACAGCAAAAGTAGATTAGAATTAGATTTAGCAAATAATTACAAGATAACTACAATAAGACTTACTTCAAAAACTGTATACTTTAGTTGACTTCTTCTGAGATTCTGCCAAGTTAACACTATGAACTAATCCTGGAGAAGGAATTGTTGAATAAGTAGGCTTGTTTGCATCAAGATCCATACTCTGACTTGGTTTCAGTATGTGTTTTGCTCCTGGAGTTAACTTGATGGGGCCTGATGATCTTGCCATACATTCAACTTTAGGAGGTTCATTGGTAGTAGAAATCCCAACTCCATCATATTGAGTCACATTTGGGATATATCCTGCTGAATTAACAGTAGCTTTGTCCCAGTAATTAGCATTGACTTTCGCAGTCATCCCCGAGTTAGATTGTGAGTCGTCAATGAATATTCCTCCTGTCCATCCTGGTACAACACCGGCATTGTTCAGTTCTGTACCCAGAATCTTTCGACGCTTCCTCAAATTTTCCAGCTCTGCAGCACACCGCTTTTTGCTTGAAAGATCATAGTCCTTGGCATTCAAAGTGTTGAACTTCAATCTGTCGTCAGAGCTTATTCTAATGGATGGCGGTTGAACTCGAGAAGCGACAGGAATTGGCTGAAAAAAAGATGTTGAGGCAGGTATATTCTTCATCTGCAAGTGAGATGGCACTGTACTGCAAGGATACACAGCCTCGCATCGGTGATGAGTAGGAGGACTAATGAGAACATCTGTACCAGAAGAAATGAATGGATAACAGTATCCATTTATGTCAGCGAATTTAGAACTTACGTGCGACACTTCCTCTCGTTGGTAATTGTGTAACATCCATGGGGGAGGACTCTTAGAGCTGTGAAACCAAGGGAGCTGGACATGACTGTCATCATCTGGCTGCAAGAAAGGGAAGTTAAAGGTTCCTAGTTTTGCTGGGTGTAGATTGTTCTGGTTGAAACCAAGTTCAAAAGAATTTTCATATCTATTTGGGTGTGAACCAAATCTTAGCGTTTCTGAACCAGATATAAAGGGTTCTTGAAACTTTGTCTCCACATTAAATGCTTCGGTCGATGAATGCGATAAGGCATGGATGTTGTTGAACCTTTCGTTTAAGTTGATAACCGAGTTTGATCTTTGATACATTATACTATTTCTTCGATCGAGGCACAGATGGGGATACCTAACTTGTGAAGCATTTGGCAATAAATTGGCATACCTAAGTTGTGGAGCATTTGGTAATAAATTTCTTTGTGCCACTTGATTGCCATGAAAGGCTGCAGGATAAAACACCCTATCTTGCACACAATTTCTTTTTCTCATAGGATTCTCTTGAATATGGATAGGATTGGTTAGGGAGTTTTCAATTAAGGCTGAGTTCTTCCAAAAGTTTATAACCTCAGGTTCTTGAACTTCTTTCCCATTTCCACCAACAGCTACATCTTTCCCCATCAACCGCATGGTTTGTTGAGCAGGATTCGCCAACATGCTACTCGGATAAATCTCTGTGCTTGCACTTTGGTTCTGAAACTTTCCATAATACCTGCATCTGTTAAATGGATGATCCATCAAGCTTGAGTGAAAAAACCTACCAGATTCAGTACGCCTTTCTGAATTTAGCAGTCTAATATCAGCTGTTTCTGAAGTTCCTGGCTCAGTGGCATCGAATCCAGCAGACGACGAATATCGATTTCGATTTGCATGCATATTACTATGCAATGGAAATAAAGTCAACTGGTTTCCTGTAAGTTCTGTGTCAACAAGGAACTTATCATTATCTAGGAAATAATCCCGGGTGCTTCTTGGCAGGACAAGATCGCATACCGGTATCCTGCTCGAACATGCCATATTGTTACTGGCTTCACTTACGTGATCAAACCCATTAATCAAACCTGAATTTAGCTGTATAAGTTCACCCCTCGAGTTCAATGGAAGGCAGAAAAGCTCATCGTTCACGCCCTTCGCTTGGTACGAGACCGCACTTTGTTCCCAATTCGGAAAGCGGCATCGAGTGTCCATAGCAGAAGAGTCATCCAAATTAAGATATTTTCCCACTACATTTTCATTTAAACCAAAAGAAGGCACAGAACTTGTCATTGAGCCTAAGGCAGCTACCCCATTGATAGGATCTACCCAATGGTCAACTGAGTTTCCGTAGAAAGAATGCGGTCCAGGAAAACTCGAACCACATTGAGTTCTTACATGGCCATATTGCCTTTCTTCTTGTGCAGCTAATAGAGCAGGAATGGCAGAATGTACTGATGTCAGCTTCTGAGGTGCATCTGCGTAGACATGACCAAACAAATGAAAATTATTTTCATGAGGAATGACCCGATTTGCCGAAATCAACTTTTCGGTCGAATCATTCGCATTGTCCCAACAAGGATGAGGTGTCATTGAACTTTGAGCATTGACTTGATCGTGGACATTATTAGACAACTGAAGCTTTCCTTTCATGTGTTGACTATCAACTTCATGTTGGGTGCTAAAGCTAACGAAAACCTTGTCGTTTACGCCAACTTCCATCGAATCAACTCCTTTATTACTTTCACTTGGATCGGTATTTCCTTCTGATGCTTGAAATGGATTGACATCATTTTGTTCAAAGGTGTCTGAAAAGGCTCTAGAGCTCTGGCCAAGAACATCATCCTTATCCGAGAAGCTAACATGCCGATCGGACTTTTGACCGTGATTGTTAATGATCACTTGATCACTGCATTTTAAGTTGGTGGAAGAAGGATTTGTCTCAGAAACTACTTTTACACCATGCTTCAAAATGCTCCTAATTTTAGGCACTGGCCTCTGTTGTTTGACAACTATATTGGATTTTTTAACTAGTTTTTGCATTTTTTGCCTTGACAATCGTTTAAAACACGGTTTCTTACAACGAACAGAAGCATCCTTGAGATTTCTTTGTCCCTTCTTGCAAAGTTTCTCATGGCCAAAGTCCTATAACCAATAGAAAATTTCAGAATTAATTAAAAACCAGAAACTTAGAAGCATTAAATAGAAAGATTACAAGGTTTCTTTTCATATTTCATCAAGTTGACATGGATGGCTATTAAAATCAACTTTCAAAAAATAACTATATATGAGTATGGACATGGCTTTGTCTCTTACACAAAACTTAAGGGTGGCACGTACTAGTAATTTAGAAAACATGATTACATGGGACAAGTACTGTATGATGTAAGGGTACCAAAGGATCTCATCAAATCAGTGAACATATATGGAAACTAATGGCTTCAATTCTGAACTTGAAAATGACTTTGTATATTACTAGAATTTATTTCATTAATGAAATGTAAGAACAAGAGGTTTATAAAATTAATATCTAACGATAAGAATATGATCATATACAAGCATGAAGGGAAAAAGTTGCTTCACGTTTCAGTTTGTGTAGGAAAAAAAACATAAGAAAACCACATGTTATAAAGAGTATCCAAATCTAACATAAATTTATAGAAAACTTGAAACCCCCTTTTTAATTACTTAGAAAGTCATTCCAAAATGAGCCTAAAAAGTTTATTTGTTACTGAACTATCCTATACATAATTAATCCCGAAGTTGGTTAACTAAGTAAACTGTGCTAGTGTGGATTATAAAGTTCATCAAATTTATTTTAAAAGAGGAGAAAATATTGCAGTGGGTTTCAGCACCAAACTCAAGTTCTAAAGTAAAATTATGAGTAACAAACTTCTGGTATCTTGAGCATATAAAATTAGCAATTTAAGTAATGTCATAGCATCACCTATATTTTAAAGCACATACATGTGGCCTAATTTGGGCTACATCTTGTTTTTCTTTAACTTTATTTTTCTCATATTTTGGATCAGTGGACAACAAAATATGGCTCAAATTAAAACACAGAAGTGGACTTTAAAATATAAGAGATATCAAGGCATTACCCCTAAATTGCTCTCTATAAAATTTCTATCCTATTATAAATTATGGTCTAAGTGGTCATATGATATAAAATAATATTGCGACAGATTTGGTTATTAAAATATAACACTGTTGAATTATGTTAAACCACCGATCAATCCAAAAGTCTAAGCCTCATGGATTGAGGTAAATTTAATTATATCAACCAACACTCCCCCTCACTTGTGGGCTTTGAAATTTGAGAAATGCCCTACAAGTGGACTTTAATTTTAATTGGGGATGCCCTACAAGTGGACTTTAATTTTAATTGGGGATGAAATGACTTGGCAGGGATTCGAACTCATGACCTCCTGCTCTGATACCATATTGAATTATGTTAAACCATCAATCAATTCAAAAGCCTAAGCTCATGGATTGAGGTAAATTTAATTATATCAACCAACAAACACCATATGGGATTGGGCCGGGCTTGTATAACGATATCTTATGTCAAGCAATCTATATACCCACAATTCAATTCTATCTTCCATTTTCAGGGGTAAAAAAAACTTAAGATCATACAAAATAACTATAAGACAAAAAGTATAATTTAAAAATAAGATAATTTCGTAAAAGAAAGAGAACATTATGCAGCAAATCACTACTTATGAATCTGAGGATGACCCTTAATTAACAACAAATAATGAAATAATGGTCTATCCTCAGAGATTGACCTCTCAACTCTCTCATCCACAGCAGAAAGATTCATAAAATAACTCAAAAACTGGTGACATTCATGTTCCATTCTTCATAAATAACCTCAAACAGAAAAAAGAATCAATAACTTAAATATCATTTCATAAAGATTTTTAGAGAAAAAGAATTTGGTTCAGCTACTGCACCTTTAGTACTTGATCACTAAAGCATAAAACTCAAGCATATTTATTAAATATACCCCATGTGATAATGGGTTGAAAACTCAAAAATGGTCATAAAAGAACATGGATGTAATGTTAGTGGCTAGCAAACTAGTCAAAATCTAAGTACACAAATATAGATGATAGTCAAACCCCACTTCAACATTACTCAAGTATAACAATCTCAAAGATTTTATTCCACTAAACACAAACTCAACCAATAAAAAATATGTTCCAGCCAACATCAATTTTCAAGTAGGGATTTTATCAATTGTAGGATTCAAAAACAGGTAAACAGAGGTGAAAACAGCATAATTAACCTAGAATACATATTATGAAGCAAGGACAAAAACCCTTCCACCAAATAAAGTCACTCACTGGCAAGGGTCGTACCCTTGCAGCTGGAGGCACTACCCTACAGCATACATAAAACCCTTCACAAACGAAACAAACTCGTCTTGTAGTGAACTTTATCTTTTCTCTTTCCAATTCTGAATCAGCCTAATCACACAAAAAGACAAGTACTATTTTACCCTCTTTTCTCTCTCTCTCTCTTTCTCTCCATTGTAATGCAGTCTTTTCATCAGCTTTTTTCCAGCAGTAATTATGAGCAGAAAGAGAAATCAGCTACCAAAACCAAAAAACCCCAATAGAGAGAATATTTGCAGCCTATTAAACAAAAACTCTCACAAGCCTACAGTTTTTCATAGTACATCAAAATTAACCCAAATTTTTTTTTAAAAAAATCACATACCTTATTTTTGCTTTTGTGTTTGGACTTGTTGGCCTTGATTGTCTTCATAGCGGAGACAAGAGTCCTAGCCAACGACGTCGCTTTGAGCTTGTCTCTTTTGCAATCATTAACATGAATCATTGTTCCCATTGGTGGAGCAACTGCAAAGATTTCAGCTATTGATCTCTTTTTTGGGGTTTTTGATTTCCCCTTCAAAACCCCTTTTCCTAATCCTTTGTTTCTTCTTCTTTCTTTCGTTGATTGAGCTAAACAGCTATCAATATGCGCATTCATGGCGTTCACCGTAGCCGAAACGAAAACTCGACAGACCGGACAAATTTTCTCCATCTTAATTTCCTCGTCTATTTGGCAAGGACTCGAACTCAGGATCTCCAGCTCGTGAGACCACCAACGGAATTTCTTCACCGAAATTGGGGGCAGCAATTCTTCCTTCACGCTCCCACGAAAGGGCCAGCTTTTTGTTACATCCTTCCCTCTCATTTCCAAAGCATACTCTCTAGAAAAACACAGAGCCCCATTCAAAAACATCGGAAAGAAATAGCATAACTTAGTAGACAAGACATCGACGAAACACTTACCGGATGGAGAAAGACATGATTTTGGCATCCAAATTGGAAACGAAGATCGACCCAAGTGAGGAGATTGGGAATTGGGAAATGGGTTTGGTTTTGATTTGGAAATGGATTGAGAGAAAAAAAATGGTGTGAAATTGCGAGAGAATGGGACAGGGAGACAGCAGTGGAGACAGTGGAAGAAGATGATGAAGTATGGTATGAAATGAAGAGCTTTCTTTTTGGAGAGAGAGAGTTTTTTTTCTTTTTTCTTTTTTGGTTACTTTTTTTTATACATTTATTAATTATTAATGTTTATTTTCCCGCTCGAGAGAGAGAATTGGAAAAAAGAGAGAGAAAGATTTCTGCTTTTCGCTGAGCTTTATGACTGACAGCGACGTATGAGAGCGCAAGCCTACGCCTACAAAACAGTGTTACCATTTTCCCTAACCTTTTTCCTTTCTTTCCTTTTTTTTAGGAAATTAAATAATTGTTAAATTTCTTTTTTATATAATAATATTGAAATAGGGGAAATTTTGTACTGCAATCTCTTAAGATTTGATAATTTTTTATTTTTTAAATTTAAGCTTATAAGAACCATTTTATTATACTATTTTTCTTATTTGAATATTTATGTCTTACCTATATTTTAATAAATACATCAAAATTTAGAAACAAAAAAGTAGTTTCTAAATTTTTTTTTTTTTTGAAATTTGATTATTATTCACCTACTTTTTTTAAGAAAAAATAAATATATTTTTATGGAAATTTGAATAGAAATAAATTTAAATTTTGTAAACAAAAAATCAAATAGTTATCAAGCGGATCGTAGTTATTAGATTGTACATGCAAAATTATAAGAACACTGTTAACCTAGTCACTAACCCTCTATTGATTTTTTTTTTAAAAAAAAACCCTCTATTTCAAAAAAAAAAAGATCCTCAACAAATTTCATGGTAGTCAAAAGGAATATTTTTGCATGTTATCGTATATTATATAGTAATCAATGATTACAAATTTTGAATCATAGAAAAAGATACTTTCGTAAATGTGCCTTCTTGCATTATCAATTGTTAAATTGAAAATTTATATTATATCGTGTATATATATATCAAAGAAAAACAATATTTGAGTTGTGTGGCCTACAGATTTTCGTTTTATTTTTATAAAATAGATTAAATTATAAAGTTGATCTTATAATATGTGTACCCTTTAAATAATTGCAATTTGCTTTCTGTAGCGTGGTAAGTTTTGTAAATAGTCTTTTTATAGTTCAACAATAACTGAAGATGTTTTTAAAAATAAACGTGGTTTGATAGTTTTGTTATTGATAGTAATCTAATTTAACATAATGATTGCATGTTATTTGAGAGCGTAGTAATGTACCTTCCTTTAAAAATTTGTGATCTTCTTTCTTCAACTTCTGCTAAAAACAATAATAGAAGATCTTTGATCTTATGACTTATTAAGGTTGAAGATATTAATAAATTAAGTACAAATCAATTAATCAATGAAAAAGTGTTTGGTATTTTGTTTTTTTGAGAATCTGTTTGGTATTTTGTTAAATATGTAAATTAAAAGTATATCTATTTAATTTTTTTTAAAGGAGCTGAATTGATAATTTATTGTAATTTTTGTAGAGATTGGCATACTTCAATTTGTTAAGTTGACTATTTAATGCATAGCATTAAAATATAAAAGATTGTATCACTTACCCACGAAGAATTAGTCATATTCTTAATTTGTAGTAATTACATAGCCAAACTATTTAATGCATACCATTAAAAGATAGATAGTTTTGTAGGCCTCGTTTGATAACTATTTTATTTTTTGTTTTTTTTTTATGAAATTTAAGTCTACAACAACTACCTTACTAGATATTTTTCCTTATTTGGATATCTACATCTTACTTATGTTTTGATAAACAAAACCAAAATTTTTTTAAAAAAAGTAGCTTCCAAAAACTTGTTTATGTTTTTAAAATTTGGTTGGTATTCTCATACTTTCTTAAGAAAAGATGGATACATTGTAGGAAAGATGGAGCACTTTGTAGGAAATTTGAATAGACATAGGCTTAAATTTCATAAACAAAAAATAAAATGGTTATCAAACGGGGCCTTAATTTTTATACAATCTTAGAAACTATAGTATTACTTCTAAAATCATATTAACTAATTTTAATTTACCATAAGAATCAAAATTTTAATTTAATCCAAACAAAATATATGATTTTCACGTTTTGAATTGACTCCCAAATAATTTATATGGTTGGGTCCTCCTCTTAAAAACACTCCATTTTTTAATAATCAGCTGATCCTACTCCATTTTTGTAGTTAAAAAATTAATAAACAAATGGCAATTCAAAGACCAAGAGTACACACTTCTAACATCATATGAACTACCAACATGAGCAATAGTTCAAGTGGATACCAGTGTACAATGACCTTAAGATCATAAGTTCAAATCCCCCACTCCAAAATCATGTATCCTCAAAATAAAAAACATCATATGAACTAAATTTTACTTTTACAATAAGAATCCCAATTTTAATTTAATCCAAAAAAAAAAATTTATTTTCACCTTTTAAATTTACTTCCAAATATTTACATGGTTTGGATCCTACTCGTAAAAAAACATGAAAGTTCAATTTGTTAATTCCATTTTTTTTTACTCGGAACTCCATAGCTCAACCATAACTTTCCAAGTATAAGATAAACATCACTCAAATCAATAATTTGAACTTTTTAAACTCTACTAAACGCTCAAGTTAATTACCCACACTATTGCTCCATTTCCTTCAACAACAAAAAAAAAAAACAAAAAAACAAGACCTTTCAAATGTGGGTTTATGAGGTAAATTATGTGAAAGAAAGGCAAAGGAAGAGATTAAAACATTCTAAAATAAAATAACAATAATTGAGGAGATGAAAATGAAGGGAGAGATTGGTCCCATGTGAAAGAAAATAGGTTTTTTTTTTTTTTTAAAGGTGGGGGAGAGCTAGGAAAGAGCTTCCAAATTAGTGTTTTGGCCACACAACAGTAAATGCTTGCAATTTTCTTGTGTGTAAAATTAATTTTTGTAACAAAGAATAACACAACAATGACACAAAAACCATCATGATTATGACATTTCACCCACTTCTCTTTCTCTTTCTGCTCATTTTAGGGAAGAACTTGGCCATGAAATTTTGCAATTTTTGGTCTCTTTTCACACACAAACTCTCTCAATTTTCACTTTTTTCATTTTCATCTTAGTTTCTAAACAGAGTAGTTCTGAAGTTTTTATAATTTTTCATCATAATCTCTCTCTCTTTATGCTGTTTTTATCTTATTGGCATTTCAGCAAAACCCTAAACCCTCAACTTTTCCTTCCTCTCATGTTTATCCCAAGCATATGACATATCATTTGAGTATAGGGGTTGTTTGATTGTCCTCTTATATGATTATAGTTTTTTTTTTAAGTTTAATAAGCACTTTTTAATAAGGTAATAATTTATTCTCTTATTTTTCAATTTTGTAATAATTTAATTCTAATTATCTCTATATATAAAAGATATTTTCTATGTCCGTTTGTAGGTACCTCGACTAATGTTATCAAATATACAGACCTTCTATCCTACAATATTTTGTTGTCAATAAAATCAATAGGAATTTAGTTTGGCCACCATGAATTAAACTCGTCACTTCTTAGTTTCGAAAGTCTCTCTTGACCAATAAATCACCCCATAATGAAAAAATTTATACATGTTGATCATAAAATGGTTAGATCAAATTAAATGCATTTGTAAAGGTACTAAAAAATTTCTGTTACACAATAAAAATGGTGATATTTTTTATGCGAGGGACTCTTTTTTTATGACTATTCCAAATTTGAAAGTACAACCATCAATAGTCCCAAACCAAAATTCATTGCCATATTGTGATAAATTAAATGACATCACATCATTACCCCAATGAGTATATAAATTTATTATATTCACTTATTTTAGTTAAAAAAAGAGAAATTTTAAGAAAAAATAACTACACATTTTATAAATATTTTATTAGGTTGAAACCTTTATGTCAATTTGCTCACCATTATTTTTAAGTAAAACATATGGTTATAATTGTCGTCCCCGTCTTTTTCTAGTTGATTGGAAACAAATTTGTATGTATTGGTGACGCTGAATTCTGATGAGGTGTGATTGTGAACATTTTGGGCAAGTTTTGTGACTTTATTTTGACAAAATTAGGATTTGATCCTTTAAAAAAAACAACAAAAAAAGAAAATTAGGGTTTGATCCCATTTTAAAATGTATGTTAAGAAAATCTCATCTTAAATGTAATAGGTTAATGTGAGTTGGAATTACCGAATGGATCAATGCCACAATACTTTCATTATTTGATTATAAAACAGTTTAACATCAGTATTACAGGTTCGATCCCCGACAATCGTTATTTGTCCCCTCTCGTAATATGTACTCAAAATAGAATTAAAAAAAAAAAAAAAAAAAAAAAAAAGTAATAATGTGAGTTGGAATTTTTTTTCATAAAGGGAACACAACAACCAATTTGTGAATAGGTAAATTTGGTTAGTAGCCAATAAAAACATATCTCAAGCAACCTAAAATATAAATTATTGATTAAATGTGACCCTAATATGTTCTCGTGTGCTTGCTTAATATACAAAAATGTGTTTTTGAAAGAGATGAATTATTCGTTAGTTGATTTTGAGACAATATATTATATTATTCTATCCAAATAAAATTAGATTCAATCATGAAAAAGTCTAAAATGACACTATTTTGAGAGATAAACCATGATTTCATATCGAAATAAAATAAATTAGTTTTAAATAACGGTAATTTGTAATTAGGATTGAATACCTTTTATTTGAAACCAAGTATTTGTATTACTTAGTAATTATCATGTATAACTAATTGAGAAGTGAACTATATGCATGGTACAATATCCATATATAAGAACGTATTATATAAGCATACTCATTAGGAAATAAGGTATATTATACACTAACACAAAATGGTCCTCAATCCTTGCAAAATAATCAATATTACGTTTTATGTACTAATTTTTTATGAGGTCTTTTTTTAAATAAAAAAACAAAATATTTTATGGGGTCTTTTCATAAACCATCAAACCGAGTTGAGTTTATAAATTTGATCTAAGTTGATAAATTTACAACGTTAAATTATTATTATTACACTAATATATGTAAATATATGACGTATACTTCACATACGTAATACCCATTAATTTTAAAATAATTAACGATCATGGAGTGTGTTAGTAGTGAAAATTGTCATGATGATAAATTCAATGTATTATGACTAATTGCTTAAAACTTAAGTTTTTAAAAATCTTTTTTATGACTAAATGTTGTAGAAATAATTTATATTCTTAACATTAGCTGGGTTGGGCATAAATTGGTCAAAACAAATTATAGATATGATATTAAAAAAAAAACTAAAAAATAATTTTAAAAGAAAATTTTAAGTGATATATGTGTTAAAGATATTCAATAACATCAAAAAATTTCACTAAACAATGAAATTATAGTCTCATTTGATGTCTAAGATTATATATAAAGTATACAATCCGTGCATAAATTTAATGTAGACACTTTTTAATTCATCTTAATTTTACTTCAACTGATGTGTTTGTAAAATCTCCAAAAGGTAAGATTTGGACATTTTCATTTTTTTAAAATGATTCGACGTTATCGAGATTTGAGAATCCATTGATGGCCATAAAATGTTTAGATATTTAACAACGTTAATTAATCACATCCCATGTGTGTTTGTTGCCATGTCATCATCGCCACCATGCATAAGCCACGTGTCTAAATGAAGGGTATTCATGTGGGAAACCCATGCATATGTGTCATATGACGGGGCAACATGCATGTCCATGTCATCATGATAAATCAAAGATGTGTTCAGCCTTTTGGCCTTAGGGCACGGGGAGATATAATCATGGCCCCAATGGGAAACATGAGTGACCACCTATCATCATAGAATATCAAACATCAAAACACAATTTTCTAGATATTTTGAATTCTGTTCAATTTTGATATGTGAAATTTTGAAATATTCCATTCGAGTCTCTAATAATAAAAAATTGGTACGAGTAAATTTTTAAACTTTTTTCATACAAAATTACAATTTTCTTATTAAAAATACATTCATATGTTTGTATTAAATCATTTAAGATTAATGTTGAATCAAATCTGTCATAAATATATACTAATTTTATGGTTTTTAAGAATATAAAAATCAAAACATAACCAAAATTCAAATTATATTCAAATCATACAAATGCCTAGAGAAAATAACCAAATTATAAAGTATATACTTTATAATTTGGTTATTTTCTCTAGGCATTTGTATGATTTGAATATAATTTGAATTTTTTTTTCTTAATTAAAATATATATTGATATTCTTTTTAATATAAATTAGGGAGATAGACTACAAATCTTATATATATTTATTGCTCTTGAATAAGTAATAATCAAATATGAATTTTTATGATCAAATATGGGACGATGATTACGTACCAAACAATAAAAACCATCTGCTATCAATCTTAACCTTCTTTATTGCACTATTTTTTTTTTTAAATCATTGCACTAAAAATTTGTAGTGAGAAATAATTTTAAACAATTTATCCCGACATAAATAAATAGATCGTATACATAACAATTTTTTTAAAATACAAGGCAAGTGATGATGTTAAGCTTAAAGAATGAGTGTCACTTTAAAAGCAATGAGTGGGAATTTACCCTTGGATTTAGAGAGTGAGAAAACATTTAATTAAGAGCTTTTTTTAGTACGGAGATATTTAAGAGTTAATCAACAATTATTTTGGATAATTGGGCAGCACTTTTTCATGGTAATTATGATGACTTAAAAAGGAGTGCAGATTTTTTATGCATTCTGCTTCACATTAACTTATTAAATGTAATAAAATAAAAAGGTACGACAAATAGGGATTAATTCATTGCGCTGTCGTAAAATTCAAAACTATTTATTGCGTTTTCGCATTTTCGATTTAGAGCACCAAATTTCAATACGAAAAGAAAATAAGTTCGGTAGCCAGAAGACGACGGGAGTAACTTTTTGGTCTAAATTTTAAGTTTAGTTACATTTCTATCTTTTTGAATCCTCAATTTTAGTTTTTGTACAGTTTTTTTCTTTAATGACTCTTTTCTCTTTTGATTTTAGAAATATATTTAGTTTCAATTCAAAAAAAAAAAAGAAAAAGAAAAAGAAAACTTAAATTTATTATAATGATTAAGCATGAGTTAAAAAAAAAAAATACAATAATTAAAATTTATATCATGAAATGTCTTAAATGTCAAAAGAATCTTAAAGAATTAATTAGTAATAAGTTCAATCCATACATACAAAATTAATTCGAATAATTACAAGAAACTAAAATTAAAATTAAAGATTTAAAGATTTAGACACTAAAAATTTATATTAGAAAATAATGTGAGGAACTTTTAACACATTTATACTAGAGAAAAATTTACCAAATTGTAAGTAACTATTTTATAAATACGTACCTTCTAAATGTGAGGTTCAAGGGGTGTTTAGGATTTGGTGTTGAGAAGAGGAGAGGAAAGATAAGTTTCAACCCCATATTTGTTTTTAGAATATCAACTTCTCCTCAACCTCTCATCTAATATCATATCATTTAATCTTTTAAATGTCATATCAAATATTTTTTTTTAATTTTCAACCATATAATATAATATAAAATATATTTTATCTAATATTATCAAATATCACATCAAACTTTTTCTAATTTTTAACCACACAATATATAATAAAATATATTATATTTATCAATCAATCCAAAATCTACAATCATTACATTATAAAAAATCAATATAAAATAAATACTTTTACAGCATCTCCTCTCCTTATCAATCTCCAAACAACTCTTTCATATCACTAAATCACTCTACTTCCTCTTTCTCTTCAACTTTCTCTCCTCTCCTCTTTTCAACACCAAAATCCAAACACCCCTCAAAATGAAACATGCAAGAGAAACTTGTGAAAAAAAGGCAACAATTAATTAAAAAAAACAATGAATAAACATGGCTAATTTTGAGCCTCACACCTAGTACACAACAATTCGATAAGTTTTTCTATCTTGGTCGCTAATCTAAAATAGATAATGTCATATTTCAATTATGTTGATTATATATATGTGTATATATTGCAAAATAACATGATGTTATATTCCCTCTAAGACTATATTCACATAAATTTGCTTTCACTCGCCTAAAATATTACAAATCTTTCCTTCTCATCATCGATGATAGAACTATATATGTTGGCATCTGCCCGCCCAACATAAGACTAACCTCCTGCAAACCTCTCTTCGAATATGAATAATGTTTTGAAGATATATGGATGAATAATGGAGACATATTAGGTTTGTGCGTTACAAAGATGAAGAAGAAAATGGTTAGAATTTCAAAATTCGCGATCTCAAAGTCCAATTTTAAGAGAACTTCCCTACGTTGGGTTTGGTTTTGCATGTGCTTATGTCTCTCTCAATATTTTTGTACATTGCCCCTTCTGCCCGAAACGACAAAACATGTTTGACAATATACATACATACACTCTCTTAAACTCTCAACACATTTATTTTTTATTTTTTTCCTTGGGTAAAATTATGTTTTTACTTCCTTTTACCCTACTTCTCAAACGACAAAGTCATTGAACTTTGAATCACATGCATGTTAAACTTTGGGTTGAAAATTTGAAATTAATTCAATCTAGTGTTATTTCAAGAAACTAAAATAAAATGATAAATCCTAAACCTCCCACTATTAGATAGTGGGTGACATTCAATCTAAATATCAAATCTTTTTTAAGTTTCATGATGATACTGTAGACATTCATCTCAACATCAATTGATAACGAGAAAAATAGTTCATCTATTCTTACAAATATTTGAAGGATTATTTACGTACCTTTCTAACGTGGGATCATAACACTCATGTTAAATTATTTGGCCGCTACATTAATAAAAGTAGGATATGGATTGACAAATATGGATACCCCTAATTACCCATGGAAAAAAAATCGAAATATTTTTTAGAATTTCTCTTATATCTAATCCTGGAAATTGATGGCTTCAATGTGATAATTCTTATATAATTTCTCGTAAACAATCTACTACCTAAAAGAACTCCTAAGACTATGCACTTAATTCTCATTCCAAATACAATGAATGAATTACTAAACCCTAACTGTAGCGACATATGAACGTACGAAGTTGTGTTAATTTATGAGCTACTTAACTAGGATTGTTTCCCCTACAAAATAAATAATTCATATAAATGTGTATCCATATCGAGGTCATGAATTTGAACTCATGATTTCTTGGTCGTTGAGTGTACACTAATATCGTCAAGTTACTATTCTTATTGGCCACTCTTATTGCTTTAAAACTCAACAATTTTTATTTAATTTTATATCAATTTTTTAGAACAAGAAACGATATATTGGTATGACATGCTAAACATGTAAAAAGAGATTACAAGAAAGCATGTCAATTTCTGGCAATAGAGTCTACATTATAGTTAACAAAATGCTTTGATTTAATACACCAAGAAGCCGCCATAAGAATAACGTTTTCGCAAATAAAACTCTTGAGATCTTGATTTGTACTCTTTTTAGAAAATTTTTACATTTCTTTCGCTTCATAGCCACCACAACATAGCCGTCTTCAAATTCGTACAAAGCTCCACATTTTTAGAAGAAGGATTTAAACAAAATGCCCCAAAAAGAAAGTGTTCCATTGATCGGAAATTTATAATATCATGAATATAACAGCTTGAGAGAAAATTCAACACTTGCCTCGCATATGAGCAACTAACAAAAAGATGATTGATGTCTCCCTCATTCTTATAACATAAGTTGTACATGGATGGACTAAGGCATTTCAATGGTTGCCTCCGCTGCATAGTGTCGGCAGTATTGAGCTTTTTGTAAAATAATGCCCATATAAAACTTTATTTTTTCGGCAATAGAGGTCTTCCAAAAAGTAGTTGTAGGGTGATGAACAAGAGAATTATGGTCATTGGCAAGCATTTTTTTAAAAGTCCTCACAGAGAGAGAATTGTGAGGGTTCGACAACCAAACCAAAACATCTTCCGATTGATTACTAGGAGATATCCAACCATCAGAAATAACAACCCATCTATCAATTTCGCGAGGAAAATGTGATCTAAAAGGATAACAAAACCATTGGTTTCCATCAACAATTCACGCATCTTTGACCGAAATGTGCTTGTTCGAACTCAAAGTCAGAAAATGAGGGTACTTCTCACATAATCTGAAATTTTCTACCCATTTATCGAACTAGAAACTGGTGTTGTTAATCTGCACTTTCATAAATCATCCATAACTTCTAAACACGTGAAAATAGTAAATCATGGGGAGCAAAAACTTTTAAACTTACATTTTTTTTTAAAAGAATAATTATTTATATTCTTTATATATGCTTTAATTTTCTTCAGTTTTAAGATAAATGACTTAAGTTCACGAGAGTAAACATTAAAATATTTATCTCATGTATGTATATAACAAATATTTCTAGAAGATTTCGAATAAAATTGAAATGTTAAATCTGACAAATAAAAAAAAATAAAAATGCAAAGTCGGAGTAATATTTTTCAAAAAGTTCTAATATTTTGTTTGGAAAGTAAGTTTGAATTTTCAGAATGATAACAAACTTTTCACACTATTGGTCGAGCCCAATTTTCTTAATGGTCTGGGCCGTGTCTTTAACATTTAAATATGAGACTAGGCCTTAAATTGGGCTGTCAATTTTTGTAACCTAATGGGCCGATGACAGAAGCCCAAATATATAATAAGTATATCATTAATTAAGGTCAGTTCATAAGCATACAGTTTTTATTCATAGGTTATTTTATATTAGATGCCAAATAAACATCTTCTAAAAAAAAAAAAAAGATTCCAAATAAACATTCTCTCTTTGCAAATTTAAATTTTCATTACTGGCAACCACCATATTCCTGTCATTTTATTATTATTATTTTAATCCATTTACAAAAATCACTTCATGTCGTCGAAAATTCATACACACGTAACACCATTGTCATCTTTTATACTTTTGCATAAAATATTAGAAGTTAAATTATAGAAAATATCCTTAATTATCACTTTAAGTTATCAAATGAGTTTTTTTTTTTTTAGAATAGTTATCAAATGAGTTGACGGCATAATTGGTTATCTTGTTTAATATTAGTTCATATTAAATTCACGTTCGAGTTCGAAAATCGATATTCAACTCTTAAGTTAAACACACTTTTAAACTATAAAATCGTTTCAAGGTCACTGTTAAATTTGAAACAAAAAATCGACAAAGTTTATTTCACAATACCTTCAAAAACTTCAACAAAATTTCAAAATAACTCTTATAAAAATGTTACAAAATATGTTTTTTATCGTTAAACTTTTATAAAAATGTAAAAGTTTGTTCATACTCAATTATAAAAATTTTATATTTGTATTATTAATTTATGGGTTATTTTATATCAATATTATTTTGCTTTGTTAATTAAAACTTAGTTTGATAGTTGAAATAATTTTCTTACGATATTTCTTTTCTTATTTTTTTTAATCATTTATTTTATATATGTATAATTTTTATCTTTATTTTTTATGCATAAAAAGCTATCATATGTTTATTCAAATTTCCTAGTTTTTTTTTTTTGTAGAATGTAATCACGTTTTAAATCTTCTAAATTTAATTTTATATTAACACATTTATAAGAAGAAATTTAAAAGTTTAAATATGTCAAAGTTAGGAATGAACTCTAAATTGTAGTGTTTATTTTGATGCAAAATAAATAATGATATGTGGATTTTGTATAATTTTATTTTTAATTCTTAAAATTTGACGAAATTCAAATTTATGGTAGCTAAATTATTTAAATAATTCAAATTATAAATCGATTTCACAAAAATAGTGATAAGCTATTATTTAACGTTTTGAATTTTTGGAACGTATTTAATCAAATTGTTGATATGAGATTATAAATGTAAATAATATATGTTAAATATAATAATTTTCAAATAAGAATGTTTTTTTAAATCTTTTTCTAAAGGTGTTGGAATATATATTGTTCAAACAAAATTTTAAAAATTTTCATCCAAATTGTTGATATTGATAGTATTTTTTTAAGTTAATAGGATTTTTTTTTAAAAAAAAATATTGAGTTTAAATAGATTGTAACCACCAAATCAAATCAAGTGACCAACATCATCTTAGTCATCAATCCACTCGATGCATGATAGATCTAAATATAATAAAAGAATAACACAACAAAATAATATGATTTTTTTTTTTTGAAATCAACAAAATAATATGATTTCATATCATATGTATGTATGCATACTTATTGCATTTCTGCTTTCAAAAAAAAAAAAAAAATACTTATTGCATTTCTAGATTTTTCCACAGATTTGGGATAGTTTTGTTGCCAAAGCATTTAATTAAAAAGAAAAAAAAAATCTGAATAGTTCTCTCGGTCAATTACGGCTCATTCCAATTTGAACATGAATTTCACAAAAATCTGATACAATATAAAATCATCGCCTCTCTCAAATTAGGGCAATCTCTGAAGCTCAACCTCCTTCTTCCTCTTCACTCCTCTCTGAACCGCGCAGTTTCTCCTTCCTTGTGCCTGGATCCACCATTTCTCATCAGGTATCAAATTCTTCCTCTGCTATTTCGCTTTCATCCATGTTTCCTTCATCAACAAAGTTTGCCCAACTCAATCAATCTCGAGCTACTCTTTGCGTCGCGTTACTTGGCGGGGATTCTGATTGAGATTCTCGGATTCAATTTCTGTGCCTCAATCAATTTTCTGTGGTTCTTCGAGCTTAGTTCAATCCTAAGCGTTTTCTGGTTTCTGGGTTTTGGTTGGTTTGTTCTTGTGTGTTTTTTTCTTTCATTTTCTACGATTTCCTTACGGACAGCGTTATGGATTCCTTTACGGTTACACTTCGAAGGCTTGAATCGGTTTTGCATACGTGCTAATTGTAATTGGGTTGTTTCCCCTTTCTTAAATGATCGATGGTTGGACGATTTTTTTTTGTTCGACTTGACATTTCCTGACACTCTTTTCTCTGCAAAATCAATCACGGGGTTTCGTTGCTGACAAGTTTCCGGTTTTTTCCAGCTTTATCTCTTTCGCATTGTAGTTCTACGAATTTTGGCTTTTCTGTAGAATAGCGGTTATTTTATGACTTAACGCCTCTTCATGTTCTGCTTTATTGCATGGTTCTCATGGGAAAAGTTAGTATGGTAGATACATTGGATCCACTTTATTGTAAATGTACTAGAACGTTTTCTTCTCTCGCCTGGTGCCTATCATTTCTATGGAGATTTGCATTATTTGGTTAAATTTACGCTTTTGGTGTTTTGTGGAGTAGATGGACCAAATTGATGGAATTAAATGAGAGGGATGGTAAAATTTATTCTTACCCAGAAATCATAGTGGCTTTCTCTAGTCTATAGAGGTTATGCCTGTCATGGAAGCTAATAAAAGTGATGCTGTTCGTGCTGAAGAAGTTAAATCCCAAGCAAATGAAGCATTTAAAGGTAACCATTTGTAACTGTTAGGTGTTTCTTGTTATTGGTTCTTCCAGATGAATATAAGAACTGAAAATGTGAAGGTATCTGTGAATATGTCAAGAAATCTGCAGCAAAAATGCACTAACATTCTTCCGGCAACTGGCAACATAGTTATTTAGTTTTTTCCTGATCAAGAAATCTGTTTCTTTGGAAGGTTTTTAATTAGTGCTTTATGTTAACGAAAAGTCTACAACTTGGACGAAGTTGCTCCTTATGTGCTGAACTGTTTTTGCTTAATTTCAGCCCACAAATATGCTCAAGCAATTGATCTTTATTCACAAGCAATTGAGCTAAATGGTCAGAATGCTGTATACTGGGCAAATCGTGCATTTGCACATACAAAATTGGAGGAATATGGCAGTGCAATCCAGGATGCATCAAAGGCTATAGAAATAGACCCTAAATATTCAAAAGTAAGCTTATAATTAACCATTGTGATACATTTTTATACACTTCATAATTATTTTTACCACTTTCTGATAATTTTCCTGTATGACAGGGTTATTATAGGAGAGGTGCTGCTTTTCTTGCTATGGGGAAACTCAAAGACGCACTTAAAGATTTTCAACAGGTATATCAGGCCCTTGTCATCAAGCCCAGCTTGTGACATTAGTGGAATCTGTATTTGGCTCTTGGTGGCTTTTAAGTTTCAACAGTTTAATACTAGTAGTACAATGCGGGTATTCTCATTTTTCCATATGTTCCCTTTAATCAGCAGAAACTTCAGTTGGGAGTTTGTATATCTGTCTGATCTGTTAGTCATTATTTGGATAAGCTATTTTTTGGTCTCTCTTTCTTTTTCAACATGATGGTACTTGTTACTATTTGGGAAACTAAGGAGGAGGAGAAGGTTAAACTGTTTCTTATGCTCTGTTTGATCAGTTTTGTTTTTTGTAATATAGGTCAAGAAGATCTCTCCCAATGATCCTGATGCTGCTAAGAAACTGAAGGAATGTGAAAAGGCAGTCATGAAGCTTAAGTTTGAGGAGGCAATTGCAGTACCAGAAGCTGAAAGGATTTCAGTGGCTGATTCCATTGATTTTCATCAAATTGGTGATTTCTCTTGCGTGAAATGCATATGAAACTTTCATAATTTAGTACCATAGACAACTTCTTAGCGCCAGACTATTATTTTCATTTTGTTCGATTATTATTTTTTGGTTATCAGTTTTTGTATAGTGATTTTATGTAAGTTCCATTCACTTTAGAGTAGTCGGTCAACCATGATGTACTTCCACGCTGGCCCTGACACTCGTGGATATAAAAAAAAAAGATAATCCTATCCATTTTATTAGATCTTATTTTTTTAGTAAAGACAGTTATGTTGAATCACCTTTCTCTTGTTCTATTATTTTTGTTTTTACTTTTTAGTTGCTTTATGAAGTATTAAGGCTGGTTTATGCTTCAATTGTAGATGTTGAGCCACAGTATACTGGTGCAAAGATAGAAGGAGATGTCATAACACTGGACTTCGTGAAGAAAATGATTGATGAATTTAAAAACCAGAAAAGCTTGCACAAACGGTAGGTGTAATGTTTGACATCATAAATCTGTGCTATGTATATTTGTGAATGACTTTGATGTTGCTATTGATTTTGTAGATATGCGTTCCAAATTTTATTACAAGTCATAGAAATTTTCCGTGCCCTTCCATCTCTTGTTGATATTAACATCCCAGAGGGCAGGCATTTAACTGTTTGTGGTGATGTACATGGTCAGGTAAGGTTTCTTTTAGAAATGCAATTATTACAAGTAAGGTTTGTTTCAATGGTTAGAATGTGTTGAGCCATTCAATATGCTAGGTATGTCGTTTAGAAATAAATAGTTTAGTGATAAAAGAAATTAGATCATCAAATCTCCTGCTTAACTTTTTTGGCTAAACTTCTGTGATATGTATAAAAATTGGAATCCGTATTCATAATGCATCTTTGCATAATTCTCTATTATTTGAATCTCCAACATTTAATTTTTATTGTATTTCATGTTTAAGTTTTATTGATAATGATAGGCATACTTACATATGCATATACCTTTATGATGTCTGCAGTTTTACGATCTCTTAAATATTTTTGAGCTTAATGGACTTCCATCAGATGAAAATCCATACCTCTTTAATGGAGACTTTGTGGATAGAGGTTCATTTTCTGTGGAGGTCATTCTCACCTTGTTTGCATTCAAATGCATGTCTCCATCAGGTGAACTTCCTTCAAACATTACGTTGTATTTGGTATATTTTTAGATAGATTTCTTTCCTGCAAACTTATACTGGGCTACAATACTAGGGGTTCTAGCAATTTTGAAACTTGTACTTTATATCGAAGATAGAACTAATCTTGATAAGTTACGAACTCGAGCTGTGATCTCTGATTTCTGTAATTTTAATCATCGTACTGTGGCTGAATCTTAGTTTGAACTTAGTTAATTTCACAAAATCCAGAAGAGAAAAAAAAAATCAATTACTAAATGTAAAACTGCTAATGGATTTTTCAGATATTACGAGTTCCTAAATACTTGCTTGCACTGTACTATCTCACCATCACAAATTTTTTATTGGATCAGTTATGGTTTTATTTAGTCATCAACTGCTTCCTTTTGTCTTGTGAATTTTCTTTCATACAATGACTTGTTTCATTTTTCACATTTCAGCGATGTATTTGTCTAGAGGAAATCACGAAAGCAAGAGCATGAATAAGATCTATGGCTTTGAGGGTGAAGTTCGGTCCAAGTTAAATGAAATGTTTGTGGAACTATTTGCAGAAGTATTTTGCTCTTTACCTTTGGCTTACGTTCTAAATGAGAAGGTTTTTGTGGCTCATGGAGGTCTTTTTAGTGTTGATGGGGTAAAGCTCTCTGAAATCAGAGCAATAAATCGGTTTTGCGAACCCCCCGAGGAAGGTGAGATGCATGATTTGTTCTCATTATTTAATTTTTTTTTTTAATGCATATCTCAATTCTAATGTATATTTTCTGAATACAACAACATGCTCATAGAGTGTAATATGGTGATTCTTGAGCTCAAAAAATCTGTACCCTTATATTCTGACATTGAATATTACTGAGCTTTCCGCCACTTCTGTGTAACAGGACTAATGTGTGAAATCCTATGGAGTGATCCGCAACCTACTCCTGGGAGGGGACCTAGTAAACGTGGTGTAGGTCTTGCCTTTGGTGCAGATGTCACAAAAAGATTTTTGGAAGAGAACAACTTAGGTAACTGTCTTCTAGTCATGTATCTATTATGTTCGGTTGAGAATGATACATGTTTAATGACATAAAGTACCGGTAACTCGACAGAGTTAATTGTGCGATCCCATGAAGTCAAGGATGAAGGGTATGAGATTGAGCATGATGGTAAACTTATTACAGTATTTTCTGCTCCCAATTATTGCGACCAGGTATTTTCTTATTCCATGGTTGGTGGTCGGTTATCATGCATTACTAATGGTTTTATAAAAAGAAAAATTGCATATTACTTTTCAGTAATAGAGAGTATAGACTAAATTCTTCTCCCATTAGAGCATATTGTTTTCTTCCTTCAAATTTGTCCCAAATCGGCGAATTCAATGGTTGACATGATGATATTGCAGATGGGAAATAAAGGGGCTTTTATCCGCTTTGAAGCACCAGATATGAAGCCGAACGTTGTAACTTTCTCAGCAGTGGTGGGTGTTCATTTTTCTAGTCACCACTTCTGTTGTTCTTTCTGTGGATTACCTTTTGGTCGACCCCTTTATATATATATATATTTTTTTTGTCATTGATTGATATTGCAGCCGCATCCCAATGTGAAACCAATGGCATATGCTAACAACTTCCTTCAGATGTTCCAATAGCTGGACGTAGTATCCATGTTGAATTTCGACGAGGCAACCGGAGAAGAGATTTCGGTTCATGTTTTGACAAGATGCAGGTTTTTGTATGGATGCTGCTCCTAAGTTTAGTTGGATATTATTTAAACCTTCTAGGCTCTTTCTGTTTTGGCCCTTTGATTAGCTGCTCAAAAGTGTTTTTTTTGTTTTTTTTGCTTAAGTCAATTGTGTATGATGCAGCATAGGTTTCTCGTTGGACATTTCTTTGATACGCACTCAATTCATAAGAAAACATTTGTTTATACAGTTATCTGTTGCCTCGTGTTTTTTCTTGTTCAAATTACATACAGTGGGGTTTGTATGATTTGCTATTGTTTGCTCTAGGATTGTGTTTGGACATTCCTGGTTTGTATGTCTAATCCAATCTCTGGTTTTGGGGAGTCGGCAATATGAATTCAAGTTGAGTTATAATTTTATGATATTTTTTGGATTGACTTGATTCTGGGTTAAGTCAATTTTTAGCTCATTCAAAAATTAAGAATAGTATTGTATAATATTATATATGTAAGAGAGATTCTAATTAACAAGATACGTTTATAATGTTGGTAGAGGATATGCACTAATAATAGGGCTATCTTACGTTTGAATTTAGTACTATATAATTCTTTTTCATTTTCATAGATTCATGAGTTGCAAATTGGACCTTAAAAAAGAATATGAAATAAATTCAATCTTATAACATAATTTAATTCGAAAAATATATGGTTAAGTTGGATTGCTTTAATTTATAGAGTTTGACGGTATCAAATTAATCAATTCAAAATTTTTGAATTGTCGAAAAAATGATCTGAATCCAATCTGGATCATGTACTTTCTAGATCAAAGTATTAGAACAAAACTTAGACAAAGTGTCAAAGCTAAAGTGAAAGATCTTTATGTTTTTTTAATTAACGTATTCCGGATGGGTGTTAAAAAGCAGTTTTGTTTGAAATTTTGTCCAAGGAACTTTTAAATTTAGATGTTTAGAAACAAATAATTTTTAAGATAAATATTTGTCTAAAAGTAAAACATTTAAGGCTGTGTTTGGACTCTCATTTTTTTTAATTCACGGATGTAAAAAAAATCCATTTGAAATCACTTTTTTGAAATCTGGTTGCGCTCAGCATAAAACGACAAAGAATGGTTGAAGAGAGATATTCAATGAAAGGGCACAAAGTACCGAAGCTCATTAAATTATATGGATTCGTATAATGTCATACATAACAGTTACAATTACAAGCCCTATTTATTACACGAGGTGTAGTAGATAGGAAGGATGTTACTCATGCTTACAACTTAAGAACAATAAAGCTGGATAAATTTATGTCTTTTCCAAGCTAATGTAACTCGCCGTATTATATAATTTTAATGACATTTTTTAGTAAACCTTCTTAGGTCATAATTGTCTCATAAGAGTTTTCAGGGAACAGACTGCGTACTGGGAGGTTAAATCTATGTTTCATAGGCTTATCTCAAGTTTCAGGTCTCTCTTTAGTTCCACAAGAAAAGGCCTAAATTTCTATTATGCGGCACATTTGCCAACTATCATGGATTGGCTTAGTATACAGGATTTTAATGAACTAAAAAATTATGGGTTTAGTCTATGATTAAAAAGTTATGGGTTCAATCTATGACAACCATCTATCTAGAAACTAAGTTCCTATGGTTCAGTCTCCATCTACCTATGAATTAATTTTCTACAAATTTACTTTGACATCCAAGTGTTATAGGATTAGTGGGCTATCCCATGAGAATACTAGAGGTGCATGTAAACCGACCCAAAGACTCATGGATATAAAAAATACAATAACTTATGCTACATATTTAATTCACAAATAAAAAAACCTATAAATTGAACACAAGTTACATTGAACTCAGATTTCTGTGACATATACCCCAGATAATCCAATTGTATGGACTACATAAATCAAACCAATCAAATCAACAATCTTTAGAAACTGAAATACAAGAAATCTTGCTCCTCTCCAGGAAAGGCAAGAAGACGTAGATAACAAGAACTGCGATACAAGGTATGGCTTTCTTGAAAGAAAATATATCAACCTAGCTTCATGTAAGGAACTTGCTCTGATGTTGGAATGAACTTCTCTTCCATTTAACTAAGGGGATTTTGCATATATAATAAAAAAAGGGCAAAATATTTCTATCTATAACACAAAATTAAAGCTAATTCGTTTGTAGCAGAAAATGTAATCAGTGATATAGTTATTCAGTTCTATCACTAGTTAGTTATATCACTGATAGAATTCAATTAGTGATAGATTCATTTTGTCACTAGTTGAGTTCCACCGATAGAAATCATGTGCTATAGATGAATTATTTTAAAAATTATACTACAAATATAATACAAGAGGTAGAATGTGTTACTTCCTGAGAGTAAATTCCCTTTAACTAACCTCTAAATGACCTAACAATAGATGATACTGAACTTGTTAGGCCACCTACAATCAACCTATATGAGAAGAAGAATAGGCACATGAAGTAATGACACCCAGTAGTTTGAAATGAGGAATTCCAGAATAAGTTATGAGCCAACTTACCTACGATAGGTAAGTATTTTGGAAATACTTCACCATTTTGGACCACATATTTTAGAAAACTCTACATTTTAGCATTTCTCTCTCAATCAATCAAAATCAATTTTGAAAAAAAAATAAAAAGATGTAGTCTAAAATGATGGTAAGTATTTCCAAAATATTTGCCTACCCTTAGGTACGTATTGCTCCTAAGTTATTGTCCTAAGAAAACCACCATGGAGTGGGGTTTAGTGGTCGAAGAGGGCCTTAGGGTGCTATGATGGGTTTAATCTATGGTAGTCACCTACTTAGGAATTAATTTTCGATGGGTTTCCTTAACATCCAAATGTTGTAGCGCAAGCGATATGTCTCATGACATTAGTTGGGGTGCGAGAAAGCTGGCCCGGACAGTCACAAATTAAAAAAAAAAAGTTATTGTCCTAAGAAAAGGGTATAGTATTAATGTTTTAGGAAAGGTCAATACACACATAGTATTCATGTATTATCAGGAAAGACAATACAAAGTTGGTATAAGTAGTCTAAATGGGGAGAGGTTATGAGGCATTTTTTTTGTGTCGAAGCAAAGAACAATGTAGTTCTTGGAGACTAGCCATCACGAATCGGTGTAGCATCAATTAAGAAGTATATTTACAAATTTCTTGTAAGGGAAACCTTACAGAACAACTCTGATTTACATAGTTTACCTAGTTACTACCCGCTATTAATTTCCAAATTACATTAGAGCCGCTAGAGAAAGATCGCACCAATCATACAAAAATTCAGAATGATATAACGAAATATTTTGTATCTCAAGAAAAAGTGAAGAAATGTTTACAAGACCTGAAAGCCTTGAAAGTGACAGAGGAATCAAATAAATACAATATGGCTAGAGCATATGGTTTTTATTGAGATTACACCTTGAGCCACCTTAGTCACCAAATAAATATTTGAGCATAGATAAGCAAACAAAAGCCAAACATTTAGAAAAAACATACTAACCTTAAAATCAAAAAATGATATCATCGTCCTTCTCAGCAGCTGCAGACAATAAATTGTGAGCGGAACTTAGGGAGACGCCCTTTTGTAAAGCCACATTCTCAGCAAGTTGTTCCTCAGCAAATAGCTTGGCATTGGCACGTTGTCTCTCAATTTCCCTTCTCTTATAACCCTGTATCTTTTTCAGTCTAAAGAAATCTTCCCTTTCCAGCTCGTCCAATTCTCCCTTAATGTAACTTATCGTGTTCTCTAGCCTTGGCTTCACAACATTCTCTAGAGCATTAACCCTGCGGTTGGTGGTTTTAATTGCCTCATCAAGAGTCAAAAAAGATGTCTGAAGTGAAGCAAGCTCAACAAGAACCTCAATTGCCTTTACATAGGCGCCCCGGCACAGCTGGATCTGTTGTCCACCCCTGGCTAACCCTGTGAGATCATTTTTGGTCTCACCATCAGAATAGTGTTCAAATTTTGGGAGTTTTACACCAGCAATATTCTCCTGTCGAGATCGAATCTTAATAGCAGCATTTTGGACATTCTCAAGGACAATATGCTTGATGTTGTCACCAGCAACATATTTTGCTTCAGTGAGAGAGAATGCAGATGTCTTCATGACTTCCCCCATTGATTCCTTAGCTGAAACAATCTTCTTAAGAATCTGACGGAACTGAACCGTCAAAGCATCACTCTTCTTCTTGAGAAGAGCATGCCCCCTGGTTGCACCAACAAGACGAGCTTTCATCGCTCCAAGCATGGTAACTGTTGGAACTACATTCAAACGTTGGCTTTGGCCCGACATCTTTTTCAATATCTAAGTACAAAAAGATGGAGCAAAATCGCTATTAGGATCGCTCACAATGTATAGTACCATGAAAATAAAAGCAGGACTTCTTTCTAATCACACGACATCAATCCGAGGTCAAGGTAAAAAAAAAAAAATCTGTTAAGAACTTTCGACATGAATTAATCTCATCATAAGTGCTTTCTGGTGATCAGTTTGGAGTGCCAGGAGTAATATCATCTTCAACACAGGTAAGACATCTTTACAAAAGCTCTTAAATTCTATTATCTTTCAAGCCATGTCTTTGGCACACAATGTAAAATCCTTTCACAATTATAGCTTCTCCACTCTTAATATGCATTGGAGTCGTTTTTTTCTTTTTTGATACAGCATTAGAGTGGTTTTTTGTTTTTCAATAGGCCTATATTGTACTTTTCATACACCAACCAAACTTTCGTTTCCTATAAAAAAAAAAAAAAAAGGAAAAAAACTTTCGACTTGAATTGTACGCAAAACTATGAGTATGATCATGACCTAGCAGTCACAAATTCGGATTCCTTTTCCTAATCTGAGACCAAAAACATCTTTGACCTAGTCATTTATCATATTTCCAAATCACAATTGAAAAAAGTAAAACAATGAATCCTTTCCTCCATTCTTCCATACTCAACCTCAATAATGATAATCACATCACAGTTGAAGCAGATCTTTGGCAGTAGATCAACGAATCGTAAACACAAAACGAGAATCTAACAAAACGTAAAAGAAAGACCTGTTATTGAAAGGATGAGAGGAGAACCTGCAGTCGATTCGTCGGCGAAGAGATGGAACAGATCGGAGCAATGAATCGAGGGAGATTCCGACGGGATAGCGATCTTCTAGGAGCGCGATAAACTAATATGCTGTGATCTGATATACAAACTCAGACTCTGCTTCCACTCTCCACAAGATCCGATCCAAAACCGACGGACAATTTTGCCCATAATGAGACAAACGGGTTAAAAGTTTTTAGAATCTGATTTTTATCATTTGTTCAATTAAAGGAATTTTTACCTTTTGGCCCTTTTTAAAAAACAATTTTTTTATTTTTAATGTACCTATTAGGATTCGATCTTGAGATCAACAACATCATACTAAACTTAAATTTGATACGTTGACCATCAAGCTACAATGTTGTTTGCTAAAAACAAAAATTTTCAATCTAAAAAAAAAAAATTAATATAAATTAGGAGAATAGGACTAACATGCATATAACATAAGAGCTAAATCCTGATTATCGAACTTGAAATGTGTTTGTGGAGTTTTGATTCTTAACAACTCTACACAGAAACATGAAAATGTTGTTTTCAGCACTTCAGGAGTTTTCATATTTTCTATAAAAATGTTGAAGAATCTCTTGTGATAAAGTGAGTTTCTCTATGATTCTCAAAAAAAAAAAAAAAAAAAAAGGAAAAGTGAGTTTCTCTAATCAAGATTCGAACAAACGGATGAGACAGTTATTTGGGCCTATTGCTTGGAAAGGCCCAAATGTAGCCATTGATCACAAATCCACCACCAAAAAGTACAGGCCCAAAATAGTCCCTCACCACTCGTAATGTTAAAATTGATGGATGATAAGCCTTGGTATAATTTGTGAATTGGTAAAATTACAGAGGAGAAAATTTAAGAGAAGAAAGGTTTACTTTATACTAATTTGTTCGAAATTTGAAGAAACTTAAAATAATAATAATAATAATAATAAATCACTCTTCAATGATATTTTTCCTTTCGATTTTTTTTCCTTTCAGTAAAACATAAACATCAGGGACCAAGCTAAATAAACGCGGGACATTATAATTAAAAAAAAATCATATATTTCCAAATATTTCATACAACAGTAAAATTTGAACATTGTAAGCACGTGAATTTAAAAGAATCATGTGATCTTAATAATGCACTTGTAATAGCCTTCAAGTTCATTATAAATATTTTAAAAATTTTATTTTGACTACTTAAAAGAAGAATATTCTGGGTAAAATGTAAGCTTACTCACTCCCATTTCATTCTACATCCTCACGAAATTCCCCTTAAATTTGCAGGGGTGGGATGAAAACGCCATCCCCTTCTACACCGGTAGACATCTCTAATTAACACTAACAAAATATTTATAAAAAACACATACAACCCTTTCCAATAAAGTCTATACCTATGCATCCAATGAATTGGTGTCATGTTGACTTGATTGATTGCAATCCAATTCAATTCAGCCTAGATTTAATTCTGAAATTGTTATTCGAACTCATCTAATTTGAGAGCAAAAATATTATGTATGTAGGGTTTGTGGTCCTATATCTATATTAGTATGTATCCCCGTCATGTTTAATCATACTCAGGATGTGGAAAGAAATAGTAGATAGAACATTATACAAGAACGAAAAGTCTAAACATAAATTTAGACTTAAAATTTGCTGCAGTGATACCTAAATGAGAAACTGAATTCCAATCATGTGTATGAAATCTGTTCGGAGCAAAAAACTAGCTGAAAATACATACACACACAAAATTAAAAAAAAAAAAAAAAAAAAAAAAAAAAAAAAAAAAAAAAAGCAAACAGTGTCTCACAGCTGCTATATTTACAAGGCATGTGACTGCCGAGAGCAAGATTGTTTACATGGTAATGTTGGTAAGTCGAGCAATCTGTTCACAAGTATGGAGATATATCAGCCTGGCTCTCCAGGTCCCAAGTAACCACTTTTCCATCTAAACCTGTAAAAGATCGGGGCAAATAACTTTGATTAAAACCAGTTTCTCAAAACTTAATAAAAATAACCGTCCTAGGTTGATCTCGTGTTCATAAGAGCTTTAAAAAACTAAAGAATTATAAGTTCAATCCATGATGAAATGTATCTAGTAAATATTTTTTTACGGAATTCCTTGACAATCAAATGTTATAGGGTTAGAGAGATTATTCAATAAGAATAATCGAGGTGCACATATTCTTTTTTATTTTTATGAAACAAGGTGATCACGTCTGTCCCTAGACTAGACATTGGAGACATTAAGGAGTAATGTCACAAATGAGTCTCAAACCTGGGACCTTGAGGGAAGCATACCCTCAAAACCCAAATTTTCAACCATTGTGCCACCCCTTGGGGACGTCGTGCACGTATTCATGATAAAAAAAACCATACATCAAATCGAGGGCATATAAACAAGAAGTTGATCGATATATCTTCCTTTCGACAAACCTGAAGTGCTGAATCGCTTTATAGTGGAAACCCCTCGCTCTCTAAGAGGCACGATACAACTACAGTTAAGAAAGAGAATCATATTACGTCATGCACATTTGACAATGTGAAGTCACCCCAACTCCATAGGCACTTTGTGCTAATCCGCTCAGATTGCCAAGCCTTCTCAGTAAAAGGTTATTTGGATAAGCAATAATTAAGTGGATATGGGGCATCCTTCAACATAACGCGTTTTTAAAAGCGCATGCTTACCACAGAGCTGTAACCCACGAAGCACATAAAAAAAGATGAGATGCAAAATAGAAAAATGTAAATAAATATTTTATATAGAAAAAATAGTATTAGAAAGCTAAGATAAGTATAGTTCAACAACAATTGATACGTACTCTCGACCAAAAGGTTAAGGATTTGAATCTTCGCCTCCAAATACTATTGAACTAAAAAAATAGTATTACAAATGTTGAATCGTGTTAAATCATCGATACACCAAAAAATTTGGAATAAATTTAATTATATCAATCCTAATTATATTAACCAGCAATCTCTTTTGGGCTAGGAAATTTGAAAATGCCCAGTAAATGGATATCAATATTAATTGGAGAAGAAATGATTTGATATACGTTTGAACACATAACCTCCTACATTGATATCATATTAATTTGAGGGGGAATGAAATTTATTAATTTTTTGCAAAGTTCCAGCGAAGGTGGACAATGACAGCAGCAACAATAAAAGTAGGAAGAAATTATGGCTAACCTTATTTTAATACCATGTTCAATCATGTTAAATTATCAAACTAAAAGGTTGAGATAAATTAAATTATATTGTTTAAAAGAATAGAGATTTTATTTCAAATTGTGGAAAGAAAGCATTGTTTTTTATGAATATTCTAGGTTACCTTCCACACCCTCTAGCTGGGTTCAAACAAAGCGTGCTATTTTGAAGCGAGGCGGGCAAAAATCAAACAAATAATTCTCAAAACATGGAAACAAGTCTCAAAAATCAAACAAATGGAAGCAACAGAAAAGATATTCAATGACTACGTACTTTATGCAATTCTCGTGGACACATCCGCGCAATCTTGAAGATTCAACTGAATCACTGCCAACACCTTGCTTCGGTTGACCATATAACTTTCCAAATGCTTCTGAAAACTGAACGAGAAAAAAAAGGTATTATAAAATCAGCGCGCTAGTACAACCAGCTAGCAAAGTCCATTAGCTAATGAACAAGAAGGGGAGATAGCTATGAAATTTAAACTGAAAGCAAATAATCGGTCAAGCACCTACTTAACTTTTGAACCATCACTCTCTTTTATATTTTTTTTAATTACAAACCTAATTAAAACTTGCACGTTCAATTCAAAGTTGTACCTGCAGTTGGAAAATTAACTTCCAGCAGTACATATATAATACTGCTGTTTTAAATACTTCTTCTGAGTGAAAAAAAATCTCTATATGATCCTCTGAACCCAAGGCACGTGTATTTAGATATGTTGGATTGAATACAAGAACAGTTGGACCCATATGCACATAAATATATCCTATACTGACTCATTCAGAAATGAAAAAATGGACTTATCGTCTGTATAGAAACTATGGTCTATTGATATTGGCTTTGATCAATGAAATTAATTGATTTATCATCAGACCGATCATAACTAAATTGATGAGCTGCGACCCATCCTAACAAAATTCTTTCATTAATACAAAGATTTTACCATAGAGCAATTCACCTCATTGTTAAAACAATTTGACTTGTCTAAGGCATTGAACCAGTAGACAATGCAGTCTGTTCAAGAACTATGATATAGCTTCCATAGCTTTAAATTGGAAAGTTTTTTTGTGATATCTTTGTATGTTTCTTACTTACAATAGCTCACTTATTGATCAATATATCGTATCATTCTAAAAAAAAGTAGACAATGCAAGCTGTAAAAAGTAGACAATGCAATCTTTTTACAGCTCAAGTCGTGAAATAATCAACTGACAGAAACTTTAGCCGATGCAATACCTGCGATCCATATTTTGAACCGGAAGCAGTTTTCCTCTCACCAAGAAATCTGATAAAGCTCCTAGTTGTGGAAGAGGGGAAAGGAAGCAAATAACTCACTTTAAATATTTCTCAAAATATTAAAATATCTTAAAATAAAGAAAATTTATTTAAAGCTTAGCTCACCAGATCCCACTTTCATCAGCAGCAAAAACCATAGGATTGCAATCAAATCCTACACCTATAACCATTCTCTCAGAAACAAATAGTATCTGAACGAGTGTTGCATGGATAAAAAAAAAAATCAAGATTAGAAAGCGAAATAGAACATTGTATCTAAAAAATGATAGAAATACTCAAAGAGTAAAGAAAAATGGATGCTGACCCACATCACGAAGAGGCAAATCTCGAAATGCAACATTCTGGGCTAGAGGAGAAGGACCAACTTCATCAACAAAGTAAATCATCGAATTGTGACCTGCAGCAGCATTAAATAAAATGCATATTAGTAAAAGACAAAAAAAAAATCACCATCTAAATTCTAAACTAGAGCATAACCAATAGGGCTCTCGTTAATCCTACAAATTGTTCTCAATGCCCAAATCAAAAGGTAACTAAAACAATGGGTTAAATCTCATAGTTACAGTTGTTAAGTAATAAGTTATAGGAAGTTAACCCATGTTCTCCACAATTACAGTTGTAGGCAGAAAAGATGTATACAAATGACAAAACTATTCGTTGAAGAATTTTTCTCCTATAGGTGTATGGAGTAAACAATAAAAATTTCTTGTAATTGCCAATAGGGTTTGGAGTTTTCTTCATCAATGAAAGTGCTCCGAATTTAAACTTGTTGGCTATTCCATGCACGGTAGTCATAACTTATAAGATTGTCAATAATTTGCAGGGACAAGATATTAATGACCTGCATAAGCTAAGGTATTGCCACTTGGCGACCACTTCACGCCAAATGCCCAAGAGAATGAAAGATCGAGCTGAACAATTAACTAATTCACCAAAAGAAATAACTCATAAATAGCATGCACAACTCTTCCAAGCAGAAAATTTATTCACTGCAAAATAAAAGACAGAATGCTAAACCTCTCCGAACTTTGAATCTGAATATGTACCGCTTTTTGAATCCCTACCAAATTTCAATGTAGCATCAATAACTTCTAAATCGATCCTATAATAATTCATGATATGACTGAAGTCTAAACTATTCTCTACCTACTTTGTGTCAACACCTTTAATGAAGGTGGAAAATATTCGACATTTTCCATCGGTTGAGGTTGTTGCAAGAAGCAGCTGTGAATTTGTATGTGAAAATTCATAACCGAAAAACACAGCTATAATTTTGTTCAGGCTAAAATTTTTGTTAGTGTAAATTAATATATAACAGAATATAAAGGATAAAACAAACATTATTGGGATGCCAAGCGACATTTGTCACAGAAGAATCGTGTCTTTTCCGGATAAGTTTACTGACCCACCTGTGCAAGGAAAACCATGAACACGTTAATGATTGAAAAGAAAACTAATGAATAAACATAGCTAGGCGAACCAATAATAAATATGTTTTTCCTTTCTGATAAAAAAAACAGAAATGCATTAATTTTGAATAAAAAATAAAGTAAAGCATCGATTACAAAGCCCACTAAACTAAAAGATATCAAATTGCTTCCCAAATTTTTTAAAGAGACAAATAGAAATGTAGACCAGCAAGCAGTTCACCAAATACGTAACATGTTTCATATATAAATGCATAGAAGTATGCCACTGATTGCAAAAATATGATGTACAGACTGAACTTATTGAAACACATTTTGGAAAGAAAATGAACACCAAAATTTGAAAGAGCTAGCAGCAAAGCAATTTGGTTTCTGCCTATCATAAAAGAACCATCAATAGAAACCGAACCGATATAATAGACCACATACTAAATAAAAAGCTTAAAAGAAATTTAAATGTCACAAACATATGCAGGTCAAAGATCTTAAATTACAAAATGCTTCTTGAATAATAGAAAAACTAATAGCAAAAAAAGTCATACCAATTGTTCTCTTGTTCATAGTAGCAAACGCAAACAGTTTTTGCCCCACTTCCAACAGCGAACTTGTTTTCTAGGGGTAAAGAAAAAAAATCGAGAATTTAAATATAAAAGAAGTGAAAACTCAGATTTGATTAAAGTAGTACTTTTTTGGGATATTATGATTTATGAATGGCAATAAACTACGTAAGAATTTTAATGGCATACAAAAATCCTGAATGCAGGGAAAGAAGTGATAGACAAAGCCACTGGAAATTCACAAAGGGGTCATCAAGCCAAACACTACACAAAAGCAGGCTTGAAACTATTATGACAGTTTGTCTAAGGGACTTTCACGAATCAGCATGTTCAGAAGAAATATGAAAACTTCAAGCATCAGTTCATGTTTATCAATGCAGATCTCCCTGATATCACATTTATAAATCAGACAACTTCTAAATCTGGAAATTTTGATGGCTGAATTCAAAAGTTCACAAACTGTCTGTGCGTAAAGGATGTACTGGGGATTGAAAAACAATTAAAATTGACAGTATCAATGACTATGCTAAACAAGAAATATAAGAACAACCCTTCTTTCTTTTTTGACAGGAAATGGTGTTCAAAGATATGTAATTGATAAGATGAATCATTCATAATGTGAAAAACTAAGGATGATATGAGCACCATAAGTGATGAGCAAGAGCAGGGTAGGAAGTTTTGCACTACCTTTTGGACTCCACTGAACACAAAGTGCAGCCCGGTTTAGTCTAAGGATGACAAGAGTAGGTACCCATTCAGATCCCTCAAGGTTCCAAACATATCTAGAAAGAAAAGAGATAGGTTGACCAATATAAACAAGTAGAATTCTCAAAATATTATCTGAGAGATACCAGATGGGGATTGGAGGAAGGAAGGAAGGGAGTGATTACTGGAAGGGAGAAAAGGAAAGAAAAGAAAACCAGTGAAAGTAAAAAATAACTGAACAAAAAAAAACTATGGCATAAAACTTACGAATTTCGATCATGAGATGCAGTCACAATTCTGTTTGATTTAACACTCCAATCTATCCCAGAGATAATTTGATCATGCTGACAAAGAAAAGGTGGATAATTTTTTACGCATTAACAACATGCCATCATTAGAAAGCTTTCACTTCAAACTAACTACAAAGAGCTTGAATGAAAACAAAAAAACATCGTTCATGAATAGATAAATACAATGACCTTAGGTTTCATATTTTCTCATAAACTATAAATAAAAAATTAAATTTAAAGGTACCTTTTGAAGAACATGTACTCTCTCCCAATTGTCTTGTAATGATTTATAAATATGAACTTCATTGTTGTTTGGACAAAATGCAACCACTATAAACATGAAAATCATTAGCACAATGCCCAAGTGCATAAGGTGATGATCCTAAATATAAATTGGATATAATCGTCTTTTGCAGTTTGCAGTTTGCACTATTAGAAAATGCAGAGTATCGAGTTTACTCCATAATTACCTTGTATTATTCTTTTGTGTGAGCCAAATAAGAACATGAGCGGTTATAACCTTCATTGAAAGCTAATGGTTTCTACAATTACCGAAAGAAAATAAAGAAAAGCCAACTAAACTTGGAAAACATGATGAAAAAAAGGGACATCTGATTTAAATTTTTCCTGCCCTCACAGCAACTGTTCTTGCTTTCAGATTCAAAAAGATTGCCTAGTATGAAGCAACAAAACTGTGAAACATCGCTCGGAACTGCAGAGGCATGTACCGGTAGTTCACCAACCAACTATAGATCAGAACCGCCAAGTAGTCAACTGAATAGTAGGGTAGTCCTTTCAAATTTTATATTGACTAAACTCCATGATCTCCCTTCAATAACCAAACCATAGTACATCAAGAAAAATTTATTGTTCCAAAGAGAGCAAGTCAATTGTTCCAAGAACACCTTCTTTGCAACAGTTGGGTTTCCTTCCCTTCCCTTGAAAATGTTATCATCAACTTGTGCAGAAAATGCCCAAGGGGTCCAGCATAAGCAAAACCCATAGAGCATTAAAAGAACTATCTTCTCAATTGAAGCTTTTTTATTCCAGAAATCTTCTGGGTCAGTGTCACTGCAACCAGCTAAAACCCCAGCAGTGATTGTCTTGGTTCTGAGAGGGTTCTTTTAAAGTTGCAGGATATATCCTTTCCAAATCCAGGCTTCGGTGACTATGGAAGACATTGTTATGGAGTTTTTTTCAAAATTTTCAGCTGGGTTTTCTCAAATTTTAGGATGACAATCGAAAAGATTGAACAAAAATGTTGGAATTCGAGTTAAGAATTGGGAACATAACTAGTAGGAGTTTTTTTTGAAACAAGGTAACCACACCCGTCTCTAGGCTAGGTACCAGAAACATTGAAGGAGTAATGTCACGGGTGAGTCTCAAACCTGGGACCTTGAAGGGAGCATACAATAACTATAGGAATTAGCGAACTAACGAAATTAAATAAGAAAAAGCAAAAGGGATGTTTGGCTTTGATCGTAGGAGTATTGAATAGCAAAGTAACAAACAAACACCTATTGATACTGTCAGCCGAGCTGATAGCAGCCCATTTCTCCAGGAATTTAAACATTTTTAACGAGAATGATGAGATCATTCGAAGGCGAAACATATTTCAACATAATTAACAACACAAGCTAACCTATCCTCATGTTCTTCCCGCCATTCCTCAACAAAGCAAGCTAAATCTAGATCGCTAATCTCATTACCGTCTATTCGATTGCTAGATAAGCGATCTCAAAATCTAAAATCCACCTCTAAGCATTGTAGTTCTACTTTTTTCAAACAAATCACAGAAAGCATTGTAGATCCAGTCCTGTTGTAACGAATAAATTACAGAAATCGAACAAACACAAGAGAAAAGGGTTCATTACTAGATTGATCAGGACTCCAAGCATGGCAAGTGATGCACTGAGCGAACTGGTGAACTGCAATTGCTGTCATCGTTTCCAAGCTCCAAGGCGACTTTGTGTGGCGATTGCGAGGGATTTTCAAGGTGATCTCAGAAGCACGAATGCGATCCAAATGGGAAAGCGACTACGGAGAAATCCAACGGGCTAGGTAAAAAAGTCACATTCAAAATTTTAATCAACTCTGCATACAAAGAATAAATCTAAATTCTTCAAAAAAAAAATTATATAATTTAAATGAAGAGTTTAAAATATCATTTTAATTACTCAATTCTCCACTGTTTATAATTAAATCAATCTTTCAACGTTTCCAAAAAAGAAAACAATCCATTAGGATTGTATATGGTCTGAGTTGAATAGGATTAAATGATTTTTTTGAATGGGTTAGTCAATTCGTCAATCCGTCCAACCTTATGCAACTCAACACAATCAAACCCTAAATTTTTTGGTTGGGTTGGGTTGAGTTTTCGAGTTATGTTACTTTTTTTTTTTTATCTAAGATTCAATCCATAGGTCCACAAATATGTTTAAAAAAAATGTATTATTCTATATTTTAACATATTATCTATCTTGTTTGTGTACATTCTTTTATTTAAAAGGTTTACAAAGTATACTAATAATTTATCTTATATTCATACATATATTATATATAATATTCTTAGTATGTGCTAGGTTGGGTTGAACGAACCAAAAATTTGCTAACCCGAGAACTAACTCCAACCCAATAAAAACTATAAAATCATAACTCAAGTCAACCCAAAAATATTATAACCCAACCCAATCTTTACGATTTGGGTTAGGTAATCGGGATTGCTCGGGTTACCGTTTTTTTTCATACACCCCTGTGATCCATTGTCACAAACATGATTAAATTAATAAATAAAATATTTTCTTGTTTTATATTATATATTTTTCTTTTTTACTTTTGTTTTTTCTTAACATATATTTTGTATTATTTCCTTTGTTTTATATGCACACAATTTTCCTTTTTATAGTCAGACAAAAAATAAATTAAAAAAGCAAAGAAAATAAATAGATAAAATGTGCAAAAAAAAAGTGTTTATAAAAACGGACACCAAATAAGAGAATATAAATATACATTAAAAATAAAACATCGATTCGAATTTAAGAAAAAAAAAGTGCAACATAATGTCAAATCCAAGGAAAGTAAAACATTATGATAAGAATCAATACACTTTAACCAATATGGGGGCAAATTTTGTTTTTGGCGTACAGTAGTAAAAACAAATTCCTTTTCCTCTCAATTTTTGTTCTTATAGTAAAATGACATTTAAAGACGATGCTTGTAATGTGTATGGAGAGCTGCATATAATAGTTGGTTCCAAGTATCAGGAACTCCGGCGAGACACCAATGGCTACAATCCATGCCGTTGCGGTGGCCGCCGTGCCCGTAAACTGACGGGTGGCCGTCGATTCTTAGCTGCGACAATCGGGTGATATTCAACAAATAAACTGGCTTCGACATCCCTCCTAGCACATGCTCCAGTATCTGCTCTGCCGGATGTACACCACCTGGGTACGTTGATCCCCCTAATACCTTCGTTTCTCCGCCGCAATTCCCTCCCGCCTCACCCCACAATCTTGCACTGTCCAAAACCACAAAGTCTGATCACTAGAAATCAAGTCATGGTATAAAAAAAACATATTTTTAAGATTAAGTTTGATAATCATTTTGTTTCTAGTTTTTCATTTTTTATGTTTTATTTAAAAACTAAAAACCAAAAAACAGTTGATTTTTTTCCATGAATTAAAAAAGAGTGAGAAAGAATAAAAAGATGGTTACCGGGATGAATTAAAAAATTTGATTTTGAGAGGATGATTTTTTTCTAGGTTTTGAAATGAGGAAAAGAATTGAAAATTTGAGAAAAAGGTTTTTTTTTTCTTGAAAGAAGAAGATGATGAAGGAGAGAGTGAAGAAAGACTAGAGAAAAAGTTTACCTGAACAAAAGAAAACATTTGAGAATCTGATACTATGTTGAAATATGAAAATTCTGTTAGATAATTGTTTTTTGTTTTTTAAACATCACATTTTATTTATATATTTTTAGTTTTTTTTTCCTATTTATTCTTGATTTTTTTTCATTCTTTTTTAAAAACAAAATAAAACTAGTTTTTAAAAGCTATTTAAAAAAAAAAACTTTTAGAATTCTTTTAATATTTTAAAAAAAAAATTAATTTTTTTTTTTTAAATTAAAACGATTTATCAAACAAACTTTTTTTTTGTACTAAAAAAACAAACCTATCTTTAAAATATTAAAAATAAAAAATGAAAGGGTTATAAGAGTCTAAATTATATATGGTTGGATTGACTCAAATAATTTCAATTATTAGTAAGATTTCATCTTTGTAGATCTATCAACGTTATTCAAGATAGCAAACTTTTTTTAGATGATAGTTGCATAGTTTTAAATTAAGGTAAAATTACGAGATTGTTTTTAAGTACAATGTCATTTATTAGTATTTTTTTTTTTTTGGGATAAAAGTCATTTATTAGCTTTCATTTTACATATAATAAATTTAATACTTGTTTTACCATTTATTTTAATATTTAATAACTTCTTTTAACGATTCAATATTTTAAAAATTCATTGATACACTGTATATAATGCTGAAATTGACTGTTATTATATATACAAGATTTTATTTTATGCTTAATAAAACAAACAAAACAGTGAGTAAATTCACTCTTGAAAATAGTGATATGCATTTATTATGCATGATATTTTCTTCTCTTTTTTTTTAGTACTATTATGCATGATATTCAAATAAATAAGTATCAATGATATATTTTATAGAAAATGGAGCATAAAATACTATATTTTCCTAAAATAAAATATTAAAAAGAAAACAAATGAAATTAAGGGTTGTTTGTTTGACATATTTAGGTAGAAATTGGTATTATGAGTTATCAATTCCTCCTCAAAACCTACATCTAAACGAGTTTTTATTAATTCCTCCTCATTTATACTTATAAAAATAACTCTCATTTTTAACCATTCATTTATAACTACTCAATCATTTCTAACCACTTATTTTTAATAATTATTTTCAAATCAATCAAAATAATTTATTTTTAATTATTTCTTTTTTAACTATTAAAAATAACTACTCATTTTTAAATTTACGTCCAAACAAGATTTTGACTCTAGCTCATCGACACAAAAACTACATCCAAACAAATTTTTTTACACAATTCTCAACTTTTAACTATTCAAAACCACCTAAATATGTCAAACAAACAGCCCCTTAGGGAGGGCTTAAGTTGGTAGCCCTGGCCCACATGGCCACGTTCTCAGTTTACTTTTTTCAAAATTAGGGGCTTAAGTTGACGTAACACTATTTTATTAGGATTAACTAAATTATTTATTTAATTAAATTGAAATTTTTTAAAATTTAAACGATTGAATTTCAGATTATAAAAAAAATTTAAATAATTCAACAAAAAAAAAAACAATAACATAAGATTGGTTGAACAACATACTCAGAATGATCGGGAGAAACGCCTTGGAAAAAGATCTTGGTCTTGGAAGAGTCCACATTTTGGTCAACCCATCTAGCCCAAGTTCTTAGCCCTTTCTCAAACGCCACCAATCGGTTCATATCCTTGTACATGGCTTGCCCATCTTGAATCAAATCCCATCTAAATTCAAAACAAAAACCAATTAGTTAAAGAAACACAATTAACCTTGTCTTAATTCATTAGTTAGCAGCTAAATTTTGTTTATATACTATAAGATATATGATATGTTGTTCATACGGTTGCTTCTTTCCCGTGTGCAACCACCAATGCCATGAGTTGAATATCAATACGTCAATTCCTTTCCATGTTTCTCCTGTTTTAATCGAATCGAGCTTGAGGATTCTGCCGTTGCTCGTGCCTATAATGTCGACCAGAAATGCATTTCTAAAAAACATGATTTTTAGGTTGTATTCCTACAAAATAAACATTATACAATTTCTTTAGCACTTGATTGTATTGTTTAGAGATAAAATATATATATATGATTTGAAGTAAATTTGATATTGATATATTAACTCACTGGAAATTCAAATTTGGACAATCCACCAATCCTAGAAAGTTTATAAGTAGCTTGGGGAACAAACTTATGAAGCATACAAGTAAGTGATTGCCACTGGTTCAAACTCAATGAGTCTCCCACAAACATTATGCTTTTTCCTTTAAATTGCTTCAAGAATTTTCCACCATTAAACCTGTGCAGTCACAAAAAAAAATAATCATAATATTTATTTCATTGAAGGAAGCATAGTGTTATGGTATTGGGTCAAAGACAATCTAACAACCCTTTTTTAACTATTAAAAAAAAACAAACAAACAACAACAACCTATCTTGCAAGGTGGTTGTACCCTCCAATTTATTTCCTCATAAGACAAAATCATTTAAAATGACAAATAGACAACATGTTTTATTTGGAAGATGTTGATAAATTGAAAGAAATATTTAAACAAGTAATTAATAAATATAAATGTGGTACACAACCAATGTATATGCTTGAATTAATTCAAAAATTGATTAATATATAACATTTATTGGTGGAAACGAATAATTGAAACTAGCACATTATAGATAACCGAAAGGGACAATGAACTCATAGTTAGTTACATTGTTTGGTGATAATCCAATTTAACATCAGATTTAATACCGATTTTGTATATTAATCAATTAATTAGTTATAGTAATCATATTGTTCATCCCTAAGAAAACAGTGGAAATTTTATTTATTTATTATTGAACTCTAATAAGAACTTCGAGTTATGTTCTAATTGTTGAAAAATGGAAAATGAAAGACGTAAGGAAAACGTTGGCCAACCAACCCAAAAAGTGGGGCTTGGAGAGCATAACTGTACAGCATTCATCCCTAGGCCACAACAAGTGCTTTTCGTTTTCAAAATGAAAGATTCCATTTTCCAAATGGCTATTCTTATATATATATATATATATATATATATTTATTATTTAAAAAAAAAATCCAAATGGCTATTATTATTTTTTTATTTTATTTTTTATTTTTTAGTACCATCCAAATGGCTATTATGTTCTACATAATTGGTTAATATGTCAAATTGCATATTAAATATTGGATTTTAGTCCATTTTTTCTCTTAAAAAAAAAGTCAATTGTTTTCTCTCTCTACCCAACTTGGTACGCCATTCAATCATGACTTGGAGATATACACAGACTACATATCAAAAGAAATATTTCCAAACAGAGACATCAAAAAATAAAATACACATACCTGTCAATATTAAAAAATTGAAAAAACTCCAAAGATAATTGAAATATTTTTATCATATGAATACAAAAATACTAGCCATAATTTGTACTTATACATAAGTTTAAATTTCTATGAACTTTTTGTTCTTTATCCATTAATCACAAAAATTGAAGCTTCTAAACTTGCTTTCATCAAAATTAAAATCCTCCCCACAAAAGTAGGAACAATATTAAAAATCTCACCGTAACGCATTAATGGCAAGGTGGGAATCCAAGAATGATTAATATAATAGTAGAAAACGAGGAATAATAAATTCTTAAAAAACAGTGAGCATTAACGACGTAGTTATTGTTAATTAGAATCATTAATGTTATAATCGAACAGTTCTTGAAAAATCAATCATGATCTAATGAAATAAATAATTCACACATTTAAATATTAGAGTCTAAAGATTCCCAATAATTTAATTTCTTGTAAAAAAAAAAAAAAAAATTGGAAAGAAAAAGAAATGGAAGTGACCTGGGCAAGAAGCAACCAGAGGGTTGCCATCGGTATCTGAGATAGAGCTTATCGGGGCGGCCATTTCCAAGGCAATCAAATTCCTTCTCAATAAAGGGACAAGACGACACGTCGTAGAGAGGGTACGACATATCGGACACCCACTTCCCTGCAAAGTAATCGCACCCAGTCCCACCAGAAGCAAACAGAACAAGAAACAGAGCAGCACAGAAAATTGCAGAAAAACCCATTTGAAGTTTGATTTCTGAAAATAGGAAGAATAGAAGAAGAAGAATCTTGTTATTTGAATACAAGAAATGAATGGTGGGGATTGGTTGTCTCATTCATACATGTACCAATTAAGTGGAATGAAATTTATGGACTGTGTCTTAATTATTCTTGGATTATATGGTAAGTGAAAATTTGAAACTTTAATATTAATATGATTTAGGATTATGGTTTATGATATTTTATTTGATTATGATTTTTTTTTTTTTGAATTAATTTGATTATGATTGTCAGTTACGACTTTTTTGGGGGTTTGTTTCTGGAGTTTAGTGTCAGTTAGCAGTTTCCCCCTTTCTATCTTTGTTTTTGGAGTTTTTGCCTTTTTGTTTTTATCATTAATGTTCTTATGAAAAGGTTTTTGAAGACCCAAATCAAGAAATGTTCTCATAATAAAGTACTTTTATTTATTTATTTTACCAAACAAAAGTTTCTTTTGGGGGTTATAACTTTTGAAGCAAAAGGAAACATCAAAGCCCTATGACAAAGCACAAACACCCTGAGACCAAAAGGCTGTGAGTTTAAATCTTCTATTTTCAAGTGTTTTTTAATTTATAAAAACAACAAAAACGACAATCTGAGAAGGTCGAGCAGCAACCAATGAAGTCGAGAATTTTGCTCACTCCAAATATTATAAAAAGCACTCTAGGTCAACCTTTAGACACAGTACTGACGATTTCTACTTTGACTCACTCGACAAACTCGATCCAACCGTCCATGTGGCCAAGAGAAAAATCAATGGCCTAGACATCCAAAAATACACATTGTAATTCCAAACAATGTCACTAAAGACATACACTCCAAGAATAAATGTTCTTGAGATTTTACGTAAGTCTAATAAAGGTAAACATTCAATTGGAATAGCAACATCTCATCTATTGAAGATGGTTACTCGTAAATAACTGATCCTAGTCTATGGACAACAATATGAGTTGGCTTATTGGTCAAAAAAGGTCTTGAACATATACAAGAAATTATCTGTTCAATCCATAATGATCATTTATCTAATAAATAATTTCTTTTAAATTTTCTTTACATTTTAAATGTTATAAGATAAAAAGAAATATCTCATAAAAATAGCCGAAGTGTGCCTAAGGTAGCTCAGACACTCGAAATATTCCAAAAAAAAAAAAACTTGTCTAGGGACAAAAGAAAAGAACTAATAATATAGTTTATCACATTCAAAATCAGAATTGACACCCTCAGATGGTTCTTTATTTATTAGAATGAAAAGTTTCATAACTTTGTCCTATTGGGTTTCTATAAGAGTGCAATAGTCTACCGCCCCTCCCTACGTGTTTGAACATAGATAAATTAATTTTTGTTCTCTAATTTAGTCTATACATTGATAATAAGAATAATATATTGTAACATTATCCTAAGCTGCTAACTACTTATTCTACACCAACCTAAGCATGACTCAAATGATACCCTTAATCTTGAAAATGCATGTTAAATCAGAGACCTCGCACGTTAAACTAAAAATAAAAAATAAAGAATAAAGAACTACATAGTGTACTTTGAATAATTAAAATGAACACTTCACAATATATCAGAGAAATATCCCATAAAAGGATGATTAAAGATATAGTCAGTGTAAGACTATGTAACAGGTTATAATACAATAAAGAAATAAATAAAAATAATTGAGCGGGGAATGGTCTATAGTTCATTCTCCCAAGTCTAGCGAAATTTATTCTTCAACCATTATGGGTTAAATGAGTGATCAAGAGTGACTTGAAAGCTAAAAGGGGTTAGGTTTCATCTATTGTAGCTAGATAACCACCTAATTTAGGGATTGTGAGAGAAATGATTTCTGATGACCCAAACACGAAAAATTATCCCCATTTTCATCCTTTCCCTTATTTTCGGTGGCCCAAACACCCCCTAAAATAAAATCTTACTAATTTTATATTTCATCCAAAATTAAGCCAGACCAATTTCGAAACTTCCTATAAAAAGTCGATGAAACTTATTTCCATAATCACGTTTTCCAAAAATCACTTCTTCCATTCTCCACCTAACTACTTTTTATTCCCTCTAACTACTTTTTATACATCACATCACTATTTTACACTTTCATCATATTCGTTATTTTATTTTGATAATAATTACCTTCACCCCAAACACAATAATCATTCTCCCAGTAATCATTACCTTCGTCTCAAACACAAATAATCATTCTTCCTATAATCATTACCTTCATCCCAAACACAAATAATCATTATCCTCCCTATTCTCCTCCTCATCCTCATTCTCCACTTAATCATCATCATTTCTCATGCCTCAAAGATACCCTTTATTAGAGGTGTAAGTAGTGAGTGTTGGTTGGTTTTGAGAATTTTTTTTTTATAGCAACTTAAAATTTTGGATTGACCAAACCAGTCCAACCTTGCACATGCTATATCATTACCACTTAGCATTTATTGCATAATATCTTGACTATTGTAGGAACACGGTTAACCATAGGCATAGCATTGAAATTTAAAGGTCATTGTCAAGTCCATAATCCCCATCTGGATATTATATAATTCCTCATCACTTCGTGGGAATTTGCCCAAGGATCAATGAAATGTAAAATAAGAATCTTTTAAAGGGATTAGATCTTAGAAAGCTTCTTTTTTGAGTGGGATTAAGATGCTTATGATGATTAACAAAATTAAAGCATACTCATGTAATTAATGTACTAAACATGGAGATGAGATCCAAAACTCACTGTCCTCTTAATGAAAGACTTTTTTTTTTGGATAAGAAAAGGAAGAAATTCTATACACCACCCACACTAATGAGCACAAAGCAAGCAACCAAATGAGAAGATTTGCCCACTAGAATTCTTCACTAATTTTCGGGATTTTTGTTTTTGAGTTGACAATGCAAGGGACTTTGGAAAACGTAAAAGATTTCCAGGAATTATTGCAAGTGATTAGACAAATGAGAGGACTTTTAGCTTAACATGGCAAATCACTAAATACAAGAAATAGTGTACATTGATTCTACATTTTTCAGGCTTTCACTGAAAAAAAATATATATCAAAGAATAGACATACAAAAACCAAGTCCAAAAAAAAGCTCGAGTCCATAACTTATAATTTTCGACCCACCATATCTTATAATCTTGTTATGAAATAAGTTGTTACATCACATTTTTAAGTGATTACCCTAAGCTACACCAAAAAGGATAGACGAAAATTCAGACTTAAATATAATATAACACAGGCCAACTTCAGCTACAAGTTGAATACAAAAACCATCATAGCAATAGCCAAAAGCAATCCCCAGTAACAGCATTGCTTAACCAGACATCATACACAAACAAGATAGGCATATATGCATACACAAACAAGATATGCATATACATATATTTGACAGCAATTCACATTTTTTTTATATGAATATCGTAGTTGTATTATGTAAACTGTCTTTTGGTATTTTACCTATAGGATGTATGGATACGAAGATACTGGATGGTTCAGATTGGGTGCAGTTTGAGCGTACCATACATCTTACACATACGTATGTATATATGCCTTTGAGAAAAGCTACTCTCAGAGTTTCGGTAGAGTAACTCGCAGTAATCCATCCCTGCACCCACACAAAAAGAAGACGACAACATCGAGCCATTAATAAGCTCATAGGAATGGTGTTAGAAATAGTATTAGAGTACTAAGAGCACATTAGTAATTGCACTTAGTTAGAGAAGTTGTTACTGTAAATTGATATAAATTGATTGGGAGAAAGGTTGAAAGCAGAGTATTGTTAAGGGGCTTAGGGTTTAAGTGGTATCTTAAGAGAAGGAGGTTCTAATAAGTACATCGAATGCTTGAGAGTTGTATTGCAATTCTGTTAGAAGGTGTTTGAATGTGGAATTGTAGAGTTATTATTTTGAGTGATTATAAATTACAGGTTATTTTGAGTGAATACAAATTTGAATTTTAGTAATAGCTTGTTTGGATGTGCTTATTAGTAGAGGGTTTGCAATTAATCGCTCGTTTGGATGACAAATTTTGTAGAGGAGTTGCTGACAATAGCTCATTTGGATATGGTTAGAAATGGGTGATTATTTTGTGGGGTTAGATATGAGTGTTTAGAAATGAGTGATTGTTTTGAGGGGTTAGAAATGAGTGATTATCTTGAATGATTATAATAGCTCGTTTGGATATAGTTGTTTGAAGAAGAGTTGTAATAGCTCGCGTCAAACAAACACCCCCTTGTGTTTTATAGTTCAATATATTCGGGTTCTTTCATAAGTGAGCAAGGTATAAAAAAAATAGGGTATGGAAATGAGCATTTCGTTATTTGTAGTATAAATCTGCAAAGGGAAAAAAAAGCATTGCAGGGAAGTTCAGAATTAGCGTCATGAAAATACTGGGATTGACAGCATGAAGTTGAAAGATATAAAGATGTAACGAAGGAATAGCATTTTGCTACTTACCAAAACTCAGCTAGTACTCCATCCTTGTTAATGTTGATTGGAAGTGGCCACACAACCTGGTAAGGACCTTGAAAAATCTCTCTCTTGTGATATGAAGATATTGCGTCGCTTGAGTATCCTACCACTTCACTGTATTCATTCGAGCGTTTTCCGATTATGGTCAACCTGCCAAAGAACAGCTTTTCGTTATCAGATCAATGACATAATACAATCATATTTAACCTCACAACTTTTGGATTTGGTAATAATTTAACATGATATCATATAGACAGCCTTAAGCCGGAATCATCTCACGTTTCATTTTAATTTCATAGAATAGAGAACTTTTATTATTAATAGTGGTTTAAAATAACCCACAGAGATTTTGGGATGATAAGGCTATTCTAACCCAACTCCATTTCTCTCCATTCCCATTCCATATTGATAATTCATATACAGGTTTCATGCTAACATTCGAGCCTACATGTGGGGATGATTATTGGAAGCATATTGAAAAAATTGTACTTATCTTATAGTCTAATAGCTTGACCTTTTGAGTCTAATTAACAACCTATGTAATCAATAGGGGGCTTTTACTAATAATTATTGAGCGCAAACTTGCCATCTCAATTCTCTTTTAAGTTCTAAATCCAATCCTACATAACAGATGGAAATAAAGATGTCAAATGCTTCTTAGCTTTTTCTTGTGACCAGGAAATCGGAGACACTCACTTTACCATTTGTTAGTATATTTGACTCCACTACATACATACTAAAGGCATCCATGCTGTCCCAAAGGTCGGATCCGGAAGAGATATTATAATTAAGATATCAAATGCTTGTTAGTGCAACTTAGAAATTGGAATCCAGGAAGACTTAGTTGAATCATATCGTTTAGAAACATTGGGGAGGATTATCAATTAAACTGGTACAAGATTTTAATATCACATTTCCAACTCCAAATTTCAAAGTATATTTATAAAAACAGTCTTACTTTTGGTCATCAACCTCAACTCTAATGTCATTGATCTTCACTCCTGGAATTTCCACAGTTAGTACGTAACCTCGACCCGATTCGGCCACATTCATCCTCGGAGACAATCCACCAATTCCTGCGTTGAATAAATTATAAGACAATGGAAGTAATTTTTAAGCCCTTCTCAAATCTCATCACAAATGAGTAAAATCTCTGCATCAGTATCCCATGGCCAAGGGCCTGAGGTGCATTTAGAGTTATCTAACGACACATACTAATCAATTGATAATCGGAAATTCAATAACCAACCATTTGATCCAGAGGATGGCTGTTTGGTCTCCGGAATGAAATGGTTACTTTGTTCATTGATTCCCAAACCTGCCCTGGCAAACAATGGAGGTTCAGTTGCAATCAGATTGAAATTCTGCGCCACGGACTGTTCTAATCCAACACTCAGAATCCTTCCCTTGGATGCAGGTCTTGAATACAATGGTCCTTTAGAGACATCCAAGGACGCCTGACAATCAGATCGTTTACCCTGAGCCTGTAAAAGAGAAAATAAAATGTACTGTAAACTATTCGAAGTGTCGAATCACAACTACGGTGAGTTGAATTTCTTAGATGAAGAACCTGCGTAAGTGAAGCCTGCCTCATATAAGCACCACAAGCCTCGGATCCTTGTCTTGCAAAGTACATCTTATTATCACACCTTCGAATCACGGAACCACCATAGCTACTGCAATTCTAATCACCCAAAAAAGAAACCCCAAAACACAAGCAAACCAAATCCATAAACAAACAAAATGGGTACCCATGAACATCAATCAAATGCACATCAGAAATTTCATCAACAACTCTATTAAAGTCAATAATTGGTGGATAATGACTCAACTTTTATCCCCCATGTGGGGATCTATTTATAGATAGAAAATTCAATCCTTTCAAATATGAACCCCTTTGATAACCATTTAGTTTTTCTTTTTTTGGTTTCTGAAATTTAAGGTTACTTTTACACTCAAACAAATTTACTAACATGTGTTCCTTAAGGAAAGCATGTGATTACTAAACAATATTCAAAAACCAAAACAAGTTTTTTGTTCCAAAATTTTAGTTTGATTTTTTAAAAACATAAATAAGATGTAGTGATCAAAGTAAGAAAAAACATTAGATAAAGAAATTGTTCTAGACTTAAATTTCAAAAGTAAAAAAAAACAAAAACAAAATGGTTACAAAAACTTAAACATACATAACAAACCCTAGACGATCTAAACTATAAAACCACAAAATAAAAGAGTTCGCCGGAAAAAGGATAAGCAAAAGAGTACCGCAGGGAGAACGTGGGCGTGGGCGGCGGAGAGATCGCCGGCGGGAGCAAGGTGGGCGGCGAGGACGTCGAGTCTGCGATTTCCGGCGTGGAACTCCATCGGATTTCCGCTGAAAAGATGAAGAAACAGGTTGAGATTAGAGCGGGAAGGGTTTAGTGGTGAATGAATCAGTGATCAGTGGTTGAAGAAGATGGGAGAGATGGGATTTTTATTTTTGTTTTTCCCATCCACAGTGTGGGACCCATTGGGAAAACAAAGTCTTCTTTTCATTTTTTAAAGACGCACTGTTGCCACGTGGTCGAGGAGACAAAATATCAGCCGTAGATATTATCTACTCACCTATTTTTGTCTCGTCTTAAATTATTACGAGAAATTTCCTCTATCTTCCTTTCCACGCGTTTTTCTTTACAATTCGACTATTTTAACGATCGAATGATGTTTGGGTGTGTGGAACGAAAATTCACACAAAACTAATTTCCAAATTGGTACAAAATCGATTGGTGGCATAATTGGTTGTCTTGTACTAATTCATTTTCATTTTCATTTTACATTTACAGTTCGATCTTGGTATTTATAGTCTTATTTCCTTAATTTGTACTTAAAAGAACAAAAAAAAATCCAAATAGGTGGAGATGAGTTTTCTTTTAACAAACCAATTACATATCTAAATTATCCTTAAAAAATAATTAAAAGTATGATTACTTTTTAGAAAAATTAACGAGTGGGTTGTTTGTTTGTTATAATTAACTATGATTTATTAACTATTCCTCCTTTTTTACTTTTAAAAATAATTCACATTTCTAACTATTCAATTTTAATTATTAATTTATAATTATTCAATCATTTATAGCTATTCATTTTTAATCATTCATTTCAAATCAATCAAAATAACTTATTTTTAACCATTTATTCAACCTTTTAAGTTACTCACAATAATTACTCATTTTAAATTTAAATCCAAATAATATTTTGATTCTAACTCTTCTATACAAAAACCATATACAAACTAGTTTTTTGCTACAACTCTCAATTTTTAGTTACTCATAATAACTCATCGATATAACTAAAAAAAGCTAAATCCTCTTTAAATATGACAAATAAACAACCCCAAGTGTACTCATTCGTGTAAAAGAAATATTGATCCTCAATTATCTACGTGCAAACATGTCATGTATTCATTTATGATTAAGACTATTTTCTCGAAGCGGTAAAGTTGTTCGAGTTGAGGATCCTACGATTAATCTTCTATTCAATATTTAGGAGCTTAGCAAAATAATATATTGTTTTGTGTGACATATGCCTTTAATAATTAAATGTCATACGATTAGTTAGTCGGGGGCCTCCTCCTCGGTCAACAAGTGGGGATTCGAGGGCAACATCTTCGAAACCTCCACGAAATGTGTATTTATCATTAACGAACTTTTATGTATTTTGGGCATATTATATGTGATAAGGTTTAATGAGAGTATTTATATAAACTCAAATTAAACTCCAGCCACCCCATGAGGTTCATTTGTAGTTTTGCTCCATTTAATAAAATTGTGCCCCATTTCTACCCCGTGAACTAGCTTGCACAACTTTAGAGAACGATGTAAATTTTGTGTGTTTTTTTCTCTTTATCTTCTACATTTTATTATTCTTTATTCTATTGTTCTCGATTGATTAACCATGTAAATTTTAACCTAAAAAAAATTGAATCTCAAAATGATAATTATGAATTTTTCATTATCTTGAAAGGGAAGCAATGGCCAGCAGCATGGGACCCGCCCGAACGAACCTACCGTGCGGTCCATAGGTCGCCAATCTCCGCAGTTGGGCCTGCACCCAACCACAACCACAACCACCCGTACGGGACGAACTTTTATTATAATAATAAAGAAAAGAAAAAAGTAAAGTATATTATTATTATTATTATGTAATTTTAGCTTTAGAAAATGGCATTTGGGTTTTGTCATCCTTTTCCATTCACCAGCCACATTCAACATTTAAAACATACCTTCTGATTTCAACACCTGCAAACGCCTTTTAGATTCAGATCTCTTTCCCATTCGTCTTCATCTTCTCCATTCCTGCATTTCTTCAATTCCTTCCTCAGATTCTTCTCAGGTCAGTTCTCCTCTCATATTCCCAGTATTGGAGAATCCGTTGCATGTTTTTACGCTTTTTGTCTGCACACCACGATGCTTGTTCTATGTAAGCTGATTTCAATTATTTCATTGATTGATTGATTCATTGTTTTACGCATTTCCGTTGCTCCGATTGAGCTCGAGCTCTTGATTTTTCTTGCTCTGGTTTGAGCTTTTAGCCTTGCCGATGGTTCATCTTGTTGATTCTGTTAATTAGTTGCGTGTTAATTTGATCGATTTGGAGTACCGACTTTCCGCGATGATTTTTGAACTATGCTCTTACGTTTTCCTCCATTTATGCACATTTTGCTGCTGTTGTTGTTGTTGACGCGCAGTCCTCACGCGCCTCATTCATAATAGCTCTTTAACGACGTCACTTGTTGTCTGATGCCAAGAATCTGATATTTAACTGTGCTCGACTACCTTAGTTTAGCTTATGCTCTTCTCTTAAGAGTTATATAAGGAATTACAGGATCTGAGCTAAATTGAAGGAAGTGATGGCACCCATGACTTCTTATTCATTGCTGGCCGTTACACTTACTTATTTTTTGCATAACTTTTTAGTAAAGTGTATTTGTTTTTTCTTCCAAATTCTTATGATTGGGAAGTTCCACGGAAGTTGGGTAACATATGTAGATTTAATTAAAAGTTTTGGTTGGGATTAGATAGAGACAATTGTAACAAAAGATAACAAGGTTATAGCAGAAAGATGACACGGCATTGCAAGGAGATAAAAGAAAGGTTCTTCAATTTATCTAAATAATAACTGGGTTGAATCTCTGAGGGAGGGTCCCGTCTTAGCATTATCATTATGAAATGAATGAAGTCTGAACATATTTATGATAATCCAATTTATATGTTGTGTATTTTTTTATTGATCTAAGTTTCTTCCCCGACTTGTTATCTTTATTTTCAATTCAATTGCTGAGTGAGTTTCACATGAAGTCCCCAGAGGCGGGGCAATGGTTTAAGACTTGGGCTTTGAAAGTATACTCCCTTCAAAGTTCAGGGTTCGAAAATCATCTATGACATTACTCTTTCAATGTCTCCGGTGCTTGATATAGGGATGGGCATGGTTACCCTTGTTTCAAAAAAGTGAGTTTCACATGAAATTTAGAACTTGCTATGATTTGTGTCAATGTATAAAGTTCGTGGTTCTATTAACTCATTTGCATAGCCAATGATTGTGTTGAATTACATAGATGGTTCTAATTTAGCAAAGGAGATGACCAAATTATCCTTGGGTACAGTAAAGCTTAAACACACGAGATTTGAACCTATTGAGATTGGAAGCCAAGAAGTGGGTGGTTATCATCGAGTGCCATTTCTCTGACGATGGTGTGACAAAGCAAATAGGGTATTTTCTCAGTGAATGATCAGCTAGTATAAACTGGACCTTTTGGTAGAGAGATAATCTGATATATAAAGTGTCAGCTGACAAGATGCAATCGGAAGGCGGGGAGACTGAGCTCCATTTCCCTATTCACTTTGAGGAAAATGCAAGTGAGAAATATGAACCTTTTAGTATTGAGAACGAACCTGGGAGGAGTATTAATGGCGATGATTATGAATCCTTTCACAGCGATAATTATAATTCGCTGCAGCTAGATGCAAAGAATCCTCTATCACGTGCCAATGTGCTAAAGACATTATTCTTTGTTTTTGTATGGTATACTTTCAGCCTTCTTTTGACCTTGTAAGTTCCTTATTCACATAATCAAGAATTAAATTTGTAATGTGATGTTTATTTAGATGTTCAATTAAACTGGATTTCTCCTGGTTTGAGCAGATATAATAAATCTTTATTAGGAGATCACTTGGGTAGGTTTCCGGCTCCATTGCTCATGAATACTGTTCATTTTACAATGCAAGCTGCTCTATCCAATTTGATCACATGGATTTGGTCTAGTCGATTCCAGCCTATTGTTACTATGACATGGAGGGATTACTTCACAAAAGGTAATCTAGAAACTAATGGCTTTTATTTAGTCTTTTCATTATTCTGGTATACTCCAATTGATCTTTTAAACCTACCAAGCTAATCACTGATGTGTTATGATAAGGTTGCTATACTAAGGGACAGTCATGGGACATCAAGGGATTAGTGGTCTAGTTCAATTGACAAGTGAAAAATTAATTGGATAAATTCTAATTTCTTGAGTATGTGGCTATGTGCTTTTCATGATGAAGTAAAGAACAATGGATAAGTTCTATATGATTTACTTGTAAGAATATGACATTTTCTTTCATTAGTGAATTGTTAATCCAATTACATTTTGATTTCTTTGGACAAATCTTCCTATTTATCCCAAAAAAATCTTTTTTTTTTGTGTGGGTTTTTTACCATTTTTTGTCATTGCATTAGCGGTTAAGAATCATAAATTTTTGAATGATTAAGACCCCATTTGATAACCATTTTGTTTTTAGTGTTTGATTTTTAAAATTAAGTCTACAACTACTACTTCACCATATGTTTTTTCTTACTTGGATATCTACATTTTTCTTATATTTTTAAAAACCTAACCAAAATTTGGAAAAAAAAAAGTAGCTTCCAAAGTCTTGTTTTGATTTTTGAAATTTTGGTAACATTCACCTACTTTCTTAGGGGGTGATTGGACTTAGGCGTTGAGGAGAGGAGAGGGAGGGGATGGAGTTGAGATTTCTGAACCCCTTGTTTGTTTTTAGTACATCACAACCCCTCATCGACCTCTCCTCTAACATCCCATCAAAACTCTTATCTAATCCTATCAAGTGTCATATCAAACCTTATCCATTCTCAACCATTAATATGTGTTATATAAATATAAATATTATAAAATGTTACAAATATATAATGATTACAATAAAAAAAAAACTAATATAAAATAAACATCTTCCCCTAAACACCAATCCCCAAATAAAGTTTTTGTAACATCTCCTCTCCAAAACACCAATCTCCACACAAGTACTTCATACCTTCAAATCACTCTACTTCTTCTTCTACTTCCTCTCCTCTTATCAACTCCAAAATCCAAGATGGAACACGTGGTAGGAAATTTTAGTAAAAATAAGTTCAAATTTTAAAAACCAAAACCAAATGGTTATTAAATGAGACTTAAATTTGTGGCTAGTTTTTGTCATTTTTCTAAAATTTTGTGGATGATGTTATTTTTATTCATTAGATGTTTGCTCATAGGATGTTAACCTTTATATTGTGTGTAAATTAACTTTTCTATCAACTAATGCCACAGATGGACTTTGCCTTTCACAGTTGTCCCAACGGCTCTTGGAACAGCCTTGGATGTTAATCTAAGCAATGCATCCCTTGTCTCAATATCAGTCACATTTGCTACCATGGTAGGATACCTTTTCTTCATGCCTATTTGTTGAGTCAAGAAACTGTCTATGTTAATATAGTACTTTATGCTTAATAACACTAATTATCTTTCTCTTTTTGATTGTCAGTGTAAATCCGGTTCTCCTATATTTCTCCTCCTGTTTGCTTTTGCTTTCAGGTGAGTTGTACCACAAAATTATCTAACCTAGCTTCTTATGCTTGCATTTATGTAGACAAATATATCTATATGCATCCAACCTTATCGTTCATCATACATTTTGGAGTTCTCAGTCCTTTGTGTTTTTCTTATGTCGCATGACGTTTGAGAATAATTTTGAATAATTTAATGTGATTTCAATTTTACTTCCCTACCTTGCTGAAGATTCTTAGCTCTGTGTATTACATATGAATTATGGCTGAATATTGAGAGTGAATTTATTAATTATTTTGTCTTTTTCCCTGTATGTTTGTGATTTTTTTTAAAGTTTAATTTAAGTAAGAACGGAAGAAAGATATATTTAAGAAGGAATCCTACATAAAGGCTGTAGGGATGAGGGATCCGGGAGAAATCAAACAAAAGGCCTCCAAGTTATGAGAAAATAGATTTTTCTTATGATAGATTACTTTTATGATTATTGTGTTAAAAAATAATCATCATGGAGTGGCCTAGTGGTCAAGAAGGCCTTGTAGAACTAAGATGTGATAGGTTCAATCCATGGTGGCCACCTACCTAAGAATTAATTTCCTACGGATTTCCTTGACATCCAAATGTTGTAGGGTTAGGGGCGTGCATGTGACAATCGTCGAAGTGCGCGCAAGCTAGCTCGGACAGTCTCATAAAAAATGTGATCAAAGGTTTCCATTTTTTTTACCCAATTTAATTGAATGACTTGATGTAGAATATCCCATTTGATCCCAAGTAGTAGGCTTTCAATATAATACCTGGAGATCGCTTATTGATATTAAGTGTTAAAATTTAAAATATTCTATCTTCTCATTTTAGTGATTTTGTTTTGAATTAATTGGTTGAAACAATCCCTTGGTCTGTGTTGATAAGATGATATTATATTTTTTTTTTGGAAAGTCGTATCTCCTTTAGAATTTAGGGGAAGGAACCCCATTTTATTTATGGAAAGCAAAGCTGGCTAGTTTCGTCTTCCAGGATACTCATTCTTTATTACAGGGACCGAAGTATGGTTTATTATTTATGTAGAAGTTTGCATTTTGCAATCAGTTACAAATAACTAAAACAAGTAATGGAAAGAGGAAAGCGGTTAGGAGACGACAAAAGAAGTCCATGTTCACCAAACATAAGTATACTAAATTACTTATCTGTTTTGACATCAAAATTACTTATCTTTAGAAGGATCATCCACTGCCTTCTAAAACTTTTCTTTTTACATATACTTCGTTTAAAGTTATTTTATGAGTTTCAACCTTTTATTATTCCTGCAAATTTATTTATGAACAACCAAAAGTTATTTTGTGGTCGATAATAAATAAACTTTCAATTTCAAGTATTTGCTATGTTGGGTTTCCATTCTTCCTTTTGCATCTATATTATTCCTTTTATCATGATACTGGCTATTGCAGATTCTGTAGCCTACAAACATTACCTGTAACATATATTACAAATTTTACTTTCTAATCAAGACATTGTATTTTCTCATCATAATATTTTGTTGATTCTTTATTCATTTAGCACACAATTGCTCGTGTCAGGTTGGAAACTCCTAGCTACAAACTTTCTGGCATTATCTTGGTTATATCTGTTGGAATTTTATTAACAGGTATCTAGCATTTTTCGTTTTCTCCTAGCTGATAGTTCGTGAATTATAGAATTTGAAGTATGTAATTCTTGATTATATTCAAATGAAAACGACCATCTACGGTCAAACCAATTGAGCTGTTTTGGTCAGTTTTGTTGGTTCCATGCTCCAACTTGCATAGGAAGGGCCTACACTTATTTGATTCTTATATCTGTATAATGCAACTGCTAGTGCTTGGGGCAACTTATAATCACTGATTAACTATTCTCTTTGGATAAACTGCAGCATCCTACGATATAACGTTGCAAGAAACACTAAGATTTTAACATAGGTTGGTGGCTATCGTAGGGTTTGAACTCTTGCCCCCAAAGTCTTCCTGTCCCGTTCGAATCCTTTTTACCACTAGCTAGCCACGGTGGTTAGAACTAGTGATTTAGAACTAACAGTAGTTTACCTAGGTCACATACTCGAGAAAGGTTGGAGTTGGAAGTGAAAGAATTAGGAGCAAACCAAGTGAATTGTTGCTGTGGGCTCTATTTTTTGTGTCAATAAACACTTTTAAGCATTCATTACATTTCAGTTCTAATTGTTTTTTATACACGAAATCATTAATTCGATCATCTACGTTAAAATTTTCTAATAAAAATGTACTTATGCCCCCATCCTTTTGCTTCTTTGGTTTTTTCCGTGGCAGTTGCAAAGGAGACAGAATTTGAATTCTGGGGTTTCATTTTTGTTATGCTTGCTTCTGTTATGTCCGGCTTCAGGTGGTCCATGACGCAAATTCTTCTTCAGGTATGGATTTTGTATTTCCCGTTCTTTTTCTCATGCATGCTAGCGTTTTTTATGCTATCAACAATTCTTTTTTTCTTACAAGAAAATATTTGGTCCATTTCTTGCTTCTATATTTGTTGACTTGGATCCTGACATTTTCCCGTGTGATGCAAAATGCCCAACTGGATATGAAGCGAGAAGCATTTGGTAAGTGTTTCTCTGCTGTTTCGTTTTAAATTCTTGGATTTCTTTTGGTTCTGTATCTGTGGACACTTGACATTCTGTCAGGTTTCACGAACACTAACATTTTGCCAAAAAAAAAAAAACAATAGCATTTTGTCCTTGGAATACTGAGTTTTATCCTAAACTTTCACCCTTTGTTGATCATATGTTTTTATTTTGTTTCATTGGATGAAATTGTTTGTGCATCAAGATCAGCGAACTACTTAAGAGTCACACGTTTTCTTTCTACAAGACCATTTAAGTTCTTTTAGGAAATTCTTAGATGTTGCATTTAGATTTCAGTTTTATTCATATTAAAATGTTGCTGCTAAATATTGTCTAACAACAAAGTTCCGTTCATTTCAGGTTTGAAAAATCCTTTTACCTTGATGAGCTACGTAACACCAGTGATGGCTATTGTGACTTTGATTTTATCCCTTGGTTTAGATCCGTGGGAAGACTTTAAAAGTAATGGATATTTCAACAGTGTCTGGCATGTTACTCGGAGTTTCTTGCTGATGCTTTTTGGTGGAACACTTGCCTTCTGTATGGTAGGAACTTGGCTGAGGATTTCTTTATTAAGTGTTGTCTCCACTCTTGTCCAAATTTTTTGGAGCACAAATCTATTGTTATCTTTTCTGTTTGAAGAAAAGTGTTATCTTTTTGCAGGTATTAACTGAATATATCCTTGTCTCTGTTACTAGTGCTGTCACGGTGACAGTTGCTGGTGTTGTAAAGGAGGCTGTAACTATATTGGTATGGAATCTTCTGACCAGTTTCATTATACTTGATAATCAAGATGTAGGGCTCTTCAATTTTCTTAATTGTGTTTGGGGTGAAGGGAATGATAATGAGGAAATGATTATTTGTGTTTGGGGTGGATGGAATGATCATGGGAAAAATAAAATAATGAGTATGATGAGAATGAAAATAGTCATGTGATGTATAAAAAGTTTGTTGAGATGCCTTGAACACATTATTACCCTGTGATTAGTAGTCGGGGGTCTTACTGCCTGGTTAGCGAGTGGGCGTGCGGAGGCAACGTCCCCGTTGCATAAACGTTTTCCGCACTACAAGGCTACAAGTAATCGCATCTTACATTACAACAATACTTTTTGCATTCGTTTAGCGCATCTTGTTTCTGTTGCGCATTCCGCATGCGCTTACGCATCCGCATTCTATTTTATGTTTACGCATTCTATAATAGGGTTTAATGAGAGTGCATATATAAATTCAAATCAAATCCTAGCTAATTATGACATTCTATATGTTCATTTTGTATTGTTCGTTTCTCCTTAATAAAATTGTGCTCTATTTCTGCCCGTGGACTATCTTACACAACGTTAGTGAACCACGTGAATTTTCTGTATTGTTTCTTCTTCTTTTACGATTTTTTTTTTATCTTCGCACCGGTTGTTGATTGCCGTTTTCATAACAAAGTTATTGGAGAGAGAATAAAAGTAGTTACGAGGATAATGACAAAATGTGATTTTTGGAAAACGTGATTATGGAGAAAATGATTTCCGGTAGCCCAAACACACTATTAATGGATTTGACTCTAGGTTCTGGTTTCACCAGCATTCCCACTGCAAGGAAACGAACTCCTTTCCTTCTATGCTACTACAAGGACATTCAAAATGTTTAGAAGGGCGACATTGAAGTGGGAAGACATCTTGTCTTGTCTTCCCTCTCCTCGTATTTTTTGTTCTCTTTTAATAAAAGCATTTCTTATTCAAAAAAAGAAAGAAAAAAAAGTTTTTATAGTGCAAGGTACTGAGATACAAATTTATTTTTTTTTTTTTTTTTGAAAAGTACTGAGATACAAAATTTCAACTATAGGAGTACTCTTTCATTGTTGCATTTTCAGGCTGTAGTATTATACTTCCACGATAAATTTTCCTGGCTAACTTCTAATTTAATATTGCATTGTTGCATTTTCAGGTTGCAGTATTTTACTTCCACGACAAATTTACCTGGCTAAAAGGAATTGGTCTCCTCATAATTATGATTGGTGTCAGTTTGTTCAATTGGTACAAGTAAGTTGCCATTTTTATAATATAGTGCTTAATTAGCATGCCTGACAATTAGCAATTTTTTTTTAAAAAATCATCCCTTCCAAGTGTGATATGACTGTTTACTACTGGTATTTCAGACCATGAATTTTCTGGACGTAGAATGTAAACAACTAATACTTTAGATGAATTATTGTTTATAATTGAATAGTTCCAATATCATTAACTGGACAGTTAAAAGCTAAAATTTACTTGAAATTAGTGACTCGGAAGATTGAGACACAGAATATCAAAAGCTTATAAACGGTATCTAAACAAGTAAAATACTTGGTTATGGGTGCTTGTGCTTAGTCATCATGTTTGATCTCCATTTGCTCATCAGATACCAAAAGCTACAAAAGAAATCTAGTGAAGATATAGGAAGCTCACTGCCAACAAATGCTGCTGCCAAATATGTAATTCTTGAGGAGATGGAAGAGGAAGACGTCCACCGCTGATTGTCAAATTACATCGTCTGAATCCTAGAAAATTCAAGTAAGCTCACTTAGCTTTGTTCGGCCAATTAGGCCTTAGGGTCATACGGTATGTTCTTTGACATCCAAATGCTGTAGGATTTGGCAGTATGTCTCGTGAGAATGATTGAGGTTTGCGTAAACTGGTCTGGACACCATGTATATAACAAAACTTGTTTTGCCAATTAGTTGATTTATGCTTGGTTTCAGAGAACATCAGTCTTAATTATTCTATATAATTTATTTATATGAATTCAAGACATCTATGAATACAAGACATCTAAGAAAGGGCTCCACCCCTGTTTAGTAAGTTATGCCACTATCATGAAATACCAGTATGTAACTAAATTTATTGTAAGAAACTAGAATGATAGTTAACATGTAATTTCTCTAGGGCACATCAAAATTAAGCAGATCCCACTTAACTATCGTGGATTGATGTTGTGGTCAAACTAGACTTAAGAAATTTAAAGGTTACCGGCTCAATCTATTGAGATTATCTACTTGGAAATTTAAAGGTTACCGGCTCAATCTATTGAGACTATCTACTTAGAAATTAATTTTTAATGAGTTTCTTTGACAACAAAAACATATAGTAAGGTTAGACGGTTGTCTTTAAAAATAGTCGAGGTGCGAGCTTGTGTGAACCGGGAAAACTAGCAGATGTAAAAAAGTTACACAGCCTTTACTATTATCGTGTTAATCGAACAGTTTATTAGTTATACTAATCTGGTTAGTTGATGTTCCTACAGGGCGTGACAGTTTTGAACAGATTTATTGGAAGCTTCATATTATTGCTATCAAAGGAATTTTCTTGCACGGGTTCTAGTGGCTGACCATATTCAAAAACCGTGCCAGTATCCTTGTGGCCCTACTCTTTGGATTTAAGTTGTAATCAATTTTGTAGTGAATGCAAGTCAAATTTGTGTGCTCCTATTTTTCATGCGGTTTCAAAGGAAAATATTGCCTTTTGAGTGGATCTTCTACTCAATCTTTGTATTCTAATTATCATGTTATTCTATTTCCTTCAATTCATGGATCCCATCCTTGATGATAGCACGAAAATCTTTCATTTTTTCCCTCCCCATTAGGGGCTGTTTAATGTAAGGAGTAAGCGTTATTAAAACTAAGAGAGTTGTTCAGTTTGGAAAATTATTAAAGTTGTGCATGAAGTACAAAGTTGTTTAGGACCATTTTGATAACTATTTTATTTTTGAAATTTAAGTCTATTCTAACTCAATTTTTCTACAATATGATTCATCTTTTTTTAAGAAACTATATGAATGCTAACCAAATTTTATAAATAAAAACAAGTTTTTGGAAGCTATTCTTTTGTATTTTCAAGTTTTGGTGTGGTTCTACTAATATAGTTGAGATGTGGATATTAGTAAGAACAAACATATGATAAAATAGTTGTTTTAGACTTAAATTTTTTTTAAAATCAAATGAGGTCTTAGTTTAAAGTTATGAAGTTTGTGTTTTTTGAATTCAAGATCAACAATGGAGTATTCAAATTTGTAACTTTATTGAAGTTTTATTCTTTTTGGTTAAGGTTTTTGTTTTTTTTTAGTACATATTGAGGGAGGGGGACAAATACCGATTTTCGGGCTCGAACTTACTGGTGTTGAACTGGTTTACAACCAAACACTGAAACTATTGAGCTATTAACCGGTTAATTGTTTAGATCATATATATTACATCTCCTTTACTTTTTTTTTTTTATAAGTTTAGACCAGCCTCTAAAGGGGGTTTGTTTCAAATTTAAGGAGCATTTAGTAACTGTTTTTCAAAAAACTAGATCCATTGAATTGTAACTATTCAAAATAACTCATGATTTCCAACTACTCAGAATGTCTGATTTCGTTTCTAACTATTAAAAGAAATTCACCATCAAAATAAGTTCATCCAAACACCACGAACTCATAAAAGGGAATTGCCTGAAATTGGAAGTGTTTAGAATGTAATTGTATGTATCCAATGAAGTTGAAGAGATAGATGAGTGGTAGAGAGAAGTTTGAAAATGTATCGAAATAAACAAAGGAAAGTTGGAATTAGAATCGATTTCCAGTTGTGAATAGTAGCATAGTGAATGCAATAGGAAAGAAGACACCTAAATTAGAAAAAGGGAATTTAAATAGCAACAAAGAAAAATGGAAAGCCAAGCTAGGGATAGGGATCGGGTCTTGAGTAGTTGCACCGTACACTGCCCGATTCCGACGCTTCAACCAACACACCCGCCATGCCTTTCTCAGCTCCACACTCCGCCTCCGATCGATTTAGGGTTTCTTCTAAATCTTCCCTATTTGATTTGCTGCTACGTAATAGAATCCTAAATTTATATATGGATTTTTATTTTATTTTATTATTACAAAACTTTTAATTATTTATTTATACGCATTTGTGCATCCAAAAAATGACGACTTCTACATGTGTGGTCTGATTGTAAGTTGTTTTAGTAACATGTAATTGTACGCATTTTTGATGCTTTATTCTTTATGACTGAATGCATTAAACAAGTATCGTTGCTCCTTTTCGGTGGGATCATATGCCTTAGTGAGTAGTATCGTTGCTAGAATATCATCCCCGACCGAATTACTTCGTTTTAATGAATGCATATATTCAGTACTGCCTAAAATAAAATAGGGCAGAGAATGTACTAATTAATTCTTTAAACACAAACCAATAAAATGCAGATTCCGATTGTGTAACCCACCACACATCCGCTCCAAATCCCTAACCGATTCATGACTGTCCTCAACCTCGACGCTAAACTCCAATTTATCCAGCGCTTCTCTAGCCGCTCGTCTCAGTTCCTCAATCCTCTCTTGCTTTCTTCTATTGTACCATATTCTCTCTTTCGCTTCCACGGCTGCTCTAATCGCCTTTTTCACCTCACCTTCTCCAATCTTCGCCGTTGCCAAATCGCCGAGAGGTTTGATCGGAGTCGGAGAAATCGCCTTCTTCGCTTTCTTGGCCAGTCTCTCGCAAAGGAGGCCCCCTGTTTTCGAGCGATTGTTTTTCGCTGAATTGTTCTTCATCTTCGATTCTCGGCTTAGGTGACTTTTTTCAGTGAAACTGTGTGATTTTTATAGTTCTCGATTTATTACCTTTTAGGTTTTGGTTTTTCTAGTTTTATTTGATTTTGGTGTGTTTGAAGATATTGATAGAATCTCTTACATTTATCACTACGGTATATGATATATTCGTTTTTCCATTTATGGGATTTATTTTGTTCCGAATGGAGTTTTGAACTCTTTTTTTCCATTTATGGGATTTGTGAAGCTTGGCTTTCAAGTTACCGCATTTCAAATGTTTATCTTTTTGTTGATTAAAAATATCAGAGGCTTCCCTAAGGTTCACCTTCACAGGATTTTAATATAAATCTAAACATATTTTCAAGAATTGGTTTTAAAACAATTATAATTCCTATATGCGAAAGGATATTATATCCAAATTCATTATTTTATCCCGAAGAAACAATAATTAGGCCTTCATTTTTAGTTTTCTGTTTTTCATTTTTATTTTTTGAAAATAAATTTGTTTGACATTTTAGTTTTTGGTTTTTGTTTTTAAAATTTTTAAGACTTTTTTAAAATATTAAAGAAAATTTTAAAACTAAAAAAAAAGAGTAGCTTTAATGAGTTTTTGTTTTTGTTTTTTAAAAAAAGTATGAAAAAGTAAAAAATAAATAGTAAAAAGCTAAAAAAATCAAAATAAAATGTGATATTTAAAAATAATAAATATTTGCCAAACATTTTTTTTTAATTTTTAAAAACATAAAACTAAAATCAATTATAAAAAATTTAAAATTATAAACAACATAAAAACAAAATGGTTATCAAATAGAGACTTAGTAATTAAGTTCGCGTGTGATAACTATTTCGTTTTTAATTTTTCATTTTTTAATTTAAACCTACAGCTTGTCTCCCAGTGCTAACCCAGTAGTTGAGACTAAGAACTTCAAGATATATTTAGAGATGACTAGTCATAGGTTGCTGGAAAGGACTTAAACTAAAATAAAGTATCTCGCTGTGACAGTCTAGAGACGGGTCAGGTACCTCAGATATAGGAAAGCTCCGATTTCCCAATTTTTTTAAAAAAATCTAAGAGTTTATCCATTCAAATTTTCCACGGTTATAAGGGTGGAGATAGGTTAACACTAATACGTTGAACTACTGTTAATATCAAAATTCTAAGACCAAAATCTACTTTACCTGATAAATTAAAGGAAAAAAAAAAGAAGAAGTTATTACCAACGTGACTTATGGTTAAGTTTATGGTAAAGTTTTCTTTTGATATTACCATTCATTAGCGGCCAAATTCTTGCTCCATTATTTATGGTCAAGTTTTCTTTTCCAACACAAAATAGGTACGGGAGGCCACATGTATTGCTGCAGAAGAAAGCAACCATTCGCCGCCGCCGTGGACGCTTAAATTCCCTCCATCATCGGATTCAGCCTCCATTTTTTCCGGCCATGGACCTGTTGGGCGGAGGCAATGGCGGCCTCTGGGCCTGGAACTTCTTCCGTTCGGATTCCGAAACTTCTCGTAACAAGAGGAGAAGATTCGAGTCCAAATCGTCTAATTCCATCCAAGCAACTGGCGGATCCGGTTACCATTTCCCTCTCAAGCAGTCCTTGACCGCCGGCTGCCTCACTCTCTCCGGCGACACCGTTGCTCAATTGGTTGGTCGGTGGCGTACAAGAATCGCTCTCAACTCTACTTCTCTCGATAAGGTCTGCATCGTTTTCTTTGATTCTGGACTTGGAAGTAATTAGGTTATTGTAATAATTTTGGAATTTCGAATTCTGCTGTTGTCGGTGAATTAGGGCATTAGGTTTTCTTTGTTCGTGTTTGTGGCTGCTCGAGTTTCTCAATTCGGTGTTTGAACACTTGAAATGGTCATTTCTCTTGGATTGAAATTGTAGGATTGTTTTTTCGTTCTGCCCTTGCATATCTGTTGCTAGCAGTATACTATCATGTTTTCTTTGTTCTTGTTTGTGGCCGCATTAGTTTTCGATTCGCTGTTTGAACTTGGTCCGCTCAATTCTCTTGGACTGAAATTTGTGGGATGGTTATTTTGTTCTGCAATTACAGAACTGTTGCAAGCAAGTATACTCGGTTTTCGTTTTGATTATAGTCTACAGTGATTCTGTTTATGATGTTGTTAACTTAATTTAAGACCAAAACTCTTCTTTCAGGATGGTCTTTCGAATATATTTTCAGATCATGATTGGATTCGCTCTATAAGAATGCTTTCTTATGGGATTCTGCTTTATGGTCCGGGATCCTTTGCATGGTACAATTATCTTGATCATGTTCTGCCCAAGAAATCGGTGGGGAATCTTATGCTCAAGGTACACTTGGTTCTGGCTCTGGTGGTGTTAGTAATTCTTATAATATTCATTTGAGCTTATTGTGGCTGAAGATAATAAGCATTAAGCATTTTTAAGTTTTTCTGTGAAGTGTGAACATTTTTATCAGCTAATTGATTGTTCTTCAGGTTCTCCTGAACCAAATTGTTCTTGGTCCATGTGTTATTGGTGTTGTATTTGCATGGAACAATATCTGGCTAGGAAAAATCTCCCAGCTTCCTGAAATGTACCGGAAAGATGCTCTTCCTACATTGTTATATGGTAAACGTCTCGGACTAGGTCCCTTTATTACCTCAAGAACATAAGTCTAATGAAATTGCCTTTTTTTAAATCCCTAATGAAATTACCTTTTGATCTCTTTGCAGGGTTTAGGTTCTGGATTCCTGTTAGCATATTGAACTTTGGGTAATTTTTCATATTTAGTTACCTCTCTGGGTTCCCTCTCAGTTACTCAAGCTACATTTTGAAAAAAAAAAAAGAAATCACCAGCCATATGGTTGAATGAAAGAACTATGAAACAACATCATTTGAAGCCACGTAATGTTTTTTTTAGCTCAATAACTAGTGATGATGGTAATCGAACCCGTGAGGTCTTAGTCATGAACACACACTTATACCGGTTGAGCTACTGCTCTTTTTCGGTACATAATGAACTTTAGTTTATTACAGTAATTGATGTAGTTAACCCTCGTAGTTGATGAGTTAAAACTTAAAATACAATATCATATTATAGTTTAGGATTAGATAAGACGTCACATTTAACACGTTGTTAACTTCTGATCTATCTTTCTTTTTCTACTGCATTTCCCACCATGACAATAAAGTAGGTTGCAGTAGAGGACAAACTCAAAAAAATTAAGTCAGCTTTTATTTTTATAGTACTGCCAACTGCATGTTCATGTTCCTAACTATTGATTGGTGACTAACAACATTATTTTAAATGTAACTAAACCATGTGCTGCATCGTACAGGGTTGTGCCTCTCCAGGCCCGGGTGGCTTTCATGTCTGTGGCCTCTATATTTTGGAACTTTTATCTGTCTTCAACCATGAGTAAGCGATCCAGTCTGGAAAAATCTTAAGATTCGTGTGCGAATACTGCACCAGAAGGCTTTATAATAAGGCAAGCACCTTATCATTTGTTGTTCAGCTTGTGTGACTCAATTCTCAGTGTAGAGAATAGTTGAGTAGATTATTATATCTATCAATTTCAACTGCTTTCTCATTTAATGGGTTGTGCTTTAAATCTCCCAAACAGAATTTTGTTTTTTAAGTAGCACTATTATTTTTTGCTCTTGCTAATAAGCATTGCAAATATGTCCCTCTCCCATCCCTCACATTGTTGCCCTCACATTATATGTTAGTGGCAGGGTATTGTTTTGCAGTCTCACTAGCATCAACACTAAGGTTTTACCTTAGAATAAACAGAAGTTTTTCCTTTCATTAGAGTCGATTCATGTTTAACTAACAGACTAGACTAGGCAAACTTGAGGAGCTGCATCAAGGTGGACCCTGGTTGAACTTGACCCTGGTTAAGGATCCTGAGTTGAAAAGGTGAGAATATCTCTAATATTTATAAAATAGATATACCATTATACTCGTTATCAATTATTTTTGAGATGAAAGCTCATACTATCGAATATGATATCAAAGTTTATTAAGTCCAAACGAATATTAGATTCATTAAAAAAAAATTAGGCGGATCAAAATTAGTAAACCAAAGAGATACCATCTTAGGGGTTTGTTAAATATTCCCCAAGGGAAAGTTAAGAATGTTTTATAGCGTCTATAAGATAGATGAGTTATTTTACTTATTACCAATTAGTTTTGAGATGAAACCTTGTATTATTTAATTGTCATCTAAAGATGAAAAACAACTGAGAAAACCTGAATCCTTTTGGAAGTGACATTGAGCAAATTTAGCCCCTTCAATACTCTTGGTTGGAATATAAACTAACCGTGAGTATGGTTTTATTTTTTATTTTATTATTATTATTATTTTTTCTGGTTTGTGTTCGTTTTGTTTTTATTATCCCAGGGACAAAAACTTTATTTAAATGCTTTCCAGTGTAGTGGGTTCTATTGTTCTATACATTGGGAGTTTTGTTAGACGTTAGTGGTGTTTGGATGAGTAGTTGTACGGGAAGTTATTTTGAATGATTAGAGTGAGGAATTATTTTGAGTAATTAAAAATTGGGGTTAATAGTAATAACTTGTTTGGATGTAGATTTTTAGAGAGGAGTTGCAGTCAATAATTCGTTAGATGTGAATTTTTGTTGAGGAGTTGCAATTAAAAACTTGTTTGTATGTAAATTTTATAGAGAAGTTACCAAAATTAGTAGATGAAAATGAAGAATTATTTTGAGCGATTAGAAATGAATAGTTTAATTAATTGCAATAGTTCATTTGAATGTGGTTGTTGTTCAACGTAAAAGAGATGAGGCGACCATTATACTTTTTTCCAACTCTTAACACCAAAATCATTGAAGCATTAGAAACCATGTGGGCTGAGCGGTTCAAGTTGGGTTGAATTTTTGACAATAGATCCACAACCTTAAACTAACTGAAATTTGAACCAAACTGATTGACTTTATTCTAGAAAATTCAAATTGGTTAAATATTAGATGGAATGTGGTTTTTATGGGATGAGTAGCTCACATTTCTTATGATGATGTCTCTTTGAGTTCAATAATCTTAGATCGTATCAATAATCTAACACTAATTACTTTAATTTGAGATATTTTTTCTTTTTGGACACCTATTCACCATTTAGATGGCATATTAAGTAATTTTTTTTCTTCCGCAACACATTACATATTCAAGAATACACAATAAGCCTTTGCAAAAAGAAAAATATACACCCACTAAATTTACCTGCTTTTAATGTGTATTCAAGTTTTTTTTTTATGTGGGAGTGTTCGGACAATTTTAAGCACACTTTAACTATTATTATTATTATTATCATTAATTTTTTTTTTTTATTAGGTGACCATTATAAATTGAGCCTACAAATTTTTTAACATTTTATTGTCATTTTGACCACCAAGTACCTCATGATCGTTATTTAAAGAATTTTGTTATCCTTAAATCAAAATGACAAAAGAAAAAAACTTGCACAAACCTAATCAAAGCAGATAAATATTTCAAACAGTCCTAGATTTTTCAAGTAATTTACATTTGGTCCTAAATCTATTAAAATTTCCCATTCATCCTTAAAGTATTAGAAACTCTTAATTAGGTTATCATTTTAAAAGGCTTCCCTAGATTATTTCATTAAAAAGTTGTAAACCTAATTAGCACAAAGTTGATATGTTATTTTTGTCAAAAAAAAAAAAAAAAAAAAAAAGAAAAGAAAAAGGAGAGGGAGTTTTTTTTTAATGAAGAGAAAAAATGAGAGTTGATATGTTATTAAATTATTGATTGAACATGCCACTCAAAATGTATTTATGTTATAGATCAGCAAATTTGACGTGCCCATTATGAAAACTATATTGTATATATTTCTAAATTATGCCAAATGACATGTCTAAATGTCCAAATATCTCAAATAAACAAAATTTATAAACAAATTCTTACAACATTACTAAACTCAGATTTTTTGTCGGTAAAAACTTACCAAGAAATTAAAAAGATTTAGATCATATGATATTATATTTTTACCAGAAAATTGTGTCATATATATGTATATATAAATAAAGGGATTTATACATTCTCTATAAAAAAATAATAATAAAGGGATTTATATTTATAGTTCGTCATCTCGGAGTTTGGCGCTTCAACCCCTCCTCCCAATGAGCGGCAGAAGCATATCCACTTTCGCTGTTCTCTTCTCATTTCGTCCCCTCTCGAAAACCAGTTAAACCCCACTTAAACCCCCAAACACTTTCTTCAAATCCCTCATCTTTCACAATCTTATGCAATCAATTTCCGCCTAAACCCATCATAAGATGCAAATTTCCATGGCCATTTCGCCACTCAAACCTCCCCAAATCTTCCCATTTCATCAACCCATTTTACAGTCACCGAAACCCCAAGGAATCGCTCTTCAAAGTCATGTGAATCCCGTAAACTCCCTCAGAGATTCGGGCCTTTTATCCTCAATCGGCGTCGAAGAAGAGTACCGGAGAGCTCGGTCACAGGTTAATCGAAAAGGGGTGGATTTAGAAGGGTATTCAATTGAGGGGATTTCAGTTGGTGGGCAAGAAACTTGTGTCATTATTCCTGAATTCAAGTGCGCTTTTGATATTGGGCGGTGCCCATCTCGAGCCATTCAGCAAAACTTTGTGTTCATCACTCACGCCCATCTTGACCACATTGTAAGCTTCTTTATCTGAACCAATTAACCTTATCCGATTTCATTATCATTGTTGTTAATTCATTTAAGTTTTTGCTATTTATAGTCTTTGATGAGGGAACTAAGAAACACATTTCTTCATGAATTGTGAACGTTTTCTTTACCTGATAGTAAGGTGACTGGCCTACCTACTAACTAGGAATAAAGAACTAAGTAGCTAATAAGATATGAAAAGGGGACTGGTATAATTGTTTCACATTCTTCTTAAAGTTACTGGATTATAGAAGTAAACTCTCGTGGTTCCCAAGTGCCGACCTCGTTGGTTAAGGGTTGGGGTCTCCAAGGTATGCTCTCTTAGTCTCTTGGAAGTCCGAGGTTCAAAACTCATAATTGAACTTAATTGTAAAATCCCTTGTTGTCTTTTGAATACATGCCTTGGGATTACAACAATTGGTTGTGGGGAGATTCGAACCCATGACCTTTTGGTCATTGGCTGTACACTGATGGCGGTGAGCTAATGCTCTTGTTGGATAATCTGATTTTCTGCACCAATTTTTGTTAGTGATGCTGGTTTCAACTTGTTCTGGTTCAGGGTGGGCTACCAATGTATGTAGCTAGTCGTGGTTTGTATAGTTTAAGTCCTCCTACAGTATTTGTGCCTCCTTGTATTAAAGATGATGTGGAGAAACTACTTGACATTCACAGAACTATGGGCCAAGTGGAGTTGAACGTTGATCTGGTTGCACTAGATGTTGGTAGGTTGCTTTTCTTAGATTAGTTGTTTTTTCTTTTGACTGAAGCGTGCATCTTCATTTTATTGTAAGCGTAACTGAAAGAAATGCGACCTTTTTAATCCAGGAGACACATATGAAATGCGAAATAACCTCGTCTGCAGATCATTTGAAACTAAGCATGTGATACCAAGCCAGGTATGATCTATCTGCCTCGCTTCTACTTGGGGGAAGAAATGTTTCTTTGAGATACACAACTTTTAAGGACATTTCTTCTATTAACATAATAGGGCATCTTATCCATTTTATACATTGACAGAGACCTTAAAGATTTGAGAGTACCTGAGACTTGAGAGTTAAAATCTATTTATCTTTTTATTTACAGGACAGGAAGATTATGGTATTCTGTCTTTAGATAGATGCTGACAATCTTTCTTAAGCTCTTATAGTCAAACTAAAAGTTGCTGTCAGGAGACATGTTTTTCATGTATGGGAATTAATCATTAGATGGTGGATTAATTTGAGGAATCTTACTTTTTATAGCTGATTATCTACTGTAGATAGAATACTCAGATTTATTAAAAAAAAGAAAACTAGATGGCAAATCCTAGTGCATGCATATTTTTGGCTTTGGAGTTTAGCGAGGGACCTTGTTTGCAGTACCACGTTCTTTTGACTCTAAAAGTAGGTGTCTTTTTTGTTGAGGCCTGTATGTAGTGATCGATGATCAACTTTTAGAATAGTACATTATATGTGGTTCTAAAATAGAGAAATATGGACTATGAGGTATGAGCTGGGTTTGATTTTGATATTGATAGTTTTTATTTTTGGATGTTGAAGTATATCTCTACTAATTACATAATAATAACATGCGATTAATTAATTGTCTGCAGGGTTATGTCATTTATTCAGTTAGAAAAAAATTGAAGAAGCAATACATGCATCTTAAGGGGAAACAGATTGAGAAGCTAAAGAAATCTGGCGTTGAGGTATGTCTTGTTCAAATAGTTGGCTCCATTATTTAGTCTTTCTATATTTGTCATTCGTTTGATTTTGAAAATTTTGATTTAGATTACAGACACCATATTGTCCCCGGAGGTGGCCTTCACAGGAGATACAACAGCAGATTTTATGCTTGATCCACGTAATGCGGATGCATTGAGGGCAAAAATTCTTATAACCGAGGTAGAAATTTTGAAACCCTTGATCACCTTTTTCACCATTCTTGGAGTAGAGATTCTTATCAAATAATCATTGATATTCTATTCTAGTTTTTCCTGAGAAATGCCCTATTCCAGAAGTGTCCGTGCATCCAAAATATTCATTCTGCTTGTATCATCTTTTCTCTCTCGAGATATGTTTGGTGATTTTTGTCATGATCTGACTATTTGTTACAACAGATGGTAGTAACCCTAAGGAGATTGTGAAAGTGTATGAAAAACTTTTATGACAAGAAAATTGTAATAAGCTAATCTGAACTCTGAAGCAATTCAAGGAACCTAGATGCATCCTTGTTAAGAAAACCTAAGCACGAACACAAAATTTCCTAAATTACCTTGTCACCTTCTCTCTCTCTCTCTCTCTAAATGTGTGCATATATATATATATATATTATCAATTTTAATATTTTTTTATATATCCGTGAGTGTCACTAAATGCTTCTTTCCTTTCTTCTTTGTCCTCAAAGGAAGATCTGAACAGCCTACCTTTGTTGATTCCCACGTTCGCAGGGAAGCCCTTCTCTTTGCTGTACTGTTAGGCACTTAGACCTGCCCTACTGTGCTAGTCAAACCCTATGGTTGATAATATTCCTCATTTCCTCTCTGAAAAAATCTCGGAAACGTGCACAAAATGTATGTTTAGGGGCTCCCTGCCCCTTGGCTGGCTCTCCCTGATCTCGCTTCAACTTTGTTGTTAATAAAATATAAATCACAAATCACCTACTATTGATTAGCATTCATGTTATGTATTTCAATTTTGACTTTCTTTTATTTGTTTCCATCCACGGACCTCCATCCTTCCTTCGGTATCAAAAGAACTGGATGTTCCACTTCCTTCAATTGACTTCATCATAAAGTATTCGGTTGGTTGAGTTGTGATGCCAGACTAGTCCTCAGGTCTCTTGTGTTAGTTAGATAGAAAAATTTCTCCGTCTGTTTTACTTACGCTACAAGAAAATTACATAGCTTAGATAAGCTAATTATGTGATACATGAGCTTTTTTAAGTGTCAAAAGGGTGTTGTGGTGTGGTCGTGTGTGTGACATGGGACCATTTTTGTGATGCCATTAGTATTAAAGATAGACCAGAGCACAGGGTGGATAACTAGCTACTTGCTCAGTCTGGTACGGAGTGTTACAGGCCTCTCAAAAGTATATGAACTAGTTCTTCAATCAATATAACTGACATCACAACGAAGTCTATATCAGTGTTCTACCTTTTTGAAGTATCAAATGCTGATGTGAATAATATTTCTTGCTTTAAGCTTCTTAAAAATTCTATTAAAGTTCTACTGATAAATCCTCTTTAAAACAGGCAACTTTTCTCGATGAAGGTGTTAGCATAGAACATGCACGGCAACATGGTCATACTCACATATTTGAGGTATTTGAACCATTGGTTGTTGTCTATTACGTGATTATTTGTCCTTTTTGTATATTGCACAATTGAACATTTATTGCCCTTTATGAAATTTGTCTCATATTTTTGTTTTTGGACTTAAGTGGCATGACATTTTTGTAATTTTTCTTAAGTCTTTTTTTCTTGATTGGAGATGTAGGTTGCCTCATTTTTTGTTGGCTTTCTTTTTGTACACTTGTATTCTTTCCTCTGGTTTTTTCAATGGAAGGTTCGTTATCTTATTAAAAAAATGTTGAAGGTTCAGGGTAAAATATCAATCTTTCCTAACTTTTGTTCCAATATCTGTTCAATGGATAATCTTGTAACTTCTGTTCTTCTATCTTTATCTCATGGTTGGAATCATCATAATTGATACAATTATTGACTCTATTATTTTCAAAATTTCAGATCATTGAAAATGCACAGTGGATTAGAAATAAAGCTATTCTGCTTACTCATTTTTCATCCCGATACCATATAGAGGTGAAACTTTAACAAAGTTCATTTTGAGCTGCATTCATTATGATCAATCTCTTACGTTCATTAGATTTTTATTTTTAAAAAAAAGATATTAACCTTTTCTTGGGAGAAATACAAGTATGTACAAGGACAAACCCACCAACAAAAACCCTCGAACTAATTATAAAATTAGACCCAAAATCAAGCTAGTAATTACAAAAAGCTTGATTAACGGAAGAGATAAATCTAATCAACTCCTAGGCTCGTCATCAGAGCTCTGGTGCCTAAATATCCTATGGGTCCTCTCAACCCAAATGTCTCATATAATGGCAAAAAATTAAAGTACGCCTCATAACTCTTCCTTTACTGCGAAAAGGAGGGTATCATAAAGCAAGATCCTTTTTGACGAGCCAAATTATCTATCGTGCATTAGTTCACAACACAACTTTGGTTTCATGCTGGATTTCTTGTATGCACTCTCTGTTAGGGATACTCATGTCAACCTTATATACTTATTTGTTTTTAGTACAACAATAAATAGGATCGGGAGGATTCAAATTCATGACTTCTTATATACTTATTTGTTTGAGTAGCTGGATAATCAGTTTCCTCGCTCTTAAAACAAAACAGAATGATCATCAATAGTTGGAACTTGCTCATCTGCATTTAAAGATCATCAATAGATAATCCAAATTTGCTTTTAATCTTTGATCTGCGTCCTAAAAGTAATACACCATAAGTCAGTAAATTACAGTTGAGTAAATGCTTTTTGAATTGCAGGACATCCGTAAAGCAGTGTCAAAGTTGCAGATGAAAATGACAGCAAAAGTGGTTCCACTCACTGAAGGTTTCAAGTCAGAGTATTAATGTAGGCTATGGATTCGTGGTAACAAAGTGTAATTATATTTAGCATCAAGCAGAGAATCTGGAACATAGGCAATTATTTCTCTGTAAATTGATTCTTGTTTTCTCTGTCCTTAGGCCCTTAGTAAAAACTGTTTTTTGCCTTAGTAATAGGCGTAATGACATTTGTTTAAAGCCATAATCCATATAGAGGTGCAAACCGAAACCAAAATGTCCAGAATTCGTTTCAGTCGATTTAAGCTATTCAGGTTGCATTTGGTTTCAATGATGTAATGTAAGGTCAAAAGTTTTATTTGACCGATTGGATATGAATGGACTTTGTCCATTTCAGTCAGATCAGTTTTGGTTGGTTTCATTGATTATAATCAGGTTTTGTCTTGTGGTTATAGGTTGGTTTTAGCCAGAAACTGAACTGGAATGAATTTTTCCCTGGAGCTGAGTTTTCTCTAGTTGAACTGTTACTATCAGTAGAATGAATTACATTACCCTGTTACCATGTGAAAACTAGAGATGGGATCAAGTGGAAGAAGAAGATAGTTTAGGTAGTGTTTGGAGCAAGGAGAATGAAATGATTATTGGGGAATGATAATACATGGAGAATATGTGAGAGAATAATTATCCATGTTTGGAGTGAAAGGAATAGTTATGATAAATTGTTACCTGTGTTTGGAGTGTCAGAGATTATTAAAAGATAACTCTTACTTGTGTTTAGGGTTTAGAGAACGATGATAGAATCTACCACACTTTTCTATTAAAATAAGATAAACCTCTCGAGAGAATCTCTCAAAGAGCCGCAATACAATGATGATAATTCGATAAACAAAAGAGTAACCTAGTCTGCCTATTTATAGCATTCCTAGGATTTAACCTAACTTTGTAAATAACTCTATTTAGGCCCATAGGCCCATTACAACCTAAATTCGCATAATAAAATATATTAAAATAGTAAATAACTCATTCTTCACTTCTTGCTCTGCCTCGAATATACTTTTAATGTTGCCGGGATCGTATCAATACTTCCCCCCCACAGAGCCACCTTGTCCTCAAGGTGAAAGTCCGAAAATTGCAATTCCAAATCAGCCGCGGATTCCCAAGTCGCATCCTCTGGTGCTGAGCCTTCCCATTGAACCAAAACTTGACGCGATCCGCCGGCTTGTAAATTCTCCTGGATGCCCAAACACGACCTTAGGGCGAACCACCATGCACAGATCATCTCCCACCAAGGGCGGTGTAGACATGACAATAAAGCGAGCGAGTCTCCGCTTTCTACGCAACCCGACACGTGAAACACGGGTGAATCTTAACTGCCGGCGGAAGTTCCAAACGATAAGCAACAGGACCCACTCGAGCTAGCACACGGTAGGGCCCAATAAACCTCGGCGCCAGCTTCGGGTGTTGAAATTTAGCCAAAGAAGATTGGCGGTATGGACGAAGCTTGATATACACCAGATCATCAATATTAAACTGTACATCCCTACGTTTTGCGTTTGCGCGATCCGCCATAGATTGCTGCGCTCTCGACAAGCTAGCCTTTAAGGTGGCCAAGATCCGGTCACGATCCTTCATCATTGAATCCACAGACGCCACCGGACTAACACCGTGATCATAACCCAACAGGGTAGGAGGGGGTCTGCCATAAATAATCTCGAAAGGTGTCATACCCGTGGATGAGTGGAAAAAAGTGTTAAAGTTGTACTCCGCCCAGGACAACCATTGGTACCACGCCTTAGGATGATGCATCACAAAACATCTCAAATAGGATTCCAAACAACGATTCACCACCTCAGTCTGCCCATCAGTCTGTGGATGGTAAGTGGTGCTCCGACAGAGTTTAGTGCCCGTAGCCTTGAACATCTCTTCCCAAAGCAAACTTGTAAAAACCTTATAGCGGTCGGACACAATACTTTTCGGAATCCCATGCAACCGAACGATCTCCTTGATAAACACCTTTGACACCGACAAGGAAGAAAACGGGTGTCGAAGAGGTATGAAATGAGAATATTTGGAAAGACGGTCAACCAACACCAGTATAGTGTCATAACCCTCGGATCGCGGTAATCCTTCCACAAAGGCCATCGAAATATCTTCCCAGACCTGTGCAGGGATCGGCAAGGGTTGTAGCAACCCCGCAGGAGATAAAGATAGGTGTTTAGCTTGAACACAAATAGAGCATTCGGCCACAAAAGAACGCACACGAGCCTTCATTCCTTGCCAATACACTTCCTTAGCCAAGCGCTGATAAGTTTTAAGGACTCCGAAATGTCCCCGAATAGCACCACTATGGAATTCAAGCAAAAGTAGAGGAATCGTTGGGGATGTCGGAGGCAAAACCAACCTACCCTGATAAAGCAACACATCACCAACTACTGAGTATCCCGGAGGGCTCCCCTCGCCAGCGACCAACGACTTATAAATTTCCATCAACTTAGCATCCTCCTTAACCTGTTGTGTAAATACGACGGTGTTAATACCCGCCACCACACTCAGCATGCCAAGCTCGCATTTCTCGGGCATTCGTGACAAAGCATCCACGACTCTATTTTCGAGGCCCTTCTTATATTCAATGCTGAAATCATATCCCATTAATTTCGCAATCCAACGCTGATAGTCGCCATCCACTACACGCTGCTCAAGAAGAAATTTCAGACTCTTCTGATCAGTGCGAACAACAAAGTGATGCCCTAGCAGATAGACCTGCCAGCGCTGCACCGCGAAAACGATTGCCATCAGTTCACGTTCATATACCGGTTTCACACGATGAGTAATTGGCAACGCCTTGCTAAAATATGCTATTGGTTGACCCTGTTGCATCAGAACTGCTCCCACCCCGATGCCCGAAGCATCGGTTTCGACCACAAATACTTGGTCAAAATCTGACAATCGTAGGACCGGGACACTACTCATAGCATGTTTCATTCTCTGAAAACTGTCTTCGGCAGTCGATCCCCACTCAAACTTCCCTTTCTTGAATAACTAGGTCAACGGAAAAGCCATGGATCCGTAGTTAGCCACAAATCGTCGATAGTATCCGGTCAACCCCAGGAATCCTCGTAGGTCCCTAATATTTCGAGGACTTGGCCACTCTATCATCGCTTCGATCTTTGCCGGGTCGGCAGAGACGTCTTCCACAGATATAAAGTGCCCTAAGTACTCAATACGTTGCAACCCAAATTGGCACTTCTTCGCATTGGCGACGAAAGCATGTGCCTGCAGCACCTAAAAAACACGAGCCAGGTGCTCCCTGTGTTCCTGAATAGTCATGCTGTAAATCAAAATGTCATAAAAAATACCCCAGACGAACTTACGGCAGATACGACCGCAAAATCTCATTCATCACGATCGAACGAGCGTGGCGAGCATTCCGCAACCCAAAAGGCATGACTACAAACTCGTAATGTCCTTCATGCGTTCGAAAAGCTGTCTTGTATATGTCGGTCGGTTTGACACGAATTTGGTGATATCCAGCCTTTAGATCAATTTTCGAGAAAACAGAAGCGCCATGAAGCTCATCCAACAATTCATCCACCAGCGGTATCAGGTATTTTCCGGTACTGTAGCTTGGTTTAAAGCACGGTAATCGACACAGAAACGCCAACTTCCATCCTTCTTTTTCACTAACAAAACAGGGCTAGAGAAAGAACTCATGCTAGGGCGAATTACCCCAGCTAACAACATTTCCCGTACTAGTTTTTCTATCTCATTTTTTTGATATTGCGGGTACCGGTATGGCCGGACATTCACTGAGTTCGTCCCCGCAACCAGTTCAATCGCATGATCACAGTTTCTTTCAGGAGGTAAATCTGCCAAGGATTGAAAAACAGGTGAAAAAGATTCAATTAAAGAGTGAAACTCTCGGGGTACCTGCGATAAATCCGGGAGCATCTTGGTTGGTCCACAATCCTGTGCTGTCGCCTCACACATGTTCAACTCAACTAGTAACCCTTGGTCCTCAGGACGTAAGGATTTCATCATGGATTTCAAGGATACTTGAGCCTTGACCAATCGGGGGTCCCCTTGCAATTCTGCCTGCCAGGATCCCAACACAAACCGCATCTTCAGGGAACTGAAATTGAATTCTATCATTCCCAATGTTTCTAGCCATGCCACCCCCAAAATCACATCTGCGCTACCTAAAGGTAAAGGTAGGAATTCATTTACCACCTTCAATTTAGCCAGGTGTAGCATGACATTTTTACAGATTCCCGCCGTTCGCACAGATTCGCCGGTTCCCAACATGATGCCATAATCGTTTGAGGGTTCTATCGGTAACTTTAACTTCTCCACAATGACATCGAAAATAAAGTTATGGGTGGCCCTACAATCTATCAAAACTACTACCTCCAACCCCTGAATAAATCCAGTGACTTTCAAAGTCTTCGGCGAACTCAGCCCCGCCAAGGAGTTTAAGGACAATGCCGCTAAGTCCCTTGTATCGCCCGTATCCACAACAGTTTCATCCTCTAGTGCCTCATCAGTTTCGTAAGAATCCTCGTGGTCATAGGTGTCGCGTACTACCAATATCTCCAAAGACTGAAGTTCTTTCTTTTTGCATCGGTGCCCGAGCACAAATCTCTCGTCGCAACGGAAACACAACCCCTTATCCTTCCTGACACGGATTTCACTGTCTGTCAAACGCTTATACGGCGTAGTGGTGGTTGTACTGTTTGTAACTGGTTTAGACGTTGAGAACGTAGTCGTTCTCATAGTTGCAACACCCGTTCCCTTCGTACTAACTAGTCCGAATCCCACACTTGTTTTGTTCACTAGTCCCGGTCTCACCCCCTTTCCTAGTGCTCAGAAAGCCAGATCATCCTCAATTACTTGTGCCATGAACTTTTTATCTTGTATTCCCACGGGTCGCAATTTTCTCATTTCACTCCTGATTTCTTCTTTTAAACCGCTTTCCCATTTCCCTTCTAACGCACTAGCACTAATATCGCGCATTCCCTTAGCATATTTCTCAAACAATCGCCGATACTCTTTAACAGTGCCCTCTTGTCGCAAACTCATCAGCTTAGCGTACCTGTTGTCATTTATGCTAGGTTGAAAACGGTGTAACAGGAGCTCTCGAAATTCTTCCCAAGAACTGATCGGCGATCGATCTTCCTCATACTGCAGCCATTCCAGAGCCTCACCCTCCATACACAATGCTGCGGCGTCGACTCGTTCCTGCCCATTTAATCGGTTAACCCAAAAATACCGTTCCACTCGACACAACCAACCTTCCGGATCCTCATCGATAAGACCCTTGAAAACCGGCATCTCAAGCTTCCGTAACCTCCTGTCAAATACTGGACCCGCTCGTTCTCCTGTGCTCGATCCTCCCTGTTCATATCGGTCCTCCCACTCTCTCCAGTCTTTCCGGTCTCCCTCTCGATTATAGCCATCCCACCCACGTTCGTTCCAACCGTCGTGCGCTATTGGTCTGTCATAACCGATGCGCACCCTCCTCTCCTCCGGTGATTCGTGGACCCGGCCGCCCACCTTTCGCTCGCCTTCCGGTCCCCCGCTGTTATTCCCATCGCCAAAATTCGGGTATCTCTCTCTCCAGTCCCGCTCAATTGGTCCAGACCGACCCGACCCGAACAACCCGACCCGACCCGGTCCCCCCTGACCGCCGCCTGGCCTGCCGTGCCCCACGCCCGACCCCGCTCACCCCTGACACCGCACGACCCCCAACCCGCTCCTTCCGCACCACCCACGCCCGGCCCACAGCCCGGCCTCCAGGCCGCACGACCCCCAGCGCCTCCGCAGCTAGCGCCGCCCGCGCCTGCGCCCCAACCCGCGTGTCCCCCCGCGCCAACTCCGCCCGCGCTCCAGCCCGCGCGCTCGCCTACGATGTGGCTGTCACCTTCTGTCTGCGCCCAGCACCTTCCGCCCGTCGCCACACGCGACTGCGCCACCGCCCGGTCCCCCTCGGCCCCTGCGACGCCCTCCGCGCCAGTCCCAGCCGCCGAGCCCACCCCTTCCCTTTGTCCGCACCGCTTGCCTCGATTTCTGGCCGCTCCGGTGTTCGTTCTAGCAACTTTTGTATATTTAGGTTAATCTGACCTATCTCTTGGTCCAACCGACTATTCATCGCTGCCAGTTGAACCTCGAATTCCTGCTGCTTCTTCACCATCTCGGCACCAATTCGCACTCTTGAACCCTCGTCTCCATCTTGGTAGTTACCATTCCCGGATCGGTAAATGACTCTGATACCAAAATGATAGAATCTACCACACTTTTCTATTAAAATAAGATAAACCTCTCGAGAGAATCTCTCAAAGAGCCGCAATACAATGATGATAATTCGATAAACAAAAGAGTAACCTAGTCCGCCTATTTATAGCATTCCTAGGATTTAACCTAACTTTGTAAATAACTCTATTTAGGCCCATAGGCCCATTACAACCTAAATTCGCATAATAAAATATATTAAAATAGTAAATAACTCATTCTTCACTTCTTGCTCCGCCTCGAATATACTTTTAATGTTGCCGGGATCGTATCAAACGATTATGAAGAGAATGAGTATTGGGTAAGAGAAATTGAGGCTAAACAAAAACTACAATAATCAAAGTTAAAAATGAGATAGAAATGAATAATTATATAACCAGACAAGGCACTTGGTGCTTCTGCCTTAGAATTGATGGAGTTAGCCTGGATCTCTCTTCCTTTATTTTCTCCAAACCTTAGCACATGCATATTAATAAATCTTCAAGACAACAAAGTACACACAGTCCCACTCTCTATCCCCATCTAAATTATGACATCCCTTCTTCATTGTCGGGTCCTTCAGTTCCCACAATGAAGGAATATATTGATTGGAACCAAAGTTCATGAACCTTTCTGAGTTTCGACGACTTTGTTTTTTTTAGTTCAACAACAATATGAGGTTGAAGATTTGAACTACGAACCCTAATTCGAAGATAGATGCTAATTACACTTAACTTTGCTTTATTAATGGTTTGTTTTAGCTTTTATCTAGCAGGAGATGAGGAAAATTCCAGGTTTTAGCCTCTATTATCTGAGGTTTAGCTAGCTTACGTCATTCTAGTTAAGTACAGTACCAGTATACTGCATATCTTAAAAGTGATAGTGGACATCACTGTGACAAAATAGTACCAAAAGCAATTCAGCCACAATAAAATCCAAAGAGAGAATTGGGTGAGGTACATTCTTGTTTTTACTAGATTGTATCATTTCACTCAACACCATTTGATTCCGTACACGGTTATACAATATTATAGACTTCAAGGCTCCTTTTGGACCCGTGTGGACTGCACCTCGAAATCCACGGAGCATTGTAAGATTAGAATAGAATTATCATGAATTGACTTAGTGATAAAAAAGAATATATTAAGTTTAATTTATAGTTATCTTCTATCTAGCAGTTAATTTTTTTTTTATAAATTTCTTTAACAAACAAATGATGGAATGTCTTAAGAGTAGTTGAGATTCACATAAATTAACCAAAACACTTATGAGTGTCGAAAAATATGTTTTTTTTTTTGAAAAATCAGAAGCAATATCGTATCTTGGCTTCATTGGCAGTTTGATTGATGTAAAAGCTTCTTAACCCCAACCACTGCTTTTGTTTGATGCAGATCACTTTTCCTTTAAATAGCTTTAAGTCAAAAATGCAAAAGAAACTATTCAAGGAGTGTCTCTTAAGAACTAAAAAGAAGAACACTCGATTATATGTTGTATATAAAACCAAAAAAAGGCTCCTAAAATTTGACAAAAATGAACCGCGTTTGAGTAAAAAAAAGTCACTGCAATGGATATAGGAGGGACCCATCAACGTGGAACAACGTGATTGGTAACTCATTACTCGCAAAGTTGGATAACCTCACCGCTATAGAAAGAATAAGAAAAAAAGATAAAACGAAAAAGACGAATTTTTTGTTGCTAATTACGCAAATCAAAGCTTGGGTTAATTAAGTATTATCCAGGATGAGAGGGAAATCAATCGAAATCTTAGAAACAATAATGTTAATTAAGGGTATGATTAGTTTTAAGGGAGTGATCACATGTGTAACCCAACCCATCTGGGGAATCTTGAAGAAACCCTGCGATTTGTGATGTCATTCGTCTGTATCTGGCGATTCATATATACTAGCTGTTGATCCCTTTTGGCTTTTCATTGTCAGAAAAACCAGACCCAAATTCAAATACTCCCCTTCACGCAATCTAATCAAAGAAGCTTCGTGGTAACGCCCTTCTGAATCAAAGCAGCGTCGCTTTAATTTCATCGTTGAATCGCTTCATTTTGTTTTTATCTGGGTGGGATTTGATGGGTTTTCTTTTTGCTAGATTCCCTTTTCTGATTGTGTTCTAATTTTGGGGGTTTCTGTTTCATCGCCGTGGTGGGTTTTTGTTTTTGGAACGTTTTCTCATCTGGGTCTGATCTTAATCGCGGTTTTAGGCTATGAGGAAGAGGGAAAGGGAGAACCCTTGTGGGGTTTGTGGGCACTATCACAAATACGAAGAAGGGGAAGTTTGTGGGATTTGTGGTCATCGTGTTCCTGCTTCATCGGAGAAGACTTCGTTGCAAGTTAGTGCGTTTCCGTCTGAGATCTTGCCGGAGTTTCTCTATTTGGGAAGCTATGATAACGCTTCACGGTCTGAACTTTTGAAGACTCAAGGAATTTCTCGCGTTCTTAATGTATGTCTTCCTTCTTTGTGTCTCTTTCGATTTTGTTCCCCTTTTTTATTCATTTGCATAGAATTGGTTGTGATTTTAGGTTTCTATTTGTAACTGATGGATTTAAGTGTTTTAGATTGTTCTGTAATCTGAATGTTTGATATGTGTTCTGTTTCAACTTTGGGTGTGCATTTTTTCCAGAAAACTCTATTAGATTGCTTGATATTTTCGTGTCGTATTGGATCTTAATGAGGCAGTTGACCATTGAAGTAAAACATTTTGTAGGATTTTTGTCTGCCAACTTGGGTTGTGGTTCGTTTTTTCTTCTCTGTTACAGCTTTTATGGTGTGGGTTATTTTGTTTATGGTATTCATTGTGTTGGCATAGAATGGTTCCTGGCGAAAATTCTTTCATGGGCATGGTTTTTTAGAATATGGTGGTGATATTTTGAATTGAATGAAGCTGTGTGGTGAAGAAAAGGTAGCTTTTATGTACATGTCATGTCGTTATATAGGATTGATCACCTTTAAGAAGTCTCAAATGGAGGGGGGTGAGTTGTTTAATTATGCAAATTGATTGGTTATGCATTATGGATTTTTATTTTTTAAGTTCAACATTTGTGGGGTGGGTTGAACCATCAACCTTTTTGGATAATTGGTGCCTTATCTGGATTGGCTGTATATACCTAATGATGTCAAGTTGTCAGCTATATGAATCCATGGATATAATTTTTTTTTTTTTTTTTTTGAGTTTGATTGAGATCATTCTAAATGCAGTTTCATCATACAAGAACTCCTTGTATAGTGGTAGTTTTGCTTGTTACTTATAGAGATTACAGAGTATTTATATGTTATCATCACTTACCATTGAAATGTATTGGGTGCTCTGGAAATATATGTCTGACTTACTTTTGGTGTTTTTTCGCTACATTTGCAGACTGTGCCTGCTTGTCAAAATCTCTACAAGAACTCCTTCACTTATCACTGCCTCCAATATGACAAGACCTTACCTTTTGATGAAGCAGTTGAATTTCTAGGTGCCCTTTCTTTATCTTCTCCTAGTTCATTTGTTGGGTTAGCCCATGTCAATATTTTTCATTCAAATGAAGCAGAAAAGATAGGTGCAGAAACTAGTCTTCCAATAGATGTCTTATCTTATACTTATAGGTTCTTAAATTAATACAATATAAGATTACATTATCCACTGAAGGAGTGGCTTTTGGTTAAGAACATTACACTATTGGGAAGTGTAACATGCCTGGTGTTGCTTATAATTTTCAGAGCAATGTGAAAAAGACAAGGCTCGTGTTCTGGTGCATTGCATGTCAGGAAAAAACAGGTTTGAACTATTCACATTTGTTGTTCTCTACCCTATTCACAGATAAAGCTGGTTATGCAATGTGTAATTGCTAATTGATTAAACTTATTTATCATAGGTCCCCATCTATTGTTATTGCGTTCTTGATGAAATGCAAAGGTTGGAGACTTGCTCAGAGTTATCAGTGGGTGAAAGAGCGGAGACCATCCGTGGACTTAACTGAGCGTATGTATATCACACATTATCCTAAAGTTCCTCTGTTTGATTTTCTAGAAAATATTACATTGCTTCGTCATTTAGGGGGCATTTGGGCTTCCATTTAATGGTGAGTTAGGTTGGGTTATAATAACTCAGCCTCTGTTTGGGCCAACGGTTATAGTAACCGGTGGATTAGCCCCTATAACTCCTCATCCCAACTATTGTAACTCTTCAACCGTCCCCAACGGGTAGAACACTGGTGGAAGACTTGAGTATTGATAAATGCTCCCCTCAAGGTTTCAGGTTTGAAACTCACCTGTGACATTACTCCTTTGATGTCTTTCGGTGTCTGGCCTAGGGACGGGCGTGGTTACCCTTGTTTAAAAAAAAAAGAGTATGACTCTATTATAATAGAACCCCTTGTTATAATAATACTACACCCCAAATTGGAGTTATTATAACCTCTCATGCTAAAATAATCCACCGTTTATAATAACTCAACCGTCGTTACAAACCCACTCTCCATTGTCCCTAAATCTTTTCTTAATCATTCAATTTTCCTTAATCTCTGATAATTAATCTTATGCACTTTCCTGGATTATGAACTTCCATATGTTATGCCTTTACCCCTACTACTATTCATGAAGTGCACTGCATCTGCTTGTTAATGAAGCACTTTGCAATACACATGATTTGGTCAAATAACTTGTTTGTTCTGATTGTTCACCATTTCATTCAACTTTGTTTGGCCTTTTTTTCATTTTAATGTTTTCTAGTCTGTTTGGGAATATATTTTCATCTTTAAATATATACTGACTAACTTTTTTGGTGTCCGAAAATAGCTGTCTATCAGCAGCTGCAAGAGTATGAGCTGAAGGTTTTTGGATCAGCAGAAAACTCCCTCCCAACCATGCCAATCTTCCCTTCGGTTGGTCTGCCTTCTTTTAGCTTTGGCTTCCCAAAGACCAACGACCCGGTTTCGATAACTCCATTCAACAACCTCGGTGCGGCATCAATATTTTCCCGCCCTACTGTAGATGTACCTTCCCATGAGTTTACATTCGGTGCTGGCCAGACTCAAACCAGTTTTGCCGCAGGCCCCTTCGGCACAAATCCACAAAACTCAACCAGCAGCAACATCTAAATGGATAGTGCATAAAACTTTCTCCTCAGTGTCTCCATCTTAATAGTTTTGCAAGATCCGTCCATAGTTTTTTCTTTAAAAAATTGCAAAATGTTTGTCAGTTGTGATGAGTCTTACTGAATTTGAGGGGAAATAGTGGCAAACTTTGGGTTTGTATGATTAATGGGTGTGATTTTTACATTACTCTTTTAGGGTTTTGTAGCTCAAGTCCAGTGAGATATTTGTTGAAACTTGATTCATCACTGATTTCATACAATGTCATAAATATCAGCAGCTGTCTTTACTCTTTTTTTCTCTCTTAACCCTTTTAGATGATTGTTTGTGGTTGTCTTTTTGCTATGATTGGGCATGTCTCAGTGAATTTGTTTGACCCAGAAAGAGCTGATGATAACTGTTGTTAGAATTGCTTTATCAATATGTCCAAACAAGGCCATCTTTTACAACTTGAACTTCAGTTCTGTTATGTTCTCTCTTTTCCTTTCTGAGAATGTTCAGTACTCTCCCACTTTACTTCCATCTGTGAAGATAGATTTTTTTAAAAAAATTTTAGGATCACAAATACTCTCTCATATTGTTTGTCACCTTAGAATCATTCATTTAAAAATGTGTCGGTCTAAATATTTTTACAACTGCATTGCAAGGCAAATTGTTTGTCTTGTGAAAATAGGCGAAATGAACATTAATTTATAGGTAGTGTTTTTTTTTAATATAGGTAAAAATTTACTGCCAAGGGAATATGGCACTTTCACTTTCATCTTTTCACATCGGTCTAAAGTTTTCATTTTTATCATAAGTTTCTAAATTCTCGTACAAAATAGAATCTTATATCTCCTTTTTTAAAGCAGAAATTCGACGACCAATGGAAAAAGAATTAATCCACAATAGAAACCATCATAAGACGTGTGGACTCCTAGCAACTAATTAGGATCTAACCAAAGTTAACATCTCTTGAGTTCTTGATGGCTTTGTACTCTTTTTAAAATTTATTTTTAAAATGAATAATAAAGAATTTTATTGCTTTAGACTTTAAATAAGAAATTCTAAATATTTAACAATCCGAAATTGCGAGTCGGTATAGATTATTATGAGAGCAAAACTTACATAAGGGTAAGTTAGTATATTGAAAATATTTATTACTATATTAGAAATTGGTTTTAATTGATGGTGAGAGAAATGTTAACATGTAGAATTTTGTGGTCCAAAATAGTTGTAAGTATTTCCAAATATTTACCTATCCTAAGTAAGTATTGTTCTTATTATGATATGAATTTTTATATTTAAGTAGGATTAATATGATAGAAACAGTAAATTCATATTCCAAGTAATACAGAGAGATTATTGAAAATGACTCGCCCTTTTCAATACTCATAGCCAATGAACTTGACATTATTATAAAAGATTAATTGAATCAACCAAGTAACAAATAAATCATATCACATCAATTTTGTTGCAAGAGAATCACATCAATTATAGTTTCCCTGACTTTCTTTTTTCAACGTAACTTTATTGGAGACTTCAAAATCGAAATAAAACACTAGTCAACAACTTGTGACAATTAATCATTGATTTTTTTAATAGTTGAATGAAATTTCTTGAATTTGAAAGAAATATTATAAGTGGGATATATATACATTAACATTATACTTTTATTGTTTTTAAATTATACGTCCATTTCAATTTAATGTTTGTTATCTCATTTAAATCAAAATATAATTGTTGGATAAGTGATGCAATGATTTCATTGTTTTGTTGTAAACTAGTTCAACACCAACATCATAGGTTCGAGTCTAGAATCGGTATTTGTCCTTTCTCCTCCAATATGTACCAAAAAAAAAAATCAAAATATAATCAAAACAAACAAATTGAGATTGATTAGCATAGTTTGCGGATTTCATGTACTAATCATTCTCAAATGTAGATTATTGAACATTGTAATTATTTGAACTAAAAAAATGATCTCATAGTTGAGTTTTGAACTCAAGAAAAAGAAAACAAAAAATTTGAGGGAATGAAGATTAGAACACTTTACAATTATGGATAGTAATTGCAACATAGAAGCAAATTAATAATGTATACAATACTTGAATTCCTTTGCTTCTTCTTCTTTTTTCCTTTTTCTTTTTAATTTTAAAATAGATATTACAAAATTATTTCTCATGTGAGCATCCCTTAAAAAATGATCGGATCAAATCAAATAGTTATATTTCTCAATTTTCCCTAGCTTAGTTGTCATTGAATATATATATATTATTGAATTGAGAAATTGTAATAGATAAACTATTCTAACAATAGTTACATCAAATTTGAAAATATTTACATCCATAATAAAAATACGGTATTATTAATACTTATTATACAATATTATTAATACAATATTATATATTATTAGTATAGTATGGTTTATAAATATAATATTATATATTAATAATACTGTAAAATTATTAATATCTACGATTATGATTCCTATTTTTTTTTTTTTTTGCTTAGTATTGTAAATATGTTTTCAATTTGGCCTATTCCTAACAAAAACCTAATGAATTCCTCCATTTTTAAAAAACCAAATTAAAATTTGGTCAAAAAGTTGCTAGCTTTCTACAATAATAACCAATGTATATGACATTAAAAACAAAACCCAAAGTAGCATGCAAATCATCATTGATTTGTTAAATAATACAGTTTAAAATTAGTGAAAAATGAAGCCGATTTATCAAATGTGATTTTCTTTTTTTTCTTTTTAATTTTCAATTTAAAAAAAAAGAAAGAAAGAAAATCAATGCCCCAAGACAACGACTCTATCCATAATCTGTTGGGGTTCAACGTTGTCCAAACTCTCGGCCAGCTGTTCGGCGGCCATGGTGGATTCCGACGTGGACAAGAACATCGTAGCCTTGCCCTTCACTTCAAACTTGTCATCAAAATCGCCGTCATTATAGCCTAGTGTGCTGACGTGGCGGATGTGCTGGCAGTGGTCCCCTCTGTCAGAGTAGCCACCGGGGCAGAACGGCTCGCTGGCGTGGCCGACAGCGTGGATGCCGTGGTCCTGGTTGGAATCCGCGTCGGCAATTTTGATGAAAATTAGGCAAATGAAGATGGCCACAACGCACACAAATGGCAGCCCTGTCCAAATTCTTGTAGCCATTTGGATTTATTTTTTTATTTTATAATAATAATAATAATATAAATACTTTTTGTGGGTTTTATGTGGGGATTTTAAATATCCAAAAAAGGGATTTAAAATGGGAGATGGAAATTGTGTTTGGAGATTTATAAAGTTTTTTTTTTTTTTTTGGTTTCGTTAATTTGCTATTATGGGTGAGTTTTGTTTTGTGGTTGAGAATAGGATTTGGTTTTAGAAAAATGATATGTTTCTGTTTCTTTTTTGGGACCCAAGAGCTGGTCTTAAGACTTGAGAATAGAGTTTGTTTGTTTGTTTTTTTTTTTAAAAAAAAAAAAAAATCTTAATTAGTTTGTTTTTTGGCTTCTACTTGGATTAATTTTGACACGAAGACTTGCAAAAATGTTTTTAAGGGAGAAATATTAAGGTCGTGAATAAACGAATTATAAAATATATCATTGATTTTTTTTTTAAGTAGTAATATATTATTGATCTTAAATGTTAAAAGATTTAATTTTTTGGCTAAAAAAATTTGATTTTTTACCCCCACATACAAATTAAAACTAAAACTTTATGCTATTTATTTTAAATATTTTGGTCTGAAAATTCCATTGCTCACATTTTGAAGATAATTCATCAAATTAATTAGATGACTTGTTCTACAAGAAAACTTATTTTAAAAACGAACACAACCCCAAAATCATACTTATTTTTTTTATAAAAAAACTTATTTGTTCCTCGGTTGATTTGATTTGATTTGATTTTTCTTTTTAAAAGAGAAAGAAAAATCAAACGGGAAATTAGTAGATACTTAAGGCTAAATTAGTAGTAAAATTAAGGCTAAATTTCTTAAAAAGAGGATGTAAAAGCCAAAAGGTCTATCTAATTCAGGCTAAATTAGTGGTAAAATTATGTTTTTTTTAGATTAAAGTAAAATGGTGTTCAAATCATATAATGTACCATTTTTATCGGATCAATTCTATAAATACCTTACAAATATATCACATAATGCATCTCACTCTAAAAAAAAGTCATATATTCAATTACCCTCCCTCACAAACAAAAATACATTCATAATGAATAATTGAATATATGTCGATAAGAGAAGTAAGTTGACAACATGAGTATATATCTAAAGAGGTTATGAGTTTAAATTCTCGTCTCGAACTATTGTAATCTCAATAAAAAAAAAAATTGAATATATAAATTATCCTAAAATAAGAATATGGACGTGAGATATTCCTGGGTAAAGAAAATAGGAACACAAATCATTTCATTTATGACCAATTAATTTTGAGATAGATGTTTATTATACTATCCGATAACTTCAAAGTTTCTCCACATTGTGGGTATAATCGATAAATTCAATTCCCGCCTCCACATCTTCGACGAGCAAAGTAAGCATGAAAATCTAAGCTTCGAGTCTTGCTAGCTCTTCTAACTCTACAAAGGATACAAGACTGAATATTATGAGTTGGTGTAAAGAATAGTCGAATTCAAATTTACTACCCTAAATATTGTTGAATTAAAAAAAATTATATATCATATATTGGCCTAATGGTTCAGGGTGAACACCTATCTTACCCAAAAAAACATATAAATGACATATTTACTCTTTGATGTCCTCTTCATTGTCCTCTTCACTCTGGATAAAAAGAGACAAAACAAGAGGAAAAAACATAAAATCAAATGCTTAATTTGAATGTTACTTTCGTTAAGTAAAAAAAATCTTAATTGAAATGAAATAATAAGTTAAACGATTGAAGTAGGAAAAGTACATATACCTTCTGGTGTGAATAAATTTTGTATGCTTTTAACAACCTCGTCCATCCAGAAGTGTTGGATAATATCATTTACATCCTTTGTCGGTGATACTCGAATGTTGTCTTTGTCATATGTAAGTGTCACGATTGGAAATTTGGGCATGCTTGTCATTCCATACGAAAACGTCTTCATTTCAGGGCATTTTATTATGCGCAACTTCTCCAAATTTGGAAACTCAACCGTGGATTTTTCAGAGTAAAAACTTGTCAATTTTTGTAAACCACACAAACTCAAATAACTCATTCGATTGAATGTAATTTCTTCTTCTCCTTCTGCTACAATTATGGAACTCATTTCTCCACAACCATTAATCTTCATTGTCTTGAGATTCTTTAGGTTTTTTGCCACCGAAGAACTAAACAAATTCATCATTCCATTGCAATAGCAAACTCGAAGTTCTTCCAAGTTGGAGAATGTGATTGATGATGGAAGTAAATACTTCAAATTCATGCAACTGTATACCTCAATACTTTCCAAACTATCAAAGTTTGAAATCATTTGAGAGTTGTTGTACTCTTCCCACACATGGGTAAGGTTTGGAAGGTCAGTGAAAAATAGTCTCTTCAATTTTGCACTATGTTGATTATGGTTATTGAATACTTGTGCCAATTCAAAGGCATAGCTGATTTTTAATTCTTCAATTTTGTATAGTAATTCCCTCATTTCTAATGGTAATGTAACCATGCCATCGTCTTTGGAACCAATCAAAAATAGAAATTGAAGTTTGGGAAATGACTCTGGTCTATGCCAATAGCTTCTTTTCTCCACTTGTTTGCAGTGAATTGTCAATTCTTTCAGGCTTGGAAATAATACAACCTGAGAATAAATAAAGTTTCTCGATTGTCATTTTTAAACTCATTTCATAATTGTTTTTTCGCGAATATTCGGATCAACTTATGAGTGCAACTTGACTATTATCATAAAACACACGTCTGATCCTATATTGGTTTGTCATAATCATGAATCGAACATTTAACCTCTTAACTTCTTCCAAAGTCTTAATCTCTAAAACTTGTCTATAAATACTGTTTCTACCTATGAACTAACATGTTTTGTTATCTCTGAATTAACATGATTAATCAAGTTATTATTTTGAAAATAAATAAATAAATAATGAAAAAAATTGTTTTTGGTTTTAACATTTGAGTGAGAGTTCAAATGCTAGCTAGATGAAAATTATGGTAGAAAAATGAAGAAAAAAAAGCCCTAAATTAGCTGATTTTTGTTATGTTTCCTTACCTTTACAATAGTTTTGTTCTCTATGTGTAACATTTTGATTAAAAATGGTAAGAACCAAATAGAAACATAAGATATATAAGTTGCATAAATATCTTTATATTGACCAAGATGCATTACCTCTGGGATATTCATGATCAACTTTGAGATTTCATCCTCTGGAAATACATCAATGTCTCCATTTGCGTCTAAAATTTCAATTTTCTCCATATGTTTGACGAAGGAATCTGGAAAAATACTTCTAAGTCGAGGACAGCGATAAACATTAACGTGTTTGAGATGTGGAAATATTAGACGTTCGCCCGGATCGTTGTTCCACACGTACTTTAGATTCGGTAGATCGCTTAGCATTAAAGAAAACAATGGCAATATTGTTTTTCCATCTTCAGCTGGCTCTTCAATAATTTCAAATACTGTTTCCATTGACTCACACTTGCTTATTCTTAATGATCTTAAAATAGGAAGTGATCTCACCATATTTGAAGGAAATACATGTGTTAATTGGGGACAATCTGTGATGGAAACACTTAGGAGTTTGGAAAAGGAATTCACAGTTGGCCAATTAATGTTCCAGAATTTCTCAATATCTATTCCACTGTCAATAAGTATATCTCTTAACTCTGGCAATGGAACCTGCAATTGTGTACAATCCCTTCAAGTTAAAAGATTTTAAAGAAGACTTCAAAACTATAAAGTTTCAAATTACACAATATGAAAAAAAGAAAACTTCAAAGCTACTTTTACTTTGTTTCTTACATTTAATCAGAACGCAAAAATAATTGGTGACTTACCAATTTCATCTTTACATTCTTGTGCTTGTTAAATCTAAAAAGTAGTTGTATTAAAAGAAAAATAAAAATCTCAAAAGTAGTTAATGTTGTATCAAATTAAAATTTCAAAAAATCTCAAAAAAGATCTCACCACCTATATAGGATCATATGACTACTCCCTTTGTTATCAATTAGTTTTACATATATTCAAACTACAAGGCTTGGATCAAATTAAACCCAAAACTAAAGGGTTCAGTTGATTTTTTCTTTCTTTCCAATTTAGGTTGGATTGCTTCTAAAAGAGAATAGATCGTTTTGCAGGTTGTCAAACTTTTGACTCGTTTCAACTCGAACCAAATTGAAATATTCATTTAAAAAAAAATTGCATACAAAATAATTAAGAAACTAGAGATGTTCATGAGGTGAAACGAGACTGGAGAATGACTTTCCTTTCCCTACCAAAATTAATCTCCATCCTCCCGAAATTCACTATTTTTTTGTGGAAATTCTCCGGAATTTTTTACCCTTTGACTTACTTTTTTCCTTTTTCTAATCTTAATGTTTATAAGTATCTTTTTAATAATATTTTTTTAATAGTTAATTTTTCATGGAAATATATATTAGTTTTCAATTAGATAGCTAATTAGTGAAGAAAATATACATTTGAATAAATATTTCTACAAACAAAAAATTATAATCAAAGATTAAATTTATAAAAAAGAGGAAAAAAATAATTTTAAAAAATAAAATGTAAACTGAATAGACTGGATGGGAGAAATGGAAAGGGAGAATACATTTTTTGACCCCGTCCCCGTACGTTGTGGGAATTTTTTTTTTATCTCCGCTCACTTTCTCTTTTTATGCCTATACAATGATTCACTCCTAGGTTTGAGGCGGGTTCCAATCATACAAGAAAATGGATATCTCTAAAAGAAACCCCTGAGGATGTATGGATAAAGGAGACGTTGGGGAAAGAATGTGGGATAAGATTTATCCAATTCTTGTTGGATAGAAAAAACTTACTTCAATCTAGCATTTTCCAACTTTTCGTGCCTCCAATCATTCTTCCAAACAAATTTTTTCTATTGCAGCTCTTCAAAACAACAATTTTTTAAAAAACTTCTCTTATAAACAAACTTATTCAAACATGATTTTTGTGCAACTACATTCATTCAAACTCTCTTTTAAACACACTTTTTTATACAATCTCTATAATAAATAACGTTATCCAAACATGATTTCGTTTCACCATTCATTTAAACCTTTTATCCAAACACAATATTTTCAACAATCTTATCTAAACATAATTTTTGCTAACCCATTCATTAAATCATTCCATTTTTGTTTCTCAAAAAAAAAAAAATCATTCGATTTTTTTCAAAACTACCATTTTTTAAATTAAAAACACATGCCCTAAAGCTTTAAATTCACGCCGCTTCTTTCTCAAACCCTCTAACGCGGTTTGTATCGTCTGCGATTTGTGGGGAATGGATTTCAACTGTGTTTTTGGATCTGTAAGCGACGGCAAATTCCCCGTTGAACAGTTCTTGCTATTTCATTGCCGCCGCTTCAACCACCGTCAAACTCCCTCAGGCAAGTTTTTCTCTCCCTAGGCTCAGCTGTATCTGTATCTGTTTGATTTTATTGATCCAAATGTGATGGAAATTATTTTTTAATTTATCTGTTTTATCATTATATATAACTGATTTCTTATGAATGCCATCTGTTATTTGAGTTTCTGCTTGCCCTCTGTTTTGTGTTGTGCAATTTGAGATTTGTGAACAAGCTTTGGATTGTGAAAAATGGGGGTTGGTCGTAGATTATTTATGGTTGCATCTAATGGACTAAACAATGAGTATTAGTTACCTTACTAGGCATAACCCGGTGACCCAATCCAACCCGAAAGTATGTGAGTTGGGTTGGGTTGCTCTAAATTCTAATGAATAAAGTTCATTGGATTGGCTTGGTGGATTGACTAACCTTGAATATTTCGAATTGTCCATAACAATCTCCCTTTTCTAACTCAACCCATGTACACCCTTATTGTCAAAAATGAAATTGATATCCCTTCTAAGATTTGTGAGGTGATACCATCTTGAGAGGGTTTATAAGATCATAGCACTACACCCTTTATTGTCAAAACAGTTTAATTAAACTATATATACATTTACATATACATAAAAAAATAATAATTTTAACTTTCTCAAAATTATCTTGACCAAATTTATAATTTTACTCAAAGAATTCTATATTTAAAAAAAAAAAATCAATCTGAATGTGCTCAAATTGGTACCTGAAAAAATGGAGTGATATCTGTATTCTCGTGTGTCATGTCTGATCCTTCCAAAATGTTCATGCCGAGACGCCTCAAACGAGGATAGACATAATTCCCATTTGGTTTGAAAAGAGCCTTTGTAAAACCCACTGAATCAACTACACGCAATACTTCACATCCTTGCAATAGTATTTCAAGTGCCCCTCCATTTCAATTGATATCCGATTCAATTCTAAGCATCAAGATTCTTGTGTATTTTCGGTAGTGTTGCCACACGCTAAACCCAGCAAAAATGCAGAACTCTTCTAATTTCCTTGCTCTTTCTAAACTCAACTCATTTATTAGCATATCAACCTTCTTAATTTCTATCCTTAAAACTGAAAGATGTGTTGCACAATCCAATTCCGAAAGTTTGACATTCTTAATTATTCTTCCTTTGTGTACAACTTCCTCTCCCCATCTTTGGAAGCTCGAAAGTAAACTCAATTCTTCTAGTTTCGTCATACTTGAAATAATGTTTGGATGAATCACCTCTAATTTGGAACAATGCATCACTTCTAGTACCGTAAGTTCTGTCAATTGACTCATACTCGCCGATAGTTCTTGAATCGTACTATGATCAATCTTCAAAATTTTCAATTTCTTTAGCTGACCAATTGTGTCGATGTCATTACATTTGCAATACGACATGTGTAATGTTTGTAGGTTTTTTAATGAATGAGTAAGTGAGGTTCTTAATGGATCAAAACACATCTTTGTCATGTCCAAGACTCTAAGGGTTTCCATCCCTTTAAAAAACCCATTAGAAATTTGAAGATCTTGCGGATGCCACGACCTTCTTAATATTAACAATTGGAGATTTGGGAACTCTAACTTTGAGGGAAGGTTGGTAAAGTCCTTGCAATCTGCAAAGATTGCATTATAAGATCCATGTTTGTCCTTTTCTTGCCAATGATCACTTTGTCCACACCCATAGGTCAATGAGGGCATCTTGTATATCTTCGATGCTATGTATTTTACAACATCACGAACCACATCATGCATTTGAACGTGAAGTTTGTTATATATATCAGTATCCATAAGTAGATAGAAAGATTTAAGAGTATCAACCAGCTTTATTACCCTATTCCTTGCATCCTCCCAACTATTTATATCATTTATCATCCCTATACCCATAGCATACATCTGCAAATCATTTACTGGAATTGCATGATCGTCTGGAAATACACTGCACATGAGTAATAGTAACTTTGCTTCATCTTCTATTGAATCGTAACTATGTTTTAGGCAGGTATATACATTTTCCTTCACTCCTGGAATATCCACAAAAACATGATTGTTCAATTTCTTCAAAGCGTCCTTCCACACCTGTATTTGTTTCCCTTTAAGTGATTTTGCAAGAATCATAAGTGCAATCAGTAGCCCTCCACACTCTTTCATCACATTCTGCGCTACGCATTCTATATCATTTTCAACAAACTCTCCCACTATTGCTATGAAAAACTTCCAAGACTCTTGTTCATTTAAAGGATTCACTTCAAATGATTTTTCAACATTTAGTTGATTTGTTAATAAATCTCGAAATCGACTTGTCATAAGTATCTTACACCCTTCCATCCTTGATTCCAAACGACAAGGAATCCCCAAATCGTTTTCAAGATCATATTCGTTCCACAAATCATCTAACATAATGAGAACATTTTCTTTCATCTCAACAATCTTAGTTTGTAGGAGAGATGCTCTTACCTCCTTGCTAGTCGTTACCATTTCCATATTTAACATACCTCCAATTTCATCTTGAATCTCTACTACACCTTTCGATGTACCAATCGTCACGATAATCACTCGATCGAATAAATTGCTTTCCAATACCAATTTCTTAACTTCACTTAACATCTTAGTTTTTCCAACACCTCCCATACCACTTATTCCAACCTTGTTGATAGTAGGATTTGCAAGTGCATCCTTAACTTTTTCAGCTATTAGCGTTCTTGATTTCAAAATTTGATAATCAACAGGGAGTGAAGGACATTTAGTATTTGGAAGAGGAACAGGACGACTGACATTACCCTTGTTAAACTTCTTTCCATCATCTATGAGTTTGAGAATATATTTCAACATGTTCTTTGTTTTCCTAGGATGACAATGGGCCAACTTATAAAGACACGACAAATATGAACCGTTCCTATTCAATCCAATTTCATTTTCTTGTGACATTTTAGTATCCACTTCGGCCAACCACGCTAAGACATCATTATAGATTTCATGTGAATTACTTTTTTCTTGATTAACCAAACTTTGCACCCTTTCTCTAACAAGCTGAAGATTATCAAGTTGCTTTCCAAGTTTCTTGCTATTTCTTTCGTAGAAAAATAGGTAACTTAGTTGACGTCCAATGGGTAACATTGTGCAATCTAAAACTTTTCCAAACAAAGCAGCAAGAAATTCCATTTTTTTTATATGGATTTTTTCTCCTATCAAACTCTTGGGTGGCCCTATAAATTGGAGATGGGAAAATGATCTAATTAGTTAAACTAGATAAAATTATATACATCAAGGTAAATTTCCAAAGGGAGCAAGTAAAGTGACCGTTGAATTATATGTTTATATGAACAAAATGATAACGTCAAGAGAAAATTTTAAAGTTTTAGGTCTGTTTGAATATGTGTTTGTTTGTTGAATTTCTGGAGGATATAAAATGAATATTTACTATCAAAAGGGCCTAGTAGATTCATTGTTTAGTGGTAATTCGATTCAACTCTACAGTTACGGGTTCGATCCCGACTCATATTATTTGAGAGCTGTAGTGTCCTCTATGTAAAATTTGTTGGTCCCTCCCAAATGTACTAAAAAAGAAAAACGAAAAATGAATATTTACTAACTACTACTAAAAAAAACTATATCCATACGAGTTTTTGTAATTATTCAAAACAATTTCTTATTTTTACTACTCAAAATAACTCATTTCTAACCACTTATTTATAATCATCAATTTATCACTACTAAAAAATAATTCTTTATTTATAACCACTCATTTTTAACTCCTCAAAATAGCTCAGTTTTAACCACTCATTTTTAACTACTCAAAGTAACTATTCATTTTAAATACACATCTAAACAAGTTACTCCTCATAACAAAAAACTCGCTTGAACTACTTAAAATAACTTTTCTAACTATCTTTTTATTCAAAATTTTATCCAAACACCTTCTAAGAGTAGCTCATCTATCACGTCCAAAAAAAAAAAAAATCTTTGGAGTTTCCTCAACATGGTGCTTCTAATTAACCCACCTATTTTATTATATGTTGGAAAGTCTTCTCACTTTTTGAATGCATACATGTTTGTTGTTTAATGAATTTGATATGGTTATGGACAAATTGTCAACTTTTGGCATAAACTTTTAACCTCGTTTCTTTGTTACCACTAAAAAGGTCTCATACCAATGAAAGAGGGTTATTATTCACTATTAACTCACAATTTTCTCCTTTTCTTTTTAATGGGAGACAATTGCTTGAATTCCCTATATCATCCCCTTGACCAAAGTATCTCCTGAGCCTTCTTTTTATGTAGTTATTTAAAGTTACATTTGAGTCCTCTTTTCTAGCTCAATCACGGAATCTAACTTAAAAAAAACAAGTTTAATTTTTAAAAATAAAAAATTGAGTATTTATCAAACTGCTCTTAATTTTTATATTTAATTCCTTTTAACCTAACTGCACCAAGAAAGGATATCAACGGTACATACATTATCTTATCATACATGATATGGTGTTTTCCTCATGATGAAATTTGTTTTGGGTAAATTATAAATTGGGTCTCTAATAATTCCGTATGATTTGAAAAATGTTAGAATTTATTTCTTATGATCATAAAAATTAGCTTTTAGATTCTATATTTAATAAAATAAAATAAAAATAGTCTTTTTTCGTAATTGTTGACGAATTAAATTATTGAAAATTTGCAATTTATGTGTTAAGAATGATGATGTGAGTTATGTTTGTATAAAAAATCATATCATTTACGTATAAATAGTCATCTTCACATATTTATTTTGTCATCAATTATGAACCATATTGACCATTTTTTATATTTGATCAGTCATATATATATGGAGTAAATTTTTGCCTTTTGAATCATTGAAATTAAATGTTAATCTATTTCTAACTAAAAGAAAACTAAATTAAGTTTTTAAAATTTAGTAAATTTTTTTTGTTAAGAATTTCAAAAAATGGAGACTTTTGAACTATGGCTACTTCATGTTAATGTTTTTTAAATAATAAAAGAAATTGAGTTTGCAAATTAAAAATATGATTAAAATATCATTTTTGGTTCTTCAACTTTCATAGTTGTTCCATTTTGTTCCTCAATTTTCAAAGTCTAATTTTATTCTCTCAACTTTTAGGATCGTTTTAATTTGGCTTCTCAACTTTCAAAAGTTCAATTTTAAACCCTTTAATAGCTTGAAAAGAGTTGGTTCATTTTTTTTTAACTGACTTTTTTGATAAGGGATGAATATTGAAGGAAAAAATAAAAATAAAAAATGAAGAAAAGTACCTTTCTTCTTCATCATTCATTTGTTTGATCATTTAAACCTCTATTTCTTTTTGAAATTGCAGAGTAAAATGGTGGATGATGAATGTGCTCAATCAAGAAAGAAATTGTGCATTTTCAAAAAGAAACCAAACAAAACAAATATTATTTTATAATTTTACTAGTTTTGGTTTGATTTTTGCGAGAGTAATTTTTTTGATAACCCTTTTCGATTTGTGCTTCAATCGAGCCCCTCTATCGGTCACTCCACGCCGGAGTTTTCTTCTCCGGCAATTTCTCCAGCTTGATAAAGCCAATTGTCGGTCACATGTAAATTCTCTAAAATTACCCCCGGAAAATTATGATCCTCCAAGAAAAAGGCAAATCCCCTTTTGAAATTACCAAAATCCTTCACCTTATAATTAAACATTGTGCCTTTTGTTCAATCAACTACTTCACAAAATCCAACCAAAATCAATGATCCTCTGTCACATCATTTTGTTTGGTTAGTTTGTAAACTTTTATTTTAATTTATGGAAAATGTACAGGTCAATGATGTAGAGAGCTTGAAGCAATTGCAGTCCCTTGCCCGTGTTGGATCCTCCGTTTGAGGACGACGAGAAGGGACGTTGGGAGGATGGTGGGGATGGAGACTGATTATGATTTGGAATGCAGCAACCATCGTACAAAAGTGTGTAAGCTTGACTCAACTTAAACTGCTAATCGTATTAAGGAAACATATACTAGCTTTTTTTTGTTTTATCACCAGCATATAGTTACCCTTCTTTCTTGGTACTCAGTCATTTGAAAAAGAACCCTTCAATTCATCCTAAAAAAATCACCCTAGAACTATTTGCAAGCTTTTTGGAAAGTCAATGGATTAAAATTGGACCAAATTAGAACAGTTAAGGGACTAAATCCGGACTTTTAAAAATTGAGGAACCAAAATAGAACAACTATGAAAGTTGAAGGACTAAAATGGTATTTAACCTAGAAATATCTAAATTTCAATAACTTTTTTCAGTTTTTGAAATTTTGAGTTTTAAATACATGTATTATTTTAAAGTACATTTCACAGGTTTCATATTGGTTTGTTCAAAGTATATTGAAATGAATGAAACTAGAATCATTCAGGAATTTTTCAAAAAAGTACCACTTTCACTTGTTTTTAACCTCCAAGTTTTTCACTCGAGAGATTCTAACAATCGAGTACAGAGAGGTACTTGAATGAAACCACGTCCAAATAAAAGTAATTTTCTAACAAAAAACATGCATGTCAGTCACACAAACATTGACTGACATTCAAAACAGAATATTCTCTAACATCAACTAAACGACGTTGTATTGTTTTATGACCGTTGAAACATTTATTAAAAACTTTACGAAATGTATTGAACGTACGAAATTTAGAGATATAAACATCCTAGATACAAAAACTACACGCGTTGAATTAAATCTACAGTAATACACATTCTGATTATAAAGATTAGAGGCTAAGTTTAAAAAGAGTTTAGAGCAAACGATTAATACCTGCTGATTCTTGCAAACGAAGTAGACTCGGGTTTTGTTTCGATTTTTTTTTTTGGAGTTGTTTTTGAAATAGAATTGTCGATGTGAATCGTATGAAATGATACATTTATATCAATTATTGTATCCCAGCAAAAGAATATAGTTAGGCCCAGGCGGTTTCCTTTTTGTACCCCAATACACAGAATTTCCCTCCCAAAGGACTAAAGTATCTAATTAGCAAAGTAAGTGACCCACACAAAATGGTGCTTACTTAAAATATACCATTTTTTTAGAGTATGTAACATATCTTGTAATTTTTTTTTAAAAAAGTACACGAATTTTGGATTCGTTTTCTAGAACATTGAACCCAGTTTGATTTTTTTTTTTTTTGTACCCATAAACTTACGACATCTATTTTTTCTCATTTTTTGATAATTCATTTTTAGTTATCGTTTGTCTCGTTTATCATTTTCTTATATTGAAAAAAAAAAAAAAATTAGTTCTGAGGATGCTTCAATCATAAGTCTATTTTATGAAGGTATTTCTCATTTACATTTAGTTGTTTATTTCATGAACAATTTTTTGGGTGCTTTGTTCATGAGTTATATATGAGATTTTTAAGTGCGATTTCTTTTTTTTTTTGTGCTTAAATATATAGTAGGTTGATGCTTGTCTTGTAATAATAGTAACCAGATGGAACACATGAAAAGTTGACGTATTTGAGGTGCTGAAGTCTTAAATGCTCTCCTTGGTTTCACATTGTATCTCTGAAAGGTATTATGAAACAACACCAAATGGAAAGTCTAACCTTTGATAAGTGGATGGAGCATGACCCTTTAGATTTGAAATATAGCAGATTCTTTGCGCTTGCAGCTGTTAAGAATTTAACTATCTATGAGACTTGGAATGTGCTTAATTCTAATTGGGAACTTAAGCCTTTTTTGGTTAATTCTTTAAAATTGCTTTTACATTTATTTGATAACCAACCGGAACAAAATGGTTCTCACTTATCCACGTTTTGGAAGTCGATCATCCCCAAAAACATAAAAGTTTTTATGTGGACGTTGTTCAACTCCGGCCTTAATACCTCTAACATAATGTAGAGCGACCCAACTGGTGTGTGAATGCCAAAATGAATTGGCTGACCATTTATTTATGGAGTGCACGTACATCAAGCACTTTTATGCCCGTCTTCCTGCTTTCCCCCAATAGGATAATCGTCTCTCAACAGCTTCTCTCATCAAGGAGATGTTGGACATTAATCTTACACCACAAAGATAGATTCTGATGGCCAGTTTTATTGTTGCTTCTTGGTGGAACTTGTGGAAAGAAAGAAATTCAAGACTCTTTGAAAACAAGTACACCAACAAGCCTCCCAATATCTTATGGGATAACGTTATCATAAATTTTGCTTCTTAATGTTATAAATCTTCTCTTTTTAAAGAGTACAACATTGCTTCCATTGCATTAAACTGAAAAGCCTTTTTGTAATTTCGCGTGCATGTTGTATGCTTTTGGAATGAATCGTATCCTTTTCCAAAAAAAAAATCTTAAATGGTATGACATCCATATCAAAACCTCTCTACTTTTTCAATGGATATATTGTAGAAAAGATGGAACACAAGTAAGAATTTTTGGTAAAATAAGCTCAACACCTCATAATTTTTCATCGAATTTTTTCAACCAGAAGAAAGAAAAAAAAAAGGGTAAGAAAAACCATTCAAAATGAAAATTCTAGGAAAATGAAATGTTCAATGGTCAATTTATTTAAATATAGATTAACAACTAAGAAATGTTATAAATAAATAAATAAAAACTAAGAAATGAAGTCTTAAATCTTTCCCAAACTAAACAAATTGGCTGGTGCTCTTAAGGAAAATGAAATGTTCAATGTTCAATTTTGTTTCTTTTTTATAATATTTCTTAGTTATTAATATATATTTTACGACAGTTAAATGTTCTTGTTAGCTTGTGTCTTTTTTGGATAAGAGTTCTTGTTAGCATGTGACATATATTTGTAAAGCAACTGATTAAATATTGGGTAAATATTAGTGTTATATTGCATAGGATGCCATGAATATAAATATTATCTTATATTGATGTCTCTTTCCAAGTATTTTAAGTCTGAATATACTTTTAACAACATAATAATAAACAAATCGAATCGCATTTTATAATATTCATAATAATAAGCACTACTTCAAAAAATAATGGTCTCCTAAGGAGGCGGCTCGGTGGCTGAGAACTTAAAGAGAAAGATTTGAAATTAATTTTTTAAATAATTTTTAATTTCATTTTCGATTCTATGATATACTTTGGTGTTATAAGGAGGAAAGTTTGAAGTTTTGTTTTTTATGTCTGGATTAGAGATAGACGTAGTTATCATTGTTTCAAAAAAAAAAAAAAATTGAAAATTTTCAATCATTAAAAAATAATAAATAAAAACTAAAAAACTTCAAAATAATAATAACAAGTAATTATTGGAAGTAATGCATGCTTATAAAGACATAGAATCTTCCACTTTCACAAGCATTCTAATTAAAGTCGCATTATGTTTTACTTTTTCTTTCCTTCAACCTATGGATTTGAGAATCAACTCTTTCTTTTTCTTTCAACTTTTGTATACTTTTCATTAACCTTTTTTTTTTTTTTTTTATTTGTTAAACACATGATTTCTTGTTCCTATAAAATTTAAGTGACAGCTTTAAAAAAAAATTAATTGACCTTCAAACACTCTAGTCTGGACAGTCTTTTTATATAAACTAAATTGATTGTTATTAAAATTTGTTATGATTATCAGCACGATGGTTTCTTTCAACATAATTTACCTCATACATTAGTATTTGATATCTTTCTTAATATCATCATAAAAGATAATAGATTTATTAACATCTAAAACACTTTTAAATAACTATTATACAAAATCCAACTGTAACTTATATATCCTCCCACAACACTTAATCATAACATAGATTTGTCTAAATGGCCATACAATTTGTTTATAATTTGAGAAATCGTTATCCAAAGATAATTTGAGAAATCTTTTAATTTTATGCTCGATGGTCAATACAATTTGTTTTTTTGCTTGCTTTATTATTATTATTATTATTATTTTGAGATAATTACCATTGAGGGAAGTTGAAATGTTCTAAGTTCTAACCATGATCATTTGGTCATTGAAAATACATTAATGTCGTTGTGATGTTGTTTATATTGTCATCATACAATTTGTTTAACTAATATATACTAACTAATTGTATATTAAATGTTGATTTCAAAAAAAAATAAAATTGTATATTAAATGTTAGGTTTCATCACTTACACACCAACATGCATCCTCACTCATATCATATTTTGGAATCACACTATATGTTTTCTATGAAAATTTTAAAAAGGTTTTCCAGAGAACATTCAATTTCAATATAAAAAAATTGGGAAATTGGGATGGATAGCCATTTTTAAGAAAATAATTATAAATCTAGTCATCTTTCAAAATATTTGTAAATTTATTTTTTGTTTTAAATTTAATTAATAAAAATTTTCAACACTACCTATAAATATTTAATATAGTATTATAAATATTTATTAATATCAGTATTAATAAATATTTTTAATTTATTTTTTAATTTTTTTAAAGCAATCGTTTTTTTTTTTTTTTAAATGAACGAACAAGTAGGCGCATGATTATTACGTTATGGAAGTTGCGGCTAAAATTTAAAATATGTATTATTTATTAATACAAAAGTTTTAATATAAAGAAGGATTTCTGGATAAATTTTTTATGGTATTGATCATGTTATATAAGCACTCTAAATTGCTTCTCACAACTTAATTACAAACGTGGACAACTTCTAAAATATTTGTATTTATAATCATTAATATGGTTTAATACTGTATTATAAATATTCATTTATACTATTATTATAAAAAAAAGAAAAATTGTAATAAATGGATTGTTCTAATGAAATAATTATAAATGTAGTCAAATTTGAAAATATTTGCATCTATAGTCATAAATATGGTTCAATAGTGTATAATTAGTACCCATTAATATAGTATTATTTATTTAATATAGTACTATGTATTTAATATAGTATTATATATTATCAATACAATATTGTGGATTATTAATACAGTATTATTTATTATTAATACAATATTGTGAATTATTAATACGATATTATGTATTATTAATATAATATTGTGGATTATTAATATGATATGTGTATTATTAGGGTATGTATTATTAATATCGTATTATTATTAATACTTATGACTATGATTGCTAATTTTTTTAAGTAACCATATTTATAATTATTTTTTGAACTCGACTAATCTTATAAATTTTCCAAAATAATATTCATAAATCATCATTCATTTAGGAAATTGTATTGGATGAGTTGTACTATAAATACTCAGTAATACTAGGTATTGTTAATAGAGTATTATAAGAAAGTATGTGATAATACTCAATAATGTCAATGTATATAGTTTTTTTTAAAGTGATCATATTTGTAATTATCTTCTAATTTTGACTAAACTAGTAAGAATCCCTATTTATTAATACATGACTAAAGAATTTATGAAATCAGTGTCACCATTTTTCACACATTTTATGAAATATTAATGTATTGAGCTTTGTCACTGTAAACACCTGATCATAATTAAATAATTAATAAATAATACAAATAAATATAAAGTTTGATGAATTAATATTAATACGTGAGATAAATACATAAAAAAAGATATATTATCGTGAAATACGGTACTAATTCAAACCAAGTAAAAACATGTTACAGTACTTATACATAACATATAGCCCAAAAACAACCATAATCTATAAACTCTTTTTTTATTTACAACTCATATTTATTTATTAATACATAATTATAATTAAAGATTTTGGAGATTTTTAAAGAAATAATTGTGCATCAAAAAATTGTAGGTCGGTGGTGGAACAATGGAAAAAAGTTCACGATTTTGTTTCTGTAATTAGGCGGGTAGTACCGTCTTCTTACATTAATAATAATAATTATTTCTTTATTCAACAATTACTATTGCTATATTAAAATGGACAGATTTGCAATAAGTTTCATATTATCGCCCACTCTTAAACTTCGCCCAAAAAAATTCCAAATAAACATTGATAAATAGGCATAAACTTTCCATTGTTATCCCTGACTTGCATTTATGTTGCTGGTATAGTGTAAATGAACACTAAACATTCAACAAAGAAAAAAAAAATTAGAACTAAAAATAACTAGATATAATAAAATAATTCACTCTCATTTTTTAACCGAAAAATATAACAAAATATCTCGAATAATCATTCTAAACTAAAAATTATTTAATTACCCAACAAACTCTGTACTGAAAGCGAAGGCAACTTACCAATTATGTAGCCAATATTTATTAGGCCACGTCGTAAATAAAGAATACTACCAAACGAAACATTAAAACTATATACCTAAGTAATTAAAAAAAAAAAAAAATATAACTGCAACATAAATATTAATAATTTTTATATCACCAAAAATAAATGATATAAATTCCTATACACATGTGATCCCTTGCTAGCTGGCTGATCTCCATGAACTCCTAGCCACAATATTATTCCCATATTTTAGATATATTAAATATTACAATTGCAGTTTTGATATATTTTCAATTTTTTTTAATTATATATTTCTCTAATTCCGTCTCCCATTCACCATATAATTTTTAAATCATTTTTTTACAAGAAGAAGTCTGTTTATTGTCCTTCATATGGTTTTCACAATTTCTTTTTTAAATACATTTTTAGTCTTTAAACTTTTTTTTGACAAATGAGCCTACCTTCAAACCCCAAGTCTTTAACCATTGCGCCACTTCTTGGAGACCAGTCTTTAAACTTTAGGTGAAGTTCTAATTTGGTTATTATATTTTAAAATCAAATATTTTTATCTTGCTAAATTTTAATTATTGGCATATTAAAATTATTAGAGCTAACAAAATATTGATTAAAATGATTATTAATCTTATTTTAAATTTAACTGATTGATAATATGATTATTTTATTATAGATATAGCTTTTGTTTTTAATGAAAATAAATAAAGAAGAAATCAACAGACTATCGTTTAATTAAAGTTTTTTTTTTTTTTTTTTTTTGAGAATATCAATTAATTAAAGTTTAAAATATTATTTTGATTATTACATTTTAAAATTTGTTTATTTTGGTTTATAGATTTTCAAAATGTCTTATTTTAGTCCACGAGTTTTGTATTCGTTCAATTTTAGTGCTTAAAATTTAAATTGTCTAATTTTGATCCATGTTATTTTCACAAAGGTTAAAAACAGTCCTTAATGTTAAATAAAAACATAAATGTGGCAAAAAAAAAAGAAAAAAAGACCCCATCTTCTTCACCTATCCAAGTTTGAAGGCAAGAATTAAAGTAGAAATAAATAAATTAGGGACATGGGTTTCTACGTGTTTGGTCAATTTTCGCCAGTGGATATGGTTTTCTCCATTGCAACAAGCCTTCAGAGTTCTCAGTTTATTCTCCCCAATATAACACAATAAAGCAATAAGCTCAAAAGAGGGTCTTCCATCCAATAAAAATAAAAATTAATATTCGATTTAAGATTGGTAACTTTCATTAATTTTATATTTTCTTTCTTTATTCTTTGTATTTTTTTCTCTTTTTTCTAATATATATTATTTTACATTTCTTGAATTATTTTTTAAATATTGTTTTTTTATCTGTCTTACTTTTATATTGAATCATTCTTCCTTTACTATTTTTCTTTATTTTGGAATATTTTGCATTTTTTGAAAATGTATAAAAAAAAATTAATATTATAAATTGTTTACACTGATATTATTTTGTAGAAATAATTTTAAGAATATTTTTCTATAAGTTTTATTTATATTTTTTACATCTTTAAATTATTATAAATAATAAAGCATCATTTCTTTACAAGATTATGTCTATAAAATATTTAAATTTTAAATGTATTTTCAAAAAAAATTGTTATAGATAACAAATAATTGACATCTCTATTTTAATTTTAAATTATTTCTAAAAATATTTTTATACATGCTAAAATATTTCAACTTTCATTGTTTTTAATCAATTTAACTTGATTTGTTTTTAATTGATTTACCTTGATTGAAACATCAGTTTGTAGGTTGAAATATTGTTTTTTTGGGAATTAATTGGTATCTCAGTTTATTCAACTCCTTGCATCTAATGAAAAAACAATAAACTGAGAACTTCAGGTTTGTTGCAATGGGAAAACCCATATCTATTTACGAAAATTGACCAAACACGAAGAAACCTATGTGCCTATTTTATTTCTTGCTTCTTTAATTCTTACCTTCAAATTTGGATAGGTGAGAAGATTGCAAGCCTATGTTCTGCCAATATTTTCCAAAAATTATAATTAAAAAAAAAAACAAAAAAAACATAGTACACAAGTTTAAAGGGAGTAGAAGATGGGGTTTTTTTTCCCACATTTAACGTTTGTTATGTTTTTATTTAGCCAACTTTGTGGAAATTGCATGTTTTAAAATTAAACAATTAAATTTGTAAGGATTAAAATTGAACCGTTGAAAGTAAAAGAAATAAAATGAAATAAATACAAAAGTCTAGCTACGTACCAAAATGATATTTTAAATTTAAAATGTGTATACTTATCATCCTAATAACATTATGTTTAACTTACGGACGGTAATGTTATGCAAGGATGGAAATTAAGCATCATTGAAAATTCACCTCAAATTTATGGACTATAAATATATTTTTCCCAACTTTTATTAGATGCATATTTAAAGTTTTGGTATTAACACCTTTATTATTCCCAAATATTTTTGCTTAGTCAAATCAAAAGTGCATGTATAATGATAAACTAAAATTTAAATATGGCTAACAAAAGTAATAATTATGTCCATGACAAAGAAATTATAAATTTAAATCTTTTTACTTTAATTTTAGTTGAACAAAAAAAGTAACACAAATTATTGTAGGCAACCAATTATTATAGGCAAGAAAGTAATGTGAATAATATTGCTCACATTTACTTTTTCGTGACGAGATCATGAATGTATGGGTGTGTTTGGGCCTCCGTTTATGTAAACGGCCGAGTTGGTTATAATAACTCAACCGGTGTTTGCCCCACCGTTTATTATAAATGGTGGTTACCTAAACCTGCGTGCCAGTTTATCTAAACCTACATGTCCGTTTATCTACACCTTTCATCTATTACTTTTTTGTACATAATCAGCCCCCCAAACACCGTTTATCATAATCCCTGTTATAATAACTTGCCTCTCAAACACCATTTATAATAACCTACCGTTTATCATAACCCACCGTTTATCATAACCTTCCGTCTATAATAACCAAACCGGTGCCCCAAACGCACCCTATATGTTTTCCTTGTCTCTTATCTTTTCTTTTTTGGAAGTAAATAATATTTTATTTTTAGGACTTAGATATTGCTTTACCACATAATTAAGAGGTCAAAAACTTTGTTGAGAAAGTGACTCATTTTTCTTAAGAGGGATTTCCTCTTGTAGTCTTCATAATATCTATTATTTTCAAGTCATAGTATCCCAACAAACATGACCAAATTGATGAGGACCAAAATCTTGATGTGTACATCTCTTTCCAAGAAATATAGCTTTCTGTAAGAAACCCAACATCCACACCAATTATGAATCCCTACCCCGATATTGTGAAACTAAAATTAGATTTATAAATTGACTCTCAAAAAAAAAAAAAAAAATTTATAAATTGTGTAGTCTTTTTACCAAATTTGTCCTCCACGGTGAACATCCATATCAAATTTCTGTCACACACAAATTTTAAATACTTTGAAGTAAAACATTTTTATAATTTAAGAGTTTCTTAAACACAAAATTAAAAGTTAACCCACGAAACTTGTACTTAAAATTAAAAAAAAAAAAAAAATTAAAAAATCCTATTAATTAAATAATTAGTTTACTCTCCCATTATTTTATATTATTATTAAACCACAATAAGTTAATGCCCGAATTTTTAAGGTCCAATTGCTTACTTATTTCTCCGCCCCCCAAGTAGATTTACTGGTTTCATTATTCTTCTTTCTCCTTTTTGAGTCATTTGGTTCATTAATTAAAATGAGGTAAAATACCATTTTTGTACCTAAATTTGAGATTGGTTCATTTTAATTTTTGAAATTTCAAAAGTTCAATTTTTAATCTCTTGAGATTTATTATATTTACTCTCTAAAGTTTAATTTTAGTTCATAAATCTTGAAATTTGTTTCATTTCATTGTCTGAATTTAAAAGAATTTTTTTTAATTAATCATTAGAAGAATAAATTATTTGAAAAAATAACTTATTTATTTTTCTTTAGACAAAAAATTATCATCTCCCTCTATAAATTTTAGAAATATGTTCATCTTTTGTTTTTAATTATATTATTGGATGTCCCCGAGGGGACTGTTTTTAATTATATTAAATTATTAGTATTATTGAATCAATTTTGAATAATATTAATTTCAAAATTAAGTGACTAAGGCATAACGTTTTTAATGTACATTATACAGTGACTAAAATTGGAATTTTCAAAATTAAGTGACTAAACCATAACAAATCTCAAAATTCAAACCTTAAAATTAACCTTTTGAAAGATGAAGAATAAAACTAAAATCAAGTTTAAAATTGAAGGACTAAAATAGTATTTTATCCTTTCAATTAACTTTGTTAAATTTTTTTTTTTTTTTTTTTCAGTTCTTTCATTTTAGTCTTGAATTTTTTTAAACATCTCATTTTTAATAGTTTACTTACTTAAAAACTTAAAATTAATTAGGGTAGTATTATTTTTTTAATAATTTAAATGAATTCATTCTAAAAATTTTGAAAATGCAATATTCAATTTTTTATTTTTAATAATAAATATATTATTATTTTTGAAATAATTCGAATAAAATTATTTGCCTACTTATTTCTCCACCCCCAAGTCCATTTATTGGTTTCATTATATTGTTTCTTCTTTACGAGACATTTGTTCATTAATTGAAATGAATTAGGGTTTTAGACTAGAGATGTCCAGTGGGTTGAGTGGGGACGGGGACTGCTTTACCGTCTCCATCCCCGCTACTCATTTCAATCTTCATCTCCGGAACTAAAGTGAGGATTCACCGCGAGAAAATTATGGGGATCGAGTTCCCCAAGAGAAATTATGCTTTAAATTAAGCTTTTTTATAAATTTTGAAATCATTTTTAATATTATTGAATTAATTCGATTAAAATCTATTTCAAATTTATGAACAACTATTAAAAAATTATTTTAATATATAAAGGCTAATATTTGACATACAACAATTCCAAAATATATAGTTATAACTAACTTTTGTCGCCGTCGCGCAATAACTGTAAAAATAAAAAACTCACCACATGGGTTCATAACCTGACCAAAACTATATAATATATGTGATGTATAATGCGTTGGCATTTGCATGTAAATTGGTTGGACCAACCCTCATCAAAATCCTCATTTAATTCTCACCAAACTTCACCTCTCTCCACAATTTATAACCAAATTTAACATCCTTCAATCTTCTTCACTTCCCAATTTCCATTTTCTTTCCCAAAAAACCAATCTTTATTTTTTTTTTAATTTCAATATAATGGGTTTCTTAATCATTTTAATTATTGTGTTCACATTGGCATCCAAAATTGAAGCTAAAGTTCCAGCCATTATTGTGTTTGGAGACTCCTCTGTGGATTCCGGCAATAACAATGTCATTAAGACATTGTTGAAAAGCAATTTCAGGCCTTATGGACGGGACTTCTACGGCGGACAGCCCACTGGAAGATTCTCTAACGGCCGAGTTCCGCCGGACTTTATTTCTGAAGCTTTTGGTTTGAAACCGACCATTCCCGCTTACTTGGATCCGGCGTTTACTATTGCGGATTTCGCTACCGGAGTCTGCTTCGCCTCCGCCGGAACTGGCTTCGATAACGCCACCTCCGACGTCCTCGTAAGTTTTTAACACAATGCACTACATCGATTAAATTATAAGTTTAGTTTATTTACTTTTAAGTTCAGTTCATTTAAATAACGTTACTTTTGGCATTCTATAGTAACTTTTAAAAATTATATATTTAAGTCATTATACGTAAATTATGAAATTGTAATTTCGAGAAAAATTTGGGTAATTCTTAAAAAGTACTTGGTACCTACTTTCCATCATTTATGAGGACAAGTGTTACGTGAATAATGTAAATATATTTAAAAAATGCATTGAAAAATAAATGAAAATTGATCATTTAATTGATGGGAGAGAAATAATTTATTAAAAATGTTGCTTATTATTATCTTTACTAATGATCAAAAGTATATATTAGGTGTTTCTTAAAAATACACGCTCTCTTACCAAAATAGAAACTTATATAAGGTATTTCTGTTTCTCTATAAGATATGATATGCTTTCCAATTAAGGGTAAAAATGTCAAAGACCCCTACCTTGGACTCCATTAGTTGCAATTTCATTACAAAATTATAGGACACTCATGCCGTCTAGTTTGTTTTTTTTTTTTTTTTGAAGCAAACTCGTGTCATTTTGTGGACCTCTGTTTTTTTAGACCTTCAACAACATGAAAGTTTAAAACTTTAGCCATTTTATTGAAAGTATATATCGTTGACTTGACATAAATTTGAAATTACAATTAAAACTCGTTAAATACAAAATTAATGAGCCGAAGACTACTAAATCTTGATAAATTACAATTTGTTTGACAAGGGTCCCATCAAGTAAAATTTGAGCTATATAATTATACCAAATTTTTAACTTTCTCTCAACCATAATTATCAATTTTATAATTGAACCTTAAAAATTTTAAATTTGTAGACAAACGTATTCGACATCTGGTAAAGCAAAAGGATCAAAAGTTAAATTTGGGACCAACATTATAATTTAAACGTAACTTCTTTCGATAACTATTTAGTTTTTAAAAAAATATAAACTTATATTTATTCAAATTATTTACATATGGTTTATCTTCCATTAAAGAAGTAGGAGAATCTAATCAAATTCTATGAACTAAAAAAAAATTTGAAAACATTTTTTTGTAGCTTTTAAATTTTGATTTGATTTTAAAAACATAACTAAAATATAGATATTAAAATAAGAAAAATCATAGGTTTGAATAAACTTTAAAAATAAAAAACTAAAAAATAAATAGTTATCAATCGTGAAATATGTATAAAAAGTCCTATTATTCTTCGTTTTAAAAAAAAAAAAAATTATAACTACAAATTTTCAATGTTTATATGAAATATGAGAACCCCATTATGAGAAAGAGTGGCATTTTGAACCACCACAGAATGTGATACCACTATGGAGGGAAGTGGAGTTTTACAAGGAGTATCAAAGAAAACTAAGAGCCTATCTTGGGAATGAAAAGGCAAATCAAGTGATAAAAGAAGCATTATATTTGGTAAGTTTAGGAACAAATGATTTCTTAGAAAATTACTACACTATCCCTCGCCGGAGACTCCAATTCAGCATTCAACAATTTGAGGATTTCTTGTTGCAACTCGCCGGAAACTTCATCAGAGAAATTTACAGTCTTGGAGTTAGAAAAATTGCATTCACAGGGCTTCCTCCAATGGGCTGTTTGCCACTTGAAAGAGCAACAAATGTTATGGGTAATTTTGGATGTGTGGACAAGTTCAATCTCTTGGCTTTGGAGTTTAACAACAAGTTGGAGGGCTTTGTTTTGGAGTTGAATAAGCAGCTACCTGGTCTTAGAATGATCTTTTCAAATCCTTATGGCATATTTTATCAAATCATCACCAATCCCTACTCTTTTGGTAAGAAAATATCATATCCTTTATATATTTGTGTTTTTTAATTTACATTATTCCCATTTTTATGCTTTTATAGTGTATGTTAAGTTAGGTTCATGTTGACTTTGAATTTTGACAATATAGATCATTTTTATGTCACAAGATTTTCTTAGTTTAAATTTATTGCTGAACTTTTTTTAAGTACAACAATCTTTAAAAATTAGAAGATTAACTTGGTCGAGATAACATGTTAATTATTGTTTTGTTAAGTCTACTTTGATTATTGAATTGAAAGTTTTTGGTAGTATATATGATTGGATTTGGGTGTTTTCTACAGTAATGTCCTAGGAATAAAATAAGGGACAAATTTTGGAATCTAGATGTAGCACATTCTATGACTTTATAAGCATTTTAAGGAAGTAAAGATTATTGTCTCACTCTCACTAATATTGCTCTAGGCAAAAAACAAGCTTACCTTCCAAAATTTCTTTGAACTAGTGACTAAAAAAATGAACTTTCTTGGTATAAGATTGCTTCAAGTGGTCTATTTTGAAAATCTTGTAAATGAGATTTTTTTAATAAAAAAAGTAAATGCATTCAAGGTATCTACTTAATTTAATTTTTCTTAGTCATTTTCTTAATTGTGTTGGCATAAACATTATGTCTTAAATAATATAGACTTCTATCTCAAAATTAATGGTGATAAAGGAATAGTCTATTTATCATATATATCTTATTTAATTTTTTATTCAATAAATTTTAATGTCATATTAAATACTATATGAATATTGACTTTAAAATTAATTAACGATAAAAGGAATAGTGTATTTTGAGTGGGTTATATATCTTATAAATATTAAGAGATTTTTTCATCTTTCAAATGATTCTAATCATCGTAGATACTAGAAATTCCAGAAAGTGAGAAAATTTCTAATGCACCGATCCTAGAAATTTATGAGAAGGGGAATACGTACCCAAAGTTTTTTTTTTTCTTTTTTGGAATAAATATCCAAAGTAATTAGTTTGGTAGGAGTAACCACATGGCAGCTAAGAAGAGCTGGCTGAATTCAGCAATGGCCATGTAATAAAAATTGTGGTGGTAGCCATTAATAAGTTCAACAGAAACTGTTAGCCAAATTTAACTGATCCAACTTGGTTTCTTTTGCCATTTGTAGCACAACCTTTAATACACTGCCAACCCTACATTATATTTTATATATATATATATATATATATATAGTATTATGGAAAAGCTCAAGTGGTCAAAAAAATCTTTAAAGTATTTAGGATGATGAGTTCAATCTATGGTAATCACCTACTTAAGATTAGAGGTGCATGCAAGTTAGTTCGGACAGTCATAAATATAAAAAAAAAAAAAATTATAATAAAATTTTGGGGTAGTTCATTCTTTTCATGTTGTGTCTTTCTTGAGTAATTCTTTAAATCTTATAAGACTCTCATCATTCTTAAATGATGCTAGCTTAATGGTGATTAAAGCAATATTTCGCTCGATAATTCTCTTACATTATCCACATTTAACTCTTTTTTGTTTATGGTTTAGGCTTTGAGGAGGCTGGAAAAGCTTGTTGTGGAACAGGGACATTCGAGATGAGCTATTTGTGCAACGTCCAAGAAAGCTCATTTACTTGTAGTGATGCAAACAAATATGTTTTTTGGGATGCTTTTCATCCCACAGAAAAGACCAACAAGATAATTGTCAACGTGTTGCTCAAAAATCTTCTTCCCACGTTTCGTTGACTTCCTTTTAAACCTAATGAAAATACAAGACACTGCATTTTCGATTTCTTTTTTTCGATATAATTTACATCATACATTAATGATGTCCATATCTTTCCTTACTTCATCATAACAGATAATAAATTTAATCACATATAAAACCCTTAAAATAACTATATATCATAGTTATACAAATTCTTTTGTTGATCCACGTGTAGCTTGTATATCTCCTCCACACTTAGAAGTTAAAATAAATCATAACATAGATTTTTCTTTCTTTTTTAGTACAAAGTAGGGTAGGGAGATTACAGATACTAATGATAGAGATTGAACCTATGATTGTGGAGTGAAAGTAGATTAATACCAAAACAGATAACTAATCTCGCCACCGACTCATTTATCTTGCTAAGATCAAATCTTTTACTAAAAGACAATAGCTATTCGAAGATAATTTTTGAAATCTTTTAACTGGTCATACAATTTGTTTAACTAATATATGCTAACTTATTGTATATTAAAGGTTAGATTTCATCAATACTCCAACTCTCCAGGTTCAAGATTTGAAATTTGAATTTGGCATCCAAAATCATTCTCATAAAATAATTCACTCACCGATACAAATGGCAAAATATCCGAATTAATCATTCTCAACTAAAAATTATTCAATTACTCTACAAATTTCGTACTCTAAATCAAGGCAAAGAACCAATTATGTAGCCAATTTATCAGGTCACCTCATAAATAATCAATGCCACAAAACATTAAACTAAATACCTAAGTAATAATTTTTTTAAAAAAAAGTTAAATAGATAACTGCAACATAAATATTAATAATTTTTATATTTCAAAAAATAAATGAAATAAAATTCCCATATACATGTGATCGCATGCTCGCTGGCATTATTATAGGAAACAAACTAATGTCAATAATATTGCTCGCATTTACTTTTTTCATGACGAAATCATGAATGTATATGTTTTCCTTGCCAATAATATTTGAAAAGGAAAATTAAGATAATAATACAAATAAAAGATATGGCTGAAGGGAAAGTTTTATAAATAGTTATAATTAATTATTGGCACTTGAAAAAAACCTCATGCAGGAATGAAAGTTGCCACGTAAGCAAAATGTAGGAAGCTTTTTTAATCCTCATTTAATTTTCTCAATTTATAACAAAATTTAACCTCCAACTTCAATTTTTCTTTCACAAAAAACCAGTATTTTATTTCAACATAAAAATGGGCAGTTTCTTAATCTTTTTTTATAAATTTAGTTAAAAATTTAGGTACCGGAGTCTGCTTCGATAACGCCACCTCCGACGTCCTCGTAAGTTCTTAAGGCAATGCACTACGCATCTATACCCATCAAATTATAAATTTAGTTTATGCACTTTTAACTTCGGTCTATATTTGATGAGTATGTTTTCAAAACAATGCACTTCCTTCTTTAGGGTTAAATTATAAATTTAGTTATTTGCTAATCATATATTCTCCCAAAATTGATTCTATCTACTTAAATTCACTGAATAGAAGTGGTCTGTTGGTGTTCGGTGTCATTTTTAAGTAAACCAATAGGGTCGATTCGGTGTCAATTTTCATTAAAACCCGACACCAACCGACCCGTGAACACCCCTAATTATTCACTTTAAAATTATAATTTCGTTTAAACTTTTAAATTTGTATTACAAAATAGAAACTAGACTCATGTACCTCTGTTTGTTTTTCGTTTTTATTTATTACATGGACTGGATCTCTGTTTTTTTAGACCTTCAACAACATAAAATTTTAAACCATGAATATATCTCAATAGGTTGATTTGACATAAATGTTAAATTATAATTAACAAAAACTCATTTAGTAATCAATTAATAAGTAAAAAATTACTACTAAATGGGTTAATGGTGCAATAGTTTCGTTGTTTGGTTTTAAACTAGTTTAACACCAAATTGAGCTATGTTACTATTTGAGTTCTATCACTAATAGAATTCAATTAGTCATATATTCATTCTATCTATTATTAATAAAAAAAAATCATGTTTTATAGTTGAATTATTTTAAAAATTGTGCTAGATAAAAAGTGTCATTTTAAATTTTTTTACAGTCTTGGGCTACAAAAATCTCATTCTTAGGGCTGCCCCCAATGGGCTGTTTGCCTTTTCAAAGAGCAACAAATGCTTAAAAAATACAACATTGTGGCTTTGGAGTTCAACAAGAAGTTGGAGGGCATTGTTTTGGAGTTGAATAGGCAGCTTTCTGGTCTTAGAATGGTCTTTTCAAATCCTTATGCCATATTTTATCAAATCATCACCAATCCCCACTCTTTTGGTAACAAATATCCTATCCTTTATTTGTGTTTTTCAATTTACATTATTCCCATTTTTTATGCTTTCATCGTGTCTATTTAATTTACTAATTTTGTAAGCATTAGTTTGACAATCAAATGTTGTAAGATCAAGTAGTTGTTTATGAAAATAGTCGAAATGCACCCTAAATTAGCTTCGGACAGCCACGGATGTTGAAAATCATTTGAACTATATTTAAATTATTTTTTGTTTATGGATTAGGTTTTGAGGAGGCTGCAATTGCCCAAGGAATATCACTTACTTGTAAATACGTGTTTTGGGATTCCTTTCATCCCATAGAAAAGACCAATCAGATCATTTCCAACGCTATGCTCAAACAACTTCTTCCCATGTTTTGTTAACTTTCTTTCAAAGTATTGATCGATGCGATCAACGTATTGATGGAAGGTTATTAGGTGATTGAAGCGTAGGCATTTTAATCCTTTTATAGGAACTAGGCCAATTTTAATTTTTTTTAAATGCTATTATGGTTTTTTTATATATCCATGTAAAATCCTCTATAATCTATCCTTCATTTATCATTTATCTTAATATTCGTAGTTTCATTCCCATTTGAAAAGGATAAAAATGTAGGTTTTGTTGGTTATAGTTGTTGGATATGTAAGGTTGAAAAGTGCATTTATTTGTCTCTTTCTTGCATGTTAGATTTTAAAGTGGTCACCACACGTTTGTGAAGTTTTTTAAATGCTTGATAGCTATTTTTTTTTTCTTATAACATTTTGCTGTTAAAAAAATTTGTAAAAATTTAATTTATAAGATAAAGGCAACCACTAAAATTGAATTAGTAACTTTTTGGTTCTCTAAAACCCTCTTTGACTATCCTATCAAAATACTTATGATTTCAAGTCAAATTTTAAAAATTAAAATAGTTATTTTCAAAAAAAAAAAAATCATTTTTAGAATTTGACCAGAAACTCCTTAAAAAACTGATGTTACGAAAATTTAAATTAATCATCACAGAAAATTTGTGGAAAAAAAATTACGCACAGTTTTAAAAAAAATATAAAGTAACTAGAAATGGACTCATCCATACCATATTTGGAAAAATGAAACCGATTCAAAGAAATTGTTAAATTCTTATACTCATATACTCATCCATCTATACTATAAATCAACTTGTAGGCACTTAAAAAATTAAGAAATATTTCAACTACTTAAGAAAGTCATTTGAAAATGGCTTTATCAATCTAGATGTGTATTCTTAATTTCCTTTTTAATAGGTAGTAGTTCCAATTTGGAAGCAATATTAATTAGAACATTTTATTACAAGAAAGTAAGATGTGAAAGCATAAGAGGTTTGTAAAATGTATTCATCAAATTAAATAGCCATAAATTGTAGGTAAGAGTAAAAACTGCTCTGTTAAAAAAATAACAATAACAAAAAAAAGGTAAAAGCTGCCCTTATGGGGGCAAAACCTCTGCAAAGGCAACCCGTCCTTAAAAGTTGGGCTCATCCCATGTCAAGGCCCATTTCCCACGGGTCCCAAAGCAACGACTAGAAAAGCCCATTTAATAAAAAAAAAAATTGATAAATTTACCCGTCGAATCTAAAAAATATTTTATTTTTTAAAAAAAATATAGCAAATATAGTCATTAGTATTAATGAGAATCGTCTGGTATTTTCTTAAAATCTTGATATCAATTATTATTTATAATACAATATTAAAATATATTTTTTATAATACTCATTAATATCAATTACTACATTTGTTATTTTTTTAAAAATTGATCGTATATATATATATATTTTGACATGCGTATATATAATATTTTCTAGATTAGATCAATCTGAAAAATTTTGCATACATATATTAGATTCAGATATTGATGTTAGTGGCAAATCATAAATTTAGTGTCATTTGTACAACCTAACTAATAAATTATATGCTAAAAAAATTTCACCATGATACTTATCTAAATATAGTTTGAATTAAAAATAAATAATAAAAAAACAGCCCTCGTGTACCATTTCACACTATTCTAAAAAAAAAAGAAAATATATATATAAGTATATATATACCATTTCACACTTCAAGAAATGGATGTAATAATGCTTAACTTTATCACATCAAGACATATGAATTCATACAAGTGTTTGAGTAAGAATAAACTAGCTTTTGAAGTTTGTTTTTTAAAAAAATCAACTAACTAACTTTTGTACAACTTCAAACTAAAAGATACTAACCTACAAATAATTAATTGAAATTATGAAACCCAACTATCGAATAACTATCAAATAATATGTCTAGTAACATAAAAAATAGAATAAAAATCAAAGTTTGAATATCAGTTTTAAAAAAAAAGTCAAGTTTGAATATAGGCAACAAATATAGAGATGAAATATTGAACCATCCATTTTTAAAATAATAATATATACATGTTTTTTTAGTATAGAATATGTGGTAAAATATAAGGAATTTTTCGTGAATAATAAAAAAGGAAAGAAATTTTAAAATTGTAGAAAATCAATCAAATATAGTAACAAATATCATACTCACTCGCAACATTACATAGATTGAATCAATTAAAATTGATTAAAAACAATGAAAATTAAAATATTTTTTTTAAAAAGGGTCAGATATATTGATGGGTTAATAAAGCAATCACGGAAGTCAATTTCCACCTCCTTTTATGTTGATACCCGACACCCATATTAGTGTCGTCATCATGGGCGGTTCCAACCATATCAATAAATTAACCCTTCAAATTTCTTCATTTGTTCATTACGACGTGTCGTATGAGGTGGTTGGGAAGGAAATTGTTAAAAGAGATGCTCTATGTCATATTTGCCAACTTCATAACTCATCCCTAATTTCTTTGGATCTTGTTTTTCTAGAAACTCATCTAATGCCTTTCTTCAACTTTTAAGGAAACCTCTTTAAATGTGTTTTCATTTCAATAATTTCAAAACTTTTAATATGAATGTGTGTTGGGATTCATGTTCTCAACCAACTAAATGTATCTTAAACATTTATGTATACGAATCAAAATAAAATTATGTTAGATAAATTTATATCTTCAAAATAAAGGTTAAAAAAACGTTTTTATTGTATTATAGTCATCCAATGTCAGAATTGTTCATTCAAATATTCATTTACATTTATTTAAATAGAAAATTTATGTACAAATCGTTCATGGGTTCCTTGTTTAGATATGTGAAAAACTTTCAATGTATATCTATTTGGTAAGTTCTTTAAACTAAATATATTTTTTTTTTAATTTACAAATTTATATATGATAGATCATGTAAACTTATTCAACATTTTTCAAAATAGTTTAAATAGAAAATTAAAAGGTTAATGTCTCATTAAACATAAAGTTAAAGTAACTATTTGACCATTCTATATCATAGACTAAACTTACAATTTAACACTGTGAGGTTAGAAAGTTAATGAGAATATGAAATCCTTGCCTATGAGTATGATTCCATTTAATGTTTGTTAGGCACAATTAAAACTCCCCCAACAACTTCTCCACACTTATTAGTTTCAGTTCAAACACTCATTCAATTCTCTTCCAACAACCATATTTATTTATTACATTGCTCCTCCTCTCTACTTTCTCATATGTGTTGTCACCTAAGACTATTTTTTAATTGATGCACCAAAAAATTTCATAACCAAACCATAGTTATGGCTTCCATGTTCTTCCTATGGGCTGTTATTGTGTCCCTCCTTTTGTCTCCGACGATCACCGAAGCAAAGGTTTCGTCGATCATCGTCTTCGGTGACTCGTCGGTAGATGCGGGAAATAACAACTTCATTCCCACCATTGCGAGAAGCAATTTCTTGCCCTACGGTCGGGATTTCGCGGGCGGGAAGGCGACCGGGAGATTTTCGAATGGGAGAATTCCAACGGATTTTATTTCTGAGGCTTTTGGACTAAAGCCAATTGTGCCAGCTTACTTGGATCCTGCTTATAACATTTCAGATTTGGCAACTGGGGTCACTTTTGCTTCTGCTGGGACTGGCTATGACAATGCCACTTCGGACGTTTTGGTAATTTTGACTTACTTGAATCATGTTTCTTTTTTCTTTTTCTTTTTTTTAATAAAATAAAATAAATGTGGATGTATTTGTCAAAAATGAGGGCAGTTTATGTGTGTTTGGGCCCCGTTTATGTAAACGGCCGAGTTGGTTATAATAACATAATCGATGTTTGCCCTACCATTTATTATAAATGGTAGTTACCTAAACCTGCGTGTCAATTTATCTAACCTTACGTGCCCGTTTATCTACACTTACATATATTATTTTTTGTTACATAACTTACTCCTCAAATACGGTTTATCATAATCCATGTTATAATAACTTACCCCTCAAACACCATTTATAATAACCTACCGTTTATCATAATCTGCCGTCTATAATAATCAAACCGGTGCTTCAAACGCACCCTAAAATGTGAGCCCATAAATTCAAAGTCGTGGTTGATGGATTCAAAATTTTCAGTCTCGATTATTTTTTAACTAAAAAAGTGGAGTTCAAATGATGATTATTTTGTTATAATATATAATTTGTTTGATTTAAATTTTATTTTAGTTTGGTTTTTTAAGGTTTTGTCTATTTTGATTTGTACTTTCATAATAAACACTTTGATCTCTCTTAACTTTTAGCTTTATGTTTATTTTTGTTCTTGATATATCCTCCATTTGATTTTAAAAGTACTTTTTTTTAACTCATAACTCTCTATCACCAAGTTATATATCATAATGTTGTGTTTGAAAAAAGTATTGAATCTTCATCACAACATTATTACTCTAATAAATTCTTGAATTATTGCTGTACTTTGAGTTAAATAGTTTCATTAGGTGTAACATTTATGCTAGCATTCTATAAACAACGACCAAAATGGTTGTCTTTTGAAAAATATAGACTAAAATAAATATTTTTATAATAGAGCAACTAGAATAGTTAAAAAAAATGATAATACAAACAAAATAAATCTTTTTCCAAGCTAAAATTAAAATGACACAAAATAGTTTGTGTTGTAAGAAAATGAGAAGTAGAAACTAGTATCGGTTACCAAAATATTATGGGGTATTATGGGGTTTAGGGACTCAAAATATAAACCCTATAATTTTTAATACATTCAGAATATCAGTTAAACTATACTCACTTTGATACGTGTCGGTACGTCTTAAGAAAACATACATAAACTTATTCCAACTCCAAAATGAATCCTTCTAAATCCCTTTCTTTTGGTTTAAAAACTTTGTAATGCAAATAATATTTTTTGTAATGTTGTAGTCAGTGATACCATTGTGGAAGCAACTTGAGTACTACAAGGAGTATCAAGCAAAGCTGAGAACATATCAAGGCTCAGCCACAGCAAACCAAACAATAAGCGAAGCTCTATATATTATGAGCTTAGGAACCAACGACTTTTTGGAGAATTACTACACAATGCCAGGCCGTTCATCACAATACAACCCAAAACAGTATCAGGACTTTCTTATCGGGATCGCGGGGGGGTTTATTGAGAAGCTCCATGGCCTCGGTGCTAGGAAAATCTCCCTCGGTGGGCTGCCGCCCATGGGGTGCTTGCCGTTGGAAAGAACGAGAAATGTGTTTCGAGGCAGCGGCGATTGTATGGAGAGTTACAACAATGTCGCTGTGGAATTCAACAACAAGCTCAAGGCTTTGACTGTGAATCTCACCAAGGAGCTTCCCGAAATCGAGTTGGTGTTTTCGAATCCGTATTACGTTCTCTTATACATGATCAAAAAACCTTCCCTATACGGTAACAAGCTTAAACTTATAAGTTGCATTATTATTTTTTTAAATATTTTCCACAAGAGAACTATTTGGGGAGCAAGTTAAAAAGAACGACAAACTCAATTCAACTCAACCATAAAACATTTGAATTAGGTTAGTTTGGATTATTCAGTTGGCTTATTTTTAAAAAAACTTTAGGGAAAATTTAAAAGTTAATAAGCAAAACATCTCAATTCAAAAAAAAAAAATGTAAAACATCTATTATTTTATAACATTGAAATAATTATATTTCAACTTTTAATTTATATTAAGAAAAGATACCTTTCAAGATTTTTTTTAAAAGGAAGACTTAGATTAATAAAATTTAGAAATTTTATTATAAATATATTTATTTTTTAAAAAAAATTAACGACTATAGTTATTGGTATTAATGTTGTATTAATTGTACATATTACTATATTAATGAGTATTTATAATATAATATTAAAACATATTATTGACTATAGATGCAAATATTTTAAAATTTGCCTACTTTTGTAATTATTTTTGTGAGAATAAATAATTAAAATTAGTATAAAAGAATTTTAGGGAATAAATAATGAATAGAATAACCATATAAATAAAATTAAAATTAATATATGTACATATATATATATGTGTGTGTGAGAGAAAGAATTCAATAAAAAAAATATGTGGGAAAAAATCATTTTCAAATTAGTACTAAATTTAGGTTGGAGTCAGACTTAATTTAATTTTAAGTTAATTATTTTTTTTTAGATTATAATAATAGAAGTAAGAGATTCAAAGTCATGATCTTATAGTTAATAGATATATATCGATGTCACTGAACTATTGATCTTATTGACGGTTTTATTTAAATTCACCATGACTCGATTGATATAAATTTGTTTGAAAATACATTGTTTTTTGGGTTTTGTTTATAGGGTTTGATGTGACGTCAACGGCATGTTGTGCAACGGGGATGTTTGAGATGGGATATGCTTGCAATCGAGACGCAATGTTCACTTGCACAAATGCAAATAAGTATATTTTTTGGGACTCTTTTCATCCAACTCAAAAAACCAACCAAATTGTCTCTGCTTATGTCGTCAAAAATGTTCTTTCAAAGTTCCTTTGATCCCTCCCTCTAATCCAACTCTTAAACTTATTAGAAAAGCGAAAGACATGTAGGCAAACCTATTTAAATAATATGATCATTTTGGAAAGAATTTGAAAATTGTATCTTTAAGAAACGCATTCGTTTTTCAAAAGATATATTTTCTATCTTTCCACAAAATATTCAATATTATTTGAATAAGATTGCTCCATATAATCGCTAACTCTAGTATATAGTATAGATTTTTCTATTCTAGCTTAATTATGTGTATCAAATAGTATAAGCTTGTACTATATGCTTTATCTATATAATATATGTTATAAATAAGTTGTGTTGCTAGAAGCTAGCCCAAGAGCTTGATTGGGTTTGTTTATCATGAACCCATTGGGCTTAAGAATTTTGATAGTAGTACATCCAAAGCTTCGGCTTTTATGATATTGATGTGTGGCTTTTTCTTTTTGTTCATTTATTTATATTCTGATTATTTTGTGTCAACAATGTAATAGAAATAGGCAATCAATTTGAATATCTTCCAAATACGGTAATTGATGATTACTTAATTGTAACAAACATCATTCTAAGTAATCAAGCTTTGAATTTGAATATCTTCCAAGTACGGCAAATATAACTTAAGCGCCAAATTGGCCTATCTTCAATTACACAGTTTGGTAACCTACTCTAATTAAATGATTTTAAATCCGTTTATTTCTATCAATAAGAGAATAGTCCTAACGGCAACTAACCTAGTATTAATGAGTTACTAGTTTGAATTTCCCATTTTTTTAAAAAAAAAATCCATTAATTTCTAGTTGCAAGTAAGCCAACCAAACTGAGTCAAATTAAATCATATTTTCATTTTTTCACTATTCACAATTGGTCAATAATAACCATTCGAAAAGTAGGTTACCAGTTTTAATTATAGACAGAATAAAATATAATCCTGATTATTGATCGATCGATCTTATCAATCACCCGATCATGAACATCGGAGATCATAATTCTTCAAACTAAAAAAAATAGACCATAATCCTTCCAAAACAACTCAATAAATGACAAATTGAGATGAAAATTTGAGATTATATACTAATGTCAATGCTAAAAAACAGTCCCTTGGAATAATTAATTTCCCAACCCTAATTCAAAAGGCAAACCAAAATAAAGTAACATATTCTCCTTCCATTTTGGGCGGCTTTAGGTCTCACACTTTCGTGAATTTTGAGCAACCACATCTATTGAACATATTGAATTGGGCTCAAGATCGAGTAGGGTAATTTTGAATGAGCCACTTTACGTTCAACTAATGTTTGGTTGACCGGAAATATTTATGTGGTTAAACTCTTTTAATTAATGATATGGTCACCATAAATCCAAGATATAATATCATGTATACTTCAACCACTCATAAGTCGTAAATAGATGATTTTTATCATGATCACTCATAACCATATGTGAGTTTTGTACCTTAACCACTCATAACTCGTTATTTAAGTCAAAGTTTTGTCTTCACCAAACCTTTCATAACCACTCAAAATCTCCCATCCTAACTCATAGTTGAAAGAAATGGTAAAAATTTATAAACATTTGAATCCAGTCCCATCAATGTGATAGCATGCTTTATAATACAATAAAGTTTGAATATGAAATGATGATGTATAATAAAATGATAAAAGTTGACTACGGCTACCATAATTATGTGTACCAGAAGCAATAATCCCAAAAGCTTAGGAGAGAGAGCATCAAGAAATAGAACAAGAGAATCCAATGGGGGTCTGTGAAGAGAAACTTAATTCAAAATTAAGAATCCTCAAATAGAGATGAATTTGATACATCCTCTCTATCCTAATTACAAAATCCTCAAAATCTTTTCATGCTAATGTATAGAAAAATCTCAATGACGGTGAAGAATCCTACATGTTGAATGGGATTGAAGAGATAAACAGTTGTTTTCATAGGGCTGATGAGATAATCTGATCGAAATGTAAAACCCTAAGCAATATCTGTGGATTTCCATTTTCTTAAGCAACACAGAGACAGAAACAAAGGATCAGAGCCTTTGAACGGGTAAAATCCAGATGCTATGCTACTTCTACGCCATGAACTATGAAATTAAGAATTGGAGAAGCAAATTTTCTCATTCAACGGAGACAAAGTTTCGATTGAAGTTCTTCTCAATCGATTAATTAACAAAAATTAGATAGATAATGGAAGAGGCAGGCGTGTTTGGTATATGTGATTGTGAATCAGAACATTATCAAAAACATAGAGTAGTAATTTGAAGATCGTCACCTGATAAATCGATGTCGTGCGGCGGCGGAAGTGGAGGAGGTAGATTCAGATCGAACGGCAACACTCTGCGAATTTGCGACGCGTGAACGTACTTTTCCCGATCGTCAACGACGGAAGACGATGAATCGCAATCGCTGTGGCAGTCGTCGAGAGAGACTGGCGGCAAGGACTTACGGCGGAGATTCGGAACCGATGGAGCCGGAATCGAAACACGCGTTCCGCTAAACGACTCCACGGTGGAGCTCAGGCTACTCGATGTAGGTCTATTGACCGGATCGTTACTAATCTTGCAGAATCCGCCGGAATCGTGAAACTCCTGCGAGAATGGAATTTGATGATGAACAGAGATCGGCGACGGATACAACGGGAAGTTCGTTTTGGCCTTCGGTCCACGGAGAGAGAGAGCGGCGGCGTCGTAAGCTCTGGCTGCATCCTCCGCCGTATCGAAGGTACCGAGCCAAACGCGAGTCTTCTTCCAGGGATCTCTGATCTCGGCGGCGTATCGGCCCCATGGACGCTTCCTAACGCCTCTGAATCGGACTTCCTTAACTGGTTCGTGAACTGTTTGCGCCGCCGGCAACTGATCTGTGGCTCTGCCTCGCCGCATGGATGAAGAAGAAGACGACGATAACAAAGTGTCTAGGGAAAAAGGAAAGGAAATCAAAAGGATGAAGAAGAAGAAGACGGTTACCGCCGGTGACGGTGACGGTGCCGGAGCTCCATTTCTGTGAGAGAGGAATTTTCTTCCGCTCTAACGGCTCTCCGATTTCTCTATCTTCTTCCTCTCTGCTCTGCAGAGATTCGCTTGAAGTCCGTTTTCTTGCTCTCTGGTTTATTATTATTTTTATTTATTTATTTCTGGATAAGTTCTACCACGGAGTAATTCCGGAAAGTACTAGAATACTGTCCCTTGTTTATTTGCCCTCTCTGATGCCACCATATGCCCACTTTTTTTTTTTTTTTTTGAATGATCATATGCCCATTTTCAATTATTAATATTATAATTAATAATGGGTAATTCTCTTCTTTTTTTTGAATGAATGGGTAATTCTCTTTGATTCATAGCACACTTAGGGCTTGTTTGGCTTGGACGGGAAGGGAAGTGAGTAAATTGGTGTTTGGTGGGAAGGGAAGATAAAAGAAGTGATAGTAAATTGGTGTTTGGTGGGATGGGAAAAGTAGTGAAGTGATGTTTTTTTGTTAAAAAAAATAGATATTTAATATTTTTAATATAATGTTTATAATATATCATTTTATATTTATTTTATTTATTATTTAAATAAAATTTAAAAATTTAATAACTTTCATTATCAAAATATATAAATTTCATAATTGTTAAAAAAAAAAAGATAAATATAATTTTTTATAATGAAATTAAGTTTAGAAATTCAAATCAAGATAGATGTAATAAAAAGATAACTATTTTAATTATTTTGAGTAATTATTTTAGGATTATTTAAATATATATTTCTATTTATTTTATAAAATGTATAAATTTTAAAAATTGATAAATAATAAAATTAATATATATTTGTATATAAAATTTTTAAATGCATACATTGTCCATAAAAAGTCAAATATATAAACAATTACAAATATTGTTTAAAGAACTTGATATATCTATAAAAATAATAATAATAATAATTGTTGCATTTTAAAATAAAAAAAATATATAAATAGCATATAGTATAAATTTAATCAATTAAGTGGTTCTAAAAAAATCCATTAACTTAAATGAATGAATTAGTAAAAGTTAACAAGCTTATTATTTTATTTAAAATAAAGTTTATGATCAAATCAAATGCATCAAATTATAATTATAAAAACATCAAACTACAAATATGTTTTAAAAAATAGGATGTATTTAGAAGAAAAAAATAGATAAATATTGTATTTTGAAAAAACTTGATACTAATAAATAAATAAAGAAATAAAGGAAAGTTTGTATTTAGAAGAAAAAAAAATTAAGAAAGAAGGAAAGTTTGTTAAAAGAAATAAAGCAAAAAAAATAAAGAAAAAAAAACAAGCAGGCCAGCGGAAAGAAGAAAAAAGAAAAAAAAAAAAAAGAGGTGAAAAAAGCTTGCGCTGGGTTGGTAGATTCTGTATTTGGAGTTAACTTTGGTAAGGTAAACCCGGCGGCCCAAACGCCGGGCAGGGCCCGCCTTTTCCCTTCCCGGGCTGATATGGGCGGGCCAAATAAGGGCTTGTTTGGCTAGGGCGGGAAGGGAAAGGAAAGGAAGGAAAGGAAAAGGAAAGGAAGGGAAGTGAGAGTAAACTATTGTTTGGTGGGAAGGGAAGAGAAGTGATGCGATAGTAAATTGGTGTTTGGTGGGATGAGAAAGAAAGAGATGCACATATATTTTTTATTATAAATAATAGATGCTTAATAATCAAAATAATAAATAATAGACATTTGATAATTATTTTAAAATAATAAATAAAAAAAAAGTTAAAGTTGTAAAATATTAAAAATACATTTTTTTTCAAAATACTATTCCCTAAATAATTACAAATATTGGCTAAATAACATGATATATCAAATAAATAAATGATATAATACATTTTATAGAAAAGAGATACAAATAAATAAAAATATAATGTATAAAATAGTTATATAAGTTAAATGAATGAGTTGTTCGATGATATTAACTGTGTTAAGTTCGAATTTTAATTTTTGACAAATTACATGCCCTTAGTTTTGATAATATGCCTTTAAATAAATATAATAATAAAAATATAAGTAACAAAATAATTAAAGAAAAGAAATATTAAAATTATATAAATAAATAAACTCAAATAAAAAACTGATAATATAAAAAAATTAAATTGGAAACATATTAGGAACAAAAGAAAAAAAAAGTGTAAGAAAAATATAAAAAAAATATTGAATTCAAATAAATTGAAAACAGATTTAAAAAAAAAAAAGATTAAAACCGAAGGTAAAAGAACGAAGTTTGAAAAAGAGATTGAAAGATTTTTTAAAAAAAGATTGACATACACGCGCCGTGATAATCCAAGCCACGCGCCAACTTAATACATTCCTACCGATTTATTTTTTCTCAACCGGCCAAACAAGAATTTATAATTTATCTCTTCATTTCCTCCCTCAACCCTGCCCCCCAAACATGCCCTTAAATAATTAATTAATTATATGTGTCGAGAGAAATGAAATAATTGAATAGAATATTGGTGCAATAATTTCGATTATTTAATTGTAAATCAGTTTAATACTAACTTCAAGAGGGATTATAGTAAATGAATAAATAATAATTATGAAACAATGATGATAAGTTTTTTTTTAATTACAATAATTGAAAGTTAGAGACAATATTAAAGATATAATTATGAGATTTTTTTGTACACTAATACCACTAAATAACCTTTTTTTTTGTAATGATTGTAGATAGTTTATTGTGAATAAATGAAAATTATTCATACATGGTTAATGACATAGTTAGTTATTTTATTTGGTGTTAATCCATTTCAACTCCACTGGAGTTCAAGTCGAGAGATCTTTGGAAGTAAAATAACAACTAAAATAATAAAAAAAAAACAAATAAATCATAGGGATCAAATTGTGGTTTATTGAATATTGATTCGGTTTTTTTTTTTTTGTCAAATTGATTGGATAAGTTCGATTCCCAATTTAACCTAAAATAAAAGAAAACTGAATCAATATCATCCACATTAACAACGTTGTTTATTGACATAAAAATCTTTGAATTTCTTCTTCCTCGCAAGGAACATAAAGCTTTTCAGATTGGAAACTACGTAAATATTAAAACTTGAAGATAGTTTTTATTAAAAAAAAAAAAAACGTGAAAAGAAATCAGCTTTCTAGTGAGAAAAACAATTTTAAGAAAATGAAAGTAAAAATATAAAAATTAGTAAAACATCATCCGATGATAAGTTTTTTGGGAGAAGTTCAATGGTTTTGTTTCTTTGAAGAGGCCTTCAATGGTTTGGTTTTTTTAGGGGAGACTTTACTTTTTTTTTTGAAGGCCATCAAAATAGAAAAGTTATTTTATATGGAAACATTAAAAAAAACAACTTTACAAAAATAGTGGTTTTTTTTTTGAAAAATTGTAGTAGCTAAACTACAGTCGAAAAGTATTTACAAATATAAACATCATTTTTTTTTTTGTAAATTAATTTTTTTTTTAATTTGAAATTAATGATTTTTTAGTAACCCCGCTCTTCTACACATTTAATGCCTCATTTTTAAATTCAACCTCCATTTTTCAAACTTTTCATATTTATATTACATACTATTTTTAAATGTCAAATTAATTTTATGAGATTTTAGTCGTACATTCATAAAATATTTTTTCCAAAACGATTTTTCTCTCTCTTCATCCTCAACCTCTTTGCTGTTGTCAATAATTTTCGTCTGGATTTTTTATCGAAAACTTTCGTTATTTCGACAAGATATAGTTCTATCAAGACTGTATTGTTATGTACTGATTTAAAAAAAACATGGATGGTTACATCATGGATGGTTCCAGTGTCTTCTTGATTTATGGCGACGCTCTTACGAAACCTTAATTTGTACGAACGTTAAAGATGAAAATAATACGGTTTAAGTAAAATACTGTATTACTCATAATATAAATATAATATTATATTACAATGTACAATACATGAATACAGTTTATTTATTATAATACCTAAATTGTATTGTTCGTGAATTCTTATACATCATATGTGTGTATGTGTGTATCCATTTATATTAAAACCCTAAATGTGTATAGACGTAGACGATGTAATTAATATGTATTGTTAATAATCTTATCAAAACAGTACTGTATAGACAAATAGAGAAAGTATCAAGCAGTATCGTATTGTATTACATAACAACACTTTATGTTTGTAATGTTAAATCTTTATGAAATTTATTTACCCAATAGAGCGTTTTTTGAACTGTCCTATTATTTTAATAAATATTTTATTACACTTCAATTGGTTAAATGATAGCTCTCAAATCGAGCATATTTTAGTTTTAGTTCTAGTTGTTAATAATACCTCATTTTGATACCCGAACGTGAAATACAATACATAAATCTATCTAAGTGTTGCTTAAAGAATAATGATACAGTTCGATAAATACTGACGATCCGATAGTTTATTTTGATACACTTTATTTTCTCGAATTCCTACATGTGAATGTAATACTCACAAATCTATACCATATATAGAGTCTGGTACATTAATGCATCATGTTTCAATACCTTAAAATCAAATACAAAGGGAATAATGATTGTACATGAATTTACCATCTTCACTATTGCACTCACAAACTACCCGTGTATGACTAGACAGTAAAGTATCCTCTTGCCCTATTTTTCCTAAAATATTTGTAGACATGTATGACTAGACAGTAAAGTATCATCTTGCCCTGTTTTTCCTACACTATTTCCAGACATTCCAGTTGTTCATACTTATCCTCTAGTCTTACTTCTGTAAACCTAGTTCCCTTCTTATCATTCCATCGTGCTTTGGGTTTCACCGTTCGATGATCTTTTGTTGTCACGATCTGAAGCACTAGATGAATTTAATGTCTTAAATGTGAAAAAAAAAAATCTAGTTAGGAAATATGGTATAACATAAAAAAAAACATCCATACATTACATATAACCATAATATTTACACATTGATGAAAGAATACACCGATTCAATTAAACCAACAGAAGACTAAGAATTTTCAAACAATCAATAAACAACTACAATCCAAATAAAATTAATAGTGGAAATCTATCAAAATTACAACATTATCGTACATGCAAGTTAATACCGTACATGTAAATGAATACAGTACAATACCTCTCATAACCATTGTGCACTTCTATTTTCGGACTCTCAAACCACAAATCGACAGTAGTAATCATCCATGAGCTATAATAAAGTTATGTTTAAAACCCTAACCAAAATACAATACAGATAAAAAATCGTCCATTAAAGAGAAAATCAAATGTGTATGTCTTTTTTATATCTAATGTAGAAAAAAAAATTCTAAATCTAAACAAAACTATAAACTTATCGTAGGAAGTTCTTCTCTTCGTGCTTATAATGTGTTTCTGATTCTCATCATCAATACTCCGTAGATGTTGAAACGGGGGCAAGATTTTCGGTGGAACATTATTTTTGGAGACTTGCAAAAGAATACTAGAAAATGGAAAATGTGAAATGGTAAGGCTAAAATTCAAATGAAAAGAAGAAGAAAATAGGACAGTTTCTGTTTAGACATAAATTGTAATAATGACATCAAGATTTTATGGGTTAGTGGGTTAAGAAAGTTGGGATTTTCCCTAAATGGTTAATAATTCCATTTTTAAAAAAAAATTCAAATTAAAAGGGTATCGTTGTAAATAAATAATTTAGGTACTTAATAATATCATTAACAAAATTTATTTTTACTAATACTTTTTAAGTAATCTATATTTACAAAAACTTTTCAAATATGACTTATATATGAAAAAAGTTTTTTTTTTTTTAGTATTTAAAATAGTGGTTAAGAAGGGGCTTTTTAAAGTTTATAAATTATAAATAAATATATTTTAAATTAAATTAAAACACAAAAATAGGACTGATTCTGAAATAAGTGTTTGGCTATAAACACAAATATATTTCTAAAACTGGTATATAAAACAAAAAATATTTTTTTTCCAAAAAGTAAAGATAAAAGGCAAATACGTTTTCCATAAAAACAAAAAATCAATTTGAAAATTTGGAAAAAATAACCCAATTACAATTCAGAGAACAAAAAATCGTACATCACTACAAAAAAAGATGAAAGAAATCGCGACCGTTGAATTTCTTTACCTTGTACCCAAAGGAGCAAATCCATCCGTTGAATACTTTTTAAAAAAAAAATCCATCCGTTGAGTAGGTACCACGCATCGTAATCTGTAGAAGAATCGGATAGAAAACGTAGCGTACGTGACAGTACCGTATTTTTTCCTCTCTCATATCACTCACAGAATCAACTTTAAAAAGGCTTCAAAATTTTATTTCCAAAATAAGCACTGTTTTATTTCGCGCTTCTTCTTCTTCTTCCTCTGAAACCAGAGCAACCATTCTGATCTTCATCTTCTCCAAATTTCTCCTCTCGAAACCCTAATTGGAGTATCGATTTTTTTCAGGCTCATCTTCTTCTTTTGTTTTCTGTAATCTTTGCTTGCTTGATTCGCCTTCTCTGTTTCTGGTCTGGCATTCTTCTCTTTCGGTTTTTTTTTTTTTTTTTGCTGTTCGACTTTGTTTTGACGCTTTTCTTTGGTCTCTGTATTTTGCGGTACGGTAGATTTGATTTGTTTATGTTGCATTGTCTTCAAATGTGGAGGATCTTCCTTTTCACGTTTCAGAGGACTGCGATTTTCTTGTTTTCTTGGTTTGTAGAGTTAAGATTCATTGCTTTTCGTTCTTTGAATCTTTTTCGATCTAATGTTTAGCTGTCTATCTTCTCTTGTTTTTCAACTTAAGTTATGAACTTATGAGTCGTCGGATCATGTGTATGATTTACCTTGCTCGTTTAATGTTTCGGTTTATTTTTTTGTATACATCGAGAAATATATGAGAATATATGAAAGTTATGATCAAGAAAGACTCAAAGAATTTCAATCCTGCTTAACTTAGGAAGTTAGTAAGAGGAGACAAGTTCCATTCATGGTATGTCCCGTGACATTCGTTGAGGTGTGCCTAGTCTGGATAATAAAAAATATATAAAAAAAAAAGATGTTCGGGGGCTTTACTGTTTTGGTTCTATTGTTTTTCTTTTGAATGATGAAGCTCGACCATTCAGTAAAATCTGTTTGTCTTGCAATGCTATAAAGTGCCTTTGTTTTTAGATTTTGGATATTTTTTATTGACTTGTTTTATACGCATTGTGATGTTAGAGCATAGTCATTTTGTTAAGATGATCTCTACTTGTGTATTTTGATGCAAGTATTGTGCTCTGTATAACTTGTTAATGCTTGTGCGTTCCCTGCTCCAGGTTCTCCTTTTGGTTTGAAAGATGGCTAACATTACAAGCCCTGGACTAAAAACCGAAGGCTCTACTTTGCCGCCTGCGCCACCATTGCTTCCTAATACGAAGCCAGAAAAAGCAATGCCTCCTACCTATACCATAATGAGTAGACGCGGTGTAGGAAGCAAAGGGAGACGCATTCCTTTGCTCACTAACCACTTTCGAGTTTCTGTTAACGCTCCCGATATAGTTTTCTATCAATACAGTGTATGTGTTTGTTTTCAATTTTTTTCTTCTGCCTTTTACTTTTTTGCGGTTTCATGTTTATACTTGTTATTGCTTTTGGCTTACAGGTTTCAATTAATTATGAAGATAATAAGCCTGTTGAAGGAAAGGAAATTGGGCGGAAACTGATGGATAAACTCTATCAAACTTATACTACTGAACTTGCCAATAAAAAGTTTGCATATGATGGAGACAAATGTCTTTACTCCATTGGCCCTCTTCCGCAAAACAAGCTTGAGTTCATAGTGGTGCTAGAGGGATCATATGCAAAACCGTACGTCCATGTATCAGTTCATATTAACTTAAAACTTGCATATTTCTTTCATTTATAACTTACAGTTACTTCTGTTACAGAGAAACTGGTAACTTTGGGGGCAGAGGGAGCCCGAATGTGATTGGGAAGAAGTCGAAGCGTAGTTTTAATTCAAAGACTTTCAATGTTGTTCTAAGCTTCGCTACAAAAATTCCAATGAAACCCATTGTTAATCCCCTCAAGGGATCAGAGGTGGATAATGGCAGCTCGCAGGATGCATTGAGAGTGCTTGACATTATCCTGAGGCAACAAGCAGCAAACCGGTAATTCGTTTCGACTGTGTCCTAAGCTAACTCATATGTTATTTTCTCTATGTGTTAATATTAGGATCCCACATCGGAAAAATTGGAGATCTCATAGCAATATATAAAAAAGATGGATGTCAGCATTATCTAATAGTTATCTATTATATTGACAAAGTCCCATTTTTTATGTAGGGGATGTCTTTTGGTAAAGCAGTCATTCTTTCACGATGATTCAAGGAACTTTACTGATGTTGGAGGAGGGGTAACAGGAGTTCGGGGATTCCATTCCAGCTTCCGTTTGACACGGGATGGATTATCTTTGAATATGGGTAATATTTTTGTTTATTATTTTTCTTATTAAGTCTTTCAATTGATATAAGATTTTGTATGTTGTATAGCATACCAATATATACCATTCAATTTCATCATGAGTATGGAATTGTTATATTACTTTGCAGATGTTTCTACCACGATGATCGTGAAACCGGGACCATTGATCGACTTCCTATTAGCCAATCAGAATGTACGTGAACCACGCTATATTGACTGGGTGAAGGTACATAACTAACAAGTACATTATTCAGTTTTTTATTTTGGTGTTGCACTTATTTTCTTTCTAACATCTCTTCAACCTTGTTTTTGCTAATGTTCAGGCGAAAAGAACGTTAAGGAATTTGAGGGTTAAAGCAAGACATCGGAACATGGAATTTAAAATCATTGGTTTGAGTGAAAAGCCTTGCAACCAACAATTGTATGTCATTATTGCACGAACCAATTTGCAAGGAGAATTTCTGCGACTGTTTGTTCTGGAAAGATTCTAAACTTCATTTTTGCCTTTGTTCTAGTTTTTCCATGAAACTGAGGAATAACGGCAATCCAGATGGGGAGATGATTGATATTACTGTGTATGATTACTTCGTCAGACATTGTGGCATTGAATTGACTTATTCTGCTGATTTTCCATGTCTAGATGTTGGGAGGCCTAAACGGCCGAATTATTTGCCATTAGAGGTTTGAACAATCGTTGTTCCTAAAAGTTATTATTGCACTTTCATGAAGATTTTGTTTTAAAGATGTTAAACATTCTTTTTTACCTTTGGGATTCTAGTTGTGCTCGCTTGTTTCCCTTCAACGCTACACAAAAGCATTGTCTTCAATGCAAAGAGCATCTTTGGTAGAGAAATCAAGACAGAAGCCTCAGGAAAAAATTAAAATTGTCACTAATGTAAGTTTTTCTCAGAACCCAAGTTCATATATCGTTTATTGTTGATAACCGTTGATTTATTGAAGATTTTTCTGGCAGGCTTTGACAAATTATGGATATGACAAGGATCCGGTGCTAGCTCAGTGTAAGCTAAAAATAGATAAACAACTGACACAGGTCGAGGGTCGTGTACTTGAATCTCCAAAGGTGACTAATTGACTATGTTTTGTGCAAGAGAGATTTTAAAGTGTCTTCCTTATTTAAACAATCTTTTGTTCTGCCTTAAATTAAATGATTACAATTTACACTTCTGATTTTCAGTTGAAGGTTGGTAGAAGTGATGATTGTATTCCTCGTAATGGACGATGGAACTTTAATAACAAGGTAAGCCTGATTCCCTGAAACTATATGTAATTCTAGTAACCATAAATGAAGCCTAATATAAATATAGATATATTCTCAATTTTTTTTTTTTATAAATATAGATATGCATGACTTTTGCTGATCTATGGTTGTTTTTGTATTTGATATAACACTTTCTTTCTTTTGCAGACACTTCTCCATCCCACTCGCATCGACTCTTGGATTGTGATCAATTTCTCAGCACGCTGTGATCTTAGCTACATTTCACGCGAACTTATCAATTGCGGAAGAAATAAAGGCATTGTAGGTTTTAATAGACCATGCACTATGTTGCTGCATGGTTTTTTTCTTCTGCTTTTCTACATGCATAACACCTTTGACCAAATCATTATATCTACTTTAGTTTCTGTCTAATTGGACTCTTGTACATACATATATTTGCAGCATATTGAAAGACCACTTGCTTTGGTAGACGAAGACCAGCATTTTAGAATGGCCAGTCCTGTTGACAGAGTTGAGCATATGCTTCAACAGGCAGCGCGTATGACAAAGTTGGAAAATCCCCCACCGTTTATTCTTTGTGTCCTACCAGAAAAGAAAACTTCCAATATTTATGGTCTGAAATTCTTTATCCCTCGAATTGTATTCTTTTCTTCAAATTCTGGTAATTAATTCATTATGTTTTATTTTCGACTTTTACATTGGAAAAGGAACCTGGAAGTGTTGTACATGTCACTTGCACCGTTGATTATTAGATAGTATAGACGTTCATTTTAAAATCGTTCATTTTAAAATCAATTGGTAATAAGAAAAGTAGTCCACCTTTCTTTATACATTGTTGTGAGGTCTCCACTCTTGATCCCACATGTCCCCTCAAAATAGTGTCTCTTTTGGGCTCACCAATCTTAAGTCATATCTCAATTTCATTTTTATTGAATCGAATACTCATTTGAGTTTAATGGACTCAATTACCATATTAGATAGTGTGGATATCTATTTCAAAACTAATTGGTAATGAGAGAAGTAGTCCACGTTTATTATATATTATTGTGAGGTCTCCGCTCTTTCTGATATGAAATCCTAATATTAATTCTCTCCATTTTGTCCTCATCTCATTCTTTTAGTTTGTTTATTATTTTGTAAGTAATTCATTCTCTCTTTCCTTTTGCATTGTGAAAGGACCTTGGAAGAAGAGGTGCCTATGCGACTTTGGAGTGGTTACACAGTGCATTTCCCCCACTAAAGTTAATGATCAGTATCTCACTAATCTACTTCTTAAGATTAACACTAAGGTAATAGTTAAATTTAGAGCAGTTCCTATTTAGCAAATGATTTTTTATGCTAGGTTCCTTTTGCTTACGCACTCTGCTTTCTTATTAGATGGGAGGTATAAACTCATTGTTGGCTATTGAGCATGCGTCTTGTGTTCCATTGATAAAAGATACTCCAACGTTGATCTTGGGAATGGATGTGTCTCACGGTTCTCCTGGACGATCAGATCTGCCATCAATTGCTGCAGTAAGTACATATAAGTATTGTTTCTTGTGATGTAATATTAACTAGACACTTGATGGATTGTATTACTTTTGGATCTCTTAGGTTGTTGGATCCAGATCATGGCCTTTGATATCAAGGTATAGAGCAGCTGTAAGGACCCAGTCGCCTAAGTTGGAAATGATTGATGCTCTATTTAAGCCTCTGGAGGATGGCAAAGATGATGGTATCATTAGGTATTTGTCATTACTACCAATAAATTAGTTATTCATGGGTAAATAATGTGAGTTTTTGTCCAATCAATCACATATCTCACAATTTCATCATTGATTTATGAATAACTAACTTCTACGTAATCAATTTGCTAATAATTAAAAACGATAAGGACTATTTTTTAGATTTTATTAAATTATAAGGACTAAATTCTAACTTTCAAATTATAGTGCATGACTAAATTCTAGTTTTTTAAAACATAGGGACCAAACTTATATTTTATCTTTTTTTTTTTATTGCATTTGCATTTGCACCATACCTCATGTTTCAACTTAGAGTATCTTTGTATTTTCATTCATAAATCTCAGGTCTCCTGAAGTTGCTGATCAAAATTATCGTACAAGTTCTAGAAACAGGGGCAAAATTTACTAATTAAATGCTCATCTCTTGTGATGCAGAGAGTTGCTTTTGGATTTCTTTAATACTAGCGGTGGCCGTAAACCAAGTCAGATCATTGTCTTTAGGTGGGACCTTGGTGGTCAAATTGTTTGTTCATAGTCACGACTGTCCACATCGTTTTGTTTACTCTCAATCTTACTTGAGATTTTTATTTTATTCTCAGAGACGGAGTTAGCGAATCTCAATTTAATCAAGTTTTGAACATCGAGTTGGATCAAATAGTCAAGGTACTTAACGCCTACAACTATATTCTCTAAACTTCAACTGTCTACTATGTTCATATTTAATAAAGTTCTGGCCCATCTTGCCTTTTGTTTTTGGTATTGATCTCATGATTAAGTTGGTTTATAAAGAAGAAAAATTGGTTGTAGTTTTTAAGCTCTTTTTGATATTTTTTAGAAAGTGCGACATAAGCTTCCAAGAACATTGGTGCAATTAGTCACTATTCTTTTTTTGATATCTGAGAATTTGGAGCTTATACTCCTTTAAACTTGGAGGCACTAGTACGACTGGCCCATCCCTAGACTACGACATTGAGATATATTAGAGGAATAGAGACACGGGAGGTATTTACAAACTAATATCACAGATGAATCTCAAACCTGAAATCTTGATAAGAACACACCTTCAAAGCCCAAGCCTTCGACTATGCCACCCCTTGGGAACACATTTAGTCACTATTCAACATAAGCAAACTTTAGCTATTTTTTTATATCCGTGATTGTCCGGTCCAGCAAGCGTACCCTCGACTAATATTATGAGACATACCGTCTGACCTTTCAACATTTGAATGTTAAGGAAATTGGTAGGAAATTAATTACTAGATAAGTGACCACCATGAATTAAACTCATCATCTTAAGTACCCTAAGACCCTCTTTGACCATTAGATCACACTATGATATGTTTATTGTACTTGGATCAGTTGTCAATGCAATACAAGATATTGATATGTTTATTCTACTGCAGGCTTACAAACATCTTGGAGAAGTTGATGTTCCGAAGTTCACGGTTATTGTCGGGCAAAAAAATCACCATACAAAATTTTTTCAAGCTGGTACCCCAGAAAATGTTCCACCTGGTATGTTTACTATGTTGGGTTTAAATTTGTTCATTAAGATTCACCTTATTCCAGTGGGGTATTGATACTCTCTCTGTCTCTGTAGGAATGGTTGTTGACACAAAAGTTGTACATCCAAAAAATTACGACTTCTACATGTGTGCTCACGCGGGAATGATTGTAAGTTCCTTTAGTAACAAGTAATTCTAGCAATCACTACGCACTTTATGCTTTGTTCTTTATGAGTGAAGGCATTCAACAAGTAGCGGAGCTAAGCTATATAATTTTATTGTCTTTAATGTTGGTTCTCGTATTAATAACAGGGAACGTCTAGGCCGGCACACTACCACGTCTTGGTCGACGAAATAGGCTTTCCTCCCGACGATCTTCAAAGTTTTATTCATTCACTATCATACGTGTTAGTATACCACTCCTCTTGTATACCAGCTCCTTGTAAAATTTCCCCTTGCAATTCATTCATTACTAATGCATTTTATTGATATATGTTTTTCAGGTATCAAAGGAGCACAACTGCACTTTCAATTGGTAATTTAGGCCAGTTTGATTATCATGTTGATTCTTGGTCATGCATGATTTCGATTTTGAAAAAAATTCAACACAGCCTAATCTTTAATCTCTTTTTCTGATCTAACTGTTAACTCATTCCCTCCATTTTTACAGCTGCACCAATATGCTATGCACATCTTGCAGCGGCCCAGATGAGTCAGTTTATCAAGTTTGACGATCTTTCCGAAACCTCTTCAGAACGAGGAGCCATTACGTCTGGTGGAAGGCTTTCGATTCAAGAACTTCCGCGGTTGAACGATAAAGTTAATGGCTCTATGTTCTTCTGCTGAGCCAGTGTTTGTTCTTCCCTCAGGTATATATGGCTTGAATTTATGCAGCTGAGGATTATATTGTATGTACACCGAACCAACTTAGGTGGTAGGACAATGAGAAGACAAGAGATAGGTCAGTAGAGAATAATACTCCCAGAAACCAACCTTCCAAACATGAGTTTTGTGATCAAAGTTAAGTTTATCTCATTTTTAAACAATTTCTTAAAATTTCTAAACGAATGCATTATAGACTAGTTGCACTGTTTTCCATCTTTGCGTACACATTAACCATTTCTGCTTGCGTGGTCTTCACTGAATTTTGAGTTGTTGACCATTTACAATTTGAAAAGGAAAAATGAAAGTCCATTTTTGTTGTTAAATATTTGTTTTGATAATTCTCGACAAACCTTGCCCATTCGTTTATTTAGAACCTATTGGTCATGCCTGTTTAAATATAAATTTATTTTCGATATTCCACATCTATTTCATTTTTTAAAATTAAAACTATAAATAGTACTTTCACTTATCAATTTTTTTGTTTTTTTATTACATACTTTTTCCTTATTTTTGTTTTTGAAATTGGGTTCAAAATTCAAATGTTTGCTTAAAAATATGAAATTCATTAAAGAGAATAGAAAACAAACAAACACAAGTTTAAAAATTAATTAATTATGAAAAGTGGTCTAAACTTGTAGGTTTATGTATAATCTCCAAACTTTTAAGAGTGTGTAATAGATCACTATATATTTTTTTTTTTTGAGATTACAACAATTGAAGATGAAAGATTCGAACCCAAAATTTTATTGTCATTAGGTTTACATTAATGTTGTTGAGCTACTGATCTTGTTGATAGATCACAAATTTTTGTAATATATCTATGAAGTTTTAAAAAGTCTCATACATACCAAAACTTTCAATTTTATGCCATTCAATATTTAAAAGTTTACAAATTGAAAATTTGAAGTCTCATCGGACATAATGTTAATTTTATATCTAATGGATGAGTTAGTTTCTAAAAAAATTATTCAAAGGGGACGAAGATTTGAATCTGTAATCTTATACTTATTAAATTATACAAACCTCTTATGCACTTGTTGGCAAATTTTTAAAATTTGTTACAGTTGTAAAATTTAGAGATTGAAAGTACAAACCTAAAATTTGAAATTAAACTTGTAATGTACCTGCCTTATCTGTTTGATTTGTTAGTTCTCAAGAAACCTTATCCATTTCTTTATTGAGAACCTCATTGACATTGTGAGATACAAAAGCTTATAGTTGAAAGTCGAATTCCAATTTCAAACTTACCGGCTGCCAAATTCAGCTTGGTTAAAAAAGTCACATGTTTACCAAATAAATTGATTAGTCTATTAATACCAAAAACGTATCCAACTCTCTAATCTCTGTTCATGACTTGCAAGGCAAATACTATTTCACATACATAATCTCCAATTCACAAGTAATCTTACTACAATTATTGAGTTACTAAATGTAAATATAAAAATAAGTCTGCCCTAATAACAATTGGATACAATAACGAAATACTTTTACGATGCCTCTCCCATACCTAACTGTCCAAAACTATGAGTAACATTGTAGCGTCATTAATCATTGAGGAGTTATCTAGTGATTAAGAGAATTTTGGAGAATTAAGAAATAATAAATTTAATTTATGTTGACCACCTACTTAAGAATTAATTTTCTTCGAAATTCTTCAACATCCAATGTCTCATGACATTAATCGAGTTGACTTAAACAGTCACAAATACTTATTTTTTTTAAAAAGATTGTAACAAAATTATTGAATAATGTAATTAGGACTAACATCTCCATTAGTTTAAAACACTTTTTTTATGAAATAAAAAATAAAATTACAAGAGTTTATACTCAAAATATAGACAATGATATCCATTAGAAATATTTTATAAGTAAACTAAATGAAAAAGTTAGTTAAAAAGTCAATTATTGTTGGCATTTTCATTCCCAAACCAACCATTTTGACCATAATTTTCATTTCAACAAACAAAATAGACAATTGTTTCTCTTTTAAACCTTGTTTGAGGGACATTAGAACAAAATATAAAATAGATATTTTTTTCCCTACAAAAGAATAAATCTTTGAAAAGTCCAACATCAACAATTTCTACAATTATTTGTTCTTGTTTATTTGTTTTACAATATCTATATCATAGATATAGGTAAATAAATGTTAATGTCCATCCAGCATCAATTTGTACCGACCTTTGAACTTAAAGATCAAATTGACATATTTTCTACGGGACCATTAGCCTTATATTCTTAGTTTCACACATCGTAAACATAAAAATTATGTAGATTTAGGCCAACAATTTATACTATATAATATCTCATCATCATTGTAACGAAAAATCTACATTTTTATGTTAATTTATAATAACTATTTGGTTTTTGCATCATTTTTTGTACTTTAAAGTTGATTTTTTTACACCTTATCGTATGTCTAAAAAAGATCTTCCATCTTACAAAAAAAAAAAAAATCATTTTAATTTATTTTTTATCATTTTTTTATATATAGAAGATAATTACTTTCCTTTTCATGTATTTTTTTACTGTTTTTTCTTATTTAGTAGACCCTTGCCATTTTTTTTTAAATAACTTTTTTTGGTTGTGGGGTGGAGGATCCAACCACGACTCATATTTTGTTTAGAAAACAATTATTCACATACAAAAAAGCATTTCACTCACCTCTAACATTGTAATTTACAAATTTATGAGTTCAATCAAGTAAAATTAATTGAAAACTATAGAGTGAAATTGAAATAATTAAGTGAAATAATTTATTTTTTATTGAGTAAAAAAGTGAAATAATTTGTTAAATATGAGATATTCTTAAAAAGTTTCCATACGTATAATAAAATGCTAAAATTTACTATCCACTCTAAATTCCAAAAAAAAAAAAAGATTTTTATAACATTGGGTTTTAAAATTAAGAAAAAAAACACACAACGTGGGTGCATGCAATAATTATAATATGAAATAAACCCATCTATTTTCGAAACAAACTATATTTTATCTGACAAATTAGAATAGAATCTAAAAAAAAAGCTGACAAATTAGAATAAGAGGATTTAATTATGATTTCAAAAACCAATGGTTTATGCACAAAATGTTGATGAGAAAGACACAAAATAATTAAAACACAAACAAAGGACGAGGCGGAGTGCCTCATTATTAAACAAAGTACACCCACTTTTTTGGTCTCAGAATATTCCTAAGAATGTTCCATTTTCAACTATTCCCCATCTTCAATTCCCAATCACTAAAAACCTTTCTTTTTAAAAAACCATTGGATTGTTAGCATTGGATTTTCTCTTTTTCACAGGCCAGGATCAAATGTCCATGATGTTTTGTTGACGATTCAAAAACGTCGTCGAAATATTATGTATTTGTGTTTTCTTATCTTACTCAAATCTTTGACACCTGTAGCGAGTTGATTAAATCAAAATTCAATATGATGATTTCTAGGTGAGAGTAGGCGAGATATTTTCTATTGAGAAAATAATTGATATGTGTACATTATTGATGTTATCTATAGTTAGTCAAGACAGTGATTGGTAGCGTTGAAAATTTGATATTTGCATATAACCTACTTTAATTTGCGTACAAAGTACCTCTTTCTTTTCTTTTCTTTGATATAAAATACCTCTTTCTTAAAAATAATATAAAGCAAAATATATGCAAGAAAAAAATAGATTATGTTACCTATTTAATCCTAAGTTTTGTGTTAAAGATAGCCAACAAAATCATTAACTCTCTTATGATAAGTATGTATCCATGATTGAAAAAATATATGATAAGTATGTATCCATCATTGAAAAAATATATTACAATTTTAAATATCACCACACTACTGCTCTTAAAGTAAATAAAAGTCAATTACCGATTTTAAAGATCAAACTCGTAACCATGATATTAAACAAGATTACCATCAAACGATAAAACTATCAAACCATTAATTCTTTCAATTTTAAAAACATATGTTAGTTTTAAAAAGAAGGTGGCTATTAATTTAAATACATGGTATGTACTTTCGAAATTCCAAAAAACATATTAGATGAAACTTTAAAATTTTTAAATTAAAAAATTTATATGATATAACCAAGAAAAAATGTCATTTTTATGAATGAAAAAAAAAATGTCCATCTAAATGTAGTTTGATGGTGTTACATTATCGATTAAAAAAAAATAGAGATCATAATATACCACCTCCATGAACCACCTCCACTTGGTACATATAACTCAACAAAGGGATGATAATACTAACTTATTAAATTGTGAACTTATACATAACTTAATAAATATCGAAAAATTAGTAATTTATTGATTTCATTATCTAGTGATAAATCTAATTCAAACCTATTATCATAGATTCAATCATATTTATTATATAGATTTTGTAGTCTCCTCTCCTAATTTATATTAAATAAATAATGTAGTAGTATATGATTATTTAAAAGAAAAGTTAGGTTACTTTAAAAAAAAAATGTTATATATATCGAAATGAGAGGGTTTTGCAGTCTAAAAAGTGGGGTTAAGAAAATGGTAAATCCCGATTTATAACCACCTTGCTTGGTCCACTCATTCGCTCTTTTTTCTTTCCTTCAACTGTCGAAATATTTTCAGAAATAAAATTGTTCATCGGAATTGTCATCGGAGCAGACCTCCGATCCCGATCCCGATCTTCATTTCTTCTTCATCTTTTTCCTCACACTTCCTGAATCCTTCTTCTTCGTTTTCTTTCACTCCGCCATGACTCTCGATCACTCTTCCGACCAAATACGCAGTTCCGTCGAAGCCGATGATGATTCCGACGATCTCCTTCCTACTCTTTCCACGGCGGCTGTCGTCAACGGACCGGACGGCGAGAATGCCGGCGACGACCTCTTCGTCCCTCCCTTGAACTTCGCCGTCGTTGACAATGGCGTTTTCCGCTCCGGCTTCCCCGACTCTTCCAACTTCTCCTTCTTGCAGACCTTAGGCCTTCGTTCCATTATGTAAGACTTCTCCCACTGTTTAGCTGTTCTGTTCTTGATTTTGTGCCCTTATTTATTGCGATTTTGTTTGAATTTGAACTGATTGTTTTTCGGCCGGATGTTTTAGATGTCTTTGTCCTGAACCATATCCTGAGGCGAGCTTGGATTTTCTCAAGTTGAATGGGATTCGATTGATTCAATTCGGGATTGAAGGTACTAAGGTTTGTTCCCTTCTTTCCATTTTTCAAGTGAAGTTTATGAAATTTGTACTTGCAATTAAGTATTAGTATTGAGAGGATGTAGGTTTTGACAATTTCTAATTCACAGGGAAAGCTAATTTTAAAGTTATTTTTGAGGTCTTACTTTGTATACTCAGGTTGCGGGATTCAAACTTGTTGAGATATGTCTTGAATTGTTTAATGCTCTAAGATTTTTTAGTTCTTACTTTGTATTAGCCCCTATGATGTTCATTTTGTATTTTTTACCCTCCTTAATAAAATCGTGCCCCTCTTTGTCTTTGGAGTAGCTAACACAACGTTAGTGAACCTCGTCAATTTCTACGTTCTTCTCTTTTAAGTTTTCTTATATTCTTCGATTGATTGTTGATTTCTGTTTTCTTAACAAAACTAATACATTCAATTAACACTAAGCTAAGCTCGTTTTGGCATGTATACCGCTGAGTTAAGCTCATGTATACCGCTGAGTTAAGCTCACTATGGCATGCTTTGTATGCATATAAACCTATTAGAGAGATCATTAGAAGCCACTTGGCTAATTCAACCAAGCTTCTTGGTTTGAAGTTGTTTCTAATAATAACATATAGTTTGTTTTTGGTAAATTTTGCAAGGAAAGTAATCACATATATGGAAGGTATTGATGTTGAGGCTCACACTGATTATAGCCATTTTCATGTTGTTTGAGCCATAGATTGGTTTGCATTCCAAACAACTCTTGAGAGAAATTTGCATCTTAGATTGATTGCTTTGACTGTTTTTACGTTTAGGATTTACCTAACAAAATTTATGTGTAAATTGTCTATAGGCTGGTTCAAACAAGGTTGGTGCATATGTAAACTTGATTCTCGAGTGTATGAGGGATTTGGATATGAGCGCTGATCAAATGTACAATTTGGTATGGAATTTAATCTGACTAATCCTATCCCAAATATTTCTGAACTATAAATTGCCAATAATTAAGTTTACTTTTGATAACTTTCTGACTCTGCTTGACTCAATTAAACAATGACCATCATTAGTACGTATGAACACCAAAGAAAAAGTAGATGAATAAAAACAACAGAGAAAGAGAGGAGAGCTTGTTGTATTATTATCATCGCATTAGGCTATTACTCATGCAGTGATTACAAGTACATATTTTAATGAAGTATTTCTTTCGATAAACAACAATTGATCATGAAGTGCTATCTTCACATTTTCTTTCTTTGAATGTGGGAGTAACGTGAGGGGGCGTACTTCCTATTGAACTTCTCCATTGCATCTTAACTAAAGCTCCCATGTTCATTTGATTGAGAAAGTAGGATGAAATTGCATTGCTTTCCTTACATGTACCTATTGTCTTATGGATGCTTATTTTTGTAAAAAACTTGTATAAAACTTTAACATTTTGGAGAACTCAAGAGGTCAAGAGGGTGCTGTTAAGATCCAGGACGATATGAAAATAACCAAAATACAAGCTAACCCAAGGCTTAGAGAACCATCTCTAAGTAGGCTGTGCTTTTATATAAAGAAAGAACATGAAAATAACCCTAATACAAGCTAACCCAAGCGATTCGAGGTACTTGGACTCTCTATTACTCTTGAGATCTCTCAAGTCCGAAAATCACTCCATATAAGCATATCTACACTCTTCCTCAACCCCTCTATTCGTAACAAATTACCATAACTAACTCTCTATTATTTGCTAACATACCCCTCTAATATCTCTAATTTCCCTCCAATGACATCCCTATTTGGTGAATCGTCCATTTTCCTTGTTTTTGTTAGTCCTATGCCAATGCTAATTTTAATAGTTTTTTTTATAATATCCACGAGTATCTGACCAGGTTATGCGCACATTGACTATTCTCACGGGTCATATTATCTGACCCTATAACATTTGGATGACAAGAAAACCTGTAGGGAATTATTTCATAGGTAGGTGGCCACCCTGGATTGATCTCATAACCTCCTGAATTCCCAAAACCCTCTTTGACCATTAGGTCATCCATGATAGTTACTAATTTTTAATAGTTCAACAACATTTGAAGTGTAGATTCAAATATCTCATCTCTTGGTTGAGAAATATGCATTAAACAAGTAGTTAGAATCGAGAAGAAATTATCTTTAACCAAAGTTTGATAACTTGCATAAATTTAGAAAGAACACCTGGTGAGAAATTATAGTAGATGATAGTCAACACTGTAATAGGAATAGTATTCAATTAAAGATAGTACTCTGAAAGAACACTGATCACTTTGTTGTTGAAATAATTAAATGCAGGAGCCTTTTGTGAACATCCCAGACGATGCAATTCGTGAAGCGCTTAAAGTTATTCTTGGTACTTACCATATATACTTCACTGTCTGCATCTTCAACTAGGCTGAATTAGTAGATCTTCTAAGGCCAGTTTCATAACAATATAGTTTTTGAAAATTGTACTTGTTTTCTTCTCTACCATGAGTTTATCCTCTTGAAAAATTACTTGATTTCTTAGCCAAATAAAAAAACAGAAACAGAAACAAAAACAATTTTTTTTCTTTTTAAAACTTGGTTTAGTTTTTGAAACATGTATAAATAGTAGATAACAAAACAAGGAAACTCATATGTGATAGTAGTACTTATAGTTTTAATTTTTGAAAACCAAAAGTCAAGTGGTTTATCAAACGGGGTCCATAATTTTACGGTTTTAATTTGTGTTCACTCGGTCTTCATTTTTTCCTCTTTATGTAGATGTGAGGAATCGCCCAGTTTTAATCCATTGCAAACGAGGGAAGGTATAGTATATAAACGTGTGAACTTCTACCATGCTACTGCTTTTACTTAGTGTCCTAATCAGTAAAGTTTGTTTTTTCACTGTTCAGCACCGAACTGGTTGTGTAGTGGGATGCTTTAGAAAGTTGCAGAAATGGTGCCTATCCTCAGTTTTTGATGAGTACCAGCGGTTTGCCGCTGCAAAGGCAAGGATTTCAGATCAAAGGTTCATTGAACTGTTCGACGTTTCGGGCTTGAAGCATCTGCCATCTTCATTTTCTTGTTCCAAAAGGTAACTGTGTCCTGTTTGGCTATTTCAAGGACATGATTATTAGTGGAACAAGATGCTCAGTAAATTTTGAATAGATGAAGCAATTCTGAAGTGATTAATTTTAGACCCCCTTTTGTATATTTACTTTCATAATTGTGGCTATAAATTAGATGTGACCCATATTAAAGCCATATTAGTAAATAATTAGGAAGTTAGGACACTTGGTTATAAATTGGAAACACTGGATACTGAAATGATCTGCTTGTATTGGGTGAGAATTCTTGGGGAGGTCCAAGTTCCTCTAAAGCTTAATTATCTTTGTATTTATGTTTTTTTTTATATTGTAATACAATCTGGATTCTATCATGATTCCTTGGGATTCATATGTATTATTAGATCTTAAGGAGAATCTGCAATGAAAATTGAAAAGAAGGTTCATTCCTTTTTTAGCTTTCTCTCTTGTGTTCCTTTCTTGGTCAAGAAAGATGTTTTATATGCAATTGTATGTATTAGATCTCTTCAGAAAACAAATAATGGAAGTGCTTCCATTTTAAGCATCTTCAGAAGAAAAAGTATCCCATTTAACTAATTTTTACTTCATTTCCTTATACATTGAAAATGCCAAAAGCAATCCAACTTGTGCCCTTTAAAAGCACACTTTCAAGAGAAATTATTGGATCAGTTTTGTATAGTTGGATATATGAGAGATAAATTGTAAGAGTATTTATATTTATTACTTTTTTTAAAACTTTATTGAGTAGTTATGGACATATTTTGAAATTTTCATGTCCAATTAAGTTATTTTTATTTTTTAAAAAAATAGAGTGCTATAGTAATTGTTGCTAACTACTGAAACTCCATTATTGGACTGTAGAACTGAGTGGATTTAATTAAAAAGTAAATGAGAGCAACACTTTTTACTACAAACATATATTCTTCTCTACTACAGTGTTGCTTTTAACTTTTCATTAAAATAATAACAATACAACCACTTAAAAGGCAACATAACAACAACCCCTTTAAATATTAATTGCTAAAAAAGTGGGTCTTTTTCTTTCTCTTTTACCCTTTATGCTGTTGCCATTGGTCCCATTTTGCCATTGGCTTTCATGGCTTCAAATCTTGGCTCCTTGGCCTGAAACTTCACTCCTAAGTAGAGCTTCATGTAATCTTCAAACACAAACTTGGGGTACAGTTCCTTCTCCTCGGCCTCTTTCTCCACTAGTGCGGGCGCCGGGTAGATCATGGCGTCACTCCCCGGATTGTAAAATGAAGCTAGCGACATTCGACCAGCTCCATCTGTCTGAGTTATCACTCTGTGCATCACACTCTTGTATCTTCCATTTGTGATCACCTACAAAATTTTACGTTCTAACTTTATATATATAATTTCTTAAAAGATGAGAGTTCAAAATCTATCTTGATTTTTCTGTGAGCTACCTCAAGTTGGTCTCCAAGGTTGACAACAATGGCATGGCGCATTGGGGGCACGTCAATCCAGTTACCGTCCTTGAGGAGTTGCAGGCCGCTGACCTTGTCATCTTGGAAGAGGAGGATGATGCCACCGGCATCGGTGTGGGCTCGGAGACCCTTGATCAGGTCTGGCTTCGGACAGGGCGGGTAGTTGCTCACCTTGGTCCCAAATGTAGGACCTTTTGATCCATAGAAAACCTTCTTCAAATAGCCCTTTTCCAACCCAAGATTCTCACATAAAAGGTCCAACAACTCCTCTGAAAGGTTCTCTATCTTCTTAGCAAATTCCTTCATAATCTTCCTACAGATCGTTCGCATGGGCACATCGCGTGAGAAAGTGTTCGAGAACTCAAACAACGTCTTATGAAATAAGAAAATCTATAGTATATAACTATTCAGATATTTGTTTAAAGTGGACAATATCATACTTGTACTCCTCGTCAAGTTCGGACATCTCCGAGATGTTCGATTCGGGGAGATGGCGCAAGAAAAAGGTGCTCTCCCAGTCCATATCTTTAACTTCAACTTGTGCAGCCTCTAAGCCCTTGCTAGCCACAGTTTCCTTGAACCTCTGCTCCATACATTTCTTGTAATGATCTTTTGTCATCTTTTCCACTGTGTCCAAAAACTCATGTGGGATCCCATGGTTCATCAGCTGCAAAAAAATAAATCAACTCCAAAAAAATTGAATTAATCGGCTCGAGATTTAAGACATCTCTACTTCTTCTAAAAAGATCGTAGGTTTGAATTCTCATAAAAAATGTAACATATGAATCACCTCAAAGAAGCCCCAGTTTTGGCAGGCATCTTCAATTTGCTCCAAGATCTTGGTTCTACCATCACCATTGATGTTCTCCAAGTTGATGACAGGAAAGATAGCCATTTTTGCAGTTACAAAAAGTGGTATGAAATTTTTTTTTTTTGGGTGTTTGAGTAATAATATGGGCTTTGTTTTGATTTTGGTTGGTGGGTTTGTGTTGGATCAAGTGACAATGGAGGGTATATATAGGGAAATTGTTTTGGATTTAATAGCTTGGAAAGTGAGAAGAAATTGATGGAAGAAAATAAGAGTAAAAAAAATGTGATGATAAAATAATGGGCCCATAAATTTTCATGCATGTATGTGGGAAGGTGACTTGTTGAAGACTGACTTTCTTCTTTGGTTAGGGTTGGACCCACTTTGTTGGCTTTATGAACTCTTAATGTTAGACCAAATTTGGAACTATTGTGGCTGCCAATGCCACACCCTAATTCCTTGTGTGATTCCCATTGATTAAGATTCCATAACTAAGGAATCTATATAGTTTGCTATACCTTAAACACATGAATTCCACATTTCTCTTACTTGCATTTAGGTTATTTTTTCTCTCTATAGTACTCATGGATTTCTGATTTTTCTTATCTATTTCGAGAAGTTTCGTGTCAAATAAGAAAACTCAATTCAAATAACTTATGTAGAGGATAAGGTCTACTAATTTATGTTTGTAACGTGTTTTGCTTCAAATTATGGGATTTAAGTATATGCTTGTAGGTATGAAGAAATATTTTTTCTTTTCTTCCAATTTTCATTAATTCTTAACATCTTCAATGGTAGATGTTTAATTTGAATTTTTATCTGGATATTCTTGAACTAAAGAAGGTTCACGAATGAAGAATTATTGAATCTCAATTTAGGTATATTCCACTGCAATAAGATGAAAAATTCCTTAAATAAAAAAAATCAAGTTATGGGTTCGAATCCTCTTCCTATGAGTGTTGTTGAACTCACAACATTAATATAGTTATGATTTTTCTTTTTAATTAAAGTTGTGGAATTTCACTATGGTGTACCCCCAATAACAAAAAAAGTATGGGTTCAAATCTCCTTACTCTCAATTATTGCAATCTAAAAAATTCTATATATTAATATGACTCTTTTATTTAGTCATGTATCAATAGCAATCTATTCACTTTATCTCTAATTTGGTAGTTTTATCGTGCCCCTTCAAATTAGAACTCTAATCTTCTATTGAAGGCTTATGTTTATAAATAAGAAAGTTCTTATCTTGTTTTGTACATAAACTTCTTTTTTTATATATATATCTATGTAGTTGTAACTATCTCGATTAGTTTGCGCGTACCTAAATTTTGATTGAATACTTAAAATATTATGCACGTTCTTATCACATTTCTCCTCATTTTGATTTTTGCATGCTAGGGTTTCGAACGGTGTTCATCTTGTTTGCGATTCTCTCTTCCATTTGCAATTAAAAATGTTTTCATTTCAATCATCTACTAACTTTATCATAGAATGGATAATTATCATAAATTATAAATCATTCTATACATTAAATATTATTTGTACTAAAAAATTATATATATTCTTTACAAGAATGTAAGCAAAACTTAAATTCATACATTAAATTTTATTTTTCCTTCTACTCTTTTGGGTGTGTGGGTCTCACACCAATTCTTACTTTTTTTTTCCAATACTAAAGATGAACAAACATCATACAAATGGATGTTTTTCTCTCTTTCCAATAAAACTTTTCTTCATTAACTTATTGTTTTCACGTGATCATTTAGATATCTTAAATCTCATCCTTCCTATTCTACATTAATCTCACAACTCTTTTCAATAACAAATATCTCCTCACTTCAATAATGTTACTTGAAAAATGTGAATTTTCTTCTCAAACACAAAACTTATATCCAACTCGATCTACCTCCAATATGATATCATATACAATCTAACATCATCATTATCTTTGTAAGTGATATTGTTCGATTTTCGTCAATTTTCTTTTATTTTAAGCCAAACCAATAACTAAACTGAATCAACCGATTTGGCTAAATGAAGAATCAAATTAATATTTAATAATACATAAAAAAATAATAATGAAAAAAATCGGTTCGGTTCTTTTTTTCCTTTATATATTCTATGGATATCCACTTCTAAAAGTTGGAACAATGTCTGTAATATAATGATTTTGACTTGATACCATAGTTGTTCTCATGCAAAGATGAATTGATGAAACGGCGTATGAACAAAAATTGAATAAAATTTGATCATGGTTTATTAAGAGTGTATATATTTCGGTTCGATTCTATTTTTTACCAATTTTTTCATTGAATATGGAAACAAACTAAGAATTTTTTGTTTCTCCAAAATATAAACCGGCATGTCAACAAATTTGCTTAAACCCGAACACCTTAAAAAAAAATGAAATTGAATAAATCCGATCTGATCTAATTGATTGTCACTTTGGAGCCTTTTCTTCCAATTAAACTTTATTTAGGATAATTACAATTCATTACCATCCACACTTAGGTTCTAATTCTCTCATAAGAATCTCATTTAGGATAATTACAATCATAACTATCTTTCTTTAAAGTATTCAAAGAATTCAAACACCAAACCTCTTAATCGAGATCATAAGATTTAGGCCCGTTTGATAACATTTTGTTTTTTACTTTTAGTTTTTGAAATTTAAACCTACAACAATTACCTTACCATAGTTTTTTTCTTATTTGCATATCTACATTTTACCTATATTTTAAGAAACAAACCAAAATTTAGAAACACTAAAAGTAGCTTCTAAAAGCGTGTTTTTGTTTTTGAAATTTGGTTAGTATTCACCTACTTTCTTAAGGAAAGATGAATACGTGGTAGAAAAGATAGAGCACATGGTAGAAAATTTAAGTAGAAATAGACTTAAATTTCATAAACCAAAAACAAAAAATCAAAACGAGACCTTAACTAATTCGTTCGAACGATAATTCTTTTTATCATATCCTTTGGCATGCAATGCCAAAATGGTTTTGTGATGGGGCCAAGGCCACTGGGATCTAAGTGCGATTCTTGTCATCAAGGAATGGCACTCCCTAAAACTCGAGACCATTTACACTTTTCCAAACATTATCTCTCAACTTTGTTTCAAAGTTGTCCCATACTTTTCATTTTCCCTTCAAGATTTTGTGGCACTTGTCTTTTAACCTTTTTCTTTTTTAATTAAAATTTTAAACTTTGAATTTAAAGTTGAGATACTCATCTCGCACCAATTGTCCCATATTAAAAATGTGAAAATTCTTTTCTATTTTTATAAAAGATATGTGTCACTTCTCTCACTACTAATAAATATCTTCTATCTATTTGATATTTAAATGATTAATAAGTTATGAACTTTATAATTTGGGTAGATTTAAATCTTAAGCTTTAAATGCCTTGAATAAATTATTAGGTTTTAATTGTGTTTAATAGAATATTCTTAGTCTATTGGACATTTTTTTAAAAAAAAAATAATAGAGTTACTAGATACAAAATTAAATGCTTAAAATTTTATTCGACATAAAATGTAATTTAAATTTAATAAATATTGTACAATTAATTTTTATAACCATCAAATTATATGCTAGCTAGGGGAGGTATTAGACAACAATAATAAAAATTAGTCCAACAATCTATTAAATATTTATCGAGATCAAGTGGGGCAGTTGGTTATCTTGTCCTTTATAAGATTTTTTTTTTCTTTTGAAAAACTCTAGGTAAGATTTGTTGGATCCCTTCCCCCACTATGTATTCAAAAAAAAAAATCTATTAAATATCTTAAAAGATGTCTATTAAAAATAAATTTTTTAATTTCTGCATACAACCAGTTGATTTGATATCCAAAATGATACTGCTTTTTTTCTAGCATAAATGAATCCAACTTGTTGATTTAACTTTGGATTAATTTGATTTTTTTTTATTAAAAAAAAAAAAAAAAAAAAAAACTTTGATTTAATTTGTACGTGTAAAAGGAGAGGCTTGAAATGGAATTCATAGGTCCTAGAAAAGCTAATGAACAAATTGTTCATTGAATAGTTTTTTTTTTCTTAACTTATCTTGAATTATAAATTAAAATTTTAGTTCTCAATTTTTTGGGTCATTCCATCAACTTAAAACAAAGTAGCTTTGATATTGATAATGACAAATACCTTATCGTTAATCAAATTGAACTTCTCAAATTTCATTTAACAACAAAGCAGTAGGTTGATTAGCAGGTGATAAATTTCATTTTCCATTATAATATATAGTTTGGAAGGATGAAATGTATCGATATTTTTTTTAATATTAAATTTCATTTTCTTAAATATTATCCATGTTGATCTCAGCATTGACATTCAACATATATAATAAAATGATTATTATTGAATGCCAATTTCATAGTTTGATGCTTGTGATTTTGGTTAATCAAATTAAATATATTATCAAGTAAATTTGATTTCTAGAGGCAGCTGAGGACCAAAATCCAAATATATATGAATTATACTTGGCTATATATGGCTGCAAGAAAGATAGTTCTTTAGATATATAATTTCTTTCTATCTATTTTATTGATACAAAATCATGGTCATGAATATATATATATATAGTTGAATTATCTTGGTCAAGAATATTAATTTAATATACTACTTGAGTAATACTTTTAACCCATGTTCATCCTCAAATATGTTTGTATGCTACAATAGATACTCTAGGGATGAAATATGCATTTAGACTAAAAAATTAGAACTTAATTTTCTATTCTCTATTTGTGTTTTCAAAACTGACATTTTTTTTTGTTTTGAGATATGAATTTTTATTTAATTTTTAAATTTTAAAAGTGACATATTTGGTTCCGATATATATCTTATTTTACAAAAGGAAAAAAAAGTATCACTCGTGATGTTTAACAACAAACCTAATTCATCCAAAAAAAGAATGGTGATCAATCAAGAAAAGTTTAGGTAAAGGCCTTTGTATGGTATGATGGGATGGGATCTCTTTGTTTCTCTGAACCTATCACCACTTAAATGAAAAATCAAATATCATTTTGACACAAGCTTTAGATTTTTTTTTTTTTTTTTTTTTTAATTTGTATTATTATTATTTTTTTTCTTTTACAAATGGAAGCTTTAGATTTTACCACTAGCTCTCACGAATTTGGCAAAAGTTACTAGTCTTTTATAAAGGGAAAATTTCAAGTTCATAGATGGTAAGTCATGACAACCATCTTTAATAAAAGAAAAAAATTTGAATATATAATAGTTAAATTGATGATAAATAGAATATCCATCTTCACCAGTAATTTTGTTAATGATAAAGAAATAAATTTTTTATTTATTTACTTTTAGTACATTTTAAAAATAATTTATGTGAATTTTATGCTATAAATAAATAGAATCAAACTTATTAGATCAAAATTTATCTTTTACATAGTTGATTTTAGGGAGTAGGATTTTACCTAAAGAGATTAATTGAATGAAATTTTCAATCATTTTCTTACTTGGGAGTTTTAGAAAATTTGGAGTGTGATGGCTGCTAAGTAGGGAAATTTCACCAAGAGATCATAGGTAAATAGCCCTAAAAGTATAGGCCTAGATATATAGAGATTTTTTTTTTTTTTTTGAAGATTAGATATATAGAGAATAAGTTTGATAGTGATTCAACAACTTTTTTACTACAATGTTTCAATATGTCTAAATACATACCTCTATCTTTTGAGAAGTTTTAAAAGTTGCATTTGAAATGACAAAGGAAAATCATATATTTAGATTGTCCACCAAAGTATGTTTCACATCTTTTTCTCATTTCTCTACCTTTAACAAGATACCATTTTAAATCTTAAAAGGATATTGTTCATAGAATTGATTAAATCTAAAGAAAGAATGTCTCAATTTGAGATAAGATAATCAATTGATATAGATGAAAGTTGGTTTTACTCATCTATTAAAAAAAGGTTGATTTTATTCTATAAAAATCATGTAAGTTAATTGCAAACTCAAATACAAATAAAGAGACTGACTTTTTAATTCTATGTTACATAGATTAACGGATAAGTCAAAATCTTTTTTAAGTTATTTGGACCCTTCATCTAATATGTGTGGACTTAATAGCTCTCATTTGGTGTTTGGAATAGTAGTTAAGATAATTAAAGTTCATCATTATTCTATCTAAACTGAATAATCAGTATTCATAACCATCTCATTTTTGTTGTATAATGTAGTTCTCTATAATAAATGAAACCTTATAAATTAATGTAATTACTCCATTACTAAATTAACCCTATTAATTTATAGTAAAAAAGATATTTGAATTTATTTAACTCTTGTTTATGTATTAAATTAATAATTTATTTTAAAATAACAAGATACTTAAACACATATTATTATATGTCATACTCTATAATAACTCCACCCAATATATAAGATTAATCAAGACCATAGTTACTCACTCTAAACATATATTATTATAACACAAACTATAATCCACATGCATCATAATTACAAATTATAATTGGAGTTTCTTCATTGAAATAGTCCAACTATTATGGCCAATTACATATTCAAAGTTAAATTACAATTAAATATTTAGTATGCAAACTTTTAAAACTAAGTGCAATTATATTTTTTTAAAAGTTTCTAATAAATCTTTGTAATGTGCATGGGTCTTCCATGAAGCTTCAAGTGTCCAACACCCAACCAAGAATAATGGAAAGAAATCAAAGTTGAGAAAATCTTTACTAGTGGTGCCAATGAACATATAATAACTTCATACACCTACAAATAGACACCTTTTTGGAAATGAAGGAGCTTTCTCATGGAAAATGAGAGGCCTCCAAAATCATATTTTTATCATATTTTTTTTAATGATCTAAGAGATGAGATCTTTTATCAATATTCAATACTGTTGATTCTACAACTTTTGAATTTTTGTGTTAATTTTTTTCTTCCAAATTTACCCCGCTAAGTCATGTTAAAGTAAGGGCATTTTTTGTCTTCTTATGTGACCAACATGTGGCCTTTGCAATTTAGATGTCTATTTAGTGTCTCATTAAGGGATAACATGTCGGCCTAAAGCCCAATAGTTTGGGCTTAAGTTTAGGGTTATTATTATTATTATTATTATTATTAATTTAATTGGATCGGTTACTATTTGATAAGTGAGATTATTGAGTATTACTCGTTTAGGACTTGTAAGGCCAAATTATTATTATTATTATTATTATTATTTATTTTTAAATAAAAATAGAAAATATCGAAGTCTTTAAATTAAGAAGGGCAAAACGAATAATGAAAAGTCCACAAGAAATATCAAAATGATTAAAGACTTGAGTTTTGAATGTATGCGCCCTTCAAGGTGTTGAGTTCAAGAGTCACCTATGATACTACTCATTTTAAGTCTACGGTGTCCGGCATAGTAATAGGTATGGTTACCTTTGTTAAAAAAAAGAAAGAAGAATGAAAATTTTCTCTCCTTTGAGACTCATCCACATGGTATAGATTGTGTTGGTTATGAGCAAGATTAGCTGTTTTTTTTTAAAAAAAAAGTAAGATTAGCTTGTTGAATAATGTTAGATATAAAATTAAGTTACTGAACTAATACAATATACAATCCAATAACGAAAATGTTATGGAATCAAAATCTTATTTCTAAACGAAATGAATTGGTGGCATGCTGGTTATCTTGTTTAGTTATAATCTATTTCAATTTCACGATCATAGATTCAATCTATCATTTGAGAGTAGTAGTGTTTTTATGTAGAGTTTGGAAATTTTGCAAATGTCATTTAAAATAAGTAAATAATTGAAATTTGAAAGACAAGCAAAATCAATTTCAATTACTTTGAGATAGAAGAATCGATTTGATCCAAACAAGTAAAGCAAAACTAGAAATGAATATTTAACAGATCCTGATCCTATCAAGATCTAGGATCCAATCTTGACAAAAATTATAATCAGATTCATTCGCATATGAATCATGGTAATTATGTTCTTGAGGGGAAGAACAAATTTGTCCCAATGCATCTTTGGATCATGCAATCTCAATACCACGTGCTTCCCCTTATCCTTTCTTTCAATCATTTCATATAAAACAAAGATCACATAAAGATAATAAATTGAAGAAAAAACGAAAATGAATTTTCTTTGCCTCTTAAAAAATATCAAGAATCTCAATGATCGAACGGTTGCAAATAGGACACGTGCCTCGGTTGAGCCATAGTTCCCTAGAACAAACCCTACAAAAGGTGTGTCCACAGGGAATAAAAGCCGCACCTTTACTCCTCTCCATGCACACGCAGCACATCCAATCGCCGCCCTTGCTCTCCTTTCTTCTTGTCTTCCAATCTCCACCGTCCATTTCTTCAAACAATCTCACCAGCGACTTCACGTCGCCGGCGCCGGTGGGGCCCACTTCGCCGGACCTCATGTTCCTCTCCGCCGCCAGAGCCATGGCCAGGTTCATGCCCGAAGCTGCAGAGCTCCGAGCCTCATCTTCTCTGCGGCTCCGGCTGCTGCCATGGCGGCTCAAGCCGATCCCTTCCATCATCGTCAGAGTTGATGACGTTGGACTCCATGAACCTCCACAGCACCCCATCCCCTTCAATCCTAGCCGTTGCTTCAAATTGGCCCATCTCCGCCCTTCATTTGACCTCTCCATAATTTCCTCAAAGCCACTGGACTGATACAGAAAAGACCCACAAAGGAATTCCGATGAAATCAACGATAAAATGGTGTCAGCTATATCAGGTGTTAGAGAAGATAACAAACCCAGAAAGAAGAATGCATAAAAATGTTTCCTTTTTTTCAGATCAAAGAACAGAGAAAATTAGTAATGAAGATGATCTTACTAATACTAACCAGTTCTGGGTTTTGTAGATCTTCAGGAACTGAGCTAAAGGATGTGTGCCATGGTTGAGTTAGTGTGGCTGATGGATCAAAAACTTAGAGGGGGCTGGCATTGGAGTGGAGGGGGGAGCGCCACAGCAGAGAGAATGAAGAGAGAGTAAAGCAATAAAACTGCAGGCATCAATTTTTATCTATATGGAAAAGGGGACCCGCCTTGATTGATAGCTCTGTTGAAAATTGATATCTATTTATCTATTTCTATCGATCGCAAAGACTCCTGGTGGGTTGGAAAGTAACTAATTCAAATTTGTCCACTATGCGCCATTCAAGCTAATCTCTCTAGTGAGAGAATGCACCATTTAGGCATTTACTCTTCTAAGTCTATGATAAATACAAATGGTGTATATTGCATATTTTCTTCAACAACCCACCATCCTGAACAGTGTATATGATTCTCACGTATCTCAAGCCAGCAAAAGATTGTCAATGCAGAATAGTCTTTGGGATCATCACGTCTCATTTCTAAGCTTTAATCCTTACAAACACAAATCTAATTATGGGAAAAGATTCTTGAAGTTAACACGTTCTAGAAATCAAAATCTATACTTCTTTTTTTGAACTAAGAGTAACCACGCTCGTCCCTAAACTAGACACCAGAGACATGAAAAGAGTAATGTCACAAGTGAATCTCGAACTCAGGACCGTGAGGGAAGCATATTCTCAACTTCCAAGTCTTCAACTACTGCGTCACTCCTTGGAGATATCAAAATCTATACTTGAATAGAGAATGGGATAGTCTCTAATGAACATGATAGCTCATATGAAATTGAAATAGTCCGAAACTACTTCTGTGCTACTTTTTTACTTTATGGAGCCCTTGGTAACTTGGAGAAGATGAATAAAGGCAAAGTGTAAACTTGGAAAGGGGGAGGCCACCTTGTTCTTAATTATGGCCATTGAGCAAGCTAGCTCCTAAAACCATAATGATGCCAATTTTCTACTGCTTTGCGGCGAGTTCATTCGAAGAAAAAGAAGGCAAAAGCCAATAAATCCGGCACGTTTCTTCTCCTTCCTACTTAATTTTAGGGGGTTTCCGACCCACCTTTTGTCCAAAAAGTTGAAATTGGCCATAATGAATCAAAGGTGAACAGTGTCTCCATAAAAGATGTTTCTTTACACTTTCTTTCAAGTAATTTCTTTTCTATGAAAAGAAAATGCATGTTCAAATAAACCCCAAGTTTACTTTTACCTACCTTGCCTACAAAAGGCTACTTTTCTCTTATTATGGCCTCATTATGAAACTGTCTACAAATAAATTTCTCTACGATTCTAAAAAATCCATGAATACACACAAATTTAAATCAAAACCTTCCACTTCAGAAATTGAACAAATACTCCACATGTTAGTATCACAGCTGCGACTGCAAGCTCTGTTCCTGCAATCAACCCAATTTTTCAACTGTCATTACAAACAGAAGACAATGAGGTTATGCAATTGACACCAATGAAGGAATATAGGTGACTAATCATGCAAGTGTTGTGATCCATATATATCTCAAATTAAACGTGCTCAATATTTGAAACAAGGGTAACCACGCCCGTCTCTAGACTAGGCTCTAGAGACATCGAAGGAGTAATGTCATAGGTGAGTCTCGAATCCAAGATCTTGAAGAGAGCATACCTTCAAAGCCAAAGTCTTCATCCATTATGCCACCCCTTAGGGACAATCGTGCTCAATATTTAGTACGGATTTTGGTTTTGAAAAGAGGGAAGAAGATGATCTAATTAGAGAATGATCACATGCCATATGAGAAACCAAGGTAGGAGGCTCTGACCTTATATTGAAATTATTGAGTTAGTCCCTAAATCTACCTGTACCTGTAAGCCAAAAAGAAACTCATAATTAATAAGAAAAAGAGATCGACAACAATGAGGGTGAGGGAAAGTTCAAGTAACATCTTATACAATATAGTAACTACCACCTATAAATCGATCCTCTTGAACTAAGGTCATTAACAGTATTTTTTTTTTTGTTTTGGAAATCGATATAATGGAACTTCGCTCCACTATATTCGAAATAATCACGCCCGTTCCTAGGCCAGACACTAGGAAACATCGAAGGATTGAAGACATGTGAGATATCTACAAATTAATGTCACAGGTGAATCTCAAACCTGAGATCTTGAGGTAAGCACACCATCCATAGCCAAAGCCTTCGATCACTATGCCACCCTTAAAGACCATTTTGCGGTGTAGTAATATGCTTCAGATTATAACAGCCCCATTTCCACATACTGACAAGTGAAAAACCATAGTGGGTCCTAGAAATACGAGAGACTTTTAGGTCCCATATATATACAATTCAAATTCCATCATCGTGAAGAATAAGTAACAATCAGGGCTAAGGAGTGTTCAAACTGAACATATGATTGTAGATGGGGGAAACTCCACCATAAAAGCAATGTGATTGTGCTCACGCGTATCCAATATACGTATCATCTGTGGATTTCAGTGTGTCAATGAATGCCATCTCACCCCAAAGAAGAGAAAACTACAAGGTTGTAATAAAGCACCAATGCAAAAACGTGAGCCACGTAATTCGTTCAGACAATGAGTAACTTACATTCCTGTCCTCTCCAAGAAATGTCGTCGTTAATGAGGATTGATATTTTACTCATTTATACGAGAGCAGTTGTACCTTTTATGTAGGGTTTATGGTCTCCCTCTCCCAATTTATACTAAAAACAAATGTCTTCATTAATGAAAACTTGAAAGAATACAATGGCATACAAAAATAAAAACCCACAAAAAATGGGTGGTGACCTACAAAAATGACCTCATAAGACCAACCTAGAGTATAATTACAAAAAAAGTTTTGCCAATGTCCATAACATCTAAGAAAGACTAAAACATTTACCAGCACAACATACTTAAACAACGGGCAAACTCATATATTAGATGCCAAAAAAGGAGTACGTGCAGTTCTTTCCCTTGAACTTGATTTTAGGGTTAAGTTGTGAATCAGGCAGGCATGCTGTGGGTTGAAGGAAACGAAGGAGGAAAGGAAGGGGAACACTTGCTGATAAATGATAATATTATTGATTCCATTCCATGCAAGTTTTCCCTGGGCAACACACTCAAAATTCAGTTCAAGGGAAAAGCTTGAATTGAGATATCTTCTTCCTAATTCTTTCTTTGAAACTGAGAAATCGGAGCTTCGCTCCACTATACTCGGGGCAACCACGCCTGTCCCTAGGCCAAACACTGGGAGACATCGAAGGAATAGAGTTCGAGAGGTGTCTACAAATTATTGTCACAAGTGAGTTTCGAACCTGGGACCTTGAGGGAAATACACCTTCAAATTCCAAATCTTCAACTACTTGTGCCACCCCTCGGGGACTTCTTCCTAATTCTTATTACCTCATCTCTTTTTTCTTTTAATCACAATGCAGTGCATATTGCTTCTGGTTTCTCTTCCATTGGCAAGGTGAATTCTGGAGTGCATGATCTCTGGGATAGTCGAAGACTTTGGTCTATTAATAGTTATGGGTAAACTATTTCAACTATCATTCTCATGCCCCTTTATATCATCTATGAGAGTTATGGCCTTGTGGGATACTGATAAGGCGTGACCTAAACTCAAAGTTTCTCCATTTTTTTGCTTTGAGAAGTTCAAACACGGGAGAGATATCCACACGACAAGGTGGAGACAGACAGAAATTTCCTTGTCTTCATCCCTACTCATTTAATTCTCCGTCCTGCAAAATTCTCTGTTAAAATTTTCTGGTATCATGTAGAAAACTACTCCCCAACTAGTCTTTTAAAAAAAAGAATGGATTCCATTGAAAGTTTTCACTTAGATGGCTAATGTTGAATTATGTTAAACCACCAATCAATCCAAAAGCCTAAGCTGATGGATTGGGGTAAATTTAATTATATCAACCAACAGCTAATTTCCTATTGGAAATTTGCAGTTAAAATGGCTAATTTCAACGTACAATCTCCATTTAAAGAGAAATTTATTAAACCTCTTAAACAAACAAAATGGCATTGCCTATCAAATTATGCAAGTATCCATACGTAGTCCAAATGTTCAAGCAAAAAATTCGAGTACATCAAATTATGCAAGTAATTAAACAATAAAACCTTAAAATTTAAATATATTTATGAGTGTACGCGCGCATGTATGTACATATATGTATATCTAATAACAAAAAAAAGAAAACAATTGGCAAACAGAGAGGGGATAGATAAAGAAGCTGGGATACTAAATGTATTCCCCATCCCCGTGTTAAGCTCACATGAACTTTTCCCTTCTCCCTCACGGAGCAGGTTCCCACGGGGCCGCAAATGAACAGTGATAGTTCCTAAATATTGGAAGGTGTTTTGTTATAACCTCTATCCTAGGGGAGAGACCCAGTTTGTTACTCTCTCTTTTGCCACTTTGTGTTTCTATAGAAGTGTTTCCGTCTCAAAAATAGAAGTTCAAACACTGGTGATATCTTGCAACAAAAGAATTCACTGTCTTGCAGTTTAAGTTGGATGTTCATCTTCCTACTTGTAGCTGAGACATTTTCTTGTCGATGGTGTCAAAGAAAATAAACTTGAAAATAAGACCCCAATTTACACAAAAATATTGTATAAGGGGGGGTAAAGAGAGTATTTTAGGGGAGACAGTTGGTACGTCCATGTGAGGTGGTTATTCTAGTGGGGAGAGTTTTGTGGGTTGAGAGGATTACTTTTGTGTAAGGTTTAGACCTCGGAAGGCGAGGGGACCGATACTCTCGAACGTATCATATCAGGTAGCTTGTCGTGTTTCTTTATATTTTCATGTTAATACATATCGTAACAAGTTATTGAAGAACTATAGGGCTTTGTTCTACCTTGAAATCACCATCAAGAGTTATATGTCTTTATTCGATGAAACTATATCCACTTTAATTTTATGTGGCATAGTTTTCTGTAACACTTTTTTATAGGTTTGTAACATATCATAAATGAATGGAAGAGACTAATTTTAAGAAAAATTGGAAATACTGTGGCAAAATTTAGACATCTTGATGGAACGTAGGTAAGTTTCAGAAGCTAAGACCAAAATGATACTTTTAACCTTAATCTTTTTCATGAAAACTCATACTTTCATAGAGCAATTGAAAGGACTTCGGCACATTTCAATTAACTTTCTGGTACAAGGATGCATAACAAAGTAATCAAATACCAAACTATTAGATAGAGTAGAACTTCTGCACAATTCAGATATCGTTCTGGTACAAAGATGTGTGACACAAAAATGAAAACAATGTTTCAAAGTAACGGTAAACAAACTTAATTGGAGGTAGAACAGAAGTACAGAACATATAAGCTAATGTGAAAAGGCTTGCAAGAGAAATGAAAAAGAAATTCAAATTCGAAGAGCAGGAAAGCAGCAAGCTTTACAACATTTTTTTCTCTCTTCTGCTGCTTTTTAAAATTTCAATTTTCTATTTCAATTACGGCAGAGTTACTTAGGATTCACTGAGGTTGCTTACCTCTGCATTGCTGAAATAATCAGGAACCATATGCAGTTTAGCCTCTTGAAGAGTCCATCCAAAAGTCTGCAACTCAAACGAATCATATGCATATTTAATTAAAGAACAAGAAGTCAGTAAAACAAAATGTTAACGCTGTTTTTTCTGAATGTATGATTAAGAAATGATCGAGCAGAATTTTTGTAGTAAGATCTCAATTTCACATCAAATTACCCCCTAATCACAACCAAAATTGTCATCAACGCCAACAGCCTAAAGTATGAGGGTGGGGTTAACTTATTCATTTGTTAAATAGTGTAGCACTTTTTATTTATAAAGATCCAAACTTGGATTCGGTGACAAAGGCTGAAAGTCTAATGTGAGGTGGACATCTTTCATTTAGTTTTTTTTTATGACTCAGAGAATTTAGAGCTTTTTTTTTTATAAACTCGGAGCCCTAGCTAGGATTAACGCATACATTTAGTATATTTTTTTTCGTTCAACAATAATTGAAAGTGAGAGATTTGAACCATAACCTCTTGATTATCATTCATTTAGTATGCTACACTACAAGATGGAAGGTATTCTTTTGAACAACGGTAACCACACCTGTCCCTAGGCCAGACATCGGAGACATCGAAAGAGTAATGTCACAGGCGAGTTTCGAACTCAGGACCTTGAGGGGAGCATACCCCCAAAGTCCGAGTCTTCGACCACTGTGCCTCCCCTTGGGGATGAAGATGGCAGGTATTCAAAAACCGATTAGTGTTAGGGAATGATTATTTGAGGATGTTGGGCAACAAATACACCAGATCATTGAAAACATGCCCATAATGGGAGTCTTGTAGAATGGAAAAGGGACATAAATGTAGAAACAAAGAAGAACTGGACAACTTGGTTATACACATAGTACCTCACGTGAGATAAATATATCTGGAAATCCAAAATCCAAGCAGTATATATAAGAGAATGCAAGGGTATGAAAAGAAACCTTACCTATCTGACGTTACAAGTATAACAGGAAGACACCTTTCATTTGGCTCAAGAGCAATTAATCTCCACACTGAGCTGCCATGATACATTGATCCACAGACTGATGTATCATCGCTGCCAATAACATACAAAAAAAAAAAGAGTTACAGTGCAATTCAAGTACATATTACATCATGCTTAACAAAATCGTCATTATGAAATTGTAAAATAATTTCCATTACTTTGCCTTGTAGACACTACATAAATTTATTTTTTGAAACAAGGGTAACCACGCTCGTCCCTAGATCAGGTATCGGAAATATCGAAAGAATAATGCAAATTGTAGAATGTGAACTGACACTACATAAATGAACATGGAAGACGTCTAGATTCATTTCCTCTTGTAGAACTTCAAAAAAAGAAATACGACTTTATTCAATGAGACAAATTACCTCGAAGTAATAGCATATAATTCATTCCCTCCCAAAATTTTATTAATATCTAAGAGCATATGAACGAATTTATGTACTACAGAACAAACCACGTGACCCTACAACATTTAAATATCAAGAAAATTAATAGTAAATTAATTCTCGGTATAAATTAAATTCATAACCTTCTTATTTTCCGAGGCTCTTTTTGATGACCGGGTGAACCCAGGACGGTTCCCCTCCCGAAATTAGGGTGGGAACTATCTTTTCTCTTTATTCATTCAGCCACTGATATTGATTAAACTACATCAACCTTGGAACTATGTTGAATATGTATACCTGAAAATGATCGATTTCAGCAGCTTGTGACAGCAATTCAATCAACAAACAAGGCCAATGTTGTCCGATTCAGATCAGCACTGGCATTCACTCGCCACGCTTACTGAACTTTGATCACCTCCTTAGCCAGTCTCATCGGCGCTACAATAGCCTATCTAATTTTTTAAATTGTTCAAAACAATGAATGAAAATTTTCATTCTTCCTAAAAAGAAGCTTTTTTAGTATAAAGTGGCGGACCAACAAATCCTATGCATAGGGTGTATCTACTTTCAAATGACATAAAAGTTAAATCTTTTAAGTGGATTAATACCATATAAAATAACTAACTGCATCACTAAACCTCCGGAGTTACCATTTAATCTTGAGTATTAATAAATTTGATTTTAGCATAAATAGAACAAATTAGTTTTGCAAAATAAAATTAAAATGGTAGTTTAGTTAAAAATGATTGGTTGGGAGAATATGTGAGAGAGAAGATAAGAAAAGGCATACCCGGATATAATGAGCCCAATAGAGCAGCAAGCAAAGGCCCATTTACAGTTCTTCCATCCTCTTCTCTTTCTTTCTTTCTTTCTTTCTTTCTTTCAGACTCTGTTTCTTTTTCTCTCCATCTTCGTTGATTTGTGTTTCTTGATTCCCCCTTTTGCTTCCCCACCAAGCAACCCCTTCTCTCTGTCATGTTCTCTCTTTGTGCTTTCTAGAGTTCCATCGCCGTCGTAAATGCCTCCCTCCACCGCCGGACCTCACATTTCTCCGCCGCCGTCAACCTCCGCCTCTCAACCCCTTCTCGACCTCATCGTCCAAATCGTTTCTCTTCTCCTTCTTTCCTCTCTCCATGTCCGATCCTTCCTCGGGCGGTGGCAGATTCTCCACTCCAAGCTCTCCACTCTCCACTCCGCTCTCCTCGAAATCTCCGACTCCTCTCACTGGTCGGAGAATCCCCTCCTTCATACCATTCTCCCTTCTCTTCTCTCCACGCTTCAGCGCCTCAAGTCCCTCTCCGATCAATGCTCCCACTCCGCCTTCTCCGGCGGGAAGCTTCATATGCAGAGTGATTTAGACATGGCCACTGCTTCTCTCTCTACCCATCTCAACGACCTCGATTTGCTCCTTAGATCTGGGGTCCTTTACCAGTCCAACGCGCTTGTTCTGTCTCACCCGCTGCCGGGCTCCACCAGAGACGACACCGAGTTTTTCATCAGGGATCTCTTCACGCGGCTGCAAATCGGAGGGATGGAGTTCAAGAAGAAGGCTCTGGAGTCCCTGGTTCAGCTTCTCAATCAGGATCCCAAATCTGCGGGCTTGGTTGCCAAACAGGGGAACGTTGCGTATTTGATTCATTTGCTTGATCTTAACGCCCACCCGTCTGTGAGGGACCTGGCGGTTTCTGCGGTTTCGATTCTCTCAACGGCCAGTGACGAATCCAGGAAAAAAGTGTTCGAGGAAGGCGGATTAGGGCCGTTGTTGAGGGTTCTTGAAACTGGATCTATGCATTTGAAGGGAAAAGCCGCCGCCGCCGTTGAATCCATCACGATCGACACTGAAATCGCTTGGGCGGTTCCCGCCTACGGCGGCGTCTCCGTCCTAATCGAGGCCTGCCGATCAGGTACTCCTCAGTTGCAGGTTGCGGCGGTGGGTGCGATTAGGAACGTCACGGCGGTGGAAGATATGAAAACGTCTCTCGTCGAGGAAGGTGCGATTCCGGTGTTGTTGCAGTTGCTAGTTTCGAGCACGACGGCGACGCAAGAGAAGGCGGCGATGTCCATAGCAGTATTAGCCTCCTCCGGTGAGTATTTCCGATCGATTTTAATCCAAGAACGAGCGTTACAACGACTATTACATTTGATTCACGATTCTCCAAGTTCCGATACGATCGAAAACGCTTTGCGAGCCCTAAGCTCGTTAGCAGTTTCCGATTCAGTCGCTCGGATTCTCTCATCGTCAACACTATTCGTAATGAAACTCGGCGAATTGGTGAAGCACGGAACCCTAACGCTGCAACAAATCGCCGCCTCTCTGGTCGCCAATTTATCGATCAGCGATGGGAACAAGAGAGCCATTGGGAGTTGTATGGGTTCATTAGTGAAGCTAATGCAGATGCCGAAACCCGCCGGCGTTCAGGAGGTGGCGGTTCGAGCCCTGGCATCGCTTTTAACCGTCCGATCGAATCGGAAAGAGCTAATGAAAGACGAGAAGAGTGTTATGAGGTTGATGCAAATGCTCGATCCGAAAAACGAGGTCATCGGAAAGACATTCCCGATAGCAATCGTCACGGCGGTGCTCGCCGGCGGGAGCAACGGCTGCCGGAAGAGACTCGTAGACGCCGGAGCTCAGCCGCACCTGCAGAATCTCGCCGATACGAACGTCGCCGGAGCTAAAAAAGCCCTACAGCGGCTCACCGGCAACCGGCTGAGAAGCATCTTCAACAGGACCTGGAGGGAATAAACGGAAAAGAAACTAACCCCAGCCGTGAAAGGTAAGATTGTTCGAGGGCAAAATCGGAAACTCGCTATAGTATCTTGTGTTGACCCTACACTTTAAACCTTTCTCTGAGATTGACTCGAGAATATCATCAGGTAGAAAGTCAATGATGCCCCTCGTCGTGTCACCGGCCAGTGCCGGTCACCGGTTTGGAAACAAACACGACGTCGTATTAAAAACGCCCATAACACTTGTGGGTCCACTTATTTTCAGTGGGCCCCAAATCCTGACACATAATTTAGTCGTAGGAATTATGGCAGTACTTCAAAATGACAGTTCTATCTTTTTCTTTATCGGGAATAAATAAATAAATAATTAGATTCTTTTTCACAAAATAAAAAATAAGATAAATACTGCATTTATTAATAATATATACTGTATTTTTCAGGAATCTGAAGGTGTTCGTTTGGATTTTTCTAACCGATGAACAACAACAGCGACCCAACTCCCCAACCCTATACTGTCGTTTTTTTATTTTTTTTTTTTTTTTACCTTTTTTTAATGTTTAGAGGAAAAAAAAAGGAAAAGGAAAAGGAAAAAGGGGGAAGAACAGAGAAGCATGGATTCAAGTTTTTAGGGAGTATCCTGCAGTCCTGGTATGCTTTTTCCTTATATTATTAATATAATTTCACTGAATGATTGTCATTTTGTTTGATTGTGTAAATTTCAAGGGTTTCTTTATTTGATTATTTATTGAAAAAAAAAATGGGGAAGAAAATGATGTAATGTCCAAGTCTGGAGATGGGGTTTTTCACTTTTGTATGTGTATACTTTTTTGACCAAGAAATATGTCGGATTATGATGATTTGTGAATCCGAATCCCTTTGTTTTTCTTGTGTGTTTGGGTGAATAGTGGGGGTTGTATTGTGTCTGATTCTGTATGTTTGTGTTCCTTATTCATCATCCATTATCATCCCTGTGGCTGGGTAGGCATTATTGCAGAGGCAGGTTTGAACTTTGAAGTGGGTAATAATGATAAGAGTAGGGATAGGGATATGGATGGAAGGTGGGGCCTTTTTATGTGGTTTCTTGTTTTTGATGCTTATGATTGTCCTGAAAGCAAAAGCCTGAAGCCCACTAGAGTTAGTTATATGGGTAGGGGGGTACTCTTTCAGTGTGATTTGAAAGCTTGGGGTTCACTCTGGCTGGCAATCACATGTATGCGAGAGGTAAGTAAGCAATTATTGGCTGAGTTAGAAGAAGCTGAGGCATGAGAATTTGTTAATCCATGTGATTTCTGATTTGGAGGGAAAAGGTGAGGTAAAAACAACCTAAAGAGAGGAACCCACGCCGGAGATGTAGGAAAGAACTGAAAACTGTTAGGGCCCCCCGGTGCTGCTGCAAAGTGTTCAACTTTGCTGAGGGGTGGACTTTGAATAGTGACCTTCAACAAAGGTAGTTTTTTGCACTTGTGAGTATTCACTTTCTTTGGATGAGGTTTTGATGGAGGAGTTATTTTCATGGCTTATTTTGGGTAGTTAAAAATGAGTGGCTAAAAAGGAATTACTTTGAGTGGTTAGAATTGAATGGTTAAAAATAAGGAGTTATTTTGAGTAGTTAGAACTAAGGAATTATTTTGAGTAGTTATAAACAAGGAGTTGTTTTGAGTAGTTACAATAGTTCGTTTAGATATGGGTTCTTAAACATTAGTTGGAAAATGCTCATATACATGGTGATAATTCTTTCCTTGATCTTGTGTTGAGCTTCATGGAAAGATTAATGAAATTCTCTTAAACTTATCTTCTTTTTCTTGTTGAATGGAGTGGAAAACTTTGATGGTCTGAGGCTTTTTTTTTTTTTGAAAAACAAAACACTTTCATTCAACGGAAACAAAGATTACAGTCTAAATTTTCAAATGGACCACAAACTAGCTCACTACTATATGTTGAAGTATGGCCACCAAGCAAAAAAGAACCAGTAACAAAGGCAGCCCAGTAAAAGATATCAGCATTTCGAACAATTATCTTAACCTCTAGAGAGCATCGAGACTCCCTTCGAAAAGATATAAAATGTTTGTTGACTAATCTTAAGGCCGAACTGAGTACAGTGCTGATCTTAAATCCATATGAAACTCATTCTACATTCCTTACCTTCTCATAGCCTTTATTTCATTATAGCCATTTAACACAGGGTTTTGACTTTGACAGCTTAAAACATGTAAATGGATGCTTCTTTTTTTTTTTTTTTCAGTTCACATGCTTCTGTTTGCCAGTTGTCATTTATGCCTCCTTTTTGGATAATCTCTTAATTTTGTTAGCGTGTACGTCTATTATTTACATTTGAAAGTGTCGTGGCAGTTTCGTGCATATCGACCATATAAACTAGATAAAATGTCTCATTCTACCATATTCCATGTCAATAAAATTCGTGAAAAATTAGTTCTTAAGTAGATGTTTATTATAGATTAAATTCTTAACTTTTTGTTATCCAAGCCTCAATTTGACCATTAGATTAATCCTTGAAATTGGTAATTGGTTGGAAAGGAAGGAAGTGAGTTTTGATATTTTGAGATTTGGTGTGATGCGTGTGAATGTAAACAAGTATTCATAAGGTAGCTGTAAAGCTTTCTTCTCTTCTCTCTGCCCCAAAAGAAAGCAAAAGTGAGTGTGCAAACATCTTTCAAAGCATGCCTATGCTCTACCACTTTACCTTTCTATTGCCTTCTAAATACTGTATTGCACTATTTTGTGTTTTGAGTTACTACTATATACATGTTTAGAATCATTTATTTTATAAAGGATTCATGTACTTTTTAAAAATGAACAATTTTATCCTTTTTCGAACATATAAACATTAATTTTATGCTAAAAATAAATGAGATTTTAAAAAATAAAAATAATAAATTTAGTCACTTTTTATAAATACAAGATTGATAACGAATGTTATAAAAGTACAAAATTGACATGAACTTGAAAGACTAGCCAAATTATAAAAATAATTATTATTTTAAACAAAATTAGCAAATATAATTATTGTTACTTATAATAATGCCACGCACTAAAATTTATAAGTATTGTCATGTACTTATTTATAATACTATATTAATAATGGAAATGCAATAATACATATTTATATTACAGTATTAAAGCGTAAGAATGGATATAGATACTTTAAAATTTTCCCTGTTTTTTTTAGTAGACTTTGATTTTATGCACTGTACCAGCTGAGCTTATTAAATTGGAAAGGAAAAGGGTAACATCCTTGTAAACCTATGTTTTTTAATAAAAACAGATTGGTTTACCTCAAAATAAATAAATAAATAAAAACAGATTGGTATATATATTTTTCGTTTCTAAATTTTAAAATGTGTTCACACTTTGTCATTTCTTGTACTACAATTAATTTTTAAAGTTATCGTAAGGATTAATTTTAAGGTTTTTTTCTTTCTTTCTTTCTTTTTTTTTTTTTTTTTTTTGTGTAGATACATGAACTTAATTTGAGATTTAAAAGACAAAGGGATTAGAATAGAACATATACAGAAACATGTCGGCATGCCCGTAGTTAGCCTTTTGGGCTTTGTTGGGAGGCTGATGCGGTTTGAAGAATTTAGTGAAGATATTATGGGCCGGCCCAATAACATGTTGGATATGGGGATTCGGCAAATGCCAGCCCAAATTCTAACTTCCCATTCATCTGCGCATTTGGTTCGGTGGTTTAGAATTGGGTTAGGCCTAATTTGGTAGATGATGTTTGGATAAAGTTCTGGATTAGGAGTTAATATGAGTAGCTAGAAAATTTAAATTTTTGTAATCATTTGTTTGGTTATAAAAACATTTATAGAGTTGCAATTGGAAACTTGTTTAGATGTAGTTTTTGTGCAGTCGAGTTAGAAATAATAGTTTGTTTGGATGGTTAAAAATGAAGAGTTATTTTTACTAATTAAAAATGAGTGGTTAGAAATGAAAAGTTATTTTGGAGTCGTTTTTATTAGTTCCACTGATTTGTTTTGATGTTTTTTTAGAAATAGTTAGTAATTTTTCAATGTAAATCCTCTTTAAAATTGACAAACAAACACCCCTTGGGAGATTTTGTGTAGGATTACAGTGATAAATAACATTTTTAATCAAAAGGATTAGAGCTTCAATGTCATCAAATGTGATCTAATCACTAAGAGATTTCGAGTTTGAATCCTTTCATCGAGGATTACAAATATCGATTCTAGGGATCAAACTCGTGATCGTGAAGTAGAAATGGATTACCACCAAACTAGGTAACCAATCGCGTCACTGACTCATTCGATTGAATCCTCTCATCTTTGATTGCGGTCGAATTCAAAAAAAGAAAACTAAACATTTTTTTTAATTTATATAAGATTTGAAAGAAGAAATGGCACCGAATGGGTCAGTAGCGCCATGGTTTCATTGTTTTGTTGTATATCAGTTTAACACTAGCATCACAAGTTTGATCCAATAATCGATATTTATCTCGTTCCCCCAATATTACTCAAATAATATGAGAGTTTTGAATTGAGTTTTATTCACAGTATTTAGGTGTGTTAATTCATCACTTATTAGTATGATTAAAGTGTCGAGATAATAAGTATTTTTTTTATGAATAGATGTTAATAAGTAATAGTGTTAATAATGATAAGAATTTATCTAATTGAAAATTGTAAGTTGATTTTTTTTTTTGGAATTATATTATTTTGTTTGTAAACTAAATTTGGAAGTTAACCTAACAAAGAAGAAAAGAAACGTGCAAGTTCACCATTTAATTTAACATTTTACTTTGGGATTTTATTAATTACGTTCAATGACTAAAAATTAAGACTTTAGAAAGATGAAAGTCTTTTTTTTATTATTTTAACAGCATCTTGGGTGATAATTCATACCCGTAACTTCTTGATTATACAAATATATTAGAATTATGCTGCCAGTAGGGGGGCGGTTAGATAGGTATTTTATAATATTCTTATAAAAAAGAGGGGTAATTATATATTTCAATCCCTATGTTCAAGTTGAGAAGATGTGCATAGTTTGACCAAATTAACATGTACTCTTTTAAAATTTGAAGTTCAAATTCGTTTTTCTCTATTATTTGTTGCACTACAAAATATATATCGTTAGATTAATTTTACTCTTTTAAAATTTTCAATTATTTTTAAATATTAAACAATTTATAATGATGAATTTCAAAATGTTTCAGTCAATCAAGCATTGAACCATAAGAGAGAGGGATCGAACCATCAATCTTTAGGATTTTGCTAGTTAGTTTATCCACTAATTATGCTTAAATTGACAAGTTAAAATTTCATGGGCGAGTAGTAAACTTATGTCATAAACTAAAGCATAGACTCTAAAATATTTTGAAATCAAAAACCTATTTTAACTGGAGAAATTGTATTGCTAAGACCCTGTTTGATAACCATTTAGTTTTTTATTTTTTGTTTATGAAATTTAAGTCTATTTCTACTCAAATTTTCTACTATATGCTCCATCTTAAACAAAAATAAACTTTTGGAAGTTACTTTTTTTTTATTTTCAAATTTTGATTTTGTTTATTAAAATATAGATCAAATGTAGATATCCAAATAAGAAAAAATGTATGATAAAATAATTGTTGTAGGTTTAAATTTAAAAAAACAAAATAGTTATCAAACGGAAACGGAGCTTAAACTATATAGTTTTGTCCTCTTTCAAAAGTTATATATAAAATAAAAGAGAAAAAGAAAAAGAATGTATGAAATCATCAATATTTTGTTTATTCTTTTAGCCAGAATGGAAGTGGAGAAGAGAATGATTCTATTGGGTGGATAAAACTAGGAATGAAAAAGTTATTCCCATCACACTTGGCAGCATATTCTCAAACTTGAGAAAGAAGTGGAATATTATTAAGACCTATTAATTAGAAAGTTAATAATACATTATCTATCTTAATTAACTAAAGAATCAATTTTAGGATTCAGATTCACTAAGTACTGTCAATGAATGATAAATATATTGACAGCTAAATGTTCATTAGTGATTGAGAGGTATGTCGGTAATTGATATGTCATCGACAATTAAAAGATACACTAAAGTTTGTTATAACTATAGGCGGAAAATCTTTGTTATAATGTTTAGTCCGACACAATACTTTTTTATTTATTTTTCATCTTTAATACTTTTAAATACACTCAAACTTAATCCTTAATCTTTTAAAAAAAATCAATTAAGTTTTTGTTCAATAAAATTGGTAAAAAAAATGTTAAGAAAAAGTTGATAGTTCATTAGCTTACAAATTTGATATCTATAATAATGAGAACAAGTTAAGATTTAGTTTTTATAATTTTAAATATTAAAAATTATAAGAATCAAGTAATAAATACTATTGATGGAATTGTATTCAACCATAAAAAAAAATTTAAAATTTAAAATGATAGTGATTAAAATTTAATTTTCTACTAGTTAAACCGGTCAAATTTATTATTTAATAATTATTATTTTATTAACATATTTGAACTTGAGCATATGCCAAACGTTATTTGACACAATGAGATCTAACTTACTTATTTTCAATATCCAGTTTACCCTAGTTAAAGAAAAAAAAGGTCAAAAGTTTCGTGATTTTTTTTTTCAATTAAGCATGATGTACATATCCAAATACGTTTATAAACTAAGAATTTAATAGGTAATTTTAGTACAAATTAGAGAATGGAAACTATTAATATAATAAAAAAATGCACAACAAAAATTATTGAAGCATGACTACACTACTATAAACCTAAATATTATAAACTCTATTCTAATCTAATGAATGCATTAATCCTTACGTAAACTCATGGAAGAATGAATTAACATAACAATTAATTTAATCTTATATTAATTAAGGGTGCAATCATTACCAGCACTAATGCACCAGATCCCATCAGAACTTCACAGTGAATTGTGCTTGGACGAGAGTAATTGGGTGACCACTTGAGAAGTTCTCGTGTTGCACCCCTATAAAAAAAATTCTTATATTAATTAACTTTAACATCCACAAGTTCTATATAGAGGGTAAATAAAAGTCAATTTGAACTCTAAACTTTAGATACAAAAAATTGTTATGGCAACTTTTAAAGCTATGAAATTTCAATTTTTGCTGAAGTGATTTTAACTTTATGACATTCAACCTAATCAATTTAAACCTTAGCAAGTTGTCAACCCCAAACTTTCAATTTCATCTTAAATTCTAAACTTCGTAGAGTAAATCAATATTAACATTAAACTCAATTAATGTATAAACTGCACCATCAGTTAAGTTTTCACACTTGTCCAAAGTTACATATGTTGCTCTATGTTTGTAAACTTAAATGCTGTTTTTAAAAATTCACAAAAGAAATAACTAAGGTATGGTTCGATAACTATTTGTTTTTTTATTTTTTGTTTTTGAAATTTAAGTTTAGAGCAATTATTTTACCATGTATTTTTTTTACTTGGATATCTACATCTTACTTATATCTGTAGAAATCAAACCAAAATTTAGAAACAAAAGAAAATTTTTATTTTTATTTTTGAAAATTGGTTAGCATTCACATACTTTTTTTAATTAAGGAAATATTGATAAATTGTAGAAAAAATGGAATACATGAAATTTGAGTAAGAATATATTTAAATTTCAAAAATTGAAAACAAAAAATCAAATAATTATCAAATGGATCTAAATTATTCACTTAGGGTGTATTTGTTTTTGGTAGAAAAGAGTGGAGGGGTTTAGTATAGAGTGGAAAGAAGTGGTTAATAGTAGTCTGTAGTGGTTAACTACTCGTTTGGAGATTGGGGTTAATAGTGGTGAATAACGAACTACTTGTTTGAGGATTGAAGTTAATAGTTGTTGATATAATTTTTTTTTTTAAATATGGTTGGAGTAAATAACAACAATTATATGTCTATAATTAAAAGTTTATGAATTTTAATTATCCACCCCAATTGTTGTTGTTGTTGTTTTTTTTTAGTACCACCTCAATTGTTGTTAACTGAACTTAAAAGACATTTTTATAGTTGATCATATTTGTTTAAAAAAAAATTAATGTTATATTTTGTTACTAAACATATGAGCAACATGAATGAAGCAAACAATAATAAATTTTAAAAATTTAGGCTAAATTTACAATTGAATAGACGGTTAAAATGTGAATTATTAAAGAAATAGTAAAAATATATATTTACGTCTAGAAATAAAAAGTACTAGGATATTATGGTCTTTTTGTTTAAAAAAAATAACAATCATAGTCAAACTTACGATATAATTAATACTCATTATACTGTATTGTTTATACATAATGTTATATTAATACACAATATTGTACTTATAACATATAATATTGTATTACTAATATCTCAAATTATATTGTACTATGAATATTAAACATACCGTATTTTTTATTATGGATGCAAATATTTTCAATTTTGCTTAGATAATTTGTGAAATTGGACTATGCAACACAATTTCCCATGTACTTCTAATTTTATTTTGATTATTTTATTTTTAAATGTCAAATTTTAATTATTATAACGATAATAAAGCTAAAATTTAGTATTTGTTGTTAATTTATTACTATATTTCATTTGTAAATTTTTTCTTATTATCTTTTCAAAATTTTAGATATATGGTTATATCAAATGTTTTATTAAAAAAAATGAGGTTTTTTATGAATTAAAATTATTATTCATTAATAATTTTTTAATGAAATAATTCATTTTAAGATCGAATTTTCGAAAGTAGAATTAAATTAGATTACAACCAATCTATCAAGCCAACACGCTATTTAATTTTTCGATAGAGTTAAAATTATTATTAGAAAGAAATATTTAAATATTGATGTTAGCCGAGATTAAAAGATAAATTTGATAAAATTTAAAGTGAGATTTAATAAAATTGTTTTTTTTCAAAAAAAATAGAGATTTGATAGAAGGTTTGAAGAGGGATTAAAAGGGGGTTGAAGAGTGGTTGTTTACTATAAAATACAAACGAGGGGTTGTTGAGGAGTGGTTCCACTCCTCACGTCCAAAGAACAAACATAACCTTAATTATTTTGATGATCCACACAAATCGAGGTTGGTAAATAAAAATAAAAACAATGGGACTTTCAAAAACAACCCTAATATAAAAATAAGGAAAATTTTACTTTTTTTAGTCCTTAAATTTGTGATCTCTTTCAATTTTGTCCTTAAAAAAATATTTTTATCCCAATGACCAAGAATGGGTAGGAAAGTTCTATTTTTTACTTATTTGACATTATTAAGCATCGCAAAAATTTGTTTCATAAATGAAAATATTAAAAAAATATATAAATTTTTGCACCACATAAATAACATGGGTGATGAAGGAAGGAGGCAAGAAGAATCTTTGTGGTTCATGAATTACTGACCCACCATCACCTGCTGGATCCACACACCTTTTCACCCACCTTCTTCATTCCCTTCATCTTCATCTTTACCAAATTCCTTTGTAACCATTTTTTCAAAAACAAAAAACTTGCACACACTTTCTAATACAATTCTAGCAACATGGATTTCATCATCTTTGTGATATTTACTTCCTACTCCTATTTTATTTAACATTCAACTAGTTTGTTAAAACCATTCAGCCTCAAATGCTTTGTTAAAACTAATATATATCATGAATTAGAAGTATCTAAAAGTTCTGGATGCAAACAATTATAACTATTGGTTTAAATAGCGACGGAGAACAATTATAACTATCGTGTGTGATTCTGATTTTTTCACTCGACTCTATATCATGATCAAATTGACTTTTTTTTTTATTAATAATGAGTATCAGAGCATTTGCAAGGGATTCTTGTTTTGTGATTCTTGATTTACAATTATTAAAAATAATAAAATAATAAAAAGTATCGTATTGGATGAAAAGGGGAGACGATGGAAATATAAGTGAATTAATAATATAAAATATTTTTGGGTGAACCATAAACAAATATGTGAACACTCATTCCCCAAATATATTTACAAACTACAAAACTTAAGATATGGTATAAAAAAAGTGACACAAATTTCAAACGGTAGTAACTCAATGGTTACCAACTAAAATATTAATGGAATCAAAGTTAGGAGACTAAGGCATGTTTTGTTTGGGGGAAGTTGAGTGAAAGTAGAAGTATTGAGTGGTTTGAATATGGAATTTGAATAGGTAGTTCTTATTTAAATAAAGTTATTTGTAAGAATAGTTGTAAAAAAAAACTTGTTTAAATAAAGATAAGAGGGATTGTAGAAAAATCGTATTTGAATAAAGTTGTTTAGAAAATAGATTTGCAGAAGAAAATGGTGTTTTAAGAAGTGGTTGTAAAAAATTTGTGTTTTGATAAGGTTGTTTGAAGGAGTGTTGGAATGTGGAGTTGCGATAAAATTTCCTAAATTTTACTTCATATTTCTTTCCCAACTTCATGATGATACCCTAAAAGATTTTAAAATATGAAAAGGAAAACAATTTTGAATCTTCCCCAAAATAGCAAAAATGAAATACAATACCATACAAAGACTAATATATCATACATTTTGTATTAAAAAAGATGTATCTAAAAGATGAGAATATTTGTGGACCAATATTTTTTAGCTTTCTTTTTTTGTATATTCCTTTTTTTAGTGATTGTGCCATGTGATCATATAATCAAAGAAGCATCCTCCCTTTCAACATTCTAAATCATAATCCCATAATTTTGAGTTTCATGTTTGCATCTCTACTCATTTTCACATCACTGTCTTCAAATAATGAAATGCTGTCTTGAATCAATCTCTTAGTTATGTTCCAATTATCAGTTTTTGACAAATTTGAGGTTAAAAGGACTTGCTTTGGATAATGCTTCGCTTTCACCCTAGTTTTCACCTTAGTTTTTGCCAGGGTTTGTGAATGAAAGTTAAAAGTTCATTGCATTTGTCAATGAATGGTTTTAATAAATAAATACTTTTAAAAAAAAATTGGAAGAATAAATAATAAGTGGTGTCACAAGTGGCCCTTATAGCACATGGCACAGCAATTTATGAAACATATACACCTACAAAATTTAATGGCAGTCAAGTTCTAATGACAATTGTCCTTTCAGATCAAAATATTTTATTATATTACAATATATATGTATATATATTAAATTAGTAATACATTAATGGCTATAGGGAACATGCAATAGATTCTCTATGACATCTAATACTTAGACATCATTTACACAAATTATATCAACCCACTTGCTCGATCAACCCACTTGCTCGAGCAGTGTGTTTCTCCCTTAACTAAAATTGATTGTTACTTTTTCTCTCTTTTTTTTGTATAGCTAAAATAAAAGATAAATTAATTTAACCAAGCAAATGGTCGGGGAGACTCGAACCTAAAATTCCAAAGTCATTAGATATACATCGATACCGTTTGAACTACTGTTTTATTGGTGCAAATGGTCGTGAGTTCATTGTGCATAAGATCTTACATTCGAAGATATCTCTAAATATTTATAAAATAAATGAATTAATTTCTCCTAATCAATTAATTTTGAAATAAATGTTAACATTATTTAATATGATATCAATAATAACCCATAAAATTTATAAGGGTATAAAATAGCACCATCTTAAAAAGGTAAATTTAAAAGTGAAGCATATAATGAATATTTATGATTACATTTACTTTTTTTTTTCAAAGTCCATACTTATAATTATTTTCTAAAATTAATAGGATTGTAAATATCCCTAGAAAATGAGTATAATCAATAATCATAACTTATTTGTTAAAAAAAAACTAAGCATAAATTCTTAAACCAAATATAAACTATTCCAAAATTTGTAGATGTCAAAAAATATATACAAAGAAGCTATACCGGCTCAATTGAAAAATATATACCAAAAGGTTATGAATTCGAATCTTCCTCCCCAAAATGTTGTAACCTCAAAAAAAAAAAAAATCCATACTAGTAAATTTCAATCAAAATTTACATTTGAACTTCATGATAAGTTTTTATTAAGTATAAAGTACTTTATAAGTGTCCAATCTCTTAATTTTGACATAAAAACTAATTTACATACTTTTTATATATAGAGACATAAAAGTAGAGTTAGAGGAATGAGAGAGAGATTATTAGAACCATGGCTTTTAAATTACTAGCATAACAATGACAAAAGTTGAAAGTCCAACAAGAAACAACTTAATTACAGACAATTAACCCATCTAACTTAAACAACCAAAATCCAAGTACCAGTATCCAAGCAATTGGACTACAAAAGAATTTTCTCATACTCTAAAAACAAACTTATAAAAGTAACCCTTTCTGTCTATTATCCCTTTAACTTCAACTGCTCACATTGGATTCCCCTCTTCCTCAATACCCTGTTGGGAATTCACAACTGCCATACTCTGCAAAATAAAATTAAAAAAAGCACCAAAAAAGAAAAGGGTAATTAAAAAAAAACCCACTTTTCAGAAAATTGCTCAAATGAAATGAGAATAACATAAAAAAGAACCCAAAAGCTTAAATTCTCTTGAGTTTTTGTCTTCTCATGGAGATACATAAAGATCCATCCTTTTTCTCAGTTTTGTTTCATAAAAAATCAAATTACAGTCACATGGCGGGCTTCCCATTCTTCTCCTTTACCATGAAAGAGAGAAAAAAGAAAAAGAAAAGAGATTCATTTTCTTATTTTTCTACCTTTTACCAAAGTAAACAGAAAAGGCAAATAAGTTAAATTTGGCCATTAATTATATTTTCAATACAAGTTTGTGATTTGAGTTGAGGGTTCAAATAGCATACATCATGTATGAACAGATAATTAGGAGGCTATTTGATTGAATCAGTACCTTTGTTGAATAAAAAAGCTGATTTAATCATAATATTAGAATAATTGTGTGAGTTCAATATAAATATTAACGTAACACAAATGTCAAATATAAAAATATGGCTTTTAAGTGAATAAAACACAATTAAACAAAACCAAATGATCAAACTCAAATCATTGTTCTAAAATAAAAACTAAATCAAAATATAGTTTCTTTTTTTTCTAAAACACAAATATAGTTCCACTTTATACCAGAAAGAAGGAATATTTTGATAATATAACCTAGAATATTTCAGTACAAATAACCAAAAAAGAAGGTGCCACGTGAGCAAAAATAGATTTTTATCTTTAATAATAGTGCCTGGCATGTGGAGTGTGAGAAATTTGACTTCTTACAGAGCTGGCGTGGACCTCACCTTCAGCCTCGTGGACCGCGACAGCGCATTTTACCATCCAACCCGGGCCTAACCCGGACGGGGCGGATCCTCTAACGTGCGCATTAAAAATAAATAAATAGAGAAATTATAGAGTACTTACTAGGTGGTTGCGTGACTACGTAAGCCGCCCCGCCAAAGTAGCACGTGCCAACCTTCCGTCCGTTCTTCTGGTAGTAACTGTTAAACGCATACGAAGCGTGTGCCTCCAGCGTGTTAGGATTGTAACACGTGGCGTCCTTCTGGATCGGACGGCAGTCCGCCCCTCCTTCCCCACAAGCGTAGTCGAGACTCACTTGAAGCCTCTCCTTCCCGGCTTCACCACTCGCAACGCACCACGTGTTCCCCGTTTGACTTTTCGACACACCTCCGTCGCCGGAGGGTGGCTCCGTCTTGCCGGTCGCCGGCGCCGGCGACGGTTTGTCGTGAAAGTCTTTTAACCCTTCCGTGGTAAAAGCAATGTCGTAGACTTTTTCTTCGTTGGGGTAAAACAAGCCGTAGTTTCTTTCCGATGTGGGGCCGTTCTTTTTGTTTTCGTTGAAAAGGGCAAATAAATAGACGGTCAGATCTGCTTTCGGCCGCAACGGGGTTCCGCCGCCGCTCAAAATCCGTCGGACCAGATTCCCGTTGTACGCGGCGGCGTTTTCGAGGCTAGCGCCGATCTCGTTCTCGTCGCCTTTCGACGGCCACCCAGTTTCGGTTATCACCATTTTGATATCGTCGTATTTCAGCGCCGTCATCGCTGCAAACACGGCGTCGATTTGAGCGTCGAATAGACTGAAGTAACGGTAACCACTGCCGGCGTCGACCACGCCGGGATTCTCCCTGAACAAAGCATAGTCCAAAGAAATCACATCGGAGTTAGACTCGTAAGCAAAAAATGGGTAGGCATTCACCATTAAATAGGAGCCCGTTTGACGGAGAAACTCCAGCATTGGCCGGAAAACCGGTTCGACGAGTTCCGACCGGAAGGAGCCGGCGGAAGAAGGGTAAGAGCTGTGCAGAGCGCTCAAAGCAATGGGAGATGAGACTTTAATGGCGGAATGGAGGTTGTATTTGACTAAAGCTTGGTGAATGTTCTTCATCGCCGGAACGAGAAAAGCCGTCGTGTTATTTGGGTCGACGAAGACCTCGTTTCCAACGGCGATGGCTTCGATTTCGGTCGACGGGTAGTAGGCGGCGACGTTCTTTTCGACCCAGGTATAGGCAAATGTCAAACGTTTGGCGGCGGCGAAGAGAAGTTCGTTGGGTAAATCGACGGTGACCTTAATGCCGGAGCCGGAGAGAGCTTTGAGAACGGCCGGATCTGTGTCGTAGACTTTGACCCGTTGAAGGCCGTGGGATTTGAGAAGCTTAACAACCTTGAAAGCGGAAGGGAGATTGTCGGCGATTCTGCCATAGTTGACTCCAATCGAACCAGATTCTGCAAGAAGAAAACAGAGTAAGCAAAACAGAGAGTAAAATGGGAAATGGGGTTATGGATTATACCTGCAAATGGGGAGAGGAAAACGAGGGAGATGAAGAAGAAGAATAAGGAGAAGATGGTTGTTGAACGCGCCATTGCTCCGCTTCTGGAAGCAGAGTATTTTGTGGGTGAAAATAAGAGAAACCCAAACCTCTGGTTTTGTGGATGAAAAAAAGGGTGTAAAAGTGGAGAAGCAAGTGGGGGTGTGAAAGAGATGAGTGGGTATTTTATCAATCAGAAAAATAAGGGATGGGACCCAACGTGGGAACGCTCACGAACGGTACCCTAAGATCGATAGCACCTAATTATGGAAAAAATAATAAAATTAAATTACCTACATATATGTCGGCATACCAGGATTTTCTCAATTAAAATACTTTACTTTCCATCATTTTTTATTTTTTGTTTTTTAAAAGGTAAGTATGTTTTCTCCGTTTTTTTTTTTTTTAGAATTTCTACATGATATTTTTATAAACAAATTATTTGAAAGTTATTTAAAATATAACCTTTTGTTTACTATAAATTGATAGTTAAAATTTATTAAAATCAAATAAGATAACCAAATACGTTAACAATCCAGAATTTATTTAAAATAATTTAATTTTGTAAAGGATGACAACATTTAAGAAGAATGTTTTATTCAACAAATATATTTTTTTTAAATTGCATACTCAAAATAGATAAAAGGAACTTTAGTAAATAAATATCCATTATTTTATATAGATATTTAGGTAATAAGTTTTTATCATATTTGAGATGTGGATGGAGTTGTTTAAAAATATATAGATTGTTATAACGGATGTTATGATAAATTATGTTTAGGATGCATATTTAAAACATAAGTTATAATAAAAATGGTGTTTGGAACGTAGATTATTATCTCGTGAAAAAAAAAAGTAGATAAACTTATATATAAGCATGTATTATATAAAAAGATAACTTATATTTGGAGGACCTTCCAATTTATTAGTATGTATTAAATTATAATAACTCTAACATTGTTTGCATAAATGAACTCTCAATCATGACATAAAATTTAAAACAGAGAGTTGAAAAGGTATTAAGAAAAATAATAAGTTTGGATAAAATATACTTAGATGATTTTAAGATTATCCAACTAAATATATACATGATGACTTTTTCACTTTAGCTTAGTAAGTGTGGATGGAGATTACAAATCCTACGAAATTGATACTAAACTATGTTGCAATCAATAGACACGATTGAGTAGTGTCTATAAATTAATGTCACGAGCAAGTTTTGAAATTATGATTTCAAAGGAAACATACTCTTATAACTTAAGCCTTCAACCACTTACACCACCTTCATGAATGTCTTTTTAATTCAATAGGTGAATGTAAAAATTAAAACTATAAACATTTTAATTGAAAGTATAGATCTTAATCCGTAAATTTATGTTGATTTTGGTTACTACAATGGTGCATATTATTGTTATTGTAGCATAATGAGAGTGTTGTTATAATTCAATCAACATAAATGAATAAGAATTCGAATATTTTTATTCTAATAATCCTTGAAACTAATAGACAAAAAAATATTACCAATTGAAATTATGATAACTAAATGGGTTAGTGGTGCAATGATTTCATTGTTTGGTTATAAATCAGTTCAACACCAATATCGCAGGTTCGAACCCGATAATCGATATTTGTCCCCCTCCCCGAATATGTACTAAAAAAAAATAAAAATAAATTAGGGTATATATATTGAGTCAATAAATATATTGAAGTTATTGAGAATATAGCATATTGAATATCGATTTAAAATTTTAACCCAAAAAAACACGTTTGAGTATTAAAGAAATAAGAACTATCAACATATTGTTTTTTTAAAAAAAAAATATTTTGTTGAAAGTAGATAAACCATATTCTCAAAAAAAAAAAAAAAAAAAAGTAGATAAACCATATTGTAGACCAAATAATGTTTAGGGGAATCTAATGACGTTATGAAATTGTGTTGCTCAAAGTAGATAAACCATATTGTAGGCCAACTAATTTATTTTGAATATTTTCACGATAACGTTCTGAAATTATCCAAAAAATAATGACGTTCTAAAACCTTGACTTCAATCGGGACCGTCGAATCTCGTCCTGCCTTAGAATGAAAAGAATTGACGGCCAAGATCCCCGATCATTGTCTAAATAACAGCAGTAACTTTTGGGCATCTTATTGGGCCCGCAAGTGTATGAAAGAAAAAAAAATTGGGCCCACAAAAATCGACCGTTCTACCATTTGTCAGTTTTATACTGTGCAGCGCGACTGCATCGTTCTCCATGTGAAGCCGACGCGAATGGCTTCCACGTGGCAGGAAACGTTGAATATATGCTGACATCAGACGTGGTCCAACGGCACTTGAGTACCAGCGAATGATTATGGTAATAATAATTTACTCTTTTTTTTTCGCCCATGATTTATGGTTGGTTGGTGAGATTAAATGATCAAGCAAATAAACTTTGTTTTATTTCTCAAAAATATGTAAATAACAGTTCATTCTATTTATGATGCATTCATATTTTGTGTGCCTTTTATTGCTGAAAATTTCTCACACCTATTACGGGAAACTTTTACTTTAATTCCTTAATTACTTTCAGCCCCCTAACTACTTCCCGTATTAACTTTTTTGCAAAATTCATTTTATTTTCCTAAAATGTAGATGTTGTATCAATCAAATATCGAGCCTTAAATATAAAATGGGTGTGCGACACATTTTTTTTTTTCATTTTTTTATACACATTCATAAACTACAAGTCTGAGTCGAGTCTTAAATAAAAAAAATATGAAATAAATAATATAAATTGTTAAAGAAAAATTATATTGAATAAACTATTTGCATAAAATAATAATAATAGACAAATTTTAAACTTTTGTATCTATGGTCATTAATATTAATGTAATATACTTAGTAATATCGATAACTATATTTGCTAAATTTTATTTAAGTGACTATATTTTTAATTATTTTATAGATTTGACCAATCTCATAATTTTTCTATTTTAAAAAGAAACCATTGGTGTCACTGTGGTCAAGCGTTACAAATATTTATGTAATGTTAATGTCACTTGTCTAAAACGAAAGAGATAAATTTAACGTCGTTATTTTTCTTTTTGGACAAAAAATTAAATAATTAATGGTCAATCGTCCAATACATTATTAACATAAGACAAAGAGAGCGTCGTCTACGGAACCCACATTTTATTTTTTTTCAAACAATACGTCCACCTTTTATTTTATTTTCTTTATTTTTTTAGTAAAAGTATTATATAGTAATTAAAATGAAAGAAATAATTTGAAGCATTAAAAATTTAACTTTTTAATGATAAATCCTTTGAATGTGGTCATTCGTAGATATATCGTTTTTATTTGAATGATAATCTTTGTAGAAGAATTATAAACAAGGTCTAGTTTGAATGTGGTTTAAAATAAATCATTTTTTAAAATAATTAAAATTAAATCGTTAAAAACAAATGATTAAATATGAATGATTAAAAACAAATGATTAAAGACAATATTATTCTCTTTAAAAAAGATGAATCATTATTTAGATGGATTAAAAATAAATAATTATTTTAAATAATCATAATAACTTATTTAGATATAATTATTTAAAAATGATTTATAAAAACTCATATGTAATCACTTTTAGGGGCGGTTTGTTTGACATATTTAAGTAGTAGTTAGTATTAGGATTTATCAATTCTTTCTCGAAAACCTACATCCAAATGAGTTTTTTTTTTTTTAAGATAATAAGTTTTTATTAACTCTTCCTCATTTTTAATTTTAAAAATAACCGTAATTTCTAACCATTCATTTTTAATCATTTGTTTATAACTACTCAATCATTTCTAACCACTTATTTTTAATCAATCAAAATAATTCATTTTTAATCATTTCTTTTTAATTACTAAAAATAACTACTTATTTTTAAATCTACATCCAAATAAAGTTTTGACACAACTTTTAATTATTAACTACTTAATATAACTTCTCAATATAATTCCTTAATCCAAAAACTAGTCAAACAAACAGCCCCTTAAACCCCTTAAATTACTTAAACAACCTTCAAAATGGGGTGGATTGAAAAATGTCTGGCCCAATTTAATAAATCATCTAGAGGCCCAAAAAGAAAGCAATGAATCAAATCAAAAGCCCAAAAATAAAACATATGATAATAAACCACGTGGTAAAGGCAGATCCAGCCGCCCGAAAATTGGATGCATCAACAAACAACAATGACGAACCCAACTTACAAAACAGAGAGTTCATTATTTAAAACCCACTTTCCTTTTTCTTTTTTCTTTTTTTTTTTTACTTTCTCCTAAGATTGAGAATTATCGGAACAAAAATGTCTGGTACGACGATCAACAACACCCAGGAAGAAGATCAAAGGACCGGAAAACCAGAATCGAACTATGTCAACATCAAGGTCAACGGACAGGTTCTATTTTAAATCCTCGAATTAAACCCATCAAATCAAAACCAATTAACTGAAAATATTTCTCTGTTTTTGTGTGTGTGTTTTATAGGATGGAAGTGAAGTGTTTTTCAAGGTTGGGAAAAAAACCCAATTGATGAAACTTATGAATAAGTATTGTGAACGACAAGGTTTGGATCTGAAGGTTCTTGCATTTCTGATCGACGGTCATCTTATTTCCGGAACCCAAACTGCTGATGAGGTTTTTTTTTTTTTTTTAAAATAAAAAAACCCTTTTTTAATTATGGTTTTTGGTCTGATTTTGCATGCCCCTGTTTTTTTTTTTTTTTTTTTTTTTTTTTTTTTCAGCTGGGATTGAAAGATGGTGATGAAATTGACGCGATGAAACATCACGGTGGCGGCGGCGGAGCAAAATGGGTGTCGCTCTGAGAAATTGGGAGTGGTCCGGCGAAGTGGCATTTTTGTAATTTTGGTTTAAATGATGGGACCCAGTAAGTACCTTCAAGATGAAGATGACGTTTTGGATTAGGGAATGAATTGATCATTTTGGTTAATCAACTTATTGTCGTTTGTTTGTTTCAAAAAAAAAAAAAAAAAACTTATTGTCGTTTGTTCTAACAAGTTTTACGATATTAGAAAATAAAATTTTTCATATCGGTGGTACAATGATTTTAATGTTTGGTTGTAAACCAGTTCAACACCATCGGTATTTTATTTCCTCGGTGGTTACATAAATTGTCGTGTCCGTTTATATAAACCTTACCTATATTACTTTTTGTTACATAACTAGTCTCTCAAACACAGTTTTATTATAATCCATGTTATAATAATTTGTATCTTAAACACCCTTTATAATAATTTGCAACCAAAATAATAATTTATTGGTATCGATGTATATCAAATAACCTTTCATGTGTCAAAATACTAATCCTTAATTAATGTAATCTAAAACAAGGTGTGATGTATTTTTTTTATAATCGTAGATATTAAGATCGCGTTTGATAGCCATTTTGTTTTTTGTTTTTGAAATTTAAGCCTACAATAATTGAAGACATTAAAGTCGCTTTTTTCTTATTTTCATATCTACATCTAACCTATGAGCATGAAATTTGAGTAGAAATTACTTAAATTTCATAAACAAAAAACTAAATGATTATCAAACGGAGCCTAAAATATTTACTTCTTAACGTTGAATTTTAAAAACAATGGAGATTGAAACAACCCAAATACATACTACCGATTGCAGCTAAACGTTTTTTTTTTATATAACAATATGTAAACGTATTTAAATATGTAGTATTTGTTATTTTTAATCGTGCCACATGAGGTCATCCTGAAGTTTTACAGTGGAACTCTTTTATCGGAATAGTTGGTGGTTTGATAGTTTAATTCTTTGGCAAAAATCAAGTTAAACACCATAGTGACGAGTTCGATCTCGAGAATTGGTATTTGACTCTTAATACTATTCTTTTGGTAGGATTTGTGGTCCCCTCCCCAACTTGTACTAAATAAAATATATAAAAAAAAAAAACAAAGAAAGAGTGGAGTTTTTCAAGTAGGTTTATGAGTGGAGCTCTTGTTTGCCAAGAACGAGAACAAAAGGTTCACAATCTCTCACGTGATTATTGATTGGGCTTTTTTTAGTTGGGTCCTAATTTTTCCGATCCGTTTGTAATCTGTAGGCCCAATTCATCAAAGTCCGGCCATATAAGTGATCGACATCACAAATTTAGGGTTTCAAACTCGCCGCCGCTATTCGCTCTGTTTGCTTCGCCACCATAAATATCGACCGATCTCCATCGCCTTCATCATCCATCTGTACTTGTTGTTCTGACTTCTTTCATCTCACAATTAGGTTTAGATTTTTTGTTGTTGAATTTGATCCGCCATTGTTGTTCCAATGAAGAAACACTCCCAAAATTGATAGGAAGTGCCGTATGACAGTCCTAACCGCAGCGAGAAGCCATGGATGATTCGGGCGTTGGTTCCCGTCCCCCAGTGAACTCCGCCGCCGGCTCGTCTTTACCCTGAGCGGTCCGTACGTTGGGTTTTTCTGGCCGGGATTTCAATGCAGTTGTTCTTGATTTCTCCTGTGTGGTTGATTTTAAACGGGTCTCTGAGGATTCTCTGTTTTTTTAAATTTTTTTTTGAATTTCTTCGGTTCGATGCCACGTCGTCGAGAGCTCTATTGCGGTGATCCACGATGCTATGATTGAACCTATAACAAAATTTTCACATCTTGATAGGAATCTGTTTTTCTTTTCATTAGATTTACAGAGCCGTTCTGTGTGATTACATTTTGATTTCATTCTGTTTTTCTTAATTTAGATTTGAGAAAGCTTATTTTATTTAGAATTTGAACTTCAATGCCAATGAAGATTTGTTTTTAAGTTGGAATTACCGACTGAGTTTTCCTTGATGTCGAATACACTGGCTAACTGAGGCATTTTCAACTTTGTTTTCTTATCAGTTCAATTAATATTCTGTGTTTGTTTTTTTTTTTTTAAAAATCTAGCTTATTTGATTTTATAAATGATGTAGAGATTTAATATCCAGAATTCATGAGAACAATGGAAGATGTGCGCTTAGTTTTGTTTGTCTTATTCGGTTCGATGCCACGTCGCCGAGAGCTCAACAGCTGTGACCGACGATGCTATGATTGAACCAAAATCAAGTTTTGACATTTTGATAGGAATCTGTTCCTCTGTGTTTGTATAGATTTACAGAGCCGTTTTATGTGATTACATTTTATGAATTTGAAATCAGGATTTCTTCCAGTTATTGTTTACTTTGTTTTGTTCATCCGTGGAAAAGGCAGTGAGGATTTGTTCTTAAGTTGGGATTACCGGCTGAGTTTTCTTTGATGTCGATTTACTCGCTATCGGAGGCTCTTAATAATTGATAGCTTACTTTTGGATAATAACGTACGTTTGGGATGTGTGGATATCTGCCTCTGGAAAAATTATGAAAGTTTACAGGTTACGAATTTGATGGGGCAAATGACTGTTTACAAGGAAGGAACCAATTCAGTGAAGTGTCAACTTGTTGGAACTTTTGGAACATAATGACGGATTGAGAAACTCTGTTGAATTCATTTCAGATATGGAGATGTTCATTAGAAACCTGGAGACAATTTCCTTTTAGTAAGAGTTTTCTCAATTCTTCAAGGCTTAAGAAGGCCATGATTTGTGGTTCAAACTTAATTGCGCCTTCAAAATTCGTAGTATTTGGTCGCTTGTGTGGTTTTTCCTATATTTTTGTAAATTTGTTTCTGCCTTGTTCCATATTCTTTTTATTTTTTAGTTTATTAAAAGATAAATCTAAAAGATCAAATTTCCCTCTCTAGCCTAACAAAGACTTCTTGATTAGAATTTATAATATAATATGCCTAGTTGAAGCTTTAGGGTGGGTTTGTTTTTTGGACATGAGGAGTAGATAATCACTCCTAAAAAAACTCAACTTTATTGATTACTCTAATGTTATTAACTTCAATGGTCAATCGTCTATAAAAAGTAAACATACTCTTATAGAATTGATGAGAACCAAATTTGAGTTAACTAGTTCAAGAAGTCCATCAACCTACCATTGATATTGTATATGCTCACATTTACCAAATTTTCATGAATTTTATCGGATTAGGCTATGTTTTTTTTAATATAATTTTTATAACTATTTCTTTTTATATCTGTTATTATTTTTGTTCGTTTGTGTGCAAATCTACAACCCTTTATTTCTTAAAACATTTTTTACTACTCATGATGGTTAAACGATGAAAAATGAATAATTTGTTATTGAGTTTGAAATACTTTTTATCGTATGGGTGATGGGTGATAATATTTTGTTCATTTTAGTTTGGATAAAGTAAATTTAGTGGTTACTTCATTTAGTTAAATGAGTTGGTTGATTTTTTTAAAAAAGAAATTTTTTAGTTTAGTTGTTGTATATATGTATAGACTTTTTACGTTAGTGAGTGTAGAGGTTGTTTTGTTTTCCATGGTTGGGGTAGCATTGTTTTGGTTCTATTGGAGTGGATTAGGGATTGTTTAATTTGTGTATTTAGATTAATTTAGTTGTGTAACGTTGTTATGCTAATTAAGTTTTAGGTATATTTGCAACCGTTCATTAGTGTAAGGAGTTGGTGATGGGACGTAGATTAAGTTTTGGCGTCAACTTTCAGAATATTTTGATTGTAGGAGTGGATGAGGAATAATTTTAATGTTCCTCTTTTTTTTTTTATCTTTATCTTTATTTTATCATTATTTTTATTTAAGTTTTGATAAGTTAAGCTTATTAGTTGAGGTTGGTAATAATTGTATTGTATTCTCGACTAGAGGTTGTGACTCAATTCTTACGACCTTAATAAAATTATTGTACTTAAATAAGTTTTGATGATTAAATTTATTGGTTTTAACCAATTGAAATTATTGAATTCAAAGTGATCAACAAATGTGGTTTTCGGTATGTGGCAACCATAATACCTTTTTTAACTTGAATCAAATGTAGCATTCGTCGTCCAGTCCTAATTCAATAATAATTGTTTTTTTTAATAATAATTAATTTATAAGGATTCAAACTTAGTACATCATAATTCTAAATCCTTTAATCCTTAATAATTACTAAATCAAACATATGATGGTATTTATGAAGTTTACAAAGTATCCATTGAACTATAAATTATCAATTTCGTGATTGATGAATATATATTATAAAATGAATGTAAAACTGAGATACTAAAATAACTTTTTTGTTGTGTAATTGTATCTAATAAGTTTATAAATTTTCAAAATTATATATAATAAGTTCTTGTGTTATTTGACATCTTTTAAAAATTCAAAATGTATTAGATATAAACTTAAAATGTAGTCAAATAGTGTTTCTAAACTTGAAATTTATTACACAAACTAATTTTTTTTTGTTTATTATTGTCATTAGAATAAAAAATTTGAACTCATGACGTTAGAATTAGCTGTCGGTGGCACACAACCTAAGAATTATGAGATTAAACTTTGTAACTTTCCAATTTGTTTGTTTTTTTTTTTAAAAAACTCTATAAAACCCAAAAACCGGACCCATAGTTGAATCCGTTAATAAAGAGCGAGAAAGCGAATGTATAGAGAAAAACCCATTTCCGTCTCAAAACAAAATATCAACGGCAAACATTAAGCAAAAGCTCAACTCCACTAATGGAGGAGGAGACCACGGCGGCGACCACCGCCACAACGAAATTCCGCCACCGCCACCGCCGCACCAAACCTCTGAGACCTTCCGGCATCTTAATCTGTCTTTACTTCTCTGTTCTCTGGAACTTCGCCGCCGGAGCTTTCGATTACGCCGACGCCCTCTCCAAGAGCCTCCTCTACTTCGAGTCTCAACGATCGGGAAGACTTCCGTACAACCAGCGCGTCGGGTGGGGAGACCACTCCGGCCTGGCCGACGGCCTCGAACAAGGAGTCAGTTCTTCCAACTGCTCTGTTTTTGGTCTTTTAGTTAGCTTCGATTTCCGTAATGGATCCGAATTCTTACAGGTGGATCTGGTCGGAGGATACTACGACGCCGGCGATCACGTGAAGTTCGGCCTCCCAATGGCCTTCACCGTAACGATGCTGTCCTGGAGCGTAATCGAGTACCGCAGAGAAATCGAAGCCGCCGGCGAGTTAGGGCACGCTCTGGACGCCATCAAATGGGGAACCGATTACTTCATCAAAGCGCACACTAGCCCTAATGTGCTATGGGCAGAGGTCAATCTCATTCAAAATCAAAACTCAATCGATTGCAATCGCTACCAATCTGACCGTTCAATCGACAGGTCGGAGACGGAGATACTGACCATTACTGCTGGCAGAGAGCAGAGGACATGACGACGTCGCGGCAAGCCTACAAAATCGACGAGACGAGGCCGGGGTCAGATCTGGCAGGAGAGACGGCGGCCGCGATGGCAGCGGCGGCAATTGCGTTCAGAGAAACGAACTCACATTACTCACACCTGCTGCTCCATCACGCGCAAGAGGTAACAGAAATTGAACAGAATTAGTTACCATTTTAGGGTGTGTTTGAAGCACCGATTTGGTTATAATAGATGGAAGGTTATGATAAACGGTGGCTATTATAAATGGTGTTTGATGGACAAGTTATTATAATAGGGATTATGATAGGCTTAGATTAATGTGTAAGCAAGTTTAAGTAATTACCGTTTATAATAAATGGTAGGACAAACATTGATTGTGTTATTATAACCAACCCGGCCATTTACGTAAACTAGCCCAAACACACTCTAGAAGTAGATGAAAATGAAACTGGCTGAATTGTTGTTTTGTGTGTGAAGCTGTTTGAATTTGGGGATAAATTCAGAGGTAAATACGATGGAAGTTTGGGAATAGTGAAGAGTTATTATGCGTCGGTGAGTGGGTATAAAGATGAACTGCTGTGGGCTGCGCTGTGGCTGTATTTAGCCACCCACAACCAACAGTATTTGGAGTACGTCGTTAATAATGCTCGTAGCTTTGGTGGGATTGATTGGGCCATTTCTGAATTCAGCTGGGAGGTGAAATATGCTGGTGTTCAAATCTTGGCCTCTAAGGTAAATCAAACACCAAATTCACTTCATCTTTATTGTTTCATTTTATTCTCTTGCATAACAATAATTTCCTGGTTAAATAATTAGAGGGTGTTTTGGATGAGGTGACTTAGTTATGATTGTTGATGAATTATTAGTAGTGTTTAGGATGTAGGCAATTATAACATATGTAAAGTAACTATCGTGAATTAATCTAGCCGTTAAGAAAAGAGCAATACTTACGTAAGGATGAGTAAATACTTTGGAAATAATTACCACCACATGTTTTTACCTTTTAATAAAAAATTGGCTTTGATTGATGAAGAGAAAAATGTTAAAGTAGAGAGAGAAATGTAAAAAAAAATAAAAGCACGTGGTTCTATGGGTAGGTATATCCACGTTTGGGTAAGTATTGCTTTTAAGAAAATATTGAGTAGCAAAAACATGATCAGTATAATCTATGATGCCCAATTATTTAAAAATTAATCATCCACTCATTGTATTTACAACTACTATTGTAGATTCATACAAGTTGTCGCGTAAAAATAATCGAATGGTGCATAAACTAGTCTAGACATTTGCAGAATAAAAAACAAGTGATGTTTAGAATCTATGTTATTATTAAGCCATAAAGAGTGTACGTTATTATTAAGCCATAAGATTAAAAAAATAACAACAGATATCTTACTCGTTTTTTCTTTAAAAAAGAGTTATTATTATTCATAGCTTGAATAAGTATTAAGTAATGGCTCAAACCATTGAGAGAGCTATATATATCTCACTCGCGCTCTTTATAGAACTTCAAATGCCTCCTTATAATTTTGTTAGAACTTGAAATCCTTACTTCCACACTTGCCTGAACTAATTCACATCACGAATCAACTAGTACCTCCTTGTTTCCATATATGGTGTGTTTTGATTGGTATATTTTAACTACATCCATTAAAAGTTAGTATAAGTTCTTCCTGAATTCTTAGTCAATTAGGTATATGTCAAACATTGAGTATGAAACATTTAGATAATAAGTTAATGTGTGTATACGAGCATGGAAAAAAGTAAGGGTGTGTTTGGTGCAGAGATTATGATTAAGTTAGTCGGTATTAAATTAAGCTGAGGGATTAAATTAATCTATGTTTGGTGGACAGATTAAATTAAACTAGATTAAATTAAGCTGAATGTTGTTTGGTGCAAGGATTAACTTAAGCTGAATTTTTATTTATTATTTTTCATGCATTTTTTAATGCCTACTCTTCAATTTATTTTTCTTTAAAAATAGATAAATCACAAAATTACATTTAACATCATGATATCATTCATTTTGTAAATATGTTTGATCAATATACATTTTATTATTTCTTTCAATTTTAACTCAACATCAATATTCAAATTTAATTTAAAAATAATATAACAAGTTTTATATCATTCAAACAATTTAGTAAGACATCCAAATTTATCAAAATCATTTTAATTTTATTACTTAATTACAAAGTTGGTATAAACTTAAAATTACATGGCAAAGAAAAAACAAGAAATATCTAATATATGTTGCTTTTTTAACACCTATTTAGTAGAGTTGCTAAATATTAAAAAACTATGATGTTTTATTAACAAAATATGTTAAATTAATTTTAAAACTTAAAAGATGTTCACATTTGCCAATTGATTTTAAAGAAATAAATAACTCATACTTAGAGTTGTTGATATTCTTCTTGTTTTGAATAGGTTGTTAATACTATAGTATCCATCACAATTTGTTTTATTACATCATTCATACAATATGAGTTTGAAAATATTTTATTTAAAGAATTGAAATGATAAATTTGATCAATTACTTTTAAATTTATTCTACGTTTGCTTTCAAATTTTCGGTATCACTTTATGCATATGTATTGATTAAAATAAATGGTATAAAACTGACAAAATCCACTACAACATCAAGTCATCAAATTTGATTGAAACTTCAAATAATACAACATAAAAATTCGTAATAAATCATTTATAATTAAAAGTATCCTAACAAATTGATAAACAATCTATAAATTTATAACAAACTCATAATAAAATCCAAATTTGTCCAACTACTTAACCACACAAATCTTGGAATCGATCAACATTGGAAAATATCAACAACAAAAAATTGTTAACCCAAAATTCAAAAGAAAATGATTTTATTGAAATAATAGTGTTTGAATAAGACAAGGAACCCAATAAAGGGGTGTTTGGGATTTGGTATTGGGGAGAGGAAGGGGAAGAAAAATCACAACTCTATGTTTATTTTTAGGTTATCAACCCCTCCCCAACTTCTCCTCAACCTCTCTTTTAATATTACATCAAATTTTTTATTTAATCCTTTAAATGTCACATCAAACCTTTTTTTAATTTTCAACCATATGATATAATATAAAATATCTTTTATGTAATCTTATCAAATATCACATCAAACTTTCTTTAATTTTCAACTACACAATATAAAATAAAATATATTATATTTATCTATCAATCTAAAATCTACCATCATTACGTTATAAAAAATCAATATAAAATAAATACTTTTACAACCTCCCCTCTCCAAAACATCAATTTCCAAACAACTATTTTATATCATAAAATCACTCCACTCCCTCTTTTTCTTCAACTTTCCCTCTCCTCTTTTCAACACCAAAATCCAATCATCCCCTAAATTTACTAATAATAAACTTAACCAAAAAAGCTTAGCCTCAGGCCATGTTGTATTTTATGTATAAAAAAAACAAAGAAACAAAAGAAAAATGAGGAATTAAGCTAGATGAAAAGGCTGAAACAACATACAATGGTGGATTTGTTTTTTACAAAAAAATTGATTCTAGGGAAGAAATAGCTAAACAATGAGGCAAGAAAAAAAAAAAAAAAAAAAGGACTTATCATCGGCTGGGTGATGAAAGTTGAATCAACCCCTCACCAAGTCATAAACCCTACCCCTTGTTGATCAAAGTTTCACCGACTTCTACACATAATAAAAAAAACTCAATCGAAGGCTGATCTACAACGTAGTGAAATTGACGGCGAAGGGGTCAGATCTACAACGAAAGCACAAGAAAACATAAGAATCAAACTTGAATGGCAAGAACAAAAAGGCAAATCTCATACCAAAAGATGCGGAATTTAACATACATCAACTTTAATGAAAGCAAAAGAAGTCATACAAGCATGGATCAAAACAGAAATAAAGGAAGAAAAGAGAGAGACGGATGCAGAAAAAAAAAGAGAAAAAAGAGAAAAAGGACGGATTATGTACAATGCCATTTTTTTTAATCCGAATTATATATATATATTGACATTTAAATGGTATAGGTCAAGTGATATGTCTTTTTTTTTATTAATCAAAGTTACAAGATATGTCTTGTAACAATAGTTATAGTGCAAATAAAGTTAAGATTAAAAAAAAAATCTGCCTAAGAATTTTGAGAATGAATAGGTCCTTAACAAAATAGAAATTTTTAGAGAGAACTTGGGAAATGACTAGAATTTAGAAATTAATTAGAATTTAGAAATAGAAATTTTTAGACTTTAAATTTGTGTCTTTTTTAATTTTCAATTTTTAATATGGAAAGTAGTTTACAATTGTACTCTTCCTATATTTCATATAATTTTTTTTAATCAATTTTAAATATATTATTTGTAACTACCTTTTTTATCTAAAAAAATCTAAACCAATTATAAAATACATTAATAATTATAAAATACCATGAAATAAGGGATTTTGAAAATTTAAAAAATTTATACGAAACATAAAAATTTTGTTCTTAACGTTCACAAATATAATCATACATCCTCTTTCTATAGGTCGTACCCACTCTCGTTGGTAGGTGTGATTATTGTAAGTTTTGTTAAATATAAATTAAAAATGGTTGAGAATGATACCTGAGCTTGAGTTTTATGAGTGCCTTAAATATCTGTTTTTGAATAAGATGGAAAATTCATTTTGATTCTTTATTTCCGTTGAACAATCCCCTAAAAAACTCTCAACCCATGTATTTGCGGTTAATGATAGTGTTGCGTTGAAAAATTCGGTCGCAAGAGAAATGCATTGGGCTCCGATTCTCGAGAATTTTAAAATGATCGGCATTAGAGCCACATTTCTAAAGATTTAAACGTTTTTTATAAAAGCTTTTAAATCATTTTTTGTGCTCCCACATTTTTTCCAATATAAGCTTCCAAATCTTTCGAATGACTCGTTTTTAAACATATTAACATCTAAAATTGAATTCCTACTTTATTAGGATTTTGTTTTGTTTTTTTTCTTCTTGTTTTTTTATTTTTTAATTTTTTTTAGAAATGGGTGGCACACATTTTATACATAATAAAATCCCTACTTTGTAGGGATTATATTTTCCTTTATTTTATTTCGCATGTATTAGGCATTAGTTGCCCGTATTATTCTGTACATATCCTATGTTTGTTATTGTTGACATCTATTATGTACATAGTATTGACACATATTTGAGTTACATCAGTGTTTGTATATTCTGTGAATAACGTTTTTTTTTTCCATAAGTTAGGCATTGTTGGCACATATAAATCGACAATTTCCTATTTATATATTTTGTGAAAAACGTTGTTTCCTTGATTTTTTTTTTAGTTTGTGCATATTTTTGTCGCGGTTGACATAAACTTCTCTTCAAAGGTAAGATCAAAATTGAGTTAAAGTGGCTCAAAATTAAGTGCATGCAACAAATATGAAATTATGCATCGGATATGTAGACCCTACAACTTATTAGTATGCTCTATATTTGTACATTCATTGTACGTCATGATTTAAGAACATGCGATGGATCAGTCACTTAATGCACAAAACATAAAAAGTTTTCCTAGTCATCCTTTGTGACTACTTAGTTTCTGTAACTTTTTCTATTGCATTTTATTTAGAGCTTTACAACATTGATTTTGGCCTGATGGATTGCCTACATATTTATATATAAGAATGAGACGTCATTATGCTATGTGTGCTATCCATTCTTGTCGTGTTATAGCTATTAATATTGTTTGGAATGTGTATATAAGTATAAATTGGTTAATCAGAATACATTGTTCGCTTGCCCCCTGAATATGTTAATATGCTTCATATATCACTCATGACACTGGTTTTATTTTTCAAAATTATACACCGCATATGTAGTCCCTACAATTTATCAATATGTGTTATGTTTGTATATCCATTGTACATCGTGATCGAAAACTTTGATTAAAAGTGATATTTAGTTCTTTTTTATTTTCGTGGTGGTGATGATTTTCATTTTTTAGTCACTTTCCTAAATCTTAGGGGATCTGTTTTTAATTAAATATTATTAGTATTTTAATTTTGAAATATTATAAAAGAAGAAGTAGTTAGTTATGCTTAGGAAAAAAATAAATATTATAAAATATAATGGTTGGTTATACTTAGATTTAGGAGAAATTTGGTTTTCTTTCTTTTTTTTTTTAAATTTGTTTAAACACTTAAATAAAAAAAGAAATAGAATGGTACTTTTGGGAAAAGTCCATCTATTTTTTTTTAAAATTCATGACAAAGTAGTCGTGTCCTCTATTTTTTATTTAAATTTAGCTATTTTCTATCCTTTCCCAATTTTTCATGGGTAATAAATCATACCAATTCAATTTCGTACTTCACAGATTAAGTAACTTTTTTTAAAAAAAAATTATAATTTGGGAAATAGAAGGGTAAATAAGTAATTGACCTTTTGTTCTCTGTTCAGCTCCTAATGCAGGGGAGGCATAATAACGAGCAGGCCCAAATTCTAGAGCAGTACCAATCAAAAGCAGAGCATTACCTGTGCGCAATCCTCAACAAGAACAACGCCGGCAACGTGGATACAACTCCGGCCGGCCTTCTATTCCTCCGGCAATGGAACAACATGCAATACGTCTCTACCGCCTCGTTTCTCCTCGCCGTCTACTCCGACTACCTCCGCCGATCCAATCGCCGCCGCCGCCTCAACTGCCTCGCCGGCCCCGTCGACCACGAACACCTCCTCAATTTCGCAAAGCAACAAACGGATTACATCCTCGGCTCGAACCCCAACAACATGAGCTATCTGGTCGGATTCGGCCCCAAATTTGCGACCAGGGTTCACCACAGAGGAGCCTCCATGGTCTCCTATAGGGCAAACAAGGCGTTCATCGGCTGCACTCAGGGCTACGACCATTGGTACGGCCGGGCTGACCCGAACCCGAACGTCGTTGTCGGGGCGCTCGTCGGCGGCCCCGATTCTGAAGATAAATTTTCCGACGAGAGGGGGAATTATATGCAGACGGAGGCCTGCACCTATAATACGGCGCCGTTGGTCGGCGTTTTTGCCAAGTTGTCGCAGGTTCCATATTTGGATTCGGGTTGGATCCCAGATTACCCGGTTCTTTATGCTCCGTCTTGAAAGGTAAGAAACAAATAGAAAAATTAATCTATGTTATATCACACGTGTGGAAAATGGGGATGTGATTTAATTTTTAGTGAAATTGGAAAGGGGAAAAATAAAAAAGAGAGAGCAGGTTTTATTGGGCGCCGAGAGTTGTTTCCGAAGTTGGTGGCGCCTTGATCATCTGATTTGTTTTTTAAAAAATAAGAGTAATCACGTTCATTCCTGACTAGACACCGAACACGTCAAAAGAGTAAGAGCCTTAAACCGAGGACTTGAGAGGAGAATACTTTATAGGCCAACTATGATTATTTGATTTGTTGGTAATCAAGTTTGACGCTACAAAGTTCGATCTTGAAAATTCTCATACTATTTTATAAGAAAAAATAGGTCTCGTGGAGATAAATAGAAAAAACAAATTTCGTTTTATTATTATACTTGCAATATCTTCATTATTAGGCCAATCATTTAAGGAAATTTATATGTGGAGTCCACAAGTTTATAGGGATACCTTAGTGACAGTCCATTCAGATACTGGGCCCAAAAGGCAGGCGTCTGTATGTACCAAAGACGCATCTTTCCAAAAATATTCATCGTTTGTATTAAATTACAAATTTCAAGCCGACTATGATATACGTTTATTATTACAAAACACATGATTTATGATTAATATTTATATATATACACACATATAAGGTAAAAAAAGTTTAAATTTAATACCTCTTACTCATAAGTTTACCTTTTATGTTTGAAATTAAGCTTCTATAGACACAATACATATACAATTTGTTTATTTATAAAAAATAGATCATGGTTATTTATTCAAATTCATGTACGATAAAATAACAACTTTTTAGAAAAACCTAAGTATAATTTAGTCAAACTTAGTTAAGAGACAAAAATTCAAGAAAAGGTGAAATAGAAAAATGTTATGATTATTAAGTTTTATTCAACCATTTGTTAGGGTCAGTAAGTTATACATTAACAACGTATAATTTTTCCCAACGAGAAAAGTAATAAGATTTTAATTAAAAGAGCTTCAAAAAGATTAAAAAAAAGTCATAAAATACGTCTTCTTCTTCAACGCCTCTTTTTCTTTTATCCCATTACCGTAACGGTCACTTGCTCAGTTCCCTCTAAAAACCCCCCTAAATTCTCTTTCTCTCTCTAAAACCCCCAATTCTCCAAATCTCTCTCTCTCTCTCTCTCATTCCGATCTAAAAACCGCCAACAATGACCAACAATTCCGCCCTATTTTTCTTCATTCTCCTCATCCCACTCTCCACGGCGGCGGATCTCCGGCGGCCGTGGATCAAAGCCCAAAGCGGCGGCGGCGGCTCAGAGCTGTGGTGCGTGGCGAAGAACAACGCGGACGACGCCTCTCTCCAGTCCGCCCTGGACTGGGCGTGCGGCGCCGGCGGCGCCAACTGTTCCCCAATCCAGCCGGGCGGCGCGTGCTACGACCCCACCGACGTCCAGAACATGGCCTCCTTCGCCTTCAACGACTACTTCCTCAAACACGGCATGACCGACGACAGCTGCTTCTTCCAAAACTCCGCCGCCCTCACCTCCTTAAACCCTAGTCAGTCCCGATCTCTCTAATTTCTCCATTCATTCTTCAAATTACTTCCAGATCTGTTACTAAATCGTTTCATCTTTCTTGTTTCAGGCTTTGGAAATTGCAGATTCCCATCCAGGTAATCCTAATCGATTTTGGGGATTTCGCTTCAATTCATAATCTGTAATCAATAAATTAATTGCGGTTTATAATGCGATTGATTTTTCCTTTGATTCACGGCGCAGTTTGTTGAGGAATGGAAACTTCTCGAGCCAATCCACATCGGTAGGGTTGGGGCCGAGTGAAGATATAAGTGGGTCGGGTCGCACTTCGGGTCGGGTATGGGCTTGCTCTATATCAATCGGGTACTTGTGTTTTGTGTTTCTAACATTAAACTTGATCTAGTATTGTGTATTTGTGTTTGAATTTTTTTGGTTTTAATCAGCAAATGTTGGTAATTAGATCTTGATTTCTAAGTTTTAGATGATAATTTTATGAAATTATTTTCTTGAGAAAAAACTTGAATGAGATAGGGTGAAAACTGAGTCCACATTTTGAAGTGGCTTATTCTTGTAATTATGGGGCTTTGTAGGATTAAATTACTTGAAATATTTGAAGTTTAGTAATAATCATAGGATATGACACTTGTGGGAAATCAAAATTGGGCTTTGCTGAGTAATTGTCTAATAGATAATTTTCTAATAGTTTCAACATTTTAATGATTGGGACAATGGTTACAAATCAAGATCTATTTGAAAGACTTTATTAGACATCAAATTCAATATTACTATTTAGAAATTATTGGGAACTCATTTTAGTTTTCTTTATTATTATTAGTTTTTCTTTTATTGTCATTCTGATTACTTTGATTTCTAAACTTTCCCGTATCCATTTTGCCTCCAAACTGGTGAATTTATTTCATATGAACCTTTGAATTCTAGATATTTGTTAATACACTTAATTGAACCATTAGGAGGTTATTAACAATTGAACTACATTGATTAAAATTTGAAGTATAAATCTTGATAAGAAAACAAACATGAATTCCAAATGTTTGATTCTTAATTATTGAACTGAATAAAACAATTGTTATTGTTAGGGGGTGTTTGTTTGACATCTTTAGGTAGTTTTTAGATTAAGGAGTTGTATTGATGAGTTATATTGAGTAGTTAAAAATTGAGAGTTGTGCCAAAAATTCGTTTGGATGTAGATTTGTGTACCGAAGTTATAGTCAAAATCTTGTTTAGATTTAGATTTAAAATGAGTAGTTATTTTTAATAGTTAAAAAAGAAATGATTAAAAATGATTGGTTATAAAAGTTATTTTGATTGATTTGAAAAGAATGATTAAAAATGAGTGGTCATAAATGATTGAGTAATTCTAAACGAATAGTTAGAAATAAGAGTTATTTTTAAAAGTAAAATAAAAAGGAATTAGTTAAAACTCGTTTAGATATAAGTTTTCGAGGAGTTAATAAATTCTAAACTTTAACTCCTAGCTAAAAATGTCAAATAAACAGTGTCGTTCTTGTTATAAGAAGCCAATAATCAAATAATAAAAAATCTTTAAAAAATATTAATAATAAAAAACTAACCGGTTTCTTGTAAAATTAAAATTGAACTGTCGATTGGCTAAGGTCACATGGGGCGGAAAGAAAGATGATTAATAAATACAAAACTTAAATTGAAATCTTCAAGAATACGCATCTGTTCATCAAATAAAATATCAATTTCTATTTAATAAAATTATTAATGTTTTCAATTAAAATATTATTTTAAACTCTATACTTTCATTTTTTTTAGCACAACCCTATACTTTGAATTGTATTATATTTTGATGTATGTATTTCAAATATGTAATTATTTTTTTATCTTTATAATCAAATTTAATATCACCTTTATATAATTTTAATGAAAAGCTCAAGGTAAACATATTTTTGAAAAAGTAAATTACTTAGACTAAAATTAAACTTTGAGATCAAAATCAAATAAGTTAATGATAATAAATACTTCAATCGTATTTTACTTTCAACTGTGAAATCTCCCACAATTTTATTCCACTCTATAATAATCAATACCCATTCTGTCCAATCATTTCCCTAACAAAATGATAGTATTAAATGGATCAACGGCCCAATAATTTTATTATTTAGTTGTAAATAAGTTCAACATCAACATCACAGATTTAATTCAATATTACAATCTAATCAATTCAGTTTTAAATATATATCATTACTATTAACTGAAGAAGTAAAATATGAGATGAAATTTTAGTCAAAATTTGGAGAGAAAAAAATGGGAAGCAACCTTTTTAATCCGGCGAGCCCTTTGAATATAAATTTAAAATAGCTTCCATCCATCCAATAATTTCATTTCTATTTTTGTTCAATGGTGGAGTGGAAAGTAAAAAATATTCAACTCTACTTTAAAAATGTATTGTTTCTTTCTTTAATTCAGTATAGTGATAAATTTAGTATTTGAAATAGTCAAGGAGAAAAATATAGCACCAAAAAAAAAATCAATTGGTTTACAATGATATTTACTGCGTTTCCAAATCTTGAACGACGTCGTTTTCATTTTGCCGTACACAAGGTTGAATTCTTCTCGAAGACCTTTCTCTACTTAGAATCCGTCTGAAAGAACTTAATCGGGAGACCGACCCACCGCTGCTATCCGCCGTCTCCGTCGCCGGAGCCTCCCGTGGCTCCGGTCGAATCACCGGCGCAGCCTCCGTCCTGCAAATCGGACACGTGGAATGCGATCCAAACCATTTATCAATACATTCCAAATGGAAGACATGTTTACAATTGGGCAAAATTCTGGCCTCCTCGCCGTCCTCGACGGCGCTGAGACACACGGCGCACTCCACGCCGGCGCCGGCGGGATCTGGGTTTTCCGATTGGTGCTTGAAAACGACGACCGGCAGCGACGCCATGACAAGGGGGTCGAGGCCGGATCGCCGGTGAAGCAGGGGAGGGTCTCGGGAGTCGACGAGGGCGAGGATTCCGAGGCGGCGGAGGGCGGCCTGCCGCCGTGCGTGGCGGCGGAGGGCGTAGCGGGCGTAAATGTGGAGGGCGATGACGAGGAGGACGACGAGAGAAAGGGAAATTATGGCGGTTAGCATAATTTTGTTGCTGAAATTGTATGGGTCCGGGCCGGATCGGTGGGCGTCGCCGCCGTCGAGCGGCGGTTTAGACGACGGATTGGACATGGGCAGTGTCGTCTGGTTTTAGAGAAAGAACAGAACAGAACAAAGAGAGAAGAACTTGAATTGCTTATTTTGTGGGATTTTGCTGAATTTGAGTTTGGTAATATAATGGGATTCTTTATTTTTGGGATCAGAAATTGAGTGTGAAAGAGAAATTAAAATAGGAAAGAAATTTATTGGAGCAGAAATTAGGAAAGCTGCCAAAGAAGTGTTTCGTTTTGTTTTTCAATTAAGTTGACTGTTGACTTTTGGCTTTTGACTTTTTAACTTGCCCAGTTTTTCTTTCACTCTTATATATATCTAAAATCATCATAAGATTTTTTTTTGTGCAACATTTTTTAGATGGTAAATTCCCACACATGATTTCTTGTATACTAATACCGTCAAGCTACTCTTCTTGTTAACCAAAAATCATTGTAATTAATGATTAAATTTAACTATTTTATTTTATAGGGATTCAATTTGTTTTTGAACAGGATGTTTTATTTTTATTTCAAAGTTATGATCATATCATTAAAATTGAGCCAAATCTTAGTTGTGTTTCATATTAAACAAGTGACATGTTCTTCTATTTATTTTGTTTAGTTTTTCTTCCTCTCTTACGTTCGCTAAGATAGATTATAACCAAAGATAGATTATTTTGTTTAGGTTCTCTAGTAAAGACTTCTACGTCTAAGCACAATTAAAGATATTACTATTACCAAATTATGGCCAAGGGAAATTTGTTGGTCTTCGTAACAAGTACAATACATTTATTTTAATGGGGAAGATATGTGGCTGTTAAAATAGATCAAATTTGAGCATCAATGTACTAATTGTCACGTAAGCTTAATTTTTTCTTTTTTTTTTTTGACAAAAATTGTACATAAGCTTTAAATTCTTATTGATTGTAGCAAGAAAAATTTGTAGACCGATTTGACTGATTGTTTAAGGTCCCGTTTGATAATCATTTCGTTTTTTGTTTCTAATTATTTTAAAAAATAAAAGCCGTATATATTTCAGGATTAATTGTAAAAGTGGGTTTTTTTTCAAGGTGACTTTACTATAGTAATCACTACATGAAGACAAAAAATTAGTCCCATTTTGACAATATATTTGAAATAAAACCCATTTAAGTAGTAAGTTTTTGAAAAAGACTCATTTTTACATTTAACCCTAATTTTAGTTTATGGATTAGGAGGTTTTTTTTTTTTTTTTTTTAATACATATTGGGGGAAACAAATACCAATTTTCAGGCTCAAACTTGTGACGCTGGTATTGAACTGATTTACAACCAAATATTGAAACCATTGCGCTATTAACCCATTCGGTGATTAGGAGGTTTGTTTTAGTTCAACTTCATTGATATACATAAGTCTTTTATTATGTTTTTTTTCCTTAAATATATAGACTTTTTCTATTTGTCCAATACAACCAAACAAAATATTAAAGATTTAAATCTCCTCTATCTGTCTGTCTGTCTGTCTATCTATATATATATATATATATATATATATATATATTTTGTCGAATTAAAAAAATTAAATCAGTCTTAACTAAATATTTATAAATATGTAAAAATTCTTATTTTGTCATATTTGTCATGTGATATATTTTTTTATATAAAAAATGTATTTAAAAGACACTTTTTTTTTTTGAAACGATTTAAAAGACACTTTATGGGTGGACAAACTTTTATGGATCTCCTAGCTATATAAATTAAATCGATAATTAAACACTGGTGCATACCAAATTTAGATAGATTTGACTAATACAAATGTTAGTCACCGGGAGTAGGGGTGGGTAAATAAACAAAATACTAACCTGCACGAGTGGAAAAACAAAAATGATATGTATATCACAACACTTTTCAAATTTATTATTATTATTATTATTATTTTGAGAAATTTCAAATTTAAAGTTAACATTCTAACCTAAGTGTAGTTTGAGGAAATTTAAATTTAACATAAAAATTAACATGATTCACCTATTGGCGAGTAAAAATGGAAGAGAGTCCAATCGTGTTGTAACTATAAAATTATATATTCAAATTTCTTTTTTCAATATTATAGAAAACTCCATTTTTCTAATAAAACCAATATCATCCATAGCGAAAGACACAATATTTGTGAAAAATTAAAATCAAATGTAAATTTTCATTACTGTGAATTTTTTTTTTCGTGCAAAGTCAATTTTTCTAAAGGTTTAAGACGATGAAATGAAAAAGACAGATAACAACTAAAGTTGGATTAAACAAAAACGAAAATTCATGCAATTTCCTAAGTTCAACCTAATGAAGAAGCAGGAACCGACTTTGTTTGTTTTTTGTTTGAATTTTATTCCAAATTGTCAATTCATTATGTAATATTTAATTGTAGGAATCCGTTTTTCCGCTTTATTCTCCTCTATATTACAATATGTCATTAATTTCTCGATATGGTACTTTGCTTTAGTTAAATTATGCAAAATATTCGGAACTTTAAAAAGTATATTTTTATCATATCCCCAAATTTCTAAAAGTCTATTTGCTTTTCTTTTAATTTATTTTATTTTTTAATATTGAGCTTTCAAGTTTGGGAGACTCAACAAAAATAATAATTCGATAACATAAATGCATACCTAATGATTAAGAAGTCACGAGTTCGAATCTTCCAATCTCATAATAGCTCTCTACCATACAATATAAGTCAGGTTTGCTCGACCCAGCTTTTGATGGGTGCTTGGACGAAGGACATCCTCACTTTGTAGAGGTCATCCTACTTAATTGATATACAATTCAATAAGTTGAGGAGCTCTAACTTGTTGGGTTTTTTTATTCACATTGTGAAGACCCATCAAATAAGGCCCATTAAGGCTAAGTGTTTTAAAGTGCATTTTGTCACTTTAGTAGAGTGAACACAAAAAAAGAACAACAAAGGGAGAGCTGGAAATCAGCAGCCAGAGAGAGAAACAACCTATAGAGAGAAAGTAAATAGAGAGGAAAAGAGGTTTCTGCCCAGCTTCGGTATTTTGGCGTTTCCGAGCGATTGCACCGTTGGATAGAGCTGAAATTTGGACAGCGTGTTCTTGACACAAGGGTCTTCAATCTAAACGGTGGAGATCGGGTTTGGAGGTTTCTACAGCCAGATTCTAGTGGCGGTTCGGTTCCACATTTTTGTGAGATCTTTCTATTTATCTCTCTTGATTTGTGTTGTTTGTTGCCAAGATTAGTTTATCTTGAGTTGCTATGTGTTGTATACCTCTAGTTGTAACTAGAGAGAATTTGTTGTAGCCCATTATCGATTATAGTGGAGATTCGACTTCGGTCCGTGGTTTTTACTCCTCGCCTTGAGGAGGTTTTTCCACGTTAAAAATCGTTGTGTTGTACTTGATATTTCTACCATACTATATACTTGCTGATTTTTCATTAGGAACACAAGAGAGAGAATAATTGATCCATATTAGAATAATGTTTATTCCCAACACAACTAGACTCATTAAAGAGTTTTAATTTCAAGAGTTGAGCATCAAAACATAATGAATGACTTTAATGTATAATTGAATGTTACACATTTAATAGGAAAATCTATTAATACATGAGATTAAAGGAACGTAAATTATTCTTATGACATTAACCCCTTTTAACTAAGGCTCTCGCTCTTTTATCGATTATTAGCTTGATTGTAGGAATGTTGAGGCTTAGCATCACTTTTTTTTTTTTTTTTTGAGAATTAGCATCACATTGTATTAGATTCTTGTCTTGCATATATATATATATATTTCTATCTCCAATAAATATAAATTTACATTTAATTTAGATGATTCAAATTTCCGATAATGTAGCCCTTTTTTCATTTTGAAAATTCTACACTATAGAAGTGTTTGGATGAAAATTTAGTTTGAAGAGTTATTTTAATAGTTATTTTGAACTGATAAAAATTGAAATTTGTAGTAAAAAAAACTCGTATGAATGTGATTTTTAGGTAGAGGATATAAGAATTAAAAATTTGTTTGAATCTAAATTTAAAATGAATAGTTATTCAAGATAGTTAAAGAAAGAATAACTAAAAATGAATAGTAAAAAATGAAATATTTTGAATATAAATTTAGTCCCTATTATTTAAATAAAGTTAAACCTTAATCCTTATGATATGAAAAACTGAAATTTAGTCTCTATAATTTAAATAATAAAAATTTAATTTCTATAATTTGAAAAAATATAGAATTTATTTACTATGGCGTTCTTTGTTTGAGAATTAGTTATTATGGGGTTAAAAACTAGAATTTATTATCTACACTTTTATAAAACCTAAAATATAGTATATAACATGTTGAGATATTAAATATATGGGAATTCACTAATGTTTTTGTTGTTAACTCATAATAATACTTAATTCGCCAACCATAGGAAAGATAATAATACTTAATTTGCTAACCATAGAAACACAAGATTTATACTTTTTTTCAACTAAACAGATTTTTTTTTAAAAAGTTGGAAAATTGCCCTTGTTTCATTTTGTCTCTAATTGGTCTTTGAAAAAAGGGAAATTATAGTAACTAGACCACATCCGAAAAATATTTGCAAATATAGGCGTCCAAGTTTTTTTTTGCAAAGTTAATTTTTTTATTAAAATTCGTAATTATTAATTTTTCATTAATACCATTTTGCCCTTTATCACATTTAATACTTAATTTTTGAATTAAAACACTCATTTAAACATACTTCCCATTCTTTTAAAACATACCCTATTTAATTGTCAACTCTTTTAATGCAAAAGATTTTAATTCCTTTTCTCATTTATCTTCCATCTTTCTTCCTTTTCCTTTTCCGTTTCACTCTTCTTCCTCCATTCTCCATTCCTCCATTTTCGTTTCTTCAGCTCTATTCATTCTCTCTTTTCATATTCCGGCCACCACGTAAAATGTAAATTTTCGTCGACCACAAAGCTTTGATCGGATGGTATAATCATACGAGTTAAGTCATTTTCTCTCAATAATCTCCATTTTTCACAGTATTTGTATCACGTTTTTGTTACTTATTCATCACCATTAGCATGTTACTGTTCATTTTCAGTATAGTCGTGATTCGATATGTCTCAGATTGTTTAGTATGATATGTTGTATTTCTATTTATGTCAATTTTGTACATTTAATTCATTTATATTCCAATCTTTAGAATGTCAAAAATCATGTTTAAAAAATGCAGTAAAATCATATGTAGAACAATACTATCTTCGTACTTTCCAATTTATATTGTGGTATAATTGACTGTAGATACATATATAAAACTGTATAATTGAGTATATACCGTATGTTCACACGTCCTCGATTTCTATATAGTAAAAAAAATTGTATAATTGACTATATATCGTATGTTCATACTATATTTTTAGGTTAGTTATATTGTACATCTTTTCCTTATAGGTTCATTAATCATTCCATTTGAAATTGCACATAGTGTTCTTTACAATGTCAATATTTATGTTTAGAAATGTATTTAAATCATATGTAGAACAATATTATCTACATACTAAAATGTCCAAGTCATGTATACTTGAGTATTATCTACTGTAGTTTTCCATGTACCGTATGATAGATTACTGTATAAACTATACAAAACTCTATATGTTTCATTATTTCATTATACATATTGTATAAGTTACACGATACATTTATGGTTTATTATTCATTATATTCATGTATAATACATTTTTCGTCCTCATATTACTATTCATTAAATTTCCATTATGTAATACGGTATTGTTTATACCTGTATATTATATGACTTATAATATAGAGAAATATTATTTGGACATTTTTGTAATACTATACAACTTTTCCTTATAGGTTCAACAAGTATCCCAATATGTATTGCACATAATGGTCAGTAGGATGAAAATAAGATTTACCATAATCATGAAGTAGCTGAAGAGCGTCGCATAAATATTGAGGAACGCATTCACTCAATAATGATTTTACATTACAACTTTTTTTTTATGTCTAACGCTTTCAATTTCAATTTTGTAAGCCATGAGACATTTTTTATTTACTATTAATCTCACATTGAATAATAATTTTGTGTGAAGTTATTCCAACAGAATGAGTCTCTATCAATTCACAAATATTACATATGTTATTTCTCAATGTTTTACTATACGGTATTGTACATTCAAAATTACTTGTTCGCTGTCGCAAATATATTAAATCACACTACAAGTATTCATATTAGCAAATTAAACACTTGAAAAAAAACACAAAGTTTTAAAAATACGGTATGATACATGATATATTATGGTTGATTCATATATACTAAGTTGTTTCAATATTGTGTGGTTATCAAACGTGTTCTGGTTTCAATCAACGAAATTGAACGTTTAACAGCTCATACGGTTTATTTATAAATAAAACTACTAGAATCAAATAACATGTACATTACGAACTATACTCTATGTAAATCACAACACAGTACATCTAACAATGTATTGTCGCCACTCTCGTCCTGCAATTAATGCACCATAAATTGACGATTTCTTGTTTGGAATGTGAGACGAATTTCCTTTTTTAAAATTTTACTCCCCAGATGAAAAACCAATAATTTGATCGTATTAAAAAAAGAAGATGAAACGTGTCTGTGATTTTGGAAGATATGTCCATAAATTTGCGATTTGTGGTTTGGAATGTGAGATAGTTTTCCTTTTTTGAAACTTTTCTTCCAAAATTAAAAAACAACCAATATGAGGGTATGATTGTAATTCATTATTTTCGAATTTTATAATGTATTAAAACAAAATCTACTTTTGCTAATATTTTTGTAGATATATATATTTGCAAATACTTTTCAAATAGGGTCTATTTATGAAAAAAAAAACCCTTAAAAAATTAGTAAAAATAGTTTACTCGACTTTTCTTTAAAAAAAGATATCATCTCTAAAATTTATGGTTGAATTGAAATATATTTTGTACCATCTACTAACCTCTAGGGCAGGCCCAAGTTTTTGTTAACTCTTCGTTTTTATTTTTATCATTTATTTTTAATTTGACGTATTAAAAATTTATAAAATTCTTAAATTTCAAATATTTACAAAATAAAAAAAATACCAATATGCACAAATAATTGCAATTATGTATTACAATTTTTTTGGTTTAAGAAATAAAAATTATTTGGAATCATATTAGTAGGGCTTTACCTCGAAGGGAGCCCTTCCAGAAATTCTCGAGGGCCAAGACTGAGCCCAAGCCCTCGAGGGGGTTTGGAAATAGTTTTCAACCAGCAATTGACGCGCCTCGGTTAAAACCTCATTAGCTGCGTCATTGCCCCAAGGGCAAAGATGAAATTCCAAGCCCTTCCACTTGCCTTTTATAATAGTATTCCTCATTCTACTTTCCAAGTATTTCCGATGTGGGACAAAAACAAAAATTCTCAAACTGCTTCTTAGTCTAACGCTGAATGAGAACACACTGTGTTCCCAATTCTTGGAATTGGAAAAGGCCAAAATGAAAATTCATTATTTTCTCACATAACCCACGAAAATTCTCAACTTACAAAGTCTTTGAATTTTAACTGTGTTGTTGTTGGATTTTGGTCAAGCCAGTAAACAGAAAGACTCTATGGTTGAGAATTGAGACATGAATGTGCCTTATGGTCCACGATCATGACTAACCCTCATGTCGGTTGGCCTCTCGAGCTTTGGTCGATGACTCGATACTTTTCTTAGGTTTTTGTTCTTGGTAGACTTACGACCGAATCGATTATTTTGTCTCATAACATGTGGTATAATTGAGCCTATAAACTTTAATTTTTGTGTTTCATAGTTCATAATCTAAACTTCAAAATGTACAAAATTGAAAGCTTCAGAATTGACACTTTCATATACTTAGGGATTATTGGTAACCAAATTGCAATTAGTTCATACTCTACCAAACGGCTTATTATACTTTAGGAAATTTGTTGAGAGTTCAACCAAGTCTCACATTACTTCGATAAGAGGAAAATCATGAATATGTAACAATGGCCATTGGTATGAAGTTTTTTTTTTAAATAAAATAAAAATTTATGTCTAAACTAGACAATATCTATTAGGGTCGTTGTTTCAACCAAAACTAAATAGACACAAACCAAAATGTTGAGAGATTGAAGATATAATTCACTCATTTTTTATTCATATATATATATATATATACATATATTAATCAAGAAGAACGCTATTCGAGCAAAGGTGAAACAACATGTGACAGCTAATAAACTTGTAACACTCCAACTTTGCACAAAAAAATAAAATCTCCCCAAATAGAGGGTCAAAATTTTAATATGAACAACCATGTTTTTTTAGATTATAATAGTTGGAGTGGGGGATTCGATTCCATGATTTATTTGTCATTAGGTCCACACTAATGTCGTTGATTAATTGTTCTTGTTGGCACAATCATGTTGTTACATTCATTTACATCTTGGAAAAACGTTACTTAAAAATTTGATAAACACCAAATTCTACCAAGATTGAGATGAGAAAATTATGTGCTAAAGTCTATTTTACGTCAATGAGAATAGTGGAAATGAATTTGTTCAATGTGTCACGGAAGAAAAGTATTGGTATCTTTTTATATCTTAAAGACTTTGGATTGGAATTTGGAAGTCTCCCTCTTTGACACGGTTCAATTTGTGTTACTATCTAAAACAATTGTTTGTATATCGTCACGCTTTGAACTCGAGAGTTTTTATGGTTACTTTTTCCTTATGTAATTGTAATGTAATGTATTGAAATCTCACTCCAATCTTAACGATAATCGTTATTTAGCTAATATATTATGTTCTCCAGTTATATTTTAGCATATAAACTTTCAATATGTACATTTTAATCTTTAATTTTACAATTAAAAAAACATTCAATTTACGCACCATTTTATACTGATGTGGATTTCAGTCTTTTTTTTTTAATAAAAATTAAGTTTGTTTATTTACTCAATTTTTTTTTAAACATGATTTTATATTTGAATCTTAATAAATTTTCATAAAATAAAACAAATATTTTGAAAAGCTTTTTTATTTTGTAAAAATATAAGTAAAATACAGATATAATGAGAATTAAAAACGGCCAAAAACAATTGTTGCTCAACCCTATTAATGTATGGTTAATGATAAAAAATTATGAGTTTAAATCCTTCCACTCTTAATTGTTATAATCTAAAAAAAAAGAAAATTAAAAACTAAAAACAAATTATAGTTGTATGCATAAATTTTTTTAACTAAAAAAAAATTGAAATAGTTATTAAATTCGACTTAAATTTTTGTTTACTTTCCTACCTTGATTTTGACTATTCTATTCAAAGATTCAAATAAAATAATTTGGAAAGTTGAATTAACAAAATGTGATATTTAAGTCAATATCCAAGTTTGTTTATCCTATTATGCAGTTCGACAATATTAATACAAATTTAATAATAAAAGGTTATGAGCTTGAAACTTCCATTGATTATAACTTAAAGAAAAAATAATTCTGTTGTTAGTTTAGTCTAATCATTTTTTTTTCTTTTTAATGTCGCCTAATCATCTTATTGGAAAGTTGATGAATTCAAACTTAAAGATTTCTTTTTAAGGGTTACATATTAGATTTTTAAATCACAAGTCAATAAGAGCTGGATACATGGTAAGAGTGGGGGTATAGTTGGGAATTGACTAAAAAATAATATTTATGTCGTATAAATAAGATATTGAAATCTAAGTATCTGTAAGGACCCATCTAAATTTGAATTTGCACAACATTATCGGTAATCCTGATATTAGTAAATTAAAATTCGAATAAAATCAATTATTCAGATTTAATGCCGATAATTCAACGACTCCCGCCGTCGCCTCCCGACTTTCTCCTGTAATCTGCGACGGTTTATGACCTATTTGATAAAAACAAAATTATTTGTAGTTTTAGATTTTGAAAATTAAGTATATAACCATTATTTCATCATATAAATTCTTTTACTTTCATATGTACATCTCATTTATAAGCAAAAGTAGGAAAATATTAAATAAAATCGTGATAAATTAGACTTTTTTTTTTGAGAATAATAGAAATTAGACTTTATGCCTAATAGAATGATAAATTTTAAAAATATTAAATAAAATGGTGATTCAAAATTGGTTATTTGATAACTAATTTGTTTTTGAAATTTAAGTTTATAACAATTTTTTCATCATAAGTTTTTTTTTAATATGTACATTTTACGTGTGTCTTTAAAAAACAAACTAAAATTAAAAAAAAAAAATAGTTTATAAAAGTTTATTTTGGATTTTTAAAATTTAATTAGTATTCACTTAACAAAAAAAAAGATATTGTAAAAATTTTGAGACAAAATAAGTTTTTTTTAAAAATAATTATAAAACAGAGTCTAAACTATTTGAATTCTAATAAAATTATATAAAATTATAAATGCCAAACTTTTGAAAACTAAATATTAATTACTCATTTGATAACTATAAGATGTTTATTTTTATTGTTAATTAAATAGTAATCCAACAAAGTATTAAAATTTAATAAAATAGTTGGCCTACAAGATCTCAATTTTCGGATTTTGATTTGATTTTTAAGAATATATATTTAAGGGCCATAAATTGAAAAAAACTTATTTTGAAAGCTAAGTTTGAATTATTTTGACAGATTTACTTTTATACAAAATTAATTTATAAATAAATGATTCAACCAAAAAGTTTTTTTTTTTTTTTTCTTATTTGAGATTATAACCAAAAAGTGTTTGGACTTGCGTCCGGATGATGCCAAACAAAACAAGTTCAAATTAAAAATAAATTAAAATTGATTTATTTTTATTATTTTTTTAAAAAGTAACCCAAAATTTTATTTCGATTTGCATTTGGCTCCAAAAACCAAAAATCGCGGGTTTCAAAAAAATCTCCCTCTCCTTCTTCCCTTCCCCCTTTTTTGCGACTAAAATTTTCGTTTTCGATTTCAACTTCCACAAAATTTCAGATCCAAAAACCCCAAAACCCCAAAATGATTTCCGTTTCAATTCCCACCAAAAACCCCATCATTATAAACCCACATTCCCTTCTCCACAGCCACTCCAAATCTCAATCTCAATCCTTCGTCGTCGTCCATGGAGTTCGCCGCCGTTCGTGTTCTATCCGGCAAGGAGAATCTCCCACCACCTTCCCAGAAGCAGTTTCTCCCAATTCCAAAGAAACCCATCTCGAGAAGAAGATTGATTCGAAAGCCACTCGCTGATATTACCAATTCCTTTGGAAACACGGTTCGATTATGTTTGGTTCAAGATCGAACCAGCTCTGTTGATTTACAGTTGAATTCGAATTCGAATTCGAAGAAGAGGAAGGCTGCTGATGAAGTTTGTTCTGGAATTGCCAAATCCCTCAGAATGGGATTCAGATAATCGTTTCAATTTCATTGCCCTTCTTTTTTTTATTTTATTTTTCTCAAATTTGTTTAATCATTATAGAAAATCATCTGCTAGTTGATTTGTTTTCATATGAGATTATAGAATTTACTAAAATAATGATCTGATTGTTCCATCTCTCCGGTTCGATTTGTAGGAATTAGAGCAGATTTTGATGCAAAAAATTTAGTGATGAGCTTGAGATGGTGAAATTCTAGTTGGTATACAAAGAATTAGTTTAGAGACAAACTAGTTAACTGTTATTATTTATTTCCTTCAAGATCTAAACCAGGTTAAATTATAAGGTGTTTTTTTCAAAAAAGATACGAATTGAATTAAAAGTATGCTAGGAGGATACAAAAGTCAAGAAGAAAAGGTTACAAAAATGCTCTCTAGTTTAATATGATGGAGGTAATGTCGTAGTCTTTAAATAGAATAGATTTTGAACACCAAGAGCAAATAAAATGACAATATCTTCCCAAACGGAGTTGGGACTTCTAGTAACATATTTGTCTTCGATCTGTGCGTTTCTTTCCTTCCAAATGGACCACATAATTTGATCTTCATTGTTGAGGATTGAGAGGAGCATGGCCTGTTCATGATGTTTGATATAAATTCCACCATATTCATTGGTCATTTTGAAACAAAGAAGTTGGGAACAAAAATCCACATGCTTTTGGCGAAAGAGCAATGTAAAAAAATATGGTTGTAGATTCAGCATTACATTTATAGAGGTTACATCAGTCAGGACTAAGAGAGTAATTATTGTGTCTCTTCTGAACCACCTCACATGTGTTTATACTGCGGTGATAAATAGTCTAGAATTTTTTTTTATCTTCTTAGGGAGGGTGAATTTCCAAAAGTGCCGAAGAACAATTCCATTCCCATTGTCGACATTATTAATAACATGCTTGAGAGAGCTCACCAAAAAAACCGAGTTGCTATTAGGCATCCAAATAATGTCATCAGTACCATGATTGCTAGGAATAGGCCATGATGAGGAGATCGACAACCATCTGTTATGATCACTATATGCAAAAGGCCTTCGGGGAAAGATATTTCAACTTTGAGAATCTCGATTCCATGCTTCACTAACCTTCATCTGGTTAAATGTTGAAAGAGAGAAAAACGAGGAATAAGTTTAAAAAGAGGTTTCATACTTGTCCAGTTGTCATACCAGAAATTAGTCTTGTCCCCTATTTTAATCCTCCAAATGATATTTGAGTAAACAATGTCGCTCATCAAAACAATAGTATTCCATGGAGATCTATAGCTACCAACCTTGATTTTAATAGGGATATCACCAATATAATGAAGGATATATTTCTGGTCAATGATGCTCCTCCAAAAAGAGAGAGACTCATTAAAGTAACGCCATATCCATTTGCCGAGGAGAGCCTTGTTCATAGTATTAATTTTTTAGATGCCGAGACTACCCTCATTCTTGGATTTGGTCACAATGTCCCATCTAACCAAGTTGCTACCCCCATGGTTATCCACACCCTTCCAAAGGAAATTACGAAACAACCTCTCAATTTTATTGCAAACAGAAGCTGGAGCACGAAAAGTAGAAAACATATAAGTAGGGAGACTGCTAAGAACCGATTGCAATAAAGTAAGTCTTCCGCCTTTAGATAAGTAACAGTACTGCCAAGATTCAAGACGTATGTGAATTTTCTCTATTGTAAGGTCCCAAAAGCCACTGGATCTCGGATTACCACCAAGAGGCATCCCCAAGTAATTTATAGATAAAGGCATGTGGGGGCAAGACCATGAAGATGCCATGTTAACCGTTTTAGCTTCATCAACATTAATACCAGAGATAGATGATTTTTGCATGTTAACTTTCAACCCAGAGGAAGCTTCAAAGGTTTTAATCAGAGAAAGTAAATTATGCACCATAGCGTCATTATCAACAGAAAAAAGGAGAATGTCGTCGGCGAAAAGAAGATGAGTAATTTGAATATCACCTATAGAACTTCCTTGTATAATACCTTTTTGTTGAGCATGCAACAATAAGCTAGAGAGGTAATCCATAGCCAGAACAAAAAGAAAAGAAGATAAAGAATCCCCTTGACGAATCCCTTGACTAGTTGCAATGCGCCCTCGAGGCCTTCCGTTAATCACAATAGATAAGGTGACTGAAGATACGCAAGCATATATCCAACTAATCCATTTCATGCTAAAACCTTTGTGAGATAAAACAGTTATAAGGAATCTCCAATTGAGTTTATCGAAAGCTTTTTCAATGTCAAGTTTAAAAACAAAACCTTTTTTCTTGGTGCATCGCCAATGATCAATCGCCTCATTGGCAATAAGAATAGCATCTGTAATCTGTCGACCATTAACAAAAGCACTCTGGTTTTCGGCCACAGTAGTAGGCAATACAACTTTAATTCTTTCAGCAAGCACTTTGGATAGAATTTTGTATATGTTTGTAGTAAGGCTTATGGGCCTATATTCGGACACCTTTGTAGGCTTCATCTTCTTGGGAATGAGGGCAATGTAAGTTTCATTAACTGCCTTGTTTACAATGCTATTCTGAAAAAAATCATTGAAAATAGACATAACTTCATCTTTGAAGATATTCCAATATTGGTTCATAAATTCAATTGTAAAGCCATTGGGCCCAGGAGCCTTGTTCTGACCAATCTCTTTGATACTGTTGAAAACCTCTTGTTCCGAAAAGGGAATGCATAATGAAGATGCAAATAAATGAGATATGGGCCTCCAATCAATATTAGATACAATCTAGTTTTCTTCACTTTCGCCACAATAGATATCGGTGAAGAAACTCAAAAATTCATCCTCAATGGCTTGGTCGGTGATACAACTCACTCCATTGGGATCGATAATCTCGGAAATAAAGTTGCATCTTTTTTTAGCAGAACAACTCTTGTGGAAAAAAAGAGGTGTTTTCATCCCCTTCAAGAAGCCATGATTTTTTACATCTCTGTTTCCACATTTTGCATTCATTAATAGCAACATCGCTATAAGATGCTTTCAAGGAAATGCGCCTATCAATATCAACTTGGTCAATGGATCCCAATTCCTCAAGCTTATCAATTTTACTAATATCCTCCAAATACACTTTTTGCGAGGCTTGAAGAGGGGCATATACCTCAGTCTTCCATTTTTTGCATTTAGGCACTAGAACTTTAATCTTCCGCATAAAGACATATCCAGCGTGAACGTCCATATGTAAATCATTCCACCAGTTTGAGAGATAAGTCCTGTAAGTTTCCTGTATTTAAGTCATAACTCCCAACCAATCTTTGCAGCTGATTCTTCTTATTTCTACATAATAAGCACATATGATTGATGTAAGTGTCTCTTGTAACAATGTTCATCCTTAAGGGATAATATCCTTCATGAATGCTGCAGCGCAGACCTTAGCTTTTGGTAGTCCTTCAAGGCTCCAAAATTTTATTTTCCCTTATAATTGTCTCTCTATGATGATGGTTCTGCATAATTTTGCCATTTGAAGTTCCCATTACAAGTTGGAGTGTTTAGGATCTTGATTGCAATAAGAGGAGAAACTTTATAAGACTATTTATCCCATATTTGTGTGTGTTTGAGCTTATGGTCCAAATTGATTGACGATACTGCATTTGGATGTCAAGAAATTCTTTAGGAAATTAAGTTTTTGATAGGTAGTCATTGTGGATTAATTTTGTAACTTAGATTCTTTAAGTCCTTAGACTATTAGGCATGTCCATGATAGTTCTTTTCGAGCTTTGAATCTATCATTGAGGGAAGACATAATTTTGTTTGAGGGGCCCTTGATTAGAGTAGTAGGGGCACGGCTTCCTTTTCTTTAACTAACACCTCTTAAATAGAGGAAATCATGAAGGTCCTCCCTAAAAAATATTTAATACAATGATAGGTCAATATTAAGGAAATAACGAACACTTTTTGCCAAGGTTAGTTTTTTTTAAAACAAGGGTAACTATGCTCGTTTATGCCACACACTAGAGACATTAAAAGAATAATATCACATGTGAGTTTTGAACCCGAGACTTTGAATGGAGTATATCCTTAAAGTCTAAATTTTCAACTATTGCACTATCTGTTGGGGACTCCAGCCGATGTTAGTTTGAAGATGTCTTTCATTGCTATCTGATATTTTGTCAAATGGAGCTTTGGAAGCACTTTTGTGAACATATCAATCGTTTGTTTTGAAATTGGTTAAGTAAGGAATTCATGTTGTTCCTTCATCAATCTTGAGCTAGCAAGTTGTTTTAAGTTTCTTATAATACTTGACTCTACTTTGCTAGGATGATTTAATTGAAAGACTCTGCTAGCACTCATTTAGTTGGATGCAACTAATGTTTTATGCAAGGTGATTTGATGGGACAAGTCTTCATGGAATTGCCTCTTGGAAAAGTGAGTTTAAGAAAAAGGATAAGTTGGTTTATAGGTTGAGTAAATCTAACTATGGTTTGAAACAAGCCTTTAGGTTTAGGCAATGCTTTGCTATAAGGTTATGTCTTTGTGAAAGATGCAGGGGTTGATTTCATAGCCCTCTTGGCTCTTGTATAAATTCATGTTGAAATTTAATAAATTGCTTAAGATATTTTCTCTCAAATATTATATAAAATAATTAATGAAAGTACTGATTGACAATTCCGATAATCTTAATTATTGTGAACGAAAAAATTGTGTAGAAAGATATAGCAGGTAAAAGTAAAAAAGAAATTATATTGAATTTGAGGATCCTTTATCGAAAAAATGAATTATTAAATTTATTACTAATTTTAAAATGAAGCCTCATTTATTTAATCTAATGATGATATTATATTCTATTAAGTCCAAATGAATATGTACTAAACAAAAAAAAAAGTCCAAATGAATATCATTGATTGAACAAAAAAATAAATTGTGTCTGATCTAAAATAGTTAAATAAAAAAAAAAATAGTGAATAGATTGTACCGTGAGAATTTTATATTGTAAAAGTAAAATATCTCCAAACATCATTAAATTACTAATCAACAAAAAAAAGGTTAAAATTAATGAGTTAGAATAAATTCAATTATACTAATACTATAATACCTTTGATTAAAAAAAAACTATAATACTATTTTTATTTGTAAAGATATTTATCGTATGTATTTTGGTAGATACTTTACACGCATAACATATACACACATATGTATAATAGTCAAAGTTAATATAAAGAGTAACTGAGTAGCATTAATTATATCCAAGGATCAAAAGATCACGAGATTGAATCCTCTAACTTTAATGGTTATAACTAAAAAAAAAATCATAATTAAAGTAAATCTTTCAAAAGTATAAGAATCGCTGTAATTATTATTTTAGGTTAAGGACTATCCAATAAACGCTTTCAAATGCTTGGAATCTTTTAAATCTTAATTTAATGGATTAAAATAATATTTATTTTAATATTATTATTTTTTAATTTAGTTTTTTGGGTGAAGGGGGCAAAAGCTAACATATTGATAATAAAATGTTTGTTAAAATACCATTTTGGTCCCTCAACTTTGAGCTTTGTTCCATTTTGGTCTCTAGACTTTCAAATGTTCATTTTTAGTCCCTTGACTTTGTAGTTTGTTCAATTTTGGTCCCTTGACTTTGTTGTTTGTCCAATTTTGGTCCCTCGACTTTCAAATGTCCAAATTTAGTCCTTAGACTATCAAAAAATTTCAAAAATGGTCCTTTGGTCAAATAAATTTTTTTCTCACTCCTAAATTTTTTTCTCTCTCTTCCATCTTTCATCATTTATCCTTCTAAAAGTTTCATCTCTCTTAAATCCACCTCTCTAATCCTCTTCTCTTCTTTTTTTCTCATATTCTCTCCTCAATCCATCTCATCAAATTATTTAACATGAGATAATTTTTCTAAATAATAATTTTCCTACTTTGATTTATCACTTTTTATTTTCTAAAATTCATAGTCTACCATGGAACAAAAAAGAAAAAGAAAGAAAATAAAGAAGAAAAAAAGAAAACAAAAGAGGGGAAGAGAGGTAAGATTTCTAGAGAGAGAAATTATAAAAGATGAAAGAGAGAGAAAATAATTTAGGAGTGATAAAAAATTCATTTGACCAAAAGACAATTTTTGAACTTTTTTTATAGTCTAAGGACCAAATTTAAAAACATTTGAAAGTTGAGGGACTAAAATTGGACATTTGAAAGTCGAGGGACCAAAATGGAACAAACCTCAAAGTCGAGGGACCAAAATGATATTTTAAGCTAAAATGTTTGACTTCGAAGTTCGAAAGGCCATCCAACGTAGATGCTTTATTTTATCCAAATTGCTTTCGTTGTTTTCTCAAAATCCTCGGTAATCTATTACCATTTTTAATTAATTATTTTTAAAGAGGCATAACTTCTTCTTCTTCTTTTTTTTTTTTTTTGTAATAATAAAGAGATATAACACTATATAAACCTTTTGATGTGTAATTTAATTTTAGTGTGCATAATTAGTACAAAAATGAAAAACTGCACTGTTAAATTTAAGCAAAGAAGATTATCTAAATCCAATCACATTACAACGGATTATAATATATATTGTAAATAAAAAAAAGTTAAAGGTTTGAATTCTCAACTCCACTTACGAAAAAATAAAATACTTTATGAAAAGTCCTTATCTATTAAGTTATATTTGATTTACATCCACTTATCACTTATGACAAATAAATTGCATAAAAGAACTTAAAGTATGCTTAATTTGATGAATATGGGGCGGGGACTTTATAAGATAGCTAATTACTAAGCCATTATTCACGTTGTCATTAATTTAATCAAATATAGTACACCATACGTAGTCAGCCTTTTGCATTTTCTAGTCACCACTTATCTTTATGTCTAGAAGAGATTTGAGCAATTTAAATTGACAACTTTAGTGTTATTTTGTCAACCTATTAATCATGTCGAATTCCACTTCTACAAAAATTGTTGTTAGAAAAAAAGAATTATATAGCACAAAATCTCACATTCTCAACATCTAATTTTAAGATGTTGTCTTTTTTGAATTTAATATTATTGAATTGAATTAATTTTTCCCATTTGTTAATTATTAGATCAAGATAGAATTATATAAGTTTGTATTTGTATTAGCATTAATTACTTTCTCTAATGTAAGATTTCTTGAACTCCTTAGGTTAGAATGGCTCATCATTTGTATTCTAGTATATGTAGAAATATTATGTTTGACTGTATAATGTGGCATACATACCCTCCACCCTATTTTTCCCACTCAAATGGAATTTTCCCTTCTTTACCCTTCTCATTCTCATTAATCTATCACATAGTAGAGATAAGTTTCACTTCAAAATCAACTAACAAAGAATAAAATAACTTATTTATGTTATAAATATTATGAAGTAGACGTGTACAAAAAAATCGACAACCCGAACAACCCAAACTATCCAATCCAAACCGTAAGGATTGGGTTGAGTTATAACTTTTTTGGGTTGAGTTGGGTTGGTTCTTGGGTTGAGCTCGTTCAATCTAACTCAACCCGAACTAAGAATATATTATATATATTATGATAGATTTTTAGCATATTATGTATATTATGTGTGTATGTAAGATAAATTAATAAGACAGATTTTTAGCATACTTTTAAGACTTTTAAAAAAATTTATAACACTAATAAGATTGATAATATGTTAAAGTATAGTATCATCAATATTTTTTAATATATTTATGAACCTATGAACTAAACTTTAGAGAAAAAAATAAGAATAACGTAACTTGAGAACTCAACCCAACCCAACCCGAAAATTTTGGGTTGGGTTGTGCTTATGTATAAGGTTGGACGGGTTGACAAATTGACCAACCCGAAAAATTGGGTTGGTCCAAAAAACTATAGAAAACTATATTATTTGCTCTAGCTGTCGATAATGTGAATATTCATGTACTATATATATTTTATGGAAAGTTCATAGAAAACTATAAAATTTAGGTTATTCTTAAAATTTATGAAAGCCTCCATCTTTCAATTAGATTGCAAGCCTTGCGTGATAGAATTGCTCTTGTACTCCAGCATCTGAAAATTCTCAATTTACTATTGTTTAAGGATTATATCAATACAATACAGTAATCTGGTTATTATTATTTTTTTATTCCCAAGTATTTGGATTAACTTAAGTCTATCTTAATTAAAAATTTTAAGTTACGTAGATATTCACCTGACCCTATAATATTTGAATATCAAAGAAATTAATTTTAAAATGGACTATTAAAGATAGAACTAATCACTGTGCATGATGGTTGTTTGAAGAATAACAATTGATAAAAGGCAATTTCGAGCTCCACTCTTGTTCATAAAAAGTTGATAAAAAATTTCCAGCGCCAACAAGAACTGGGCTTTAAAAAGTAAAAAGAAATAAGGGAAAAAAAAAAAAAAAAACTTCGAGGGGGACGTCATTTATATTATATGGTAGATACTGAATTAGTCTGTGATAAGTGGAGCTAATTAAACAAACAAAAAAGTGGGGAAAAAAACCTGAAACAGATGTATTTTTATATTTTTGTATGATTGTGACCTTTCAGTTGCTTGTGGGAACACTTTCTAGAGGCCAAATTTGATCAAATTGGTCCTTTTTTGGGTCACACTATCTTATGTCAGTAGGGTATGGTACTTCCAAATTTAAAAAACCATATACTTTTCTCTTTAACTATAACTATAAGGGGGTGTTTGGGATTTGGTGTTGAGGAGAAGAGAAGAAGGAGAAATCTCAAGTCCATGTTTGTTTTTAGGACATTAACATCCACTCTAATGTCACATCAAATTTTTTAAATGTAACATCAAACATTTTTTTTAAAATTTTCAACTATATAATATAATATAAAGTATCTTTTATCTAATCTTATCAAATATCACATAAAACTTTCTCTTTTTCGATATGCACATCAAGTTTTCTCTAATTTTTAACCACACAATATAAAATAAAATATATTATATTTATTAATCAATCCAAAATCTACAATTATTGCATATAAAAATTAATAGAAAATAACTACTTTTACATCATCTCCTCTCCAAAACATCAATCTCCAAACAATTATTTCATATCTCCAAAGAATTATTTCATATCTCCAAATCACTCTACTTCTTTTTTCTCATCAAATTTCTCACCTCTCCTCTTTGCGACACCAAAATCCAAACACCCCTGATGGTTCAAATGTGGACGGTGACACAAATATTAGAAACGTCCATGGAAATATTTGATAAAATATCCATGTGAGAATAAAATATTTTTTTTGAAATAAAAACACAATTGATAAATAAATATGTTTGCTTCTTTCACTTTTGCATATGTTAAAATAATTATTAGTAGTATTATATTCACGTTTTTTTGCATTTTTTTCATCTTTATTCTATCCATTTTATGGTATAATGAAAATAATGATTCATTAAAAGCAGCCGCTCAATGACATCAATGTCTTTATAGAAATTATAAATTTGAATTCATCCACCCGTAAATTTATTTTTTTTAGTACAAGTTGGGGAAAGGGAGATTAATTTAGTGTATGGCTCGCTCTGAAGATAAAATTTATTTTGGGTTCCCAATAGAATAAGATGCCAAATTCATTTTATTGGACAAAAAGTTTATTTAAGTTTGATGTACTATGATACTAGTTCACTTATATATCTTATAAACAAAGATCTCTCACATTTTCAACAGGGATTTTGTATAGCAAAAAATGTAAAATATTTTCATCTATAACATAAAATAAAGAATAATTCATTTGTAGTAGAAAATTTAAATTGAATTCTGTACTGATTGAATTCTATTAATGATAGAATTTTGATAGACTTATTCTATGACTGCTTGAGTTTTCTATCCGTGATAGAAATTCAAATTGAATTTTATGACTAGTTGAGTGATAGAAATTAATGTGCTACACATTAATTATTTTAAAAATTATGCTACAAATATAATAGAAGAGGTAGAATGTGCCGCTCATTGGAATCTATTGTCCAAATTAGAGAAGTTAAAATACCTTAAATATTATAAATGCCTATAGTATTACAATTTTATTTTAGATTTTATGGTTGGGCCTCTCTATATATAAAAATAAAAGAGAGAGTGCAATATTAACTTATTTAAAAACTCTTATTTCCTCATTTCCGTTTGAGTTTTGTTTTCTTCCTTTGTTCCAATAAAGGAATTTAACACTACAATTTCTAAACTAATTTATATAGCACATGATTTTTATTAGTAGTAAAACTCAATCAATGATGGACTAAGTCTTTACTTATTGAATAGAATTAACTAGTGATAGAACTCTATCACTCATTAAATTCCATTGGTGATAGAACTATTTAGATTTCCTCCTACAAATGAATTAGTTAAGATTTTGTATTATAGATAAAAATATTTTAACATTTTTTATTATACATGCATAATTCCCTCCCAATAATGTATTTAATATATAGTTGTTAAGCCACGTAAATATGTGTTTTTTTTTGTTCTTTTATTATTTTCTTAATGATATTCGTTCTTGTCCAAACAAGAGACACTTATTAAAAAACAAACATGGTTCCAGCGAGGAAATTCACGTAGTTTTTTCTTGTTCATATTATTCTTCATTGGATTATTTTGGGTATAAGAAACTTCAGACCTTTTTTAAAAAAAATTGGTCACTTTAATATAATAGAGAAAAAAGGTCGTGAATTCTACGTGTATATAAGGGAAGTGAAGGGCTCCAATTTTTGGAGAGTTAAGGATATATCCATTGAATTGTCTTAAGTATTTTTTTTTTGGAGATTTTAAGGTTTTTAATTTTATTTTGAGGAAAAGGAATTATGGGAACCACTAGAAAGTTGTTATGGGGGTGGTTTTGTATTATATTGGTTCTTCTATATTTCGCCGCCGTGTCGGAATCTCGAATTCTGGTGGATAAAAAACAGAATGTCACGGCGTTCCGGCAGTGGCTGATTCAGGTCAACGGCGGTGCTCCGGCCAAGTTTGTCCTCGGAAAATATCATACGTCATCGAAACGATACATCCCCGGTGGACCCGACCCGAAACACCATTGATATCATACTTAATAATTTACAGTACCGATCCGGTGGAGTTTCTCCCCACAATTTCCATGCAGAGAGATGAAGAGGACTGATTGGTTATTGTCGTTTTAGGTTAATTCAGTTGTCCGTTTTCCGTTACGTTTTGTGTTTCTAATGAATTTTCAGTTATTTCATCTTGTTTAACCTATTTTCTAATGTAGAAATGAATAATATTTTCTTAAAGGACCTACTGTATTATGACGATTTTTTTTATACAACAATATTGAAGATAGAGGAATTTGAACAGGTTAACTCATGGTTATTAGGTTGTACAAGATGTCGATAAAATTCTACTCTTGTTGGTACTATAGTATAATAATTTCGTTGAATAATTTGAGTGAAAAAAATATCGATGATGATGCAAATAAAAAGTGACTTAATTTTGATTGAATTTTAATGAAAAACATTAAATGGTTACGGATTTAAGCTATTACATACTAAAATGGAAAGATTAAAGTGTATCATAAACTAAATTTCAGGCACTATTTACTTGAAAACTTTCAGGTACAGGAACTGACTTTGAACCAATTATTCAGGTAAGTATCATAGCACAAACTATGATAATTTTTTAGATTAATAATCGTTGCTCGAGTCAAAATAATAGTAGTAATTTTTAGTTAATGTGTGATTTCAAAAAAAAAAAGATAATGGGACTTTGTTTTAAATAATTATTATTTGTTAATATTAAACAAGTTGCTTGATAAAATAATATTACTGTCAAATAAAAATGTAATAAAGTAAACCCAAATTTATTACTTGCGAGTATTACTACTTTAATTCGAAATTAAATCATATTAATTAGAAACCCTTTTAATTAGTAAAAAATACACATAGAAAATAGTAGATTTCCAAATCTTATGTATATTAACATGGTAACCAGTTAGTTACGGATTCTAACTTCAAATATGCCTCCTCCGTTTGAAAAGAAATTGTTACTAATGTAGTTTTTTTTTTGGGGTGCAAAAGGTCTAAATTATACGAACATCATCTTTCCAATATTATAGTTCTAAATTTGATAGTTTTATTAGTGTTAGGTTCATAGATTGAGTTTAATGTAAAGCTCAATAGAGTTCATTATGTTAGATTATAGTCGCTCTATATATAGTTGGTTTTAGATTGTAATTGTGTGCGTTTGGATAATAGCCTCTACCACTCTATCGTCTTTTTCTTCTTCAATAAACATTATTTATCAAATCCTCTCTATATCATCGATGAGTTCCCATCATCTTCTTGTTGCAATCTCACATTATGATAAAATTAGAGATCATTTTTTAATTTATTATTAGGGTATTGCATATTTTCCTTCTTAATGAATTAGTAAATTACAAAAATAAATAAAAAATAATACTTTTATTCACTTTTTCAAATGGATACAAAACTATCTACGTAAATGTGTGTCTCAAATTACCCTCTGATTACTACATTAAACTAATATCGTCAACGACAAAATATAAGTAGACGTTCAACTTATCTCGTCAGGCTTTGCTTCATCTTTATAAGATAAATGTTTCATTTTTGGCGTTTTTAATGTCAAAATTACGACTCTTCGAAATAATTAAGGAAATAGGGCAAATGGTGAATTATGTGGCTATTCGTTTGAAGGAATCTGGATTTTTATGACAACGTTATTATATTATTATACAAAGAAAATTACCACAAAACAAAAAAAGATATAAAGCCCATGTGCATAACCGATTCATTTTGTCTCCGAAAAAGGCATAGTTGACAACATAAACCTTACACAATCCTTGTCGTGTCTTGGGTCTCTTTTCCTTTAATCTTTCCCCTTTGGTTCCTTTTCATTATTTTAAATTTAATATTTAATACGAGCCATTTTCGAGAAGATTTCTTGTTCTATGATAACTGTCTACTTTTATTTAAAACTTACTTGGTTTTTTTTTTTTTTTGATTTATATCTAAAAACATTTCATGCACATCACCCATATCCTTTGAAAATTATACAGATAGTATTTTGTATCAGTTGGACAAGGATAAATGTCCTAAATATATATTAGACAATGTTATATTGATACCAAAACTATTTGGATGAAATTTAAAGAACAATTTTTTAGATTAATTTATGTTAAAAGTAGATACTATGAGTATAATCGTAGGTTATGGAATGAAAAACTAAGATCCCGTTTGATAACCATTTTGTTTTTTGTTTTTTGTTTTTGTTTTTACTTTTTTAGAAACTGATTTGTTTAATAACCAATTTTGATTTTTGTTTTTAAAATTTTAAAATATTAAAGTTCTAGAAACTAAAAAAAAATAGCTTTTAAAAACAAGTTTTTTTTTTGTTTTTAAAAAAGTACGAAAAGAATAAGAATAAATAGTAAAAGACTAAAAAATCCAAACAAAATTTGATCTTTGAAAACAAAAAACAGTTATCAAATGTGTTTTTTGGTTTTTCGTTTTTAAAAACATAAAACTAAAATGAGTTATCAAACGTATGCAATTTTTATTTATTAAAACAAAAAACTAAAATAAAAAAATGAACAAATTATAAACAAAAAACAAAAAATAAAATGGTTATCAAATGAGGCTTAAGGTCTCTGTTTGATAATGATTTAGTTTTTTATTTTTGGTTTTTGAAATGTTAACTTATTTTTATTCAATTTTCCTACCATATGTTCTATCTATCCATCTTTTCTTAAAAATGTATGTAAATGCTCAAAGTATAAGTAATATATAGATATCTAAATAAGAAAAAACATATAGTAAAATAGATGTTATAGACTTAAATTTAAAATGATTATGAAATGGGTTGCAGACAACTCACTCGATTCCTATTAAAAACATTATTTTGATTTTAGCAATGTTCAAATCATACTGAGTAATTTTGAAAATGATATATGCATGAAACTATAATCTTTGGATAATCTATTGCCTTTTAGAATATTATAAACAACTTGCTGCCTCTAAAATCTAAATCCAAAGCTTAGGCCATTGAGCCATGTTCCTCCACAAAAACAAAGAGAAAAAGAAACCCTAATGACAAATTTCTGACTCACCCTTTACATTATTCCCCCACTACACTCTTTTTCCTCTTCCCCATAAACTTAAAATCCCCCCAAAAAAACCAAATTTTCAATAAAGCCCTTCAATTGTTCTATAAATACCACCCTAAAAACCCCAACTTTATTACTCAAATCATCAACCACCCATTTCACGTGCAACTTTTCCCATCACAATTCCAATGGCCAGTCTTCGTTTTATCACAAAACTAGCTCCATTAATGGCTGTCCTTGTCATGGTGATGCTTGTCACGACGGTCGTCGGCCGCCATGCAACACCGCCGTGGACGCTGGAGGAAGGCACGGCTGAGAGCCTCAACGGCATTATGGTAATGCGTAAATTAGGTTATAGCAAAAGCCAAATGGAGCATTTGAGAAGACTTTCTGCCTCTACGGAAAGATACACTCCTGGAGGACCTGACTCTAAACATCATTCTCAACCACCTACTTTACTTTAGATTATCTTTTTATGTTGTGTTTTTGTGTGTTTTTTAAGAAATGTTCGTTTGTTTTAAGGAAAATTTGAGGGAGTTTGAAGGACAGCCTTCCTTAGATCATGTGTGACTGCCTAATACGATGTTTTATGATCCATCTTTGTTTTGTTGTAATGGCAAAGTGTTTTCTCTTTATTATATGCTTAAATAATATCATATTATCTTTAAATTTTGGGTTTATTTTTTTAGAGAATTATCCTCCCTCTTTTCCCTCCATCCTTTTTTCTTGAGTATTTCATTGAAATATTTATGCGTTCTTTTCGATCTTGTAATGATTGGTTGTACATGAAACACTAATCCTTTCTCGGCCAAAAAAAGAGTGAACTTACTGCAACTACATTCTTCACGAATCACGATAATCTCGGTTGTTGATCTTTTATAAAAAAAAATAGGCATTGCGTGTTTAAATACGGTATGACCTTATAACATTTGGATGTCAAGAAATCTCGTAGAAAATCAATTCCTAGGTAGGTGACTATCATGAATTAAACTCATCACATCTTAGTTCACTTAGACCCTTCTTCACCATTAGATTACCTTGATGATTAAAAAGAAAATCACAAATCACAATTATAAGGACATTATTATTTATTTATTTTTAGTCATTGTAAACTAAGGTAAACTTGTTCTCTTGGGGTTTGGAGATTCAAGTCTCATTACCCTACATTTATTTGTATTTAAAAGAAAATAGTACTGTTATAGAGTAACACACAATTAAAGGGATCAACAATAACAATGACAATATTGGAAACTCAAAAATAGAAAACAGACATACACATACAAATTAGTATTGTACAATTAAAGGGTTTTTGTCAGCATAGGTTTTATATTATGGCTATTTATTTTCAATAATTACTGAAAAAAGTATATATTGTAAATGTTAAAATGGTTGATGATTTCAAAGAATCTCAATTTACAATGGATTCAGTGAAAATGTTGCAGTTTTTTAATGTGTTTTATTTTAGATTTATAAACTGAATCTCAATTTTGAAAATTGTTCATTATAGTTTGTTTGACAGTATATTTTATAAGCTATAAAAATTGTTGGAGCTGTTATTATTTTACAGTCTTAAGTAATTATTCTTCAAACATAATTTTAGATGTTTAGTCTCACAGTCTTAAGTAATTATTATTGCTATGTCTATTTAAACCCCTTTTTATCTTATTTAGTATAAGTTTTACTTTCCCGACCATATCTTTTTACATTGCTCTTTCATCAAAAGCATGTGGATTTCTGTTCCCAACTTCTTTGTTTCAGGATGGCCAATGAATATGGTGAAATTTATATCAAACATCATGAACAGGTCATGCTCCTCTCAATTCTCAACAATGAAGATCAATATCATGGGGGCCATTATGTGGTCCTTTTGGAAGAAAAGAAATGCGCAGATTTTCGAAGACAAATATGTTGCTAGAAGTCCCAACTCCGTTTGGGAAGATATCGTCATTTTATTTGCTTCTTAGTATTCGAAATCTATCACATTAAATTGGAGAGCGTTTTTGTAACCTTTTCTTCTTAACTTTTATATGCTCCTGACATGCCTTTAATCCAATTCGTATCTTTTTTGAAAAATTTTACTTTCTATACAATTGTCATTTTCTTATATTTTTGTAAGTGTATATCTCTATCACTATTTGACGTACAAGCCTCTGCCACATCGAAAATGTATTATAGGATATGACTTCTTAGAACTTTACTTTCTACTAAGTTATATGATAAATGCAATAATATAGTTGATATGTTGTATAACTTTTTCAAAGATATATAAAAAAGCGTTTCAAAACATTTTTTCTCCATTTTTTATAAATCCTCATTTTGGTTCGGCTCACTTACTCGTCGAGATAGAGCAAGTGTCGTACCGTTGCTATTTCGCTGCCTCTGAAGTACAACTGTCACACTTCTGCATACTTTATTAATACAGTCTTTTTTTTCAAAAAAAAAAAGAAGATAATAATATAATCTTAGGTAATTTATAATGTATTATGTTATTTTAATTTTAACAATAATATAATTATTCTATAATATAAAATAGCATACTTATCAAATTTTAATCCTTTTACTTATGAATTTTAAAATTTCAAATTCAGAATTGAGATCTAGAAAAGTGTTATGCTTTTGTTTAATTTTTTGGATAATTATTTTCATTAGCTACAAATTTGAAATGATGACTACTTATAGGTTATACATTATTTTAATTAAACTACATATTATTTGGATTAAGTTAGTTTGTTTATATTTTTCAGTTTTATAATACTTTGAAGAACTCAATATTATCAAGTTGACGGATAAAAGTAGTTCCAAGTGAACAACCATAGACTTTGCTACTATTAAATTGTCATCTACGAATAAGATTTTAAATTAGCCAGCCGCCACTGCATGATAGGATATTCTTTTTCGAATATAAACAACTTGAATATTACAATACCCTATAATCATAATTTATTGTTAACAGTTTGATCACAGCACCAATGTTCATAAACGATATAAAAAATGCACACATTGGAATCTATCCTTTGAAGAAAGTGATAATTTAATTAGTTAAACGTAATAATTTATGTCTTATTTGATAACCATTTTATTTTTAATTTTTAATTTTTTTTAAAAAAGTTTAATTCTACAACAACTATCTTACATGTTTGTAAAAACTAAACCAAAATTTAGAAACAAAAAAAAAAAGTAACTTCCAAAAAATTGTCTTTATTTTTTAAATTTTGTTAGAATTCACCTACGTTCTTAAGAAAAATTAGATACATTATGAATAAAAATAAACTTAAATTTAAAAAACAAGAAATCAAATTGTTATCAAAGAGGACCTTAATTTTTTTTAGTTCAACAATAATTATGGTCATAGATTTGAACTCATGATCATTAGAGATAGAATGATGTAAGCTATTGCGGGCAATAATTTAACAAAAATTAAGAGAGTTACCTTTTCCTTTAAGATTTTTTTTTTTTTTTTTTGAAATCAATTCTTTAAGATTTTAATTCAAGTAAAACATACCTACTTCAAAAATAAAATTTAATTAATAATGATTTTCGTTTCGGTGTTCGATTTATAAAGATACTCTTTTGTTTGGATGCTACAAAAAAGAAGGAAACCTTTTTCTTTGTATCACTTTTCCTTATTATAAAAATATAAGATGAAAGTTAATATATTCTCATGGTAAATGGAATTAAAAAATGTTCTTAATTGGGTTATTTAACTTAAATTAAAATGGCCAAGCTTTTTCATGCATCCAACTACCATATTAGGTGAGAGCCAATGATCAATTAACTTGAAATGGAATATGTGAGCCTAGTCAAAAGAAAATATTGGACCACTTAAATGTATTAAATTATCTAATGATAGAAAGAGAATCATTTTGCATTTTGTCTCTTAGCTTAACTTTTATGTTTTTAGAAAAAAAAAACACATACACACAGTCATGGTGATTCCTTGTTTTTAGAAAGTTTAGTTTAGTATTTTTTAATATATATATATATATATAATTCAATATCATTGGGTGAAAATTTTGAATCTTTGTAATTTTTTTTGTTACTAAATTATACCTTATGTTATTTGGTATTATATTTTTGCTAGCTTTGAGAAATACACTAATCTTGCAAAGAGAATATTACTACTCTTAAATAAATTAGTCAAATCTCAATTCCCAAAATCCAATTTCGTGATCATAGCGTCTAATAGGATTACCATCAAACAACAAAAGTATCAGACCACCAACCCTTTAAAATGTTGGATTATGTTAGTATTAATGTGTTCTTTTAAAACTAGTATTAATGTGTTGGTGTAAAGTTTATGGCTTGAGTTATAATATGATTGTTATATATAGATAATTGTATATTAATCATTGTGAAATGAGCTAGTACTTGAGAATATTAGAGAATTGAGAGGTGATGAGTTTAATTTTTGTTTATTTAAGAATTAATTTCTTACGAATTTTTTTGATATCTAAATGTTGTACAGTCGACCGTCATTTATCATATACATTTTGCTTGCATTACTTTTTCCCTAATCAATACAAATTCTCGATTTAATTTTTTTCTCTTGCGAATCTCCTTTACTAACCATAACTTCTTCTCCCTTTCAACAATCTTTCAAAAAGAAAGAAAATACAAAATAGCTAACTTTTAAAATAATTTATAAATTAAAATAGCTCACCAAAATGTAATTTTAATATTTGGTGGATGTTTGAAGTTTTGAAATAGTTATGAATTAATGTGCCAAACAAAGTAATAAACTTAATAGCATGGATGTATATCTATAATTGAAGAGGTCACATGTTTGATTTTCCACCTCGTTATTAAACTAAAAAACCTATTACAATACTTTTTTTTTTTTTTTAATTATTGAACATCATTTTGTCACATTTTTTTTAATCTAGTATGATTGTTATGTGGCAACATGAACAATTGCTCAGTGACATTAATGTATGTCCAATGACAAAAAAAAATTTATTCGAATTCCCCACCTTTAATTGTTGTAATCTTAAAAAAAAAAGAGTATGGTTGTTATGTGGTGGTCCAAAATCAACCTCCTTTGGTTTAACTAGATAATATAATATATTTCATTGTTTCAAAAGCATTGGATACAAAACAAAAATAAATAAACAAAATAAAAGATCATTTAGCATGTGGGCTTGGCATTTTGTCCCTTTTGGTGATAAAAAATCTAAATGACTAGGCTTGACCAGATAAGGACATTGAGAATTGTAAGGGATGATGTCTTATAATTACAAATATAAATAAATTTAATAGTCATTAATATATTATAATATTACAATATAAATACTCGTTAATATTCCCTCGTGATATTGTAATTTAATTTTTTTTTAAGGAAAATTAAGGCTCGTTTGAAATGATCATTTTATAATATATAGTTTTTTCATTTTTTTTAATTATAGTACAACAAATCAAAATTTATTTATGTGGATGTGTGTGTGTGTGTTTTTTATAACATATTAGAAGAATAATAATTTAAACTTATAATTTCATGATTATTAAGTTGTGCAAGATGCCGGTAAAATTGACTTTGTGGATGTGTTCTATAACCCTAGTTTAATTGGTAGGCTGCAACAACTTGGGTGGCCGAGCATTTTTGCCTCTACATGTGAGCTTTGTGCTTTAATTTTTATGGCACCTAATCATTTAATTTTAATTCGTTGTTTTCTACTTATTTTCACACAATTTTGTCAAGTTTTTTTACTTTTCGTTCAATATTATAGGAATTCCAAGTCAAATCATTTTTTTTTTAATTCATTGAGCACTATTTTTTAGTTTTCATTAAAATCAATTTAGGCTTATTTTATCCCCAAAATTGTTAATTTTTTATTATAAATTTTGTTAAAATATATTGGGAGTATAAGTCCTTTTTAAAATAAAAATAAATACAATAAAAAAGTCCTTTAAACACCTTTTTTTTATCCCATAAATTTGGTAATTAGTTTATATGATTTGAAATAATCATCATAAATAGTTTCTTATATATCATCAAAAATAGTTTTAGTGAACTAGTTTTTCAAACTACATGAGCTGAATTCTAATTTGATCCATATTATTTTACAATATACTTTGTAACTGAATCAACCTTACAATGCAGATAAAAATAAATATAGTAAAAACCATGGGTCTTTTTTAGAGTCTGGCCCACATAATTGATTGGAATGTTGGGGCCCAATTATTTTTAAATGGGCCAACTTTAAAAAATCGTCAGGCCCAACTAACCCGTATATTCTCAAATTATCGCATTCTCCCTTGGCCCGTGTTTGGGCCACCGGTTTTATTGCGACAGACGAGAGATTTATAATAAACATTAAGTTATTATAAATGATTTTTAATGGCAAGATATTATAACATTTATTATAGTAAAAGTATTTGAAAAGCTGATTACGTAACAAAAAAAATAATATATATATAAAATTTAGATAAATTAATGCACAGGTTTAGGTACTTAACGTTTATAATAATTAATTCTACGGTTTGATAGGCAGAAAGTTGTAATAAACGATAACACAAATATGAGTTAAGTTATTATAACTAACTAGATCATTTATATAAATGAGATCCAAACACACATGCAATTTATAATCAAAACATTCCTACAAAACTAAATTTTAAGTCGGTCAACTTATATCAAATTTACGTCATTTATAAAAATAAAAAAATACATAATCAAAATTTACGTTCAATATTCAATTTCATTAAATTGTATACTATAAAGTATAAACTTATATAACTGTTACCGTCGCAACTTGAAACCTTAAGAATGGTTGTGTAATCAAAATAAGTATATAAATAGTGAGAATCACTAACGCAGTTGATTATCTTGTTTGATGTGAATCTATTCTAATTTTTGAAAATCAATATTTGACTCTCATATTATTTGAAAGGAGAAAAAAAAAATAGTAAAGATCAATGGTGCAATAAATTATCTTATTAATTAATTTCAATCCCTCCACGATATGTTTATTTAAAATATAATTTAAGTTTTTTTTTTCTTTGGAAGACTTTTATATCTTAAGTTGTATCATAAAACTAATTTTTGATCGTATGAATCAAATTTAATCGGCATATGGAATTTGGAGGCAAAATAACAAAAACCATTATTGGTTTTCCCCTGAATATAACCGCGCGAATGGGCAAAACTCTTCAAAATTTGAGAAAGGAAAACTGCCCGCCATAAACCGACTTAACCGACACGCGCTCATCCTCCACTCGCGCGTGTTTCACACATCCCTAAACGAGCGTGAGTCACAGTCCCTCTTAACTAAAGTGATACTTCACGGGCTGGACTCACACGCGCTCCTTTAACATTTCATCTCACTCGCCTAACCCCGCACGCGCCGTACACTCACAAAGATCGCTTTTAGAGAGAGAAAACCATTTTCTAGAGAGAGAAAGGTCCGTGTGTTCGTAGAGAAACTGGAAGATCCGGTCGAAAAAGCGAAGAAAAAGTACCGCAATACACGAAAAGAAGGAAATTTCCAGCTCCAAATCCTACTGTTTCTCCATTTTTATGTTCTGTAAGATTCCAGTTTATACCCTCTTCATCATCTTCCTTCATACTCTGTTTTTCTGCGTGTTCTATGTAGGGTTTTTGAGTTTGTAGCTCTGTTTTCATTAGAGATTGATCGGAGGAATTTGAATCTTGCTGGGTCTTTAGGGATTTGGCTTTTGGTTTGATGTTTCTGTAATTTACGGGTAATTGAAGGGGTTTGCTTGCTTGCCCTAACAAGCTTTTCAGCTGGGGTGTTGTGTTTGGGGATTAGGGTATTTAGGGTTTTGGTTGAATTTCATGTATGGCTTCGGGACCTACAGTTGGTGAGGGAAACGGTGTAAGAGAGAAACAGAGGTTCGTGGAGAGTAAGGTGTACACTAGGAAGGTTTTCAGAGGCCCTAGGAAGAACAACAATGGTACGAACTCGATCGCCGTTCTAGCCACCCTTGAGAACAAAGAAGATAATGAGAATGACCGAGATAAGGAAACCTCTACTGCCCCCATCATCACTACGGCCATCACCACCAACATCAGCGTCAATGATGATGCCAACACTAAAAGTGACATTAACCATGACATTGATAACAATTCGCCCCAACCTCCTCCCTGTACAACTGTGACCAATGACGAGAATCCGACGCAGCAGCAGCTCATTTCGGGATTGGATGCGGCATCTGATGGTTCCTCATGCCTCAATCGTCAGCAGGTTGCAGAAGGGGATGCAGTTCAGGGCAGTCTGGACCAACCCTCTGGAAATGGTGTTGAGGAAAAGGCTGTGGAAAATCAGAATAACAATGATTTGGAATCGAGGTCTAAGAAGAATGTGCAAGAACTTCGGCGTAAGCTTGAGAGTGAGCTAGAGATGGTGAGATGTGTGTTGAAAAGAATTGACACAAAACAGGGGGAGTTAAATAAGTCTAGTCATTTTCATGGTTTGGCTAATGAAGGGATGGATAAGGTTGGTGGATATAAGCAGATTCATCCTGAGGTGGCTGCGGTTCATGAGCCTTCTAGCCCTCTGAAGCAATTGAGTACATCAGTGTTGGAGAACAGTTCTGAGGTTGCTGTTGTTTGTGTTCCTTCTAGGCCTCTGAATCAATTGAGTATGTCGGTTTTGGAGAACAGTTCCGAGGTTGCTTCCGTTCGTGTGACTCCTAGGCCTCTGAATCAATTGAGTATATCTTTGTTGGAGAACAGTCAAGGGGTGAGTGATTATGTGGAGAAAGAGAAAAGAACTCCTAAAGCCAACCAATTTTATCGAAATTCAGAATTCTTACTTGGAAAAGATAAGCTCCCGCCAGCTGAAAGTAATAAGAAGGCAAAAATGAATATTAAGAAGTCAGGTGTAGGAGAAATTGCTCATGGTTTTGGGCAAGGTTCCAAGTTTTTTAAGACCTGCAGTTCACTTCTGGATAAATTGATTAAACACAAATATGGTTGGGTGTTTAATGCCCCTGTTGATGTGGAAGGTCTTGGTTTGCATGATTACTATACCATCATTAAGCAACCAATGGACCTAAGAACAGTGAAATCTAGGCTTAACAAAAACTGGTACAAGTCGCCTAAAGAATTTGCGGAGGATGTGAGACTTACTTTTCACAATGCTATGACATATAATCCCAAAGGACAAGATGTCCACGTAATGGCAGAACAATTGTCGACAATATTTGAGGATAGATGGGTTATTATAGAGGCAGACTATAATCGTGAGATGAGGTTTGGACTAGACTATGGAGCTGCTCTATCTACGCCTACTTCTGGAAAGGCCCGTCTTCCACCACCACCACCTCTTGACATGAGAAGAATATTGGAAAAGTCTGAATCCACAACATATCGTCTTGATTCTAAGAATAAACTCTTGAGTTTGACTCCCTCATCTAGGACACCTGCTCCAAAGAAGCCCAAGGCAAAAGATCCTCATAAAAGGGACATGACTTACGAGGAGAAGCAAAAACTCAGCAGTAACCTTCAGAATTTACCTTCTGAAAAACTGGATGCCATTCTACAAATAATCAAGAAGAGAAATTCAGATATTTTTCAGGATGATGAAGAGATTGAAGTGGATATTGATAGCGTGGATGCAGAGACACTCTGGGAGCTTGAAAGATTTGTGACAAACTTCAAAAAAAGTTTGAGCAAGAAGAAGAGAAAAGCTGAGCTTGCACTTCGAGCCAAGTCGGATGGTGAACACAATATTGCCCAAAAGGTAAAGATCTGAATAAATTTATGATTCATATTGTGATATTGTGCTATAAAGTACTAAAGATGGATCCTTTTATTGTGTTTGCCGGTCCAGGCTCCTGTTGAGATCGAGGTCCCAAAGGAAACTAAAGCAGGTGGATAAATAATTCAGGTTTTCTGTTCTGACTTTCTTAGTTCGTGTATTTATTAAAAGCCAATTTTCATAATTTTGTACACAGATGAGAATATCGTTTCATCTTCAGTGCCCGTTCGAGGACATGGCAGTAGTAGTTCAAGCAGTTCTAGCAGTGGTTCTGGATCTTCTAGTGGTATGACTATTTTGGTTTTTTCTTCATATTTATAGTTTGAAGTGTTACCAAGGAGCGACCTGGTATTTTTCTTTAGAGGTTTCAAAATCCATGATTGAGTTTAATTGTAAAATCCCTTGTTGTCATCCAATTCTGGGTCTTGAGATGGACGTTGGTGCCCTTTATATACAGTGCGGCAAAACTTTGATTCTGGTTATCCTTGTATTATTATTTCTATAAATATTTTGAAGTCATTACAATTATTAATTTATGGATTCCTGTCATCTTAATCATGTTTTTTTTTGTTGAAGCTGTGTTTTTATTCTTATTGTTTTTGGGATAAATTACAGATTCTGATAGTGAGAGTTCTTCAGCATCTGGATCGGATACCGGATCTTAAAGGCTTCTAATGATCTTCAGGTTGTGGTGCTAAATTAGTCTGAGTCTTTTTTAATTGAATTTTCGATCATGACCTTTTCTTGTTCCTCTGATGATTTCTAGTTTCTGGATCCCTTCTTCGCTGCTTTGTTTCTAGTATAATTATATATTCTGTGTAGTTGAGTTCAACCTCCATTCGGGTAGGTAAATTTATTTGTTCTATAGGTGATGACCAAAAGGATTCTCAGTTCAACCAGAGGATGCTATTTTTTTATTAGGAGTTAAATTTTGCCGTCTAATTTTTATGTAGAATTTTTCTTCTAAAAATTCAGTCGTAAACTGCAATGTTGTATGGACAAGTGAGTTGAGATTATTATCTAAAATATGTCAAGTTGTTCATTGTTGACAACTTGTCTACTGATAAACTATTTGCAGATGTTTGTGCATGTTGAGGCTAGTTTATGTGAGACAAATTGTCAAGAAAATCAGTAAGAAGCTAATCTCTAGGATGTGTTTGTGTCTCCGTTTATGTAAACAGTCGAGTTGGTTATAATAATCCAATCAATGTTTGCCCCACCGTTTATTATAAACGGTGGTTATCTAAACCTGCGTGCCAATTTATCTAAACCTACGTGCCCGTTTATCTAAACCTTACGTATATTACTTTTTGTTACATAACTAGCCCCTCAAACACCGTTTATCATAATCTCTGATATAATAACTTGCCCCTCAAACAACATTTATAATAACCCATTGTTTATTATAACCTTCCGTCTATCATAACCAAGCTGGTGCACCAAATACACCCTAGATACGTGACCACCATAGATTGATCTCATAAGTCATAACCTCTTAGGTTGTATTTGGAGCAACAATTGAGTTATTATAAACGATCTTCTATTGTAATAGGATAGAGGTTATAATATTCTACATTTGGGGTGTTTGTTATTCTGCATTTGGTGTGTTTGTTATTATAACAAGGCTTATAGTTATTAAAATATGAGATTATTATAATACAGAGTTCTATTATTATGCATTATCATAATAGGACTTGAGGGTTTTTGTAGTTGGGATGAGAGGATATTATAACGGGTTGCCCTAACATAGGTTGAGTCATTATAGCCCAACCTAACCCACTCTTAAACGTGGCTCAAACACCTCCTTACTTAGATTTACAAGACCCTTTTTGTTGAAGCCCATCCGTAGATGGTTCTATTAAGAAACTCGTATAATTTTCATCAAACGTTTTGGTTTAGTTTATAGTTTTTAATAAATTCACTACTTGATTTAAGCAAACATCACAAGTATATTGCAGTTGTATGATTTTAAGATTTATTATTGAGTCTGTTGAACAAAAACTTTCTTTCTAAACTAAATACAAATTCATCAATACATTCTTACTTCTGAACGAGCTTCAGAAATCAACCGTATAAAGAAAAGCCTAACACTGTAAAACATACCAACAATCTAACAGTCAGATAGCAAATCAATTAGAGAAACAAAACAAGATTAGTAGTAACTAATCATAATCAGTCTATTGTTAGGGACTATTATCAGTTTTGCTGTATTCCTCCACTTCCTTTTTCTAAGCCTCCATGGCTTCTGCAGCATTGTCATTCCTGATTTCTCTCCCCTTTGCTTCTTTTGCTGAATGAACAAAAAATTGATCATATTTTTTGAGTTCATAGATTTTCACATGTTTATGAAAAAAGATTAAGAACACCTTATTCAGTTGGCCATTTCCCTTCTTTTGTTTTTCTTCCGAGTATCTCTATATTATATTATCACACTCTAGTTTAACAATTTAAACTTTGTGATTGCCAATCTTATGATCGGTCAATTTGAAACTTACAAGTAAGCTTATTTGTAAAATTCCTCGTTTTTTTTGGGTTTGGGTCTTGAGATGGGTGCAAGTGCAGGTGCCCTCAAATATGTACCGGGGGCTGGGCAAAGCTTCGATTCCAATAGTCTTTACTCTTTATGATTGGTGGTTAGATGAATGGAATCTCACCAATGCCTTTTGTTTTCTTGGACAGTTGTCAAATTTCTTGAAGTTGTGATGGCACTTCAGGTGGAAGGAACCCTAAACTTTCCTGATTGAAACCAACGCAGACACTTGCTCTGGTGGGAAGGGCTTGAAGAAGGTCCATTCTTGTCATCCAGTGGCAACCTGAGCTTTTGGTGCTGTATTGGAAATATGGCTTCACTTTATATAGTCATTTATTCTGTCACAAATTTGTATAATATTGGTAATATAAGTAGTAAAACGATCGGTTTAGTCCCCCTCATGTAGCATCTGTAAATTGCTAATCTGTTGCTGTCATCTATATTATTTTTTAGCACAGACCCTTCTCTTATTAGAGTTTGTAAACCATGTATAAGTCAGGCAACGGGGAGGATCTGAATTATACTCACAAAAGGGATTTTTGATGAGTAGTAGGGTTAGCCTATTCCTTGAGCTTGTATCTATCTGCCCTTTATGACTGCCATGTAAGGATTGTTTGTTTGCTGCTGCTTGTATTTATAGCTGTAAAAGATCAGCAGAAAATTATGATTTTATATGGCTAAATTAGATACCCTTCTCTCTAGATTTTCCTCTTGGTTCATAACTGTTTCTCAATCTCAAATTTGGCACAAGGAGGGTGCTATTCAGGACACCCCACGTATGTTTTAGAGATGATAAGAGATTTTATAACGAATCTAAGTTTTGAATTTAGATCTCTTATACAAGTATTATCATGAAAATTCTAAATCTTCGAAATTTGTAAAAGGATGATGTAGTGGTTGAAGACTTGAGCTTTGAGAATATGCGTTTCTTAAGGTCTTGAGTTCGAGATTTATCTGTAACATTACTTCTTTAATGTCTCTGGTGCTTGGTCTAGAGAAGGACGTGGTTTATCTTTGTTTTAAAAAAAAATAAATTTGAACTTTTAGATGGGCATGGATGCACCAAATACGTTGTGGGCAATGCTTCAATTCCCTTTTTATCTGAAAAATAAAAGACAAATATTTATGTGGTAGGTAAAATTTTTGTAAACGACCACAAATTTTGTAGGCTGTTGGAATATCGAAGGCAGGAACGATGCAGCGCGTTCAAGTGAAGGCGCTACATTTATGGCCGAGTTTCCGTAGTTCATTAGGCGTCAATCTCCATTCTCAAAGCGTCAACCTAAATTCGTCTTCTTCATCATCTTCTTCTTGTTTACAATACAGGCCTTGGTCTGGTCTTAAAGCTTGGAGGCAGAGCCCTGTGAATGAGAATCGATTTTGGGGAAGCAATGGACCGCAGGGTTTGGTTGAATCATCATCATCATCTTGGTCGTCGTCGTCGTCAATTGAATCGGCTTCGTGTCTTGCGGAGTTGGGTGCTTTGGTTCTTTGTACCAGTGACCCTTTGACCAAATCCAGGCTCTCCCATCTCGCTTACTCCAAATGGTCTCAACAACATCTTCCCATTGGTGTTTTCGAAGCGCCCCCTCGCCCTGCTCGCCCTCCTCACCCCAAATTGGTTAGTTTTCTATTTTTGTTCTGTTCTTGAAGAAACTATGTTGTTTTGTTTGTTTGTTTGCTTGAATTTTCTCGGGGTTATGAATTTGTTCAGGATTGGATTTCATGGCCACATAGAAATAGTAATCACCTTCTGAATTTATTATGTTTGGGGCAGAATTCATCGTTGTATGTTTTGCTAGTCATTTTGAAATGATTTTTCATATTTAGTGGCGAACATGAGCAATAACTCAACTGGCATAAGTGTCTCCGTGACCAAAAACAAGAAGTTGTGAATTTGAATCTCTCCTTCTCAATTTTTATGCTTCAAAATTGGTAAAGCAAGCATAGCCCAACTGTAAATGACTTGTATACTCGACCTAGAGTTGGCATATACGAATCTGCAATCCCAAATGTTCATTGTTGAACTAAATAAATTGGTTTCAAATTAATTTTTATGGTATGTTGATTAGATTTAAAATGGTTTTGAATCAGTAAATGTAATTTGAACTGATTTTGAACCTAATAAAGATATAACCATTTCAAAATCATTCTAAGAACATGCCCTTCATGAAATTCTACTGCTTTTGAGTTGGGATTTAGAGAGAAGATTGAGGGTGTGTACATGGAATAACTTTATTTATTTTTCTAAGAAGACTGAAAGAATGGTTTGTCAGGTTGTCTTAACCGTTTGGCTTTCATAATTCCAGGTCTCTCCAAAGGAAATTCCCGCTCCTAAAAACTCGGGGTTGCCATTGAATGCTTATATGCTACACAATCTTGCTCATGTTGAGCTTAATGCAATTGATTTGGCATGGGACACGGTTGTTCGATTTTCGCCCTTCAGTGAAGTTCTCGGAGAGGGGTTTTTCGCTGACTTTGCTCATGTTGCTGATGATGAGAGCCGTCATTTTACATGGTGTTCACAGAGACTTGCTGAACTTGGATTCAAGTGAGGAGATTATAAACCTTGGCTGTAGTAGTTGATATTTGTTCGTTATTAACTCACCTTGAATCTTGATTGTATTGCTACAAGATATGGAGATATGGCTGCTCATAATTTGCTTTGGAGGGAGTGTGAGAAATCATCTGACAATGTAGCTGCACGCTTGGCAACGATCCCGCTTGTCCAGGTAAACTTGTGTCCATGCTTGTGATTAGTTATTTATTTCTTTATACAATGCTTGAAGTCCTTGTTTGCCATTATTCTGTTTGATGATCATGATCTAGTCTAGAATCTAGAAGTATAAAAAGGAAGAATAGCCCACTGCCCAATGTGAAAGGGACAGATCGAAACTGCTTCTGGAAAATACAATGGAAGAGGAACGGACTAATTAAATCTTAAAAATTGCTGGAATTTGAAGAGCTGGTTGCCTTAAATGTAGAATGGAGAAGTAAGTGGAAGAAATTAACAAAAGGCTGGAACAAAATCTGAAACCCTTGCTGGGAGGAAGTGAATCTGGTTGTAAAGATTTAAAAAGTTGGAAGGAAGGATGGGTACTAATTAAGCCTCATTTGAGGTTTTAGGAGCTAAGAAGAAATGAGTTCAATCTATAATAATCACCTATCTAAGAGTTACTTTTCTATGGGTTCCTTGACAATCTAATGTAGTAGGGAAACAGGTGACCCGTGAGATTAGTGTTGTGTAAGCTAGTTTGGACACTCATGGATATAAAAAATTTAACATATGATGCACCGTCATTGATGCTCCTTTGAAGAAAGGATGATCACGGACTCGCGGGATGAGGAGACAAACAGATTTTGCAGTATAGTTTTGGGAGAGTACCAAGCCCTTCTAGAAGAGCAGAAACTTGGATTTCTTTTGTTTATTTTAATAATTAGATTAGCTCGTTTGTTTATCGAAAAAATTTATATTAGCTCATTCGGGTCTATAGCCTTTTCTTTTATAAAAAAAGCATATATGTAATTAAATATCACATTCTGTAGGAAGCTAGAGGACTCGATGCTGGCCCTCGACTAGTGAAAAAGTTAATTGGCTTTGGGGACCATAGAACATCTGATATTGTAGCTAAAATTGCCGATGAAGAAGTAGCACACGTAGCTGTTGGTGTCGACTGGTTCATCCTAGTCTGTCAGAAAATGGAACGCGTTCCATGCTCCACATTTAAAGGTTCATATCCACCATCATGTCAGTTTATATGATTTCATTTAAATGATATAAGTCATATAGCTTCAATGCTGGATTTTTCTCTAGTAACATCTTTTCGGGATCAGTACAGGCTTGTTAAAAGAATACAATGTGGAACTAAAAGGGCCTTTCAATTATTCAGCTCGAGATGAAGCTGGCCTTCCCCGTGATTGGTATGAAAACTTCCAAATCTTTGTCTTAGAGTCTAATTTTTTTGCCCAACTTTCGGTCAATTGTTTCTCCAGCTATCATAATAATTTGTCTCTGTCCACTAAAATGGATACTGCTTGACTTTATAGGTATGATATATTAAACACAAACGGGCAGGATGAGACAAGTGGTGGTGCTAAAAATGAACAGTTATCTGCGGTACATAACCATCAATCTTGCCTGTACTTTTCTGAACCATGTATGTGTTTGTTTGTTTGTTTTATTAGTCACTTTTTGGTATTACATATCATTTCAGGTTTATGATAGACTTGTTTCCGTTATATCCATGGAAAGCAAGAACTCAAGTTTGCATGGGACTCCAGAATGAGAATGAGTTGTGTGATTGACCATCTTTTAGCGTTCTTGGAACCTGATGAGTGATTCTGGAGCATGGTTTCATATGGTTAGTTTCCTGTTTTATCTCAGCCATCAGGATTAAGAGCATGAATTCATCTCCAAACTAATGTAGAACTGCTTGAGGATCTCTAAATCTATCGTTTTTGGTCCCAACTCTGTAGATTTTGGCTAGAAACTGTGAAGAGATGAAAATAAATAAACACTATATACGAACTCTCTAGTCACTAGATTACATTTTGGAGAATTAATTAATCTACTTGCCTAAGTCGATGACGGTCTTTGGTTTTCTAGATAGAAGTTTAAAATATTTCCAAGTATTTGGTCTGGAAGGTGGCTCTGTATTTGTCCAGTTTCATATTTGGTCTGGATGGTGCCTCCTCAAGCCACATCTCTAGTTTGTTGCCGACTTTTTCACAAAGATGGCTTGTGGAAAAATTAAGGATGCGGCTCCAATATAGCCGAGAGTTTTGCAACTGGTTAAGTACTTCTCAAATTTGTTTCTAGTAGTTATTAGGGAGTATATTCCCTTCGAGTCCCAGGTTCGAGATTCACCTGTGACATTACTCCTTCGATGTCTCTCGATGTCTGGCCTATGGACGGACGTGGTTACCCTTGTTTAAAAAAAAGTTATTAGGGATTATGTAGATTTTTTGGTTTCTATGATGAAGCTACATTGCGGCGACCTCATTTAATAACTTTTCCTATTGTGTTCATAGCGAACTTTTTTGGATTTGGAAGAAGTTTCTATTGTGTTCATAGCGAACTTTTTTGGATTTTGCAGAACAAACTTCTTCCAACTTGAGGGCATTAGGGACCGGAAGCATTTGTGAGAGTACTAGTAGAATAGTATCAGGAGTAGGATAGTATTAAGAGTATAATGGTAATTAGTTGTCTTAGGTTATAAATAGGCTTACTTATTAAATGACAATAAGAAACCAAAAAGATTGTGGGTTCAATCCATAGTGGTCACATCTATGAGTTTCCTTGACATTCAAATGTTGTAGGGTTAGGTAGTATGTTTCGGGAAAATAGTCAAGGTGCACGTAAACTAATCCAAACACTCACGAATATTATAAAAAAAAAAGGAGTGCTAAGATTCTTAGTTGGTGTCGATTTTGTTGGTAAAGTAGCTTGGATATGAGGTCAACACTCTAGAATTGCTGATAATCTCCTCCTAGGCACTTTGCATACAAAATCTCACAAGGACCGACCCGATTATATCAAAATTTCTTAGTCGTATGCTTTTGTTAGGGGCACGTAACAAAACAATATTATTGAAGGTTTTGACATTGGAGGAGGCCTGGTGTTTATTACAAAGAGAAAGCTTGTTTGATATCATTAAAGAAACTGAATGTGTCCAGTTTTTGTATTAACCATCAGAAATCAGAATTCCTGGGTATCAATATGCATATAGATGTTTTTTTCTTTTTTTTTTCTTCTTGAAACTAGAAAATTAGAGCTTTGCTTTACTATATTCAGAGTAACCACATCCGTCCTTAGGTTGGGCATTGAGAGACATCGAAAGAATGGAAACATGAGAGATGTCTGCAAATTAATGTTATAGGTGAGTTTCGAACTTAGGAGCACATGTTCAAAGTCCAAACCTTCGACTTTTGCACCACCCCTTTGCCGGCCATTTATCTGGGCCCCCCTCTTGATTGATAACCACACACTAAGAAGTTTGGAGCCTTATTATTGAGAAGTTGAAAGAAGCCTAAAGGGTTGGAGTAGAACACACATTTCCAAAGGAGGTCGTAATCGAATGTAATAAGGCCAGACGATTGTCTCACAAAAATAGTCGAGACATTACATTGTGTAAGGTTTAGGGAATTGATGTTGAGCCTCCGGTAAAAATGATTGTTTTATGAAAATAGTCGAGAGACTCGAGATATAAGATCATTTGTTGGGCTGATCGTGGATATAGGGTCTCCCTTGTGCTTTTGGTGAGGGCATTTCTTCCCATATTGACTTGGACATTTTTGTTTAAAAAGAAACTAAAAATTTGAAATGATAGGGAAAAGGGAAAACCAAAATGATAACTGAATAATTGATTGTGTTATTTTGTCGAATTTTCCAAGAAGACGACTTGTCGCCTTAGCAAAGAAACCTTCTTTGTGTGAGACCTTTTATTTGTTTATTGCACCCTGGTTTGGAATTTTGTGTCTTATAAAGTTAAAGCACCAAATTTGATGATTTGAAACTTGAAAGGTATTGTGATTTGCAAACGAATGGCATTTTCTATGTTCCGTGTAAATTGAAAGTCATTTTGGAAAAAAAAAATCTATAAATATAAAAAAATTTAAAAAAAAGAAAAAATTGATTTAATCAAATTAAATTTAGAGAATTTACCATCAGCAGCACATTTTACCTCTTGTATTATATTTGCAGCATAATTTTTAAAATAATTTATCTATAGCATATTTATTTCTATAACTCACCTAGTGATAGTCTATCACTCACATAGTGATAGAACTCAATTTAGATTTCTATCACTGATAGAAAACTTAAGTAGTGATAGAATGAGTCTATCATTGATTGAATTCTATCACTAATAGAACTCGACAAGTGATAGAAGTCAATTTGAATTTTTTGTTACAAATGAAATTATTTTGGATTTTGTGCTATAGATGGAAATATTTTGCCATTTTTTATATACATGCAAAATCCCCTTAAATTTATGACTTCAATTAAAGAGTCCTTAGTTGATGGTCATTGATAAAGTAAAATTGATGACTTCTTGCATTAATGAATGATCATCAATCAATTGAAATTGATGACTTCAATAAAATTAAAATCAATTGAAAACATAAAAATTGAATTATTTTGTTAGGTATAAAATTGCTTTAACTAGTTTTGGTAAGTTTCAGAAAAGTTCAATTACTAAATTGTTAGATGATTAAAAATATGTAGACTAAACCATTTTCATAAAAGTTTCGGACACAAAGTGGTTTTAACAATTTTTTTTACAATAGAGATTTAAACCTCATAGAAAGAAATCAGGTAAAAAAGCTAAATATATATGTGTGTTGAAAATTAAGTGGTAAATGTTTTAACTTTTTTTTTTCTTTTTACTATATAAAATGTGATGATTCAAATATTTTAAACTCTTAATTGAGAATAACTACTTAATTCTATTTGGGTTATGTTATTGTCGTTTTCACTTCATTCAGAAGTTTGGAAATAAGGATGAAATTGAAAGTGTTTGAGTGATGAAGAAGATAAGGATTCTAAGAATCATCAATGGTGGAAAGAACGGTCGAAGTATCCATGGGATCGGAGGTTGTCGAAGATTGAGGAGGAGATTCCATGGCAATCGATTTGGGAAAAAAAATGCGAAAAAAGTTATTAACAGATACCATAATAGACTTGAGATAATTTGTGAAGATAACACTTGCATTTCTCATTAGAATGAAGGCTATTTATACAATATACAATTGGTTAAATATGCTAAAAATAACCTACACAACAACTCTTTTAATTGGTTTTACCTCTTTATTTTACAAAGATAAAACCTGTCCGAACGTTCTTAAAATTCCGAAGTGTATGAATCATGTTTTTCCTTTTCTTTCTCAAATTCAAACCCAACCACTTCGTTTATTGAGTCTTTCATTGAAAAGATTTGTATTATATATTAATTTCCATTAGAAAAATACAATTTTTTATTTAAAAACAAACCTTTCCGTCGTCATTTTAGACTTGCTTTGTTCAAAAAAAGTCATATAATAATGCTACACTTATACGCTTATCTGTACAAATTTGTCCAACCCCTTTAAACAAATTAAACAAGAAGTTATCTATTAGTTAATAACCATTCGATTACGATTGTTATTAAATTTAAAAATTAAAAATATTTTAAAAAATTATATTACAATTTCCAATCTCAAATATTATTGAATTTAAAGATAAAAATATATAAAAAGTTGAAAAATGAGATTTTCTTAATAAAATAATTATAAATTTACTCTTTTTTTTTTTGAAGAAATAAATTTACTTATTTACATCTATAGTTTTATACATTTTAATATTATTCTATAAATATTAATTAATACAGTATTATAAGAAAATATATGGTTTTTGTGATTGTGGAGTAGAAATAGATTAATACTAAATCAGATAATGATTCGCATTAACGATTAATTCGATTATGTATATATATGACAATAATCATTAATGATAATAATTATCGTTGCTGATTTTGTTTAAAATAACCAGAATTCTGTCGAAAAAAAAATAATAATAACCAGAATTATTTTCTAAATCGACTCAACTGTTAACAAAACGTCAACAATCTGCAACATAAAAACCAACGGAATAATAGAATCTCATTCACAAACGCGTAGTCTGATCAAAGCCACCTTGCGATTCGATCATCACCGAAAAACGCCACAGAAAATAAAATTTTGCAGCAAAGATGTGCTGTGGAGATGGCGATTGTAGGCCACTGGGCTTCTTGCTCGGCTTGCCTTTTGCTCTTCTTTCTCTTCTCCTTTCAATCGTCGGCATAGTGGTTTGGATTGTGGGGTAAAAATTTCTCAAAACCCCTTTGATTTTCAGCTTCTGGGTGTTCTTCATTTCGTTTGTTTTTTTTGAATCTGTTTCCCCTATTCGTTTTTCTGTCGATTTCTGACTGTAATTTTTGTGGGGTTTTGTCGCAGATTGACGCTTACTTGCATATGTCCTTGTTGCTTGTGCTTGACGGTCATCGTGGAGCTTGCCTTGGAGCTGATCAAAGCCCCAATTCATGTCATGGAGTGGTTCACTTCAAAGATTCCTTGTTGATTTTCATCAGAGGAAAGTGGGTGAAGCTTTTTAGTGTGTAATTATCTTGGTTATGTCAAATTTTCATTTCATATGGACTTGGTGCTCGTTTCGATTATCTTGGTATTTGTATGTTTTTATTTATAGAGATTCACTGAAATAGGATTGAATTGTTTGTTTGTTCATTACATCAATAATCAATATAGAATCGAAGTTCTCTGTTTCAACACTTCTGGATGCATATTTTATTTCATACAAAGTTTGGTTTTCTGATTTCTGATGATACTAGGATTGAAATTTTGTGTATATATTGTTATTTTGGAGTGAAAAGGACTGACAAAACAGTGTTTAAGCCTCATCTTCATCATGATCATCCAACATCCAAAAGCCATCATTGTCCTGTACCATGCCTTTGTGTTGAATACACCACCATGAGACAGGCACTAAGTGCTCATGTTTGAGAGCATCCAAATATTTGTTCACAAGTGCTATGTCTCTTTTCACTTCCAAGAAAAACCCACCTTTTTTTCCCTGTGTTCCTGCCACCCCATGAAGATAAACCTCCAAAGCATGCCAGGTCCTGAAATCTCCAGGACTCCTCAAGTATTCCGATTTTCGCGTATCGATTTCCAGCTTCTCTCCGACGTCCACATAACCCAACAGTGGGTAATCTGGTACTATGTCGACCTTGTTACGAATTTGCAGAAGATGTAGATCCTTCATGCGATGAAAAAACTTTCTGAAATTCTGGTCTCCTACATGTGGACTGGCAAACACAAATACCGTTACAGGGCAGAGTTTCTGGGGTTGTGTTTTTGGCTTATTTATCTGATTTGCAACAATGTCTGCTGCATTCAGGGTTCCAAGGGCAGCACCTAAACTGTGTCCGGTTATAGTTATACTGATCTCTTCATCTTTATATGCTTCTACTAGCCTCTCAACTTCAGATAGGACCTAAAAATTAGAAAATAATAGAATATAGTTAGTGTGTGTTATCAGTTAATAGAAAAATGATATACATATGATAGTATTGATACTCACCTGCTGTCTCGCGCTGTTTGGGTTATATGGAGATTGAGAGTTTTTAGAAGTGTAAATGTAAAGCCAGCCCTTGTGAACATTAGAATCATTAGCTGCTCCAAATAGTTCGGAGGCAGGAACAAGAGGAAACTCGAAGTCATTAACCCATTCCAATGCTTGTATTGTTCCTCTCCAAGTAACTACAATGTCCCTTCTTCCCAATGCAGTTTTTCCCTCATCCGTTGCCACTGCAATGTACCCTATCCAGTTCGATTCTTTGTTCCAAGCTTCCTTCAATAGAGACTTCAATATAAATGCTTCTGAAACCTCAATCCCTGAAGTTGCATATAGGAATTTGGTGATCATGTACTTGTACGGATTGGCTATATCTAAACCAACTTTGGAGAATAGGTTCTTCCTTGCAAAATGGCTGTCCCCGGCAAATTTTGACATCCTGTTCGAGTTGAAACTGTCATATGTCGCCTGAGCCATATCTCCATAGTGAAGAATGTATTTTCGAAGATCGATGTCCAAAGGGTCCAAGAGGTTCTTCCAGTTATCCTCGCCACTGAGCGTCCTCCACCTTTGAGCCATGTTACCTATCATTCTCTAACGAACCCTAACTCTCTCAAGTTATAAATGTCTTTATCCGGAGAATACAAGGTAATAACATGACTAAAAGCGTGTCGAGGTAGGTAGAGGTAGGTAGCGATAAAGTAGAGCACGAAAAACGCTTTGTTTGCTTTCAGATCATAATATTTGTATGTTACTGGAATGTAGCTAATATGTTAGAATTAGTTCAGTGATTGAATTTCCATGAGTTCACCTAGAACTTGCACCTGCACATGAACCTAAAATTAGCTACTGCGCATAGTAGGATTAGTTGACTTGTCAGCCCGAAGAAGCGGGTAATAAAGCATGTTTTTAAGATAATTGATTAAATTTGTTGTATCTAACTATGAATCCACCACACCTGAGGGTGAAGTTCATTATTTTATTTTTTTTTGTACAACAACAATATTTATGCTCGGAATTCAAACATGCGAGCCCTAATCAAAGATATATATCAATTACCAAAAGACTCAACCTGTTTGGGCTTTAGAGGGTGGAGTTAGAAAATAAGCTTTACCTAAATCTTATTCTATTTGTTGGTGTTTGAGTAGTTGTCCTGTTCAAGTGGTTTTTAAAGTCGGCCACTTTGCTACTACTTTATCTGAAACTCTCAAAGATAATCTGTTTCATTTTTTGATGTGGACATAATTTCAAGCACACTAATTCTTCTTTTAAAATGGCCATTATCAAACCCCTTGGCTTCAAATGTCACATGTTTTTAGTCACACCTAAAACTAAAAGAGACTGCCCGTCAATATTTCACAAATGGGATGCATTTTTTCTTAATTAAAACTCGCCCACTTCTTACAAACTTCTTGTAGTGGCTTTATTATAATTGCTACACCTCATCCAACTCAAAGAATTACATAGCTTCTCACTGCTGGTGAGAAGTAGAGGTAATCAAGCAATGGACAACAACTTCTTCATTAATCAGTCATGGAAGCTTTGCACCCTTACAAGCTTCACAGGCATTATTATCCTAGTATTCTTGCTTGGTCAAGATTATGAGGCCCTGAACTTTTTGACATTTCGAAGTGCGACCTCATCGGTGGCATCATCATCGAATCTTGTAGATTATTATGCTGCAGATAACATCCAGTCACAGTCCAATATTACTTCAGCAGCTAACATCCAGTTAAAGTCCAATGATACTTCACTTCTCAATGAGAATGATAAGTATGAGAAGATAAGCTGCAATATCTTTGTTGGAAAATGGGTTTATGATCCTAAGGCAAGTCCTCTCTATGATCAAACAAAGTGTCCATTTCTAAGCAACCAAGTTAGCTGTCGGAGGAACGGCCGGAGAGATTTCGGCTATGAGAAGTTGAACTGGGAAGCTACAGGGTGCAAGATTCCAAGGTAAGCTTAAAGTTCAACTTTAGCATTTCGACTTCTCTTCTATTTTCATCTCGTTTTGATCTAATGCCGATTTGTGATGGTGTTAAACTTTGTCACTTGAATCTAATTTTGAAGGTTTAATAGCAAAGATATGTTGCAGAAGCTCAGAGGAAAGAAAATGATCATAGTTGGGGACTCACTCAACAGAAATCAATGGGAATCTCTTGCTTGTCTTCTCTACTCTGCTTTACCTCCCTCTCAAGTTTATGTTGATGTGCAAAGTGGGAGCTACAAAATCTTCAGAGCAAAGGCAGTAACCTGAACTTGTAATTTTAGATACTATTAATCTGTATTTGAAGTAACAATACTTATTACAACCTCAGGAATACAATTGCTCAGTGGAGTTTTACTGGAGCCCGTTTCTCGTCGAACTAGAAGTCGACCGGGAAAATGGTGACAGAATATTGAAGCTTGATAAACTCTTAGTTATGTCAGAATGGAATGGTGCAAATATCATGGTGTTCAACACTGGTCATTGGTGGGTGCATCAGGGGAAGCTACAGGCGTAAGTACATCATAATTATGTTACATAACAAGAGCATTCTAACTGAACTATTCATAGCTAAAGCATGCTTTCTGATATAGAACAGATTGCATTTCATCTCTGAGAAACGAAGGAGGTGTTTGTGCCATCGTTTAAGGGTGAGTTAGGTTGGATCGTAACAACCCAACCCATTGGACAATCGATTTCAATAACTGTTGTGTTAGCCCATAACCTCTCATCCCAAGTCCCAACTATACAACCCTTCAACCATATTATAATAACTCACGTTATAATAAAATCCTTTATTTATAATAAGGATAAGAACGTAATAAATATTATGATAGAAAGATTATAAAAAACTATTCAAGTGTTTGAGGTGCTTGGTCCCTCCCTATTTTAAGATCACTCTCAAACCCTAGATACTCAATATATCAATAATTCTCAATATATCCTTACCTCCCTCTCTTTTTTTATTTATAGTATAATATTCTTATCCTATTCCTAATAGAATTTGAGTATTCCTTATTCTATTCAAAAATGTGTCTTATCAAATAATGTGCAACCCAAACACAAGTTATCCTAACTCCTATTATAATAAGTTGCACATCAAATGCAGGTTATTATAAGTTCATAACCTCCTGTGCTATAATAACTCTCTGTTCATAATAACCAAACCTTCATCCCATAATAACTATATATTCATAATAACCTAATCTTCGTCCCAAACTCACCCCAAGTGATTAAATTAAGGATGAATTTTGCAGGTGGGACTACTTTCATTACGATGGGAAGACAGTAGAAACAATGGAGATGGAGTTGGCACTTGAGGCAGCCATGAAAACCTGGTCAAATTGGATTGATCAAAATGTAGATAGGAAAAAAACAATGGTTTTCTTTCGAAGTATATCACCAGAACATAAGGGGAAGCAATGGTGTTACAATGAAACACAACCGATCTCAGATGAGTCGTACTACCAAGAGAACTTCCCCGAGTCAGTAACTGAAGTTGTCGAGAGAACAATCCAGAGAATGAAAACCCCTGTAAGATATTTGAACATAACAAAGCTATCCCGGTATCGGAGAGATGCGCATCCATCCGTTTACGCACGAAAGCAAGGGGAGCTATCGGTAGCAATGAAACAGAGAAAAGAAGAGATCATTGCTGATTGCAGCCATTGGTGTTTGCCTGGTTTGCCTGATACTTGGAACAGACTCTTGTATGCTAACATTGTATCAGACTCCTAATAGTTCTTGACTGATGAAAACATTGATATCCATTAACAGTTGAGAGTGAAGATTCATCACTATGCCTCTTCACCTGTTTAAACTGCTTTTCGCCAGCTTCCGCGGCTAAACCTAAAACCTCTTGTCCCTATCCGACTTACTGTTGGTTTTAGGCAGTAGTTGACCTCCAGTGATTCTTTTTTTTTTTTTTATATTAGAAACGAAAACATTTTCATTGATAAGATGAAAGTTTACAAAGTTTTGGGTTAGGTTATCAGCCGTGTTTATACAATGAGATAATACGATAAACTAAAATATTCCATCTCTCAAGTAGTTGAACTACCAACTATGATTTTTTTTTTTTTTTGAAGCATACCAACTATGATTTTTAAAAGTATAGACATGCATATATCAAGGATCATCTCATCGTCAGCTACAGGTCTAGGAGGAAATCATATCTTAACTGATCAGGACCTCTAGTAAATCAGGACCATTGATTTTGTTTCTTAATTGTTTTGAAAAGTCAAATTAAGAACTTCCTGAGATGGTAACATCCGTTCAGCAAGAAGGTTGATCTCTATCATTTGCAAATAAAAAAAAAAGGTTTCTGTTAATGCAGCCTACAAAATAGCATTGTATTTTGATAATATCTGTCGTAACAACAATTAAAGAAAAAAAATTATAAAATGGTGACACAAAGATCATACAAATTTAAGTGGTTTATTAAAGATGTGTTAGTTACATCTAGAATACCATTTTATTAAGAGATAAAAATACAAATGCTAGATAAATAGTTCAAGAGTTTTAAGAGAATTTATATAATGCTCCATAAATCACCGTACGAAAATATAAAATACACTTGATATATTTTCTAGGTTTTGGAGGTGTTGCCTCCAAGCCCTCATCTGGAGCTTCGCCTTTGGACCTCGTACTGAGTATTCGTAATTATAGCGCAACATAATTAGTTCTAGGCGTTTCAACATATATTCAAGGAGACAACTAAAGAATAGCTTGATTGATGAGTATCTATGATCAAGATTGAAGTTGAATAACCATGTCTTGGAAGTTAAATTAATCATCATGGGTCCTAGTAGTCAAAGAGAGAATGTTGGGAATATAAGAAATTATAAGTTCAATCTATAATATGATCACATATTTAGAGAATACTTTCTTGCTGCTTTATTCGACATGCTAATATTCGGGGGTCATATGATGTCTTCTACTGTGAGACTAGTCGAGGTATACAGAAGCTAGTTTGGACACTCGTTTATCTTTTTTTTTTTTTAAAGCCTAAGTTGATCGGCTAAAAACTAATAAATGACCTTAAAGCTCCATCAATACAAGAAACAAACAATAAGTTTCTACCGCAGCTGTTCATTTTCACGAAGGATAGAGCTTCACTTCACATGGGATTAGGCAAAACTGTATGAAAGTTGGGTGAATTCAAGCAAAAAAAAAACTCACCTGGAAATCATTTGTACTCTTCAAATTGATGAAGCTGCAAACTTGTTAGTTGATATAATTAAATTTATCCAACCTATCAACTTAAGATTTCAAATTGATTGGTGATTTAATACAATTCAACATTGTGTCAGAATATATAAAATTATGTTTTGTAAAAATTAAAATTGAACTTTAAAAAGTTTATAAATTTAAACAAAGCAAACTAATACAATGACAAAAAAGAAATTTAAAAAATGCAAATGATATTATTAAATAGTTTTTAGAAAAGTATATAGTTCAAAACTATGCTCAAAATTCGGTTTTTATATGGAGTTTTTTTTTCTTTCATATAATAAAATTCATATTAAGATCAAAATAATCAATTTAACTATTATTATAATCAATATTTGGTTAGGCGATCAACAAAGATTCTACTATCTAGAGAATTGAAACTTTATGAATAAAAATGTTTAATTTTGAAATGAAATTAAAAAGATCCTCATGTTTTCTTATTTGATGGTGACTTCCATTCACTTTTTTTTTTTTTGTTCTTTTGAAAAGAATATGCTTCCCACATGAGCCACAAAGTGATAGGATTGTCCACTTACTCAGTCCACAAGCCTAATGGAAAATAAGAGCCACAACATATTATATTAGAGCAAGATACAAGATCACCTCTTTTGCTATACAATGTGCAATAACATTCACCTTCCCTAAGATAATGCAAGGAAAAGGGATTTTTTTTTGTAGTATAAATTCGGGAAGGGAATTACAAACCTTACATAGAGAACAGAGTGCTTTCAAATAAATCAAAGTTAAATTTTAGGATCAAATCTATCACAAACTGGTTTATTAGAAAATAATGAGAACAATATGATATCAACCATATCCATCAAAAAAAAAATTTATAAAAAAAAATTATCGCGTAATTTTCAAAATAAATAAATAAAAACAAAGGGAGGATGAAAGAAAGTTCACTCGTATTCCTGAAACTATGCTACTGCATATTTACAAATGAAATATTTTGGTATGTTTAAACAAATTTGCATGACATTTAGACTACACATATGGATGATTATATAATTAATTTAATAGGTAATATGAGTTGTTTTTTTATTAGAACTTGGGTACAACCACTTTAACATGGTGTTAGATATCAATAAAAACAATATCTCAAACTGTCTTTATATATATATATCTATTATCTAATGATAAGTGGTGAATTCGAATTTCTTTCCCTCTAATTATTTTAAAACTAAAAGAAATATTGTGCCAAGTAATTATTTAAATCATTTTTTTTATAGAAGAATGAACAGTTCCCCTCGCATATATTTTAAAAATATCGATAAATATTTCTTTAGCTAAATTTATAAAATAATAAAATAAAACTAATAATACGTTTTCATTTATTAAATAAGTCATAGATGTTAGAATGTTTTTTAAAAAAGACCTTAGTATTCATATTCGCCATTAATTTTCATATATGTATATTTTTCATTGGAAATATTCATCTAATTTTGCTAATTCATTAAGTCAAATTAGTGTCTCAAAGTTCGAAAGATCGAAGTATTTTAATAATCCTTGCTCCTTATGGAGTCGTGTAAAATTAGCCTGTTTTAGCTCTTTTATTTTTTTATTTGGATGAAAAGTCTACTATAACCTTGATTTGTCGGTCAAAGCCTGTTATAACATAAGATAATAACAAAAAGAACTTTAGGCTCAAACAGACATCTGGTCCTCATTCAACTTCACGAAGTTGTGAGGGTAAATTTGAGAATTGGAAAAACGAGAAATCAATGAGAATCACTTTTGTGACACTTTTTAAAAAAAGACAGAGAATACAATAATATAATATTTAATGTAATACAACAATTCTTTAGTTCTATTGTGGTCTAATATTTTTTTTTATTCGTATAATCTTATAATATTTAGATATCAAAAAATTTCTTCATAAATTAAATTTATCATCTTATACATTATAAGATCTTTTTGACCAATTGAACTACTTTCATGATGATTACTCTTGGTCAATAATCTATTAACATTAACATAACGATTTTATCTCCTCAAATAGTAAATAGAATAATTAAAATAAGAGACTATAACAACTAAATTTAGAAAATCTATCTACAACCATATAATATATTTGCTATGTCGAGGAAAAAAAATAGGAAAATAGATTAATGGAAATGGAAGAAGAGGAGAAAGAAACTTTAAAGTTAATTGCAACCCACTCCATATGCTAGAGTTAGTTTGTTCAATTTTTCCATATATCATTATAGTAGATGAAAAAAACACTTTTATTTTTATTTTTATTGAGTATACCATTCACATGTTCAATATATTTAGAGGAATATTTGGTGGAGCCTAGACTGCACCCATCTCACATACTACCATTTAAGAATCACAATTTTTTTTAATAGATTTTTTTTCGTGGTCGTTAAGAGATGGCATGTGGAATAAAATCTTTCTCATATTTTTATTTATTATTAGCAATACTTATAAGGATAGGTAAGCATTTGAAAATATTTAACACTATTTGGATCACAAAATTCTATACTTTAATTTTTGTTTCATCAATGAAAGTTAATTTTTTAAAAAATTTAAAAAAATGAAGTCCAAAATTATGATAAATATTTTTAACATACTTGTCCATCCTTAGGTAAATTTTGCTTTAAATTCATAACTCCCAACTCAAAGTCTAACATATTTAGTCTAAAGGAATATTTTGGGCCATATAACTTAAGTTACATTATATTTCCTTTTATTTTATTTTTTGGTTTAAAATCAAATAAAATGTGGTTTACATTGAGCTCTAAATATTTCTGAGAAAAAAAATAAAAATACACGTGGTAGGTATAGATTATGCGTGAGGTTTAAAACGCCGTCATCTCCATATTCAGATACCCTATTAAAACCCTTTCTGTAATCTCAACTTTTTCGCTCATTTCTCACCACTCTCTTTGCTCACTCATCCATGGCGGCCGCCTCCTATTTCGCTCCTTCCATCTCTTCCAAAACCCTAAAACATGCGGCTGTTCCCCTCAAGCAATCCCTCCTTTCCCCTTCCAGCTTAGACTTCTTGTCATCTACTTCTTCCGTGGGATTCAGCGCTCTCAAGGCGGCTGGAGCGAGCGGCTCTGGTTCTTCCGGCTCGGCTCTCGGCGCTCGAATGGTCTCCGCTCCTGCTATCAAGCCGCTTCCAACGCTTGATTTTGAAACATCTGTCTTCAAGAAGGAGAAAGTCGATCTCGCCGGCCATGAAGAGGTTCTTTTTTGTGTTTAGGGTTTGGAGGAAGTGAGCTGTGATTGTTATTTGTGCATTCATTTCTTGAGATCTGCGTTGATTTTGTTTTTATTTGTGTTTATGCTTTGCAGTATATTGTGAGAGGAGGTAGGGATCTTTTTCATTTGCTTCCGGGAGCGTTTAAGGGGATTAGGAAAATTGGTGTCATTGGTTGGGGTTCACAGGTGATGTTATTTCATTCATACTCTGGAATCTTATTTCTGTCATGCTTTGTTATGTTCTGATGGAAAGTAACAGAATAATGGATTGATTGAATTGCTGAACTTGACGTATACAATGCTGTTCATTTCAAATCGTTGCTGGACTCTTGGAAGTTGTCGATTATACATTAGAGTGGATTTTTCTGTTAATAATAATAGAAGAAATTGGTGGGACATTTCACAAAATCAATGATAAATTGAAGAAAGAAAATCATTATATTTCAAGTATCAACCTACGTGCAAAGATATATATATATTTTCAACTCAAGCATCTCCATTCTGATTCTCCTATGGTATTAGCACAAATTTTATGGGATATAGTGTAACTTAGTGACCAACGAAGTACTTCAACTTTCCTATAATGTAACTCTTTCATAAGTGTTGTTGAGTTGGAAACTGAAGTGTTATTTTTTAGAAACTGACCCGATGTGTGCATCTGAATGTATAAAGCTTTTTACTCTGAGAAGCGCTCTCTCGAAACCCATATGGAATTTCTTGTCTTTTCAGGATGGTGGAAATTTTTCTTATCCTTTATTTATAATTATTGATCCTTAGTCTAACCATACTTTATGCGTGTGCATGAATTTTTAACATCAGGCACCTGCGCAAGCTCAGAATTTAAGGGACTCACTTGCTGAAGCCAAGTCTGATATTGTGGTTAAGGTGATTTTTAAAATTTAATTTTTATTTTGTACATTTCAAGTTACTCATTATCTCTTGTACACAACTCATTTTGGTGCGTTTATTTCCTATCCTATTGTAGTTTTTTATCCTGTATTATTGATTAGTTGCCTATATAAATGTAGATTTTTCCATGATGATTTTTGTTGATACAGATTGGACTGAGGAGGGGTTCTCGTTCTTTTGCGGAAGCTCGTGCAGTTGGTTTTTCTGAGGAGAATGGGACTTTGGGTGATATATATGAAACCATTTCCGAGAGTGACCTTGTTATGCTTCTTATTTCTGATTCTGCACAGGTCAGTAGGACAAATTATCTCTACATTGTTGCTACGCCTACTGGTACTATTAAGCTAAAGTCACAGTGTTTTAGCCATGAGTTTCTGTTAAGTGCTTGTGATCGTAAATATATTTGGTCTTTCAATTACTTATATAGTTGGTTTTTTAAAAAAAGTTACTTGCGTAGTTGTATTCTTGGGATGCTGAGGATTATCTACCAATTTTCCCCCCTTTTTCCCCCTTTATCTTCATCTCCTTCCATTATTTTTAACGTTTTTTGTTGGATTGTAAAGTTTTAATATCCTTGTAAATTTGCAGGCTGATAACTATGAGAAGATATTTTCTTACATGAAACCAAACAGCATTCTTGGGCTTTCCCATGGGTTTCTTCTTGGTCATTTGCAGTCATCGGGGCTTGATTTCCCTAAGAATATTAGTGTGATTGCTGTTTGTCCCAAGGGGATGGGTCCATCTGTGAGGAGACTTTATGTTCAAGGAAAAGAGATAAATGGTGCAGGAATTAACGCCAGTTTTGCAGTTCACCAGGTAATCTTGCATTCTCCGCTTCGAGGTGGATATTAATTGATGTACTTGGTTGCTATTTACACAAAGTGTACAGGATGTTGATGGTAGAGCCACTAATGTCGCATTGGGATGGTCTATTGCCCTTGGCTCTCCGTTCACATTTGCTACGACTCTAGAGCAAGAATACAGAAGTGACATCTTTGGTGAACGAGGTATACTATTCACCACACGTGTACATTCAAATATGTACATATTCTTGGTGTAAATATCCCCTTTTTATCACTACAGTTTTTTGAGGTTTCTTGTATCTTATATTTACACGTATATGTGCATACATTCTGAATACCTGACTTTTTTGGTTGATAGGCATTCTACTTGGTGCTGTTCATGGAATTGTGGAATCCTTGTTCAGAAGGTACACTGATAATGGAATGGCTGAAGATCTGGCTTACAAGAACACTGTTGAAAGCATCACTGGGATTATATCAAAGACCATTTCCACTAAGGTTGTATCTGCTGGCTAGATTTGATTTTCAGTAATTTTCCTTGGATGCACTTTCTTTTTATATTAATAATGCCTATTTGCTTTTCTTCCTACACAGGGGATGTTGGCAGTATACAATTCCTTCTCTCTTGATGACAAAAAGGAATTTGAGAGAGCATACAGTGCATCATATTACCCCTGCATGGATATTCTTTATGAATGTTATGAAGATGTTGCCAGTGGAAGTGAGATTCGCAGTGTCGTGCTTGCTGGCCGACGATTTTATGTATGTTGGTATTTTTTTTCAGTTCACAGTAATAACATTTTGCTGAAACTACTGGTTTGCAGTTAAAACGAGTTTTTCATGTTGGGTCTGTATAATTCTAGTTGATAATTGTCTATAACTTATACTTAATAACTTGATATGATTTTTATTAATATTTTTATCATTATTTTTCGTATTACAGGAAAAGGAGGGTCTTCCAGCCTTCCCAATGGGGAACATTGACCAGACCCGGATGTGGAAGGTCGGTGAACGGGTTCGAAAATCACGCCCTGCAGGTGACCTCGGCCCATTATATCCGTTCACTGCTGGTGTATATGTGGCTTTGATGATGGCACAGGTAACAGATATGTTATTATGTAATGTTCAAGGGAGGAATGAGTTCAGAAGCTAGGAAACATTGTTTTTGACGAACTATTTGTGTGACATGTCTGACACAAAATTTTATGCCATTATTTATTTTTTTTTTTTTTTTTTTTTTTTTTTTAATTGTGACATATCATGGACACTTCATGAACCCATTATTTCATATACTTTCCAAGTGGACGATGACCCGATAGAGAGGCAGGCGGTGTTGTGGGGGGAGGGAATCGACGAAGTGCCCATTGAGTGTAGATGGGGAAACTAGAAAAGGTAGAGAAAGAGGGAAAAAAGAAAGGAGATGAGGAGAAGAGAAAAAGAGAAAAAGAGGCAAAAAAGAAAAGGAGAGAAGGGGAGTTGGTGCATATTAGTTTTTTTTAAAAAATAAATTTTGTTTTGTGATCTTTTAGTTAGACATTTGTAGGAAGTGGGTTTTGTTCTTTTAGTAGGTTTTCGTGTGCATATATATCAGCTGACCTAAACACTTAGATGTATAAGACACCTATTTCACTTAGTTATAAAAACTAGTCCCTACGGAGTGGCACAGTGGAATCCATTATTTTTCATTATTCAAACAAAGAACTGCCAGCTTCATAATATAATTCTCTTTTCAGATTGAGATTCTGAGGAAAAAGGGCCACTCCTACTCTGAGATCATCAACGAAAGTGTGATTGAATCAGTGGACTCTTTGAACCCATTCATGCATGCTCGTGGTGTTTCATTTATGGTCGACAACTGTTCCACAACAGCACGTTTGGGATCTCGAAAATGGGCTCCACGCTTCGACTACATTCTGACCCAACAGGCCCTGGTTGCCATCGACAATGGTTCAGCTGTGAACCAAGACCTTATCAGCAACTTCCTGTCTGACCCAGTTCATGGAGCAATTGAAACATGTGCCAAGTTGAGGCCTACCGTCGACATTTCTGTTCCAGCAGATGCCGATTTCGTTCGCCCAGAACTACGTCAATCTGGCAACTAAAATGTGCCAACAAGAGGGGAGGCCCTTGAACTAAGTCGATTGCGCCCAAGGACTGCTGTATGTATCTTTGAATATGTACTGTTATCCTGATTTTTCTTGAAGGTCTAGTTTTTAAATCTATGTTAAGCTAGTTGAGTGAGTGGTAGTAATAAGTTGAATGTTCTAGAGTTTTCATGGTCGTTTTGTCAATGCCGTTGCTCTGTAGACTTGCGGGATCATATCGTAATTATCAGCTATTTTCATGGCATTTAAATATTATTTTCATCCTAATTATTGAAGTAGTTGAGATATACATGAACTAAAACGAACGAACTAAAGCGAACGACATTTACAGGAAAGGGAAAATGGTCTGGTTTTTTTTTTTTTTTTTTTTGTAATATTGGTGTTATTAATATAAAAGCTAATTTTATAAAGTATGTTTGAATTTTACACTTTGTTTCTAAAATAAATTTTAAGGCCGTGTTTGAGGATCCTTTTTGTGTAACGAAGGATCAAGTCATTATGTTTGGCGTCATAATACATGCTTCTCTCTCTCTCTGTTTTTTTTTTTTTTTTTTTTTATGTTAATTCAATTTGTAATAAATTGTAACTTACATCTCAAACATCTTTTATAATAACCAAAAGTCAATCCATGTGCTAATGGCCCAAAAAGTTCCATTATTACTTCCCAAGTATCAAAAAATTTACAGCAACTTTTCTCTAAAAAATAGAAAGCTTTTCATTTTCTATAACTTGTCTTCATATTCTTAAATGTGAAGGGGCATCTTAAATGTGAAGGGGCAGATATGAAACTCTTACATCTAAGATCTAAGTTGTGTTTTGAGCACAAGTAATTTGATATTTTGAGTCATAAATGATGAGGACCACATTTGTATATATTGAAACATAAGCTATTGTTGATTAGAATAATTAAAAATATTATAGAGAATCAAAATAGAATCATATGCTCATGGTTGAAAGACAAATCATAATGTAATTATCCAAATTTAAAGTTAGTATATTTTTGTTAACTCAAAAGACATGACAAAAAACTTTATCACAACATACCAACATAATTTGGGCCATGAGAGAGAGAGAGAGAGAGAGATTAAGCAATGGAGTTGTTATTTTATCATCACAAAGGTTAAGTAAGAATAATAATATTCTAGAATTAATCAAGATTGTGGAGCATTGGATCCCATAATAACGTGTCTAATGCAATGATATGATATCATCAATCATATAATTTGTGAATTAGGAAAATAGTTTTCTTTATTTTATTTTATTTTTTTAAAAAAACTTACTTTAATTTTTTTTGCATCTTTAGAAAAAACCATCTTTATTTGAAGGAACAAAGAATATGAGTGATTTGCACCTTTAGAATCTTAATTAAATAGGAAAAATGGCTTGGACAGTAAAAGAACTGACTACATTTGAATACCAGAACTTGAAAAATGACTTAAACGCTTGTATTTTGTAAAAATTGTTAAACCTAATTGTTATTACAATTATGACCCTTTCTTCAAAAAATGTCCTGACACACACATATATAGAAGGTAAAAAACAGTATTTATAAGTTAAGTAGCATTTATGCATTTGTGCGACAAAAAAAAGTCATGAATTTAAATGATTTCTCGTCATTATTGTTGAATTAAAAAAAGATATTTAAAATTAATAATTATTTAGTTTGCTAATCTACTTTTTATAAATATCAGCAAATTGCAAGTTAAATTTTGAAAATTAAAAAATGTTTTAAAAAAATTATTATTAATATTATTATTATTAGAATGTAGTTTAAAATTCAAATCTTTCCTAAAAATGAGAATCATGGCAAGATTGTGAGGAAACAAAGTTAATTTTCAAAAATAGAAAAATAAAACCAAACAATCAACCGAGCCAAATGATTATTAAACATAACACATACATGAAGTAGGTCAACTTCACAATTATATTTTCCGAACTAAAAGATTTATTCCAACAACATATGAGAATTAGATATGATCACTCAAGCAATTGGTTGAGAGTACATACCTTGACCATTAAAAACTATATTCAAGCTGGATATCAACTTTTATACCATAATATAAAAAGTTATTGTTTTAGGAGAAGAACAATGTACAAAGAATGCCTAAATTTATGTATGGAAATGACTATTTTAAAAGTAATTATTAGCACAATAAGGAGAATGTGTGATCTTGAGACATTTCATGGGTGTTTAATAGGTCTCATATAACCCATATACAAGTTAAGAGAATATACTTTTTTTAGGTGAAGGAATCAGATTCCACACTTATTTTTTGTGTTCCTAAAGATAAGAAAATACCATTATTTCCCAATCTAGAGGGACAAAAAGAACCCATCACATACCTTTGACCAATGGAATGGCCTTTAAAATTCCTATTGTCCATATTGGATCAGATTTGATTAGATTAAAAAATACATATACTTGTAGTTTGTCTTTTGACATAAGGTAGAAAACAGTTGTGTTTGGTTTGTTTAGAGTTAAATAATATATGAACAGTTATGGGTTCATTTTATGGTCGAAGAATATATGATGGATGGAAGAGATCATGAATGGTGCGGTGGTTACATGTTTAAAAATTAATTTTTTACTATTTTTTATATATAATTAAATTTTTTTTTTTTTTTAATTCTACTAAGTTTTCTAGACGCTCACATATATTTTAAAAAAAGTTTTTTCATGAATAACAAAAACAAATCAAGTATAATAAAAATGGATCCAATCACATTAAATTGATAGCCACAATGAATTAAATTTATAATATTTTGATTTTTCAAAATTATCTTCATCACTATTTATGATGTATAAAAAAAATGGAAAACTGAGGGATTTTATTTGTTTGGAGGTCGGTTGGGAACCAACTAAGAAATCCTTTTGTTGTGGATAAGTTTAGAGGAAATACGTGTAGCCAAACAGGGGGATATCTTGGCTGCTAACGGCAGAAAAAGGCAAACGGTTTTGGCGCCTGACGTGCCTAGCTGGAAGCTGTTGGCAACCTGCTTATTAATTTTATTGACTCTTTTGCCCATCCCTCTCCAAATGACATCTCTACCCTTATTATTAATTCTTTTTTTCATTATTATTATTTTTTTAGAATTTGTTATTTTTAGGTTAAATATGTGAGAGTGTTTTTTTAGTCTAATAAGTGGAAGAATACGATCCACGGATCTCCTTGTTGTTTTTTTTAGTACATATCAAGGAATGGGCGACAAATACCGATTATCAGACTCGAATGTGACGTTGGTATTGAATTGATTTACAACCAAACAATAAAATCATTGCGTTACTGAGTCATTCAATCAGATCTTTTCGTTGTTGATTCATCAATAAATTTTATTTTCAATTCATTCTCATATTTATTTTTGGGTGGGAGTGTTCAAAATATTTGCTTGTATTTTGACTATTTCATGAAATATACTAAAAAATTAGTAAAAAAATAAGTTCTAAATAAATGGTTATCATCCATTCGACCTCATAACTTCTAGATTTTAAGACTACTTTTATATTAAGCCTATCTTTAATGGTTGAGAAAATTACTAATTTAGTCTATTCAATTTCGTATGTTTAGATTTTATATTTTAATCGTCTTTTTTTTTTTCGAGATTGCAATAATTGGGAGAGAACGGATTTGAATTCATGACTTCATAATTAATGAGTGTATACTAATGTTTGTGATCTAGTACTTTTATTGGCTATTCGTTAATGGTCTAATAGACTATTGATCTTACTATTTATTGTGCTTAAAGATTACAAAAAAGATTTATATAAGCAATGCATGAAAATCCCGAATATTTGTACTTTAAATTATATTGATTGAAAATTTCCATCATATTATGTACTTTTATTGTCCGAATTATCAAAACATTGACATGTAAAAAATATATAATAAAACAATGTCATTATTGATAAGCTTGGTTTTTAAAAAATATATTTTTTTTAATAATAATCAAACTTTAATTTTTCATTTGTGTTTAAATTGATTCAAGAATATAAAAATGTTAAATCAATTAAAAGTTTATTGGATACAAAATTGAAAATGGAAAGTTGAAGCATTTATTATAATTTTATTTTATGTTTTGATTCAATAACAATGAAGGGGTATGGGATTCAAATCCATTAACCTATAATTAATTTGTCATACAAAACGACAGCAAAATTTTACTCTTTTTGGCTATTAGAAATTTGTTAAGTTCAAGATTTATTACAACTTTAAAAAAATATGCTAGACACCTGTTTTCTAGCGTTATTAAAACTTTTTAAGTTTTTTTTAATATTAAAAGAATTAGTATATAATAGTTTCATTATTTTATACTAATTCAGATCAACACTACAATCATCCTAAAAATTAGTATTTAAATTTCATATTATTTAAGAACACTAATGTCGAGATGTGATTTTTTTTAAGTACATATTGAAAGAGGTGAACAAATACTGATTTCCAAAATCAAACTTGTAACGTTGATGTTGAACGGCTTTTATTAGCAATATGTTTTTAAAATTCCTTAAACTATCAAAACATTTTTTTTTATAATTAACTTTAGTTGTAATAAAAGAAAAGAAAAGAAAATATGTCTATGGAACTAAACACATTGTTTGTTTTTTTTTACTCCAAGTTTTTAAATCTACAAATACTATTTCATCTATGATTTTTTTTTTCTCTGTGATCTAATTTTAAAACAAAATTTCAAAGCTCAACTCTAATTTTGAAAATAAAAAATATATTTTTTAAAAGATCATATTGTTTTTAAAATCTTGCTGAAAAATCTGTTATTTCCTTTTCAGAAATGAAAACCATATAAAAATATAATTTATCAAAACCGATCTAATATTGTAATTTTGTTTTGTTGGTGGTCTCACATTTGAAATATTGAAAAATAGCTTAATTTTTTTTAATAAGATCTTATGTTACTATTCTTTAAAATTAGGATAGGATATCATATTTAAGTAAATTTATAAAGTTCGTAGACACTTAAAATAATTCCTCAAAAAAAAAAAAAGACACTTAAAATAATTAAACAGAAAATGCAAGAGATTTAAAAGTTTATTAGCCAAAACATCTAAAATTATATTCTTCGAATACAGTTGAATTATAGAAAATATTTCTAAATACGAGAGTTAAAATAAAAAATCATTTTAATTTTTAAAAACTTTCAAAAGTACTCTTGAACTTTAAATATGAGAAAAATTAATCGTAACTCGTTAATATCATGTATCACATAGTAACCGTTATAAGTTCGAGTCTCATTTGAATTAAAAGATATATATAATAAGTGAAACTTTCCTTTTATAATACTATTAAATGTATAGGATAATATTAAAAAAAAGAAATTATAATAGATAATCTATTCTAACAAAATAATTGCAAATTTAGACAAATTTAAAAATATTTACATTATATGATATTATAATATTGATTATATAGTATTATTTTATTATTAATATTATAATTTATATTATTGATATAGTATTATCTATTAATAATAACGTATCCATATTTATCGAATGAGTCTGTGGCGCACTGGTTTGAGTGTTTGGTTGTAAACGCCCACTATCGTAAATACATTTCCAATTCTTTCTTAAAAATAAAAAAAGGATACATTTCCCAAAAAAAAATCCATTTTCTATAACTTAAGCCTTTTAATGACAGTTTAGAAAAAAAAAAAAAAAGTAGAGTGAAAAACAAAATGAAATTTTAATTCCCTATGGGTGTGTTTATTTTTGGTAGAAAAGAGTGGAGAAGTTTAGTATAAAATGGAAAGAAGTTGTTAATAGTAGTCTGTAGTGATTAATTACTCGTTTGGGGATTAGAGTTAATAGTGGTGAATAATGAACTACTTGTTTGGGAATTGGAGTTAATAGTGGTTGATATAATTTTTTTTTTTTTTTGAAAATATGGTTGGAGTAAATAACAACAATTATATGTTGTTGTTTTTTTCAGTACCACCTCAATTGTTGTTAACTGAACTTAAAAGACATTTTTATAGTTGATCATATTTGTTTTAAAAAAATTAATTTTATATTTTGTTACTAAGCATATGAACAGCATGAATGAAGCAAACAATAATAAATTTTAAAAATTTAGGCTAAATTTACAATTGTATAAACTATTAAAATGTGAATTATTACAAAAATAATAATAATATATTTACGTGAAACTTGTAAAAATACATTATTCTAGAAAATAAAGAAATATAAAGTACTAGGATATTATGGTTTTCTTGTTAAAAAAAACAATCATAGTCAAACTTTACGGTATAATTAATACTCATTATACGGTATTGTTTATACATAATACTATATAAATACACAATATTGTACTAATGACAAATAATATTGTATTATTATAATATCCCAAATTATATTATACAGTGAATATTAACCATATCCCATTTTTTTATTATGGATGCAAATATTTTCAAATTTACTTAGATATTTTGTGAAGTTGGACTATGTAGCACAATTTTCCTTTAGTCTATGTACTTCTAATTTTATTTTGATTATTTTCTTTTTAAATGTCAAATTTTAATTATTATAACGATAATAAAGCTAAAATTTAGTATTTGTTGTTAATTTATTATTATATTTCATTTGTAAATTTTTTCTTATTATTTTTTCAAATTTTTAGAAATATGGTTACATCAAATGTTTTATTTAAAAAAATGAGATTTTTGTATGAATTAAAATTATTATTCATTGATAATTTTTTAACGAAATAATTCATTTTAAGATCGAATTTTCGAAAGTAGAATTAAATTAGATTGCAACCAATCTATTAACCCAATATGCTATTAACTTTTTTGATAGAGTTAAAATTATTTTTAGAAAGAAATATTTAAATATTGATGTTAGTCGAGATTAAAAGATAAATTTGACGAAATTTAAAGTGAGATTTAATAAAATTATTTTTTTTATAAAAAAAATAGAGATTTGATAGAGGATTTGAAGAACGGTTAAAAGGGGTTGAAGAGTAATTAAAAAAGAGTTGAAGAGTGATTGTTTACTACAAAATATAAATGACGGTTGTTGAGTCCTCATGTCTAAAGAACAAACATAGCCTACGAGATAGAAAAAAAAAAAGAAAGAAGATAAATTAAGAGAATGCAGGCACAGAAGAAGCACACTTATATAAGAACTAAAAAAGGGTTGAAAACGATGATTTCTTAAGTAAACGATTAGCCATTGGCGACGAACAAAAGGAACAACCTGTGCCCGTGAAGCTGCAGCTTAAATAGGGAAACCCAATTGGAAGAAAAAAAATATATTAAAAGATCGCAATCTGAAAAAGAAGAAAAAAAATCTGAAAGAAATTTTAGTTTCTTTCAACTATTTTTTTCTTTGCAGATTCATTCCTTACTTCCTTCTTTAATTTCACGAGATCCCCATTTTCTTATCTTCTTCTTCCATGTCTTTCTCAGACCAGCTCTGTTCTTATGCTGTTCCTCTGTTTTCTTTATTTCTCTGTTCTACTCTTCCAATAACAGGGATTTAACCCCCCAAAACAGGTCGTGTCTGTTTCTTTTTGTATGGTGTAATTGGGTTTTTTGTTTTGGTTGTAATCTGTGGAGCTAATGTCTCACACTGTGCAATCGATTCAAGAAATGGGTTCTGATTCTGTAACAGGGCGGTTTCGTGATGCGTTTGGTTTGGGGGACAATAAGCCTGATGTGAAAGAGCACGATCTGAGTTCGCCGGTTTCGCCATTGATGATGACTCGAAGCTCGGCTATTACTTCTAGTAGCAGTTCGAGTTCATCTGGCTCTGTTACGGGCAAAACTAACAATACCCAAATGGGTAAAAGATCGGAGGGACAACCGTACAGTAATTCTGGGGAGAGTTCAGTGTCGTCGGAGATTGGTCCGAGCGGCTCCGATGGTCACCGATCCGCCGCCGCACTGCGGAATTCTAGACCGGGTCACCGACGGTCGGTTTCGACCGGATGGACATTAATCTACACGGGAAAAACCCTCACAAGTACGAGCAATGGAATCAGCTCGGCCTCTTCGAATCCTATTAACAATGCGTTTCCGAGCGGCAACATTTGCCCTTCCGGCAAGGTTCTGAAGGCCAACATTGCGCACAGAACTCCAAATCGGACTGATAAGCTGGGTTCCGGCACCGGAAACTACGGCCACGGCAGTATTATCCGCGGCGGTGGCGGCAGCGGTAGCGGTGGAGCCAAATTGGGTAGCCAGGGAAATCTGGCTGAAGGGATTTTAGGGTCCGGGAATTTGCAATTGGGGTGTGAGACCTTGATGGTTAAAAGGGCAATGTCGAGCTCAGATCCAGAGGAGGTCAAAAGGGCTGCAAATGAATTGTATAGAAGAGGGAATTTTGTAGAAGCTTTGTCGTTGTATGATCGAGCAATTGCGTTATTCCCGGAAAATGCTGCTTATCGAAGCAACAGGGCGGCGGCGTTGACGGCGCTTGGTCGGCTCGGGGAGGCGGTGAGGGAGTGTGAGGATGCTGTGAGGCTTGATCTCGGTTATGCAAGAGCTCACCAGAGGCTTGCTGCTCTTTATCTTCGGTGAGTGTTTGAATTTTTTGTTCAAATTAAAGTTGTTTATGATGATACATTGCTTGGATATTACGAATTCTGAGGAGATAGTTTTTTTTAATAGTTTGTTCTTGGTTCTGCTTATTGGTATCAGTGCTGTTTGCTTCAATTTTTAGGAACATGTGTAGAATCATGGTTATTTTTGTAGGCTTCATAGTTTTCTTAGATCACTGAATAGAATTTGAATTCTAGTTCTTGAAATGTATCTTCAATGGGGTTTATCAATATTGTGATTGCTTCATAAGCTGTAGGAATGGTTTAATTCAAGGATGCTTCTATGCTTGAAGTTTCTGGTTTTGTTGCCAACATTCTTTTTCCAGTTTTGGGCAGGTAGAGAAATCTCGAAGTCATCTCCTTTTCGCAGGACAGCCGGATCAGTCCGAGTTGCAGAAGTTGAAGTCGCTCGAGAAGATACTGAATCAGTGTGCAGATGCTCGAAAAGCCGGTGACTGGAGGAGTGCTTTGAAGGAAGCTGAAGCAGCAATAGCAGCTGGAGCAGATTTTTCTCCGCAGGTAGAACTCATAGATACGTTTGTTCATGTTTATGTGTATTTCAGACCTACTGAAATTTATTTGAATGCAACGTAAAGCTTGTAGCATGTAAAGCCGAAGCCCTTTCGAAGCTCCATCAGCTTGAAGATGCAGACTCCTGCCTATCAAACATTCCTAAGTTTGAAATTCTTGTTTCATGCTCACAAACCAAGCTCTTCGGTATGCTTGCAGAAGCTTACGTGTTCTATGTTCGTGCCATGGTTGAGATGGCATTGGGAAGGTAGTTCATTATTAGAAAAATAAGTTCAGTTTATGGTTTAATGCTTTTACTCCTAAGGTAAACTAGAGCTCATTGGTCTTCTTTCAGGTTTGATAATGCAGTCCTAGCTGCTGAGAGAGCTGGCAAGATTGATTCCAATAATCTTGAAGTTGCAAAGTTGTTGAGCACTGTGAAAATGGTGGCGAGAGCTCGTTCTCGAGGCTTTGATCTTTTCAGCTCTGGAAGATATACAGAAGCCTGCACAGCATATGGAGAAGGCCTCAAGTATGATAGTTCGAACCATGTTCTTTATTGCAATCGAGCGGTTTGTTGGGCCAAGATTGGACTTTGGGAACAATCTGTTGAGGACTGCAATCAAGCCCTCAAGATTCAACCAAACTACACGAAGGCCCTTCTTCGCAGAGCCGCTTCAAATGCAAAGGTGAAAAGGATGCTAGGTGTCGATTCTTTCTCTTTGTTATGGGAAATTGATTTAAATGTTGTGATATATGTTCTTACATGTTTTCTTGTTCTCTCATGGAATATTTTAGCTTGAAAGATGGGAAGACGCTTTGAAAGATCTAGAGTTCTTAAGGAGAGAACTTCCTGGAGACAACGAGGTTGCCGAATCTCTACACAAAGCACAGGTAGCATTGAAGAGTTCTCGTGGAGGGTTTGTTGATCATAAAATAGTAAACGGTGTGGTAGAGGAAGTTTCTACTCTCGATAAACTGAAAGCTGCAATATTGTCAACCGGTTAGTTCATTTCCAATTACTGATTGATAATCAGTTATGTCTATCATTAAATATCATTCCTATTATGTTTCTACAATTACTCCTGTCCTGTCTGAAAGAAAATTTGAATTTTCAGGTGTTACAGTGGTTCATTTTAAAGTTTCCAACGATATATGCGACGAAACATCTGCATTTGTGAATATGCTATGCATACGCTACCCTTCTGTTAACTTTATAAAGGTATTTGTTAATGTGATCATCTTCATTACAATGGCATAATACATGACAGTAATGATGCATTTGTATATAGAACCTCTGCTTATTGTAATCTGATGTTTTGTGGGAAGGTGGATGTGGAGGAGAGCTTGGTCGTAGCAAAGGCGGAAGCCATAAAAATTGTTCCAGCATTCAAGATCTACAAGAATGGAGAGAAGTTGATCGAAATGATTCGTCCAAGCCACCATTTCTTGGAGGACTCGGTGAGAAGCTGTATTCTTCAACAAACACTCCCAGCATTTTCCTATGGCTCAAACCACTACAACATTTGATGGTAACTCTTCTCATACAAAAAAGCTAGTAATTTTACCTGTAACATAATCAACTGCATAATTGTTTCCTAAAATTCTAGGCAGGCAACCCTGAGAGACTAAAAGTTTCTTACTTCACGTTGGCGAAAATTGGTTTCTTTCATTTGTAATATTCAAGCATATTCTTCCTTATTTGAATCTCATTTATTTTTTTGGCCTATATGCCTTTTTTCCGTTTTCTTTTTCATCGTCTCATTTCCAGCTCAGTTAAAAAAATTGTCCATAAGAGTTGTTTGTACAAATGTAATTATTTTGTCTCCCTGGTTAAATCTTGGACATCAATTCTTTTACTTTTTTTAGTGTGAGGGTTTTGAATAGTTGGCTCAATAGTATATTTTTTAATTCAATAATATTTGGGGTGGGTTATTGGAACTTATAACCTCTAGATTATTGGGTTATTCGTGCTGGTTGGAGCTCAGTTAACATTTTGGCATGTTTGGCATAAAATATTGGCTAAGCTTGAAGACAGTTGTACATATATTTTCAACTATTGTCTAAAAATATAGTCACTGCCCTTTCATTTTGAAGATTTCTCGTCTGGTTCTACTTTTTTCCATGTAAAACAAGCAATGTTTTTCTTTTTAGATTTATCGAAATCCTAGAAAAAAATCCTGGAATCACTGTATCTCTGTTACTTTAGTGAAATCTCCCTCTTCTTGACCAAATATTAACAGTTACATTATAAATTTATATGATCTTGAGCTTTCCAGTATGGATAACTTTCAGGAGTTTCAACTGAATCTTCAAACTTCGAATCATGGTTCTATTTTATTCTTGTCACTAATTCGATTATGACGTGTGGATTCGACTAATGGCATGTTTTGTTATTGATACGAACGACAAGGGGTATTCGAAGTTCATTAGTGCAGTTGGAATGGAACCTTTTGAAGTATTGAGATCAAATACATGCAATGTTCAAACTTTAGGGAAGAAACTCAAGTCTTTACTCATTAAATATTTAGGGTGAATTTAGAGCAATGAGTAGGTTATAATAACCTACATTTAGAGTATAGGTTATTATATTATTTTGGTGCAGGTTATTTTAATCGAGAGTTTTATTATAACATAAGTTATAATGATAGGACGGAGAGTTATTATAGTTGAAATGAAGAGTTATGAGCTACCTTCCAATTATTATAATCGGTATTCCTATTATAGTCTCTAACCTTTGAAATGAAGAGTTATGAGCTACCTTCCAATTATTATAATCGGTATTCCTATTATAGTCTCTAACCTAGCTCACCCTTAGACGGAGGTCCAAACGCCTCTTAGTTTAAATCGTAGAAATGCTTACCAAAACCACATCTAAACTTTTGAAAACTGCCAAGAAAAGCATATACTTTTGGTCTGCCGTTTTGGATTGCCACTGTTCATTTCATTTCTGTGCTTTTTTATTTTTATTTTTTAATATTCAAACGAAACTCATGTTTCTGGTCGATGAGATCAGAACCGAATCAGAGCTGCAGTTTCTTTTCAGCTTCTTGGTTAACCAACCTGTCCTGTGTCCACTGAAATTTCTATGTAGAATGCTCTACTGGTATCATTATTGTTGGTGTACTTGTTAACAATGCCTCAGCTTTTTCACCACATGCATTATTTTGCTTTTGTGTTTTCATTTCAACTTTATCAAAAGTGATGGCTTAGAGATGGAAGGCTAGTGGGCATTAGGAAAGATTTCATTTTCTGTAAAAAAAACATAGCTGGTTGAGTATCTTCTTTAGATTTGCACCCTGATCATTTGTTTTGTGTTGCTTTTTTGGGTGAATGGTAGTTGGGCAGTTTCCAAAAAAATCTAATCTTTTGGTCAATGGAAGAGTTTGACCTATGTCCTTCTCTAAACCTAGTAAAATTGGAAGTTTTAGGCCCTCTTATATTGACAGTGTAAAACTTCTGTTGGATAAGACATTTGACAGTATTAAACTGTCAGTTTCATGGTACAATTATATCTGATGACTAATGAGTTGAATCAAGAAGGGCTTGGAGAATCAAAAGTTGTTTTGTTCAATTTCATAGTGTTCATCTGTTTAGAAAGTCATTTTTACAGGTTTTCGTAACATATAATAAATTCTTCTATGAAAATAGTGAAAGTGGGTATAAATTGACAAAGATGGTTAAACAATTTCATAGGGTGAATAATTTGGAAAAGGAATAAGGAATATGGGCCCTAATGGGGTGGGAGATGGGCCTTGTGGGTATGCAGGTGGGGCATGTATGAGTGTTTGATTTGACAGGAAAATAGAAAGGAGTGGGTACTGCTCTGTCCTGTAGTGGAAGAAAGATTTTGAGTGTTAACAAAAGGTCACTCACCGACTTCACTATAACCTTCGCCTTCATCATTGTTTTTATGTACCTTTTTCATGAATGACTTAACACCACCATGTTTTCAGTTTTGTATTCTTTCCTCTTTTATACCTTGTTTTTTTAAAAGGAATAATACATGAGTTAAAGTTAGAAAATTAAGGTTTGGATGTTGATTTGAAATAAGAAATTGTTTTAAGTAGTTAAAAAAATGATTAGAAATTAAGAGTTATTTTAAGTAGTTAAAAATGAGAAGTTGGTTTAAGTAATTATAATAGCTCATTTATGGGACGTTTGGCCTGCCAGGAAGGGAAGGGAAGGGATCCTTCTCGGCGTTTGGCCAACAAGGGTTCTTTCTCACGCGCATTTAACCTTTTTTTTCTTTTTCTTTTTTCTTTTTTA